>OW240915.1:196564151-196703635 GCA_933207985.1 Pelobates cultripes
TGCTACAGGTACAATATATATAAATCTCTACATAAACCAGTAGGTAATGTTTCAAATTACATGACCTCAAAAAAAGAGAAAAATAGACAAACAACAATGCAAAATGTATATGCAGTATAAAAATAGAATCAGAGTGTATAGAGGATTTTTTCCAATTTTTATACTGCATATACATTTTGCACTATATGGCTAAGAAAGACTGTTTTAGGCTTTATACATTTAAATTATTGGAATTCACATTGAAACTCAAATTAATTCTTGCAATATTATTTTCTTCTTTCTTTTTGGTAATGTTTTTCTTAGTTACCATTTATTAGCTCTCATCATACTCTGTAAATATGTTTGTGCTATATAATTCTATTTAGCAAATAGTTACAAACACAAACTTGTTATATGCACATTGGCAAAACAAAATATGGTTTTCTGTCAGCAGATATCATTCTTTTTTTTTTTTCTCTTCTGAAATAACATACAGGAGAAGCACAATTTAATCAACCCGTAGCTCACACACTGACATAACAATAAAGAATAAAGTATAGTTCTAGCTGAAACTTGGCTGTACAAAACAGAAACATATTTTATCTATGGAAAACATTGAGCTCTGCCGTTATTGGTGGAAATCAAAGTATATTGTAAATGTTTTCAAATTGCACTATGTGCCAATTTAAAAAAAAAAAAAAAAACCCAAATGATCATTCTTAATTATTAGCTCGGGTGTATTTCAAATAATATAGAATAGTACTATCAGAAATATCCATAAAACTCATTATTACACCTATCACGTGATACCTCTAGCTTCTCATTTTAATAAACACATCTATTCCTTATGTTGACTATTCATACATGTACACTATATGGTCAAACATATGTGGACAGCCCTACTAATTATTGAGTTCAGGTGATTCAATCACACGTTGCTGACAGGTACATAAAATTTAGAACATGAAAATTCCATAGGCAACATTGGCAATATAATAGGTCGCACTAAGGAGCTCCATGCCTGTATTTATAGCAGTTGCAAACAATCGAAGATCCAAGCAATGACACTTCTTTTTTTCAAAGGTGCAAAATTTTTAATGGAAACCACAAGCAGTAATAGCAACATTTCAGCCCGTGATGGTTAAAACTTTGTCACTTACTGCTTGCGGTTTCCTTTTAAAATTCTGCGCCTGTGATAAAAAAGAAGTGTCAATTGGATCTTTGATTGTATGCAATTGATTTCTTGGGATATGCCAACCCTGGAATCAGAATCATCTACCCCTTCATTGTGGGTACAACTTGAGAGCCATTGGTGCAGTCCCTACTTATTGTTTTAAGCATGACATTGTCATACTATGCCACCTCAGTCACAAGTCAATTGTCAAGTAGAAGTGTTTGGAAGCGACAACAGCTCAGTCATGTAGTGGTAGTCCACATATACAAACAGAGCAGCAGTGTTGCGTGTTGAAGTGCATATAATGTAAAAATCATCTATGATCTCTAGCATCACTCACTGCAGACTTCTTAAATGACTATGGAAGAAACAACAGCACAAGAACTGTGTGTTAGGAGCTTCATGAAATTGGTTTCTATGGCTGAGCAGCTGTACACAAGCCTATATTAAGGATTGTGCTACTGTATTTAGGATTTTCTGTGTATTCTATGGGTCTTTAGTTTTGTGACGTACAATGTACGTGTACACAGAACACTACTTTTGTTATTTTATTAGGATATATGTGGTAGACATGCAATTTTTTTCGTTCCAAATGTAAATTCAGATGAATTTTGGCAATTCAAACATTTGGATGCTTCGGTTTTCGGAAGTGCCGAATTTTGGAAGTACCGAAGTGCTTCGGATTTCTGAAAGTAGCAAAACAAGAGAGGGAGGGAAAATTACATGAATGATGACAGAAATTTAACCCTACCCTTAACCCTAACTATACCCCTAGATGTGTATGTGGTTGTGGTGGTTAGGGGTAGGGCTAGGGTTAGGGTTAGGGAATTGCCAAAGTTCTGAATTGCCAAAGTGCCAAACTGCCAATGTCCCAAATTTCGGAAGTGCCGAACTGAACCAAATATTTTGCCCATGCACATCCCTAATATGGGGCATTATTGTAAAAAAGAATAGTATTTATGTATGCATGAAACACTTAAAAGGGGTGTATTCCCTAAATACCAAATCGCAAACACTGTTATATATAGCCTTAAGGTGCCTTCCCTTAGAATATTGGGGGGTTGATCCAGGACCCCTTCTCTTGGATGCCGACCTCCATATCAGTAATGAAGATTGGATTCCAAGCATTATAATAAAACTAAATGCTTCCTGCTACTCCACCAAAAAGAGGGGGTTGTCTATATTGGTGGGGAGGGAGGTATCCTTCTCCTTCATACGTAAAATAGGTGATAAAAAAGGGCACAATCTTCTGGTAAAATGTCTTATTAACAATAATCCGTATACGTTGATTAATGTGTATGGGCCAAATGGCAACCAACATGAGTTTTTATTGAATGTTTTTGCTTTAGTTAAACTGTACAGCTATGGGGAGGTCATCATTAGAGGCAACATTAATTATTTGACTAGACATCTTCCTAGATTCCTCTGCTGATAAAACAGATTCCTCCCGCGCACCCTACTGAAAAGGACTACAAGTGCCATACCCCCACACACAACAGTTACTCCAGAATAGACAGCCAAGATGGAAGATGCTCAGATTGACCTTATATCATGGTCTGACCATGTTCGAATTACATTAACTCTTAAAGAACAATTCCCCTGCCAATGACCATTCCATTATTTCTCACAACATTATTTTCAGGACAAAAAAAAAACAGATTCTCTAATAGACCAATTTTGGTTGGCACATAAGGTATTTATTCAATGGAGTTTCATTACACATGATAGCCATGCAAAGAAAGTTCATCAAGTGAGATACACCTCCCTAATTCGAGAACTCACTGACCTCACACACCTGAATAAACACACACCTATCCCAACTGCTTACGCCAGACTACTTGACTTCCAAACACAACTCGAAGACACAGAGCTGTTCAAAACTATCTTTTTACTCTGAAAGGCCAAACACAAATATTTTGTCTCTGGAAATAGAGCAGGGGCTCAGTTAGCCTCTCAACTAAAACCGAACTTTATCGCCTCCAGGATTGCTTTCCTTGAGCTTGCTAGCGGAAAAAAGGTATTAGACCCGCAAGCAATTGTAAATGAATTCGCACACTACTATAGTAAACTCTACAACCTATGCAAAAGGATATTGACAACTTCTTAGCAGACATAGCTCTCCCACAACTTTCCAATGCCAACTTTGACTCTCCCCGACAGCCTTTCTCACTTGATGAAATAACTAAGATGATAGCTCAATTGCCAGCTCACAAAACACCAGGGCTGGATGGTCTCTCCAACAAATACTATCGATCTTTCTCCAACATCGTTGCACCTCACCTTCTATCAATGTTCAATCACTGTGCTAGAGTGGGGACCCTACCTGACGAAATGTTGCTGGCGCATATTTTTACTCTCCCTAAACTAGGTAAACCCTCGACCCAATGCAAGAATTTCAGACCGATTTCCCTACTTAATGGAGATGCCAAGCTATATGCTAAACCAGGGGTAGGCAACCTTTGGCACTCCAGATGTTGTGGACTACATCCCCCATAATGCTTTTACACCCATAATGCTGGAAAAGCACCATGGGAGGTATAGTCCAAAACATCTGGAGTGCCGAAGGTTGCCTATACCTGCGCTAAACTATTATGTTCTTATACGCGGCTCTGGCTGCAAAAGTTTACCAGAGAGATTTTCTCTCTGAAACCTTCTCCATTACCAATGGGACCCTCCAGGGCTTAGACCTCTTACACACTTTCAGAGATGTTTCACATTATCGCCTCAACCAGGACAAAATGCAGGCACTCCCCATTAACCTACCCCCACACATAATCCCACTATGCCAATTGTACCATTTTGATTGGAGAACCACATTGCTTACCTACATGGGCGTAAAAATTGCTTCCTCCATCCAAACTACTACAATGCTTAAATATTCCCTCTTACAAAATATGTGCACTGGGGCAACGTCTAAATGGAAACATCTTCACTCTTATGGCTAGGCAGGGTAAATGCGTATAAAATGATGCTACTTCCCCGCATCCTCTATGTGTTTAGGATGCTACCACTCTCAATCCCCTCAAGCAAACTGCACGTCCCTACAATCTATTTGTAACTCCTTAATTTGGAATGTCAAAAAGCCCCGTGTCCCCTTTGCCCTCTTACAACGATCTCCTTAGCTGGGTTACGTAGGCCTACCTAACTTATGGCTGTACAATAAAGCTGCACTCCTGACTGCAAGAATACTTTTACACGCACCAGTAGATACACTACAGTGGGTAGGCATGGAGACAGCCCAATTTCAAACAACTGGCTAGCGGAATATATGTGGACACCTAAACCCCTTTGGGCAGGACCACTCGAGCTGCTGCCCACGACTCTCCTAATCATAAAAGTTTGTGAAGAACATCGATGGGCTATGAGATGAAATTTCATACCAAGTTCCCCAGACATTCCCAGACATTCCTCTGGCAGACTGGCAGTCATCAGGCGCCACCCAGGTAAAATACCTAACAAACAATCTAGGCATCCTACCGTTTCCAACCCTGCAAAGGACCTGGCCATCCCTAACTACACGATATTCTCATACTTACAACTTAAAAGTGTAATCTCCGCAAAAGTCATCCTCCACCCATCCACACCCACCTCTTCACAGCTCTTATTAGCAATATGTTGGTCAAGTCCCACTAAACCAAAGACATTATCCCTATGTTACAAAGCATGGCAAAACACTTTACAACACCAAGCCCCCAACTGCAGAACCCAATGGGAAATACTGATTGGCTATCCGCACTTAACGGCATATCAAAATGGACAAAATGTTACTCATACATAGAGGCGCACAAAAAGATCCTCTATAGGCGGTACATGACCCCATTTAGGCTGCACAAAATGTTCCCAGTAGTGTTGCCCTGTTTTTGGAGATGTGCCTCGTGGAGGGGTCCCTGTTCCACATGTGGTGGACCTGTAGTGTGATACGCCCACTCTGGGATGATGTTAGCTGTATACTGAATGCAATAGACATCACTAACTTCTCCATGACGGTCCACTCTTGTCTACTTCTCCTACTCCCACCCACCCTAACTGGTCCATAGAAACAGGTGACTGCTTTAATCATAATGGCAGCCCGTAACCTCATTGCCTCCAACTGGAAATCTACCAAGTGCCCATCCCTTTCTCAACTCTGAGATAAAACACAGCAATACCACACTTCTGAACACATGTGCGTGTCCTCTGGTAGAGACACTGGTGTTCACTGAAGCATGGAAGGCTTGGGACAATAACTTTGACTTGGACTCCATGTGGGCCAGCTGCTAGGTCCCCTAGACCGACAGGGATGACAAATCATTCACACTTGGACCGCCTCCCTACTCAGGCACTCTATGTCCCTCTCAAGTTTCACGTTTGGAAATGTCCGAAATTGCTTTGGATTGATGGACCTACTCGGGGTTACTTATACCTACAAGCAACCTGTGAGCAAACTAGATTGAGATACATTCACTGTACACACATGACTGTACCACAATACATAGAGTGTATCTGTACCGTTTTACCAACATACTGTTATACCTGCTTTGTAACAATTGTATGACAAGTTTCAGATTATATGAAAACCTCAATAAAAACGAAGTTGGAAAAAAAAAGCACTAAATGCTTTATTGCATACAGCAAATATAAATCAATCAGAAATAGAATTAAAAAATAAAAATGGCTATAGGTCCTACGTATTTCGTCCTGTATCTAGGACTTCTTCAGGGACCAATAATAAAAGCAATGATAAAATAACACAAGTCAAAGTAGCAGTATGCAGAATCCCTTCACCAGGTAAAAAGCAGCATAAAGCCTTCCTCCATGGTCCTTTTATTTATATGGCAAGTCTCTCTTCTCATTGGTGGCTCCATAGGTGTTCCCCATCTTCTACAGCTGGACACAATCTTCTGAAACTAGATTTTCCTGGGTCTGCATATATTAGGCAAATTTATCCAGATGTGGTGGGCTCTCCTATATTGCTGTTACAACCATAATGCTAGCAAAGCATCAGGGGAGTGCCAAAGGTTGCCTACCCCTGTATGTGAATAACAATATTTAGGCAAAATGTGCCAACTTGACTATTTTAGTCTACAATGTGTCTTTTGGGTTTCAGTTCACCCCAATTTGGTATTTAGTGAAAAAACACTTTATAGTTCTCTATACTATTACTAAACATTGACTGTATGGCTTCTAACAATAAAATGCTACCTGTGTCAGTATCCTGTAAATATATCTCTTTACAATACCTATTTAAACATTGAGATGGACTTTCAATAAAAGAACAACCCAATAATTTGAGTTTGCAGGAAATATATAAAAATGGCTCCATCTTTTAATTATTTAAGAGTGAAACTGGTCTCCTGCAACAAGCTATCACAGCACATTGTTTAGACATAGAGCAATATACTCTCTAATATAGAGTCTCCTTAGTGACCATTTACAAAAATGAATTGCTTTTAATATTTAAAGTTTTATGGTAGCTACACCATGGGAGGCATGAAACGTAAAAGCACACTGAATTAGCATATAAAAATTCAATATTTGTGTTGTAAATTTCATGATCACATCTAAAAGCTGATATGTCTGTCAAGGTTGGTATCAACAAACCCCCCACCGCGCTCCCCCACACGCCCAAAGAAACAACAACAAAAAAAATCCTCTTGAAATATTTATGAATATATATTATTTTGTCTAATGTCATGTTACAAATAATATGCTTAGGATAAGGTCTGGATTTACATGCTAGTGAAAAGTAAAATACAATTTAAGATTTGAAGAGGATTAGGAGGAGCACAAGTTAGAGTAGATGCTAATGAGATATTAGCATCCAAGAGGAAGGGGAGACATTAAACAAAAGTACAAGTGGAATCCAGATTTACAGAATTTTGAGGTGCATATTTCCCTTTTAAATATAGTTCTTTATTCTTCATGTAGTTTGCTATTCAATTTTTTTTAATTTTTTTTTTAAATCAAAGGCTAAATCTAAAATCTACTCATTACAAAGAGATATATAAGCTCTCTAGATGAGTGAAATATGAGGACAATAGAGAACATCTTGGAACTTTGCAATGAAAGGTATGAAAATAATGAACTTAGAACATCAAAAGCAAGGTATTTGTCTGTAGTTATGAATAACTCAATAGGTTAAATTGTTTGTTGAAGCCATAAGTAAGGACTTAGTGAAGTGCATCTATAGATGATAGTCTCAGATAACCTCTGTGGGCCCATTTTAAATCTGTCTCGCACATAAACTCATGATCAAACCATTTGATGATAGCTGGAGACAAGGGTTTTAAAAAGAGAATTACATATGGGAGAATGGAGATAGAACACAAGCATCCGATGCATTATAATAAGTAAAAAAACTACCTGGATAGAAAGTTTAACTCTGCATTGGATCTTGAAAGCTTCTATTTTATCATACAAATAATACATATTAAGGTTTCTATGCAGTTAGGGTCTTCCACATTGCGTCCATGTGTGCATTGTTGCAGAATGTAAATTATTATATTGATATACATTGAAGGGTCATGTTGTTAATGCTGTAGCATCTTAAATAACACATAACAGCTAGGTTGATCGGACTTCAAAAAATTTTTGCCAGGGAAAAAGGAAAAGTGCAGTCAGAAATTCTGAGATTCTAATAAAAAGAAAAGTAAAGGTTGCAGACAAGAGCATATCAACGACTTCCTACTTAAAATCACCTATCCCATGCTTTCTTAATGATATGTAACATCACTGAACTCTGAGTTATCAGATGCATTTTTGTCAATTCAAAAAGACAAACTGCTTGTTTGGTTGGATTGTGAGAATTGTGCTTTAATACTACCACATAATTGTAGGCAGAATCACATAATATTTCACAAAGATCTGAAGATCCACTTCCCCCCACCCGCAAATAAAAGTTCTGGTTATTTGTGCTTAAATTGTGTAACTTGTTTGTCAATTCAGGACAACTTCATATTTAATAAATAAGGTTCAACGTGATATGATATACAGAATAAGGCGAAAGTCAAAATGTCAGATGTCAGGATCAGAAACCCCCAAAATACCTGTAAGCTTAATGTTAAATTAATCCCACTGCTACCATTTTGTAAGAGATCAACGGGTATATTTTTTCACTTATATTACCCTACAGGCATTAGTGCTTTACTTTTGACTTTCCATGTCATAGCAATTAATGCAGAGTTAGCGAAAAACAGTCACCCAGATGCCCTTAGATTACTGCTATGACAATAAGGTAGTAGAAACTATGAATTCAGTTGACGGTGGATCAAGCTTAGATCATGTGATACAGTGTAGCAGACATGTTTGCATGTGTTCTAGAGAAAAGTATTTTGTTCTCAAAAAGATGTTTTGTTTACATACAGAGCCTTCTGATTATAATTATCGATGCGCTAGTACATTTTTCACCAATTATATTAAGAATGGTGAAAAAACATTAGCAGTGTAAATTAATTGCAACATAATAAACTTTGATTTATTATGAGATGGGGAAGATGAGGAAGAATTTATTAATGCCATGAAAATGTTAAAACACATTTTAGAGCTAATAATATATCAGTTCTGATGCAGATCTTCGAAGATCTTAGGTAATTATAACAACAGAGGTCCTCACAGGAGCAGTTTCTGAGAATGAATATTCATTAACAGCCTCCTCAAATTGAGCAGTGATCTTATTTTATGTGTTATTAAGAGAGGCATGCCGATACATTTCTTCATTGGTTTTGCATTGAATACCATTCATGCAAAATAGTATGGATAGTATACTAAATTAGTCTTGTGAACTCAGAAGGCAAATGATAATAAAAGATAGCCGTCATAAGCTTGTTTGGAAGTCGATGTATGAAATTATGCATTTTGTATTCTGATATTTATTTTACATTACACAAGATACATTCCTCCGCATCCCGCATTCCTCCTCATTGTTTTGTTGCTATAATATAATCTTTTACATGTTACGTTGCATAAAACATATATTGGATAATGGATATGATCCAACAAATAAAACACATTTGCTGTCAATTTGTACATTTGTCTATATTTTGGCAGTATGATACCATCGGTTTGTATTCTCGAAATAATCATATTAATGCAGACTTAAAGGGTACAATGGCAGAATAAAAAGAAAGCTAAGAGTATGATGCAACTGCGTGTAAGTGTTCTATTCTAAAATGTCCAGAAGATGTGTATCACTCTTTCCTCTGATCTAATACAGAATACATTAATATGGAGTAGTGACCTTTGGATTTAGCTGCGATTAGGTCATTAGTGACTTTGATGAGAGCAGTCTCAGTAGAGTGGAGAGGGCGGAAGCCAGACTGAAGAGGGTCAAGGAGAGAGTTGGAATTGAGGAAGCGAGACACACGGGTAAAGACAAGTCTTTCCAAAAGCTTTGATGAGAAAGGGAGCAGGGATATTGGACGATAGTTAGAGGGGAAGGATGGGTCAAGAGATGTTTTTTTCAGGATAGGTACTACAGTGGCATGTTTAAGGTCAGCAGGAACAGTGCCAGAAGAGAGAGAGCAGTTAAAGATGTGTGTTAGGGTAGGCACAAGACAAGGGGAGAGAGATCAGATGAGGTGGGATGGGACAGGATCGAGCGGGCAAGTGGTGGGGCGAGAGGAATGGAGAAGCGCAGCCACCTCTTGTTCAGTAGCCGGGGAGAAAGTCTGAAGGGTAAGGAAGGCATGATTTATGTGTGGTTGAGAAAGAGAACGGCAAGGAGGGGAGAATTGTTTCCATAGCTGTTCAATCTTGTTGGTAAAGTAGCATGAAATTGCCCTTCAAATTTGAGCTCGCTAGAGTGGAGTTTCAATGAATGTCAATGGACGGCGTGAGTTGCAAACAAATGGTCATATAGTGAAAACTATCAGAACTATGACTTAGCCGTGGACATTTTTAGTGGCAGCAGGGATAGCTGAACGTTTTGATATAAGATTTGTGTAGGTGGACTTGAAAATGAGGGAGTGGTGACAGTTTAGAAATCATGTACTGATTTTTCAGCTTTTGCCAGCTCCCACTCTAGTTTTGAACATTTTGCCATTCATTCCTATGGGACCAATTTCGCCACAAAAATGACGATATTCCGTGAACCATTCGGCGAAACGTTCCACAAAGTAATAGCACACCAATCGGGAACAATCCACACGTTTCGGTAGATTAATCTTTATGTAGTGTAAAAACTGTGGGAGGAGTTAGGGTGGTAAATTTGACTATAATAAGAATAATATATATGTGAGATAACATTAAGTGGTACCCCCTATATATAGGTTTTATGGTGTTTTGGAAAAGTTACAGGGTCAAATATAGCATGTTACACTTTTCAGTTTTTTCACATTGAAATTCGCCAGATTGGTTACGTTGCCTTTGAGACTGTATGGTAGCCCAGGAATGAGAATTACCCCCATGATGGCATACCATTTTCAATAGTAGACAACCCAAGGTATTGCAAATGGGGTATGTCCAGTCTTTTTTAGTAGCCACTTGGTCACAAACACTAGCCAAAGTTAACGTTAATATTTGTTTGTGTGTGAAAAATGCAAAAAACTAATTTGAACGCCAATTTTGGCCAGTGTTTGTGACTAAGTGGCTACTAAAAAAGACTGAACATACCCCATTTGCAATACCTTGGGTTGTCTACTTTTGCAAATGGTATGCCATCATGGGGGTAATTCTTATTCCTGGGCTACCATACGGTCTCAAAGGCAACATAACCAATCTGGCGAATTTCAATTGTTTTTATAAATGTATGTTTTAATGTAACTGTGAAGCACTTTGGGCAACAACATTGCAATTTAATGTGCTATATAAATAAATAACAACAGTTACTCCGCCCACTCCAGTTGTAGACTACTGGTGGAGGCAAGAACACTTCACACAATTTCCCCAGAAATTATTATATAATATCATTATGCCTCCATCAACTCAAAAGTCCCTCTGGTTCACTCTGAGTGACTGCAACTGGAGGTGTTCCTAGCTTTCAATGTAAACACTGTATTTTCTTAGAAAGGCTACAGGGAGCTATAGTTCTCACCTGAACAACCTCATTAAGCTGAAGTTGGTCAGGTGACTATAGTGTCCCTTTAATAATGAAATCACTGTTCAGGCCTGGTTGTAAGATGTTTTCTGACTTCAAAGGAGTTACTGGCAAAAACATGGTTTATAGGACAATAGATTTAGGATTGTGGTTGTTTTGAAAACTATCACATGAAACCTGATAAAAGTCATAAATTGTTATTGATTTGTTAAGATGGGTGAGCATAAAAAGTTAAGACAAAGAAAAGTTACCTGTGCTCTGGCCCAAATCCCTATGTACATTTAAACAAAATGGAGGCTCTTTAGTTTCATTTCAATGGGCATTTGAATATAAGCTCACCTGCCACGTCAAGGCAAGCCTCAAAAGGCGAGTCCTGAACCAGCCATTAGATTTGCTGATATCAGCCCAGAATCTCGAATAAGACAGGAAGGGGTATTTTATAAACATTTTCACATTTTACCCTTTATAGGGATTCTACACATACAATAATGTACACAGGGATTTGGGCCAAAGCACAGGTAACTTTCGCTTTGTTTTAACTATGTATTTTGAGCTGTTAGATACTAAGCCTCTGCTGCTGTAAGTGTGGTGCTTTATTTTGTGTTTGTATAAAAAGTTAAGGTTTTATAAAATAACATCTTCAAATTCATTCACCTTAGTTGCAAACACTATACAATTAAGGTGTACAACTTTAAGTCCTGTGGTACAATCAGGTTCCTCAGGTTCAAAATGAATAATATTGTGTCATACTTACCAAGACAGATATTATTTTACTATACACAGTTTTTCACTAAACCACCAATTGTTTGTGCTGATCATGTAATTTCATATTGTAGGCATAATAGTAGATGTGGAAAGAAATCTCTTACTTGCCGTTTTCTTGTTCAGCTATTTTGACTTGAAATTTGAATTTCACTGCTCAATATCTGGCATTTCACATTTTAATGAAAACTCTGTCTATGTTTTCAGTGAAATGCAAATTTAAATCAACACTGTTCCAATTATAATTATAGTAGGGAGCGTCATATGTAAAGCCTGCACTGCTATTTAACCCCTTAACGACTGGACTGTTTTTGCGATGTTGTACATTTGCGACCAGGCATATTTTTACACTTTTGTGGTGTTTGTGTTTAGCTGTAATTTACCGCTCTCTCACTTACTGTTCCTATACAAATTATATATTGTTTTTTTTTCAGGACAAAAGGGGCTTTCTTTACATGCCATTATTTATATAATCTCATGTAATTTCATTTTAAAAAAATAAAAAAATATGATGGAAAATTGAAAAAAATACATGTTTTTTTACTTGAAAAATCTTTTACTCATCAACAAAAGCGAATGAAAAAAACTGCTAAATAGATTCAAAATTTTGTCCTGAGTTTAAAAATACCCAGTGTTTACATGCTTTTTTGCTTTTTTTTTGCAAGTTATAGGGCTATAGGTACAAGTAGGATATTGCGGTTTCAAAACATAATTTTTAAAACTTATCAATAGTGACATTGTAACACTATTATCTGTCATAAATCTCTGAATAACACCCCACATGTACATATTTTTTTTAAAGTGGACAACCCAGGGTATTCAATATCGGGTATATCCAGTCTTTTTTAGTAGCCACTTAGTCGAAAACACAGGCCAAAGTTAGCATTCATATTTGTTTGTGTGTGAAAAAAGTAAAAAACTAAATTGAACGCTAATTTTGGCCAGTGTTTGTGACCAAGTGGTTACTAAAAAAGACTGGACATACCCCATTTGCAATACTTTATTTTGTCTTCTTTTGCAAATGGTATGCCATCATGGGGGTAATTCTCATTCATGGGCTACCATACACTCTCAAAGGCAACGTAACCAACCTGGCCTTTTTCAATGTAAAAATATTTGACCCATATATTTGACCCTGTAACTTTCCAAAACGCTGTAAAACCTGTACATGGGGGATACTGTTATACTCGGGAGACTTTGCTGAACACAAATATTAGTGTTTCAAAACAGGAAAACGTATCACAACAATTATATCATCAATTAAAAGTGCTGTTTGTATGTGAAAAATGCAACAACAAAAAAATTAACCCTGACAATATCATCGCTGTGATATGTTTTACTGTTTTGAATCACTAATATTTGTGTTCAGCGAAGTCTCCTGAGTAAAACAGTACCCCCCATGTACAGGTTTTAGGGTGTCCTAGAAGTTACAGGGTAAAATACAGTGCTAGCAAATTAAATTCTCTGGACTTTCGGCCTGGGTTGGCAGGCAGGTCCCTCAAATTGCAATCAATAAAATTACTTAATTATGTAAAAATATTACATAAATACGCACGTAGAATTTAAATATATATGCATATTTATATATTTGAAGTCTACGTGTATATTTATATAATTATTTATGTAGTTTTGTATATGGACATATGTATATTTCGTATTATTTTTATTTATACATAGATATATATATATATATATATATATATATATAATTAAATTCTAAGTGTATTTTGATAGTAATATATATATTTTACTATCAAAATACATATATATATATATATTACTATCAAAATACAGTTAGAATAAAATTTCATATAGATATATATATATTTAAATTGTTATTATTTTTACATGTTTTTATTTAATTTAAATTACTTATTTGTATTTTATAATAATATTTATATACAATATATATAGTTATTAAATATATTATATATATACATGTGTAATTTGATTATAAGTATATTTTTATATTAATATATGTACATATTAATATATAAATACACTTAGTATGACATTATATATATGATATATAGACATATATAAATATAATATATGTCTATATATCATATATATATATATATATATATATATATACACATATATAATTTTTTTTTTTTAATAACTTTAACTTTAATTTTTTTCATGATTTTACACTAACAGGGAGACTGCCTGTCAGCACAGGCAGTCCCCCTTCAGGCAGATACATGGACACCTATTGTGTTGAGCGATCACATGGCCCCAGGGGTCCTAATCCGCCATGGGGAGACTGTCTGGGCTGCAGGCAGTCTCCCCACAATGGGAGCAACACCGATCGCCGCCGGGGGAACGACGGCGATCGGGTAAGTACATTGGACCGTTAGGACAGTTCAGGACCGTCACCGGTCGGCAACGCAAAAATGCCAATGACGGTCCTGAACCGTCATCGGTCCTGAAGGGGTTAAAGCAGGCATGTCATTAGAAAAATGTCCACATTAATCAAATAGAGTATACAAACATAAACAACCCTTAAACCAGGTTAGCAGTTCTGCCTTTATGTATAACAAATGATAGTTTGTAAATCCATTCCCTTTTTTTTTTATTTGTTTTTTAAAAGGGATTTGTTGTAAGATTAAGAGGACTAGACTGCAATAATTATCAGTGAAAAAATAAATAATAATACACAAGTCATAACTGGAGTGTTTTACATGAAAGCACTACAGATTATTATATATTAAAGGTACATGCGTCGCTGTAAAAGCATTAGTTATAAATGAGAGTTGCCTCACTGTGCATGATGAAACAGGTAAATATGTTTTTTTTTCATATTATCTGCTTCTTTCTTACGATTTTCATACCCAGTCGAAGGGGCACACTGATCTAACAATCAATGTCCTATCCCTAGCAATGCTGGAAAAGTGCATTGGGCATGCCTTACAGCTTTACACATGTGCAGTGGAAGAGCTCTTTACCTTGCATCTTACTGACAGGAGAAAGCAGAGAGGGAGTCTGTTCAATGTGATTCATGTAGAGTCGACTATGATGTTGGGGTTCTCTTTCTTGCTGCTACACAATAATATCCTGTTTTTGTCATTAGTGGACTGGATTAGTAGGTGGGTAAGTGAGGCTTAAAAAACTTCTAGCAGAAAGGCATGCCCAACAATGCAATCAGTGAAAGTTTATAGTAAGTTTATTAACATAATTTTCACAGTTGTGTTGCTTTATTTTGTATAAAAACGTGTTTGTTTGCAGGTTTAAAAAAACAAAAAACAAAACTCATTTTCAAGTGATGCATGTCCCTTTAACTTGTTAATAGAAAAATATTACTTTAAAATAATTTAATACAGATATTAGACTGGTGGAGTGTACTATGTAGTGAAGAAAAAAAATGAATAAAAACAACAATAACTAAACAAATATTCAACCAAGCTTTAAGGCTGAAATCTTTAAAAGACTCAAAATTTGAAGAGCTAAAATGCTTTAATGACCTATCTCTGGCTACTAGAACTGCAAGGAAGAAATTTCTAACTTGCACAGGCAAGCTTAGAGATCACAACATAAGCTACACATGGCTATTCCCTACGGGGTTAAAGTTTTATTATAAAGACAATCTAGAAGCCTTTAAAGAAGTTGATAGTTTACATCAATGGTTATTAACAAATAAGATGATATGAAGCTATTCGAGATAAAACGGATGAGGGAAGCAGAGGTTATTTAAAATTTCCCTTTTTTTTTTTTTGTGAAGAGAAGCACTAAATAGTCTAACCAAACAAGGGGAATATTAAGTACCACAATAATTGTAAAACTACAAGGGTAACTTTAAAATTAGGGACACATATATATAAGTGAAATAGGGATATTAAGCAGAAATATAAATTAGAATATAAGGTTAGATAGTATATCCTAGATTATAATGAAATTATGTTGCACGGGGGAACACAACATGACATGCGCGTAAATAATATTATACACTAGTTTTTTTAATATATGATTAAACAGGATACAATATTTCTGTAGAATATTAGAGCAAATTAATATGAGATACAAAGAAAATTCACGGGATGCTTGAAGCAGTGTTAAGTATACATAATATATATAGCACTAGTCAAATTAATCACTAAGATAAGCACAGTTGACTAAAGCTATGAAGTCTCTTGAGGATTGCAATAGATAAGTACTTAATATATTAGATTTTTAATTTTTGAAACATAAGATTTGCACCTTGGCTAAATGATTGAGGAGATTATGTCGGTCAGATTGTTTTCAATATACGTATTATATATAGCACTGAATTTAAATTAATCACTGAGATATGCACTGATGATTAAAGTTATGAAGTCACCTTAGGAGGGTAATGGATAAATAGTAAAGGAAGAAGGTATTAAACTCTAGTTTTTTTTTTTTTTTTTTTTCTCTATGGAGTTTTTATTTGTGTGGCTCTCGGGTTGATAATTAGGTATGATTCTCCTCTGCTTCCCTCCAACCGCTAACGCGGTTGAGTTTAACTGATTTATACCTTGGGTAGGTTACGATCAGTAAAGGGCTTTGGGATGGCTCCCATGGGAGGAGGGGTAGGGAGCCTTCGGGGGTTTAATGTTTTATGTACGTGCTGTCGTTTTGTTATGGTCTGGTCATATTTGGTCCTTCACATGAGATTGGCTCTATATGAGTTGTCCAATTCTAAATTTAATTAATTTTGGTAAAAATAGCAAGCCTGAACTAAGGGGAGTAGATTTAATAAAAAATTGTAATATTTTCTATAGAGTCCTGGAAGATGAGTTTACTCCCTATAGCTGGACACAAGGGAGATTGTTCAACTCTAAACTGGATTAATAAGGATAAAGATAGTAACTTTGAACCTTAGAGGTTTAAATTCACCACAAAAGCGCAATATCCTTCTTAGGTTTTTGAAAGATGAATCTATTTCTATATGCGGGTTGCAAGAAACACATTGGGAGCAAAGAGGAAAAATACGCTTAAATTCTAAAGATTATCCATTTATTTTTTCCTCCTCCTTATATGATAAAAAAAAAAGAGGGGTTGCGACCCTCATTTCTTCTAGATTAGCTTTTAAATTTATTTACCAAATACAGGATCCAGAAGGTAGATATCATATATTAATTTGCGAAATAAATAATAGGATTTATACGATAGTGAATCTTTATGCCCCAAATTTAGCCCCGATTAAGTTTATTAGGAAACTAATGGATATAGTAGATAGAAATAGACAAGGTATGGTAATCTATTTAGGGGATTTTAATTGTATGCTTAACCCAGAATTAGATAGGAGAAGCTTAATTAACGATCAATATAATAAACAGCTAAAAACCTCTGCTAAATCCTTCAGTAATTTGTTAAAAAATAGGGGCCTTTTGGATCTTTGGAGGATTTTGCATCCTATGGAATATGATTATACTTGTTTCTCTGGGGCTCACCGGGTTTATTCCAGAATCGATTTAATAATATCAGACCCAAGCATATCTAAAATGCTTAAAAAAGTTTTTATTAAAAATATTGCATGGTCAGATCATAATGCGGTAATGATGATTCTGGATGATGGCTTGAAGGATAATAGATCAAATTGGAGATTAAACGATCGTCTATTAAGTATTTCAGAATATTTAAAACAAATTAAGTCAACTACAAATTTATTTTTTGAAGAAAATACTAAAGATGACTTACCATTACCTATTATATGGTGCGCCTATAAGTGTACAATTCGAGGACATTTTATTAAGATGGGGTCCCAGGAAAAAAAAAAGAAGGGAAATAATCTTACGCACCTGTATATACAACTAGATCAATTAGAATATATAAATAAAAATAATCCATCTATAGATATTACTAAACAACTCGCTATCATTAAAGAGAGTATTAACGATTTACTAATCCAGAAAGCAAATTTTTCATTAGAAAAATTACGAAGGACATGGTATTACAGGGGGAATAAAGCGGATAAATTACTCTCGAATAGGTTAAAGAAGGATTCTACCAAGATGAGGGTAACTAAAATCATTCAAGAAGATAAGGTTCTTTTGAATCCATCAAAAATAGGTCAGGCTTTCCAAGCATTTTATACTAAACTATATAATCTGCCAGACAGACATTCCCCAGTTAATCTCTTAGAATATTTAGAGAAGTTAAATCTGCCAAAAATAACGAAATCTCAATTACAAAACTTAAATGACCCTATAAACCTGGAAGAGGTCAACCAAGCTATAGATAGATTGAAAATCGCTAAGTCTCCAGGTCCGGACGGTTTTACAAATAAATTTTATAAATCTATGAAAGAAAACTTAGCAAATACCCTGAGGGAGATATTTAACGAGTTTATGTTGAAAGGTAATATCCCGCCGGAGATGCTGAGAGCTAACTTGGTCCCTATTCTTAAACCACAAAAGTCCTCAGAGTTAATAACCAATTATAGACCTATCTCGTTATTGAATGAGGATTTAAAACTTTACTCCTCAATAATGGCAAGTAGATTAAATGGAATTATGATGGATATAATCCACAGGGACCAAGTGGGCTTCATTTCTAAACGCTCTTCGGTATATAATGTCAGACGTCTCATAGACGTAGTGGATTGGGCCCAATCGAGGAAATACTCCCTCCTGATCCTGTCTTTAGATGCAGAGAAAGCATTCGACAGGGTCAGGTGGGACTTCCTCGATGCGGTCCTACAAACCTTTGGCTTTTTTGGGAATATAAGAAAAGCAATACTGGCCTTATATTCAACTCCTTCTGCAAGAGTTGTGGGAGCGGGATTCAGCTCAGATTTTTTCTCGTTGAAAAACGGGACGAGACAGGGCTGCCCGCTCTCACCTCTTCTCTACTTATTGACAATAGAAGTTCTAGCGGTAGCAATAAGGAAAAACGAGGCAATAAAGGGCCTTAATTTCAAAAACGATTGCATTAAATTAACAATGTATGCTGACGATATTGTATTAACCCTAGCAGATCCTTTAAACTCCTCTATAGCTTTTTTTAATACCTTAGATGAATACGCTTTACACTCAGGCTATAAAATTAATGTCAATAAGTCGACTGCATTACTAATGAATACCCCTCAGAATACAAGGGCATTACTTAAGCAGAGATATGAATTTAATTGGGCGGAGGTTTCTTTTAATTATTTGGGAATTGAAATAGCAAATAATGTCAATACTATCATGGAACTCAATTTCCTATCTCTTCTTAGAACTACGGCAAAGAAACTAAAAAATTGGAAAAATTTAGAGATCTCATGGTGGGGTCGTATCAATGTAGTTAAATCTTATATCATCCCAAAATGGGTCTATCTATTTAGAATGGTGGCATTACCGTGCCCGGACAGCTGGTTGACCTTAGCTCAATCCCTATTGAATAAATTTATATGGTTACATAAGCCTCCAAGAATATCCCAAAAACGCTTAGCCTTAAAAGTGAAAAAGGGGGGCCTGGGGGTCCCTATTTTAAAAGACTTCCAAAATGCTGCGACCTTTACACACGCAATCATTACTCAACTAAATGATAGTAAGAATGAGATATGGTACAAGATAGAACAAGACCTTACTTCAACTGAGGGTCCACCGATGGAGCTGTCTGTGCTCTTTTGGCCTCTAAAAGTACAAACCGATCATAAAGTAAACCCCATTTCATCAAGTGTTATTCTGAATAATGTTCTAAGGGGGTGGAAAAAAACTAAAAATTCACTAGGTCTTTATAATAAGTTAATCCCTTCCCTTTCTCTAAGAAATATACCTTACTATATGACTAATTTTAACGTAAAAAGTTGGATTGAAAAAGGCATATATAAATTTCAAGATTTAATGGATAGAAACGGATGGATGGATTTCCAAACTTTAAAACAAACATATAAAATAGACAATAGGGAGACTTTCAATTACCTTAGACTAAAAGGCTTTTGTCATCAATATGTTACTACAGAAAGGTGTGATCGCTTAAGGGATATAGGAAACATCCTTGATAGGGATTCTCCAAAAAAACTATTATCTATGGGATTAAACCTATTACAAAAAAACTCAGATGAACCCTTAAAAGCTATAATTAATTCTTGGCAAAGAGATTTGGGAAATCAGATTACTTGTAACCAATGGAGAGAAGCTCTAAATCTTACCTATAAACATATCCATTGTCTTAATCTGATGGAATGCCATTTTAAAATCATAAATAGGTGGTATATGGTCCCCAGTAAAATCGAGAAGTTTAGTAACTCAGGTAACGCCAATTGCTGGAGATGCAAGGTGGAATGTGGGAACTATCTACACATATGGTGGGACTGTAGGTATATACAGAAGTTTTGGAAAATGATTTTATCTAAGATAAAACTTATTACTTTGATTGATTTACCTATGGTACCACAGATATGCCTTTTGCAATTAGATATCCATCAGGTTAGTGGTAGTTCAATGCCGGTTATCTTGCATATACTTCTAGCCGCGAAACTTTCTATCGCAAGGTATTGGAAAATGGAGTTGGTGCCCTCATGGCCCGTAGTTAAGGAACAAATTAAATATCAATTGAAAATGGAAGCTGGGTTAAATATAAAATACCAAGAACGCTATAACTTCTGGGTGGCGAAGTTGGAGGCTGTTGTTGACTTATAGATAGATGTCCAAAATTTCTTTGGACCTAAGTTAATATTGATACTATATTAAGAGTGACCTCATATGACCATCTGATGTTTTGTCCTGTTATGTCATTTTGTATGTGTGTTGTTTACAGTGAGATTTCTAAATAACATAGGTGTTTCACTAAACGTATCTATACTACTTCAAACTTATGTGAAAAAAGTAATGAGGTTAAGGATGTTATGTGTGTCTCACTGTACATGTTTTTTACGGGATGTGTTGTTAATTGTATTTTTCTCTGTTGTTAATTCTATTGTGTCAAAAAAAGAAAAAAAATGCGGAGTTGATGTCTCCGAATAAAGATTATATATTGAAAAAAAAAAACTAAACAAATATTTCCAAAATAAGCCAAGAAATGAACCAAAACAGTTCTCATAATAATGTAAAAACTGACACAAGAAGTGAAAAAATGGCAAAAGTAAATTAAAGAGAGAAGTAGGGAATTCGAATAATTAAAAGAAACAGGGATTAAAGAGAATTAAATAGAAAAATAGATTACATGGTTCACCAGCTGGGCACTGAGCATATATTTTAAGGTGCTAAAAACTAAATAAAAAGAAAATATTAGTAAATCAATATAAACTGGTGTGGCTTTGAAGCTGAATATACTTAAAGGGGCACGCTAGGTACGATTACTATTTCAACTTGAATTGGTTGTAGTGCTTCAAATTCCCTGGTGCTGTCGCTCCGTTCAGTGTTAAACAATTTATAAGCAGTCCAATTTTCTAAAAACTTTCATTAGTCCCTAGCCTTATCTTATAGTTAGGATAGCCTTATGCCTATCCCATGCATGCTTAAACTCCTTTACTGTGTTAACCTCTACCACTTCAGCTGGACGGTTATTCCATGCATCCACTACCCTCTCAGTAAAGTAATACTTCCTGATATTATGTTTAAACCTTTGCCCCTCTAATTTAAGAACATGTCCTCTTGTTGTGGTAGTTCTTCTTCTTTTAAATATAGTCTCCTCCTTTACTGTGTTGATTCCCTTTATGTATTTAAATGTTTCTATCATATCCCCCCTGTCTCGTCATTCCTCCAAGCTATACATGTTAAGTTCCTTTAACCTTTCCTTATAAGTTTTATCACGCAATCCATGAACCAGCTTAGTAGCACTTCTCTGAACTCTCTCTAAGGTATCAATATCCCTCTGGAAATACGGTCTTCAGTACTGCATGCAATACTCCAAGTGAGGTCTCACCAGTGTTCTGTACAATGGCATAAGCACTTCCCTCTTTCTACTGCTAATACCTCTCCCTGTACAACCAAGCATTCTGCTAGCATTTCCTGCCGCTCTATCACATTGCCTGCCTATCTTTAAGTCATCAGAAATAATTTCCCCTAAATCCCTTTTCTCACATTAAATGTATGGTATGAGGTATGGCTAAGTCAGAGATTATTTATTTCCTTCTAGCCACACCAATTCATACCAGCAAGCTGAAAGTGCTAAACTAACAGTTACAGTGCCACTTTAAAGTAACATTATTAAAATTAAGTTATGGTGCCAGGAGGTCCCTGGTGCTAAATCACTTTTAGGGGTTAAACCACTCACAAACAATTTAACCCTAAAGTCTGTGTTCCAGGACCAGATGACTCTGCTCCCCCATCCTTCTGTTATCTGAAATCTTAGATAACACAAGGCTCGGTAGCACTGGGCAGGGGCGTTGCTGACTAGCTCCTTATTCATAAAACAGGTATGTACCTATTATGTGGCAGCTAGCAAGTTCTTCCTAAACAACTATAGAGTAGGTAAAAAAATCAATGTGGGGGTCAATAAGAACCCCATATTACTACAAGGAAGGTTTAACATCTCTGTATGCTCCCATCTACCATGTAGCAGAAGGGGGCATGTCACCTAAATGTTTGAAACTAGCAAATGGACAGCCATTGTTGGGTAGTTGCTAGAAAGGCCCTATCCCTATGCTATACAATATCAGTTAGAGCTCTCTGATTAGTTGGCTTACACATCTACCAATCAGAGAGCTCTACTGAGAATTCAAAGCTTGGAAAGCCTTATAAAGGTGTTTCCTGCTTTGAAGCCTCATTCTGCACAGAGCAAAGATTAATTTATTTTTCTTTTTAATTGTTTCTTTGTGAAACCCACTTCAATATTATTAGAGGGGTAGTTAGGGTTCACCTAATTTAAGGGGGTGCCTGAGGAATTGAGAACAATGTACATGTAACACTTTTGTAAACCTATAGTACAGGGAGCCATCACTTGCATCCTAGTATTACCACTTGGTGTAACCATGAAGACCTATATGGAGTTACAACCTGTACTTACAAATATCTTGAAATATTTTTCTCTTTAGAGCATTAGAAGGTGAGCCCATTTCCATAGAAAGCGGCAAAAATCAGACAGATATAGGAATAAAGAATCTAATAACAGTACGGCTAGGTATGAAAAGTGCTGCCGCTGTGTATAGTGTTAGACTTAACCGACTGTCTAGTAGGCGATCGTAATCAGCAAAAGGCAGTAAATTAAAATCTGCGGCTAGACATGAAAAGTGCTGTTGCTGGATTTAATGTTGCACTTGACAAACTGTCTAATGAATGATCGTTATCAGTGATTTTAGCCGTTCCTTCAATATGGTGATATACTCCTATATATGTCACAGTAGGTTGTTAGAAAGGGAACACATTTCCATAGAAAACAGCAAAAATCAGACAAATATAAGAATAGAGACTCGAATGAAAGTACGCCTAGGTATGAAAAGTGCTACTGCTATGTATAAAGTTAAGCCTAGCAGACAGTCCAGTAGGTGATCGTTATCAGCGGAAGACAGTAAATTAGAATCTGCGGTTAGGCATGAAATGTGCTGCTGCTGGATTTAATGTTGCACTTGACAGGCTATCTAATGAATGATCGTTATCATTGATCTCAGCCATTCCTTTAATTTGATGATGCACACAGTGGATATAAAAGTTGCTGTCACAAAAATAATAATCCTTTTATCATCCAAGTTTTCGTATAAGTATATATATCAACCAATTTTCTTTTGTACTGTCCAATTGGTGAACTATAATTGATGTGCAACAGAAAATAATGGACACCTGATAGAAAGGTTCTAATAGTGAGATCTGTATTTAGGAAAAAGACCCAATATTAGTTAAAAGGTATATGTACAGAAAAAGAAAGAGACCCTGGTCACATAAAGTCTCCCTTAACCCTCCTACAAATGCGGAGTTGTTTAATAAAGCAATTACATCTACATGATATTAGGTATACCAAGCCCGCCACATTACAAGAAGTGCTTGACTGTGAAGGTTTGATTACCCTCACTGTCAGTCACCTTTATTGAGTCAAGAGGGGGAGTGCCCAGCCATGTCCTAGTGGGGCATGTCTTAGGTTGTAGATGACTTGGGACTAACATGTCCCTGAAGTTCCTGCCCCTTCGGGAGGGGATATTCACCAGTGGGCCAAGGACCTCTCTCAGATGGATGTCATTCGTCAGGATTGGCCAAAATCTTTGGATACACTTTTGCACCTCATTCCATCCTGCATCGTATGTCGCAATCATACGGATAGTTTTATTTTCGTTTTTATTCTCAGACATTGGGCGGTCCTTTAACAGAACATTTCTCTCAGCCTCCAACGTCCTCCTGTAGGCTCTTTGTAGACACTTATTCGGGTAGCCCTTTTCTCGGAATTGTTGACTGAGTGTCTGAGCTTTCAGTTTGAAATCATTGATATCACTGCAGTTTCTCTGCAGTCTGAGATACTGTCCTACTGGGATACCATGTTTCATTGATCTCGGATGGTAACTGTCCCAACGTAGGAGAGAGTTGAAGGTAGAGAGTTTCCTAAACAAGGTGGTGGAGAGAGAACATTCATTAGTGATTGTGATAATGAGGTCCAAGAAGTTTAAAGCGGTACTTCCAAACTCAGAGGTAAATCTGAGGTTTTCCTCGTTAATGTTCAGGATGGACACAAAGTCAGTGAACTCTTCTGGGGTACCCTGCCACACATCCAACACATCGTCAATATAGCAACGCCATAAATGGATTTTCAAGGTGTATCCTGTCAGAGATTCCAACTTCCACAGCTGCTCCTCCAGAACTTAGAAAATCCTCCAGGCCATCTTATTGCCTTCGGAGTGGATAATTTAACCCAGAACGTGAGCCTGTATAGCGATAAAATCCTGAGACCATTGTTGATTGGCCTTCCATCATATATTCAGAACACTAAGCAGGCTCTGACCCGCCTCTCCGATGTCAAAGTACCGGAAAATGGCCATCTGTGTAGTCTTAATGTAGAAGCTTTGTACTCCTCCATTCCACATGACAGAGGTGTTAAAAATGTCGAACACTTCTTAAACCAGAGAGGAATGGAGTATCAGAGTCACAAAGCTTTTCTGTTGAAACTTCTTTATCCTATCACACAACTACTTCCTATTGCGTAATAAGTTCTACCACCAAACCAGGGGCATTGCGATGGGCACGGCTTGTGCCCCATCGTATGCCAATCTCCACCTGAGTTGGTGGGAGGAACAGCTGTGAAAGTTGGAATCTCTGACATGATACACCTCGAAAATCGAAAATCCAATAGAAAAGAAACCAACAAAAGAGCAACAAAAGTCCCTAGCTATCTTGCCCAGCAGGAACTATTTCCTCCATATGGGAGAATGTATTCCTTTTTAAAAATTATTTAATATAAGAGCTGTCTAACAGCACTGGACAGCTCCTAAACATTTAACCCTTGCACCGCCAAGGTTTTTAAATATTTACTCGCTTGCTGCTGGCGTTGCCATAGGTCTAATAGTAATTTTTTGTTTTTGTTTAACTCTAGGCATTGATTTGAAGCATTTAGGCCCGGAATTGAAACATTCATGTCCAGATTTCAGCCATCTTGTGATAAGAATGTAACTATATTACTTTATTTTGGGTAACCATAAGAATCTGTACCGCTATATTGAACAGCACCGCAGCTTTTTACTCAAAGCACACAGCAAACAAATAAACTTGCTTTGTCTGGGTACCAGAATAACAAGTGCATTTCTGAGTATGACTCTGCCCCTGATCTGACTGCTTCGCTGACATCATCAGAAGTGAGGTTCAGAGCCAATCAAAATGTTTTCACATTGGAAAGCAATGGATTGGCTAAGCTTGTCAAGAAGGCAGATCAGGGGCAGAGGCAGCACAAGCCAAACACAGCCCTGGCCAATCAGCATCTTCTCATACAGATGAATTGAATCAATGCATCTATATGAGGAAAGTTCAGTGTCTCCATGCAGAGGGTGGAGGCACTGAATGGTAGTGCTGCATTGTGTGCAACACTGCACCAGGAAGAACCTCTAGTAGCCATCTGAGAAGTGGCCATTGGAGGTATCCCTAGGCTGTTATGTAAACACTGCATTTTCTCTGAAAAGACAGTGTTTACTGCAAAAAGCCTGTAGGGAATGAGTATACTCACCAGAGCAAATACAAAAAGCTTCGGTTGTTCTGGTGACTATAGTGTCCATTTAAGCAAATCACATTTTTTTCCTACAGTTATATGTAAACTATCCATTAGACCTTCAGTTATTGTTCCCATTATAAGACCTTTAGTTATTTCATTGAAGTTGAGATCTCTGCTTTAGGCATAGAGATTTTTGAATCTTATGTTTTTCTTCTCTCACCTTCAAAATCTTACATTTGGAAAACATGTGAAAATGTGCTACATTTATATGCAAATTAACCCCTTCAGGACCGCTGACAGTTCAGGACCATCAGCGGTAAAACGTGCGTTTGGACCGCTGACGGTCCTGAACCGTCATAGCGAAAAACGGTCTGCAGGAAGCGATCAAAGATCAAATAGCAAATAGCAACCCACAACTCATTTTTGCTTTTTAAAAAA
This sequence comes from Pelobates cultripes, assembly GCA_933207985.1. Taxonomy (NCBI): domain Eukaryota; kingdom Metazoa; phylum Chordata; class Amphibia; order Anura; family Pelobatidae; genus Pelobates; species Pelobates cultripes. The sequence continues at coordinate 196,590,524 of OW240915.1, forward strand.
AAATAATCGAGGGAAAACCACCTTTCTCCAATTTCAGTTGAAAATAATTTCTTTAACAATTTATGGAGATGGACAAGTTCCAACAACGGTGTAAGCTGAGTCCAGGCATTTTATTTTTAAGTTACCGCCAACTGCTAGAAACCCCTCCCCCCTAGAAACGTTGCCGGGTCTGTTTTAAAAATGGGAAGAGGACAGACACCCCTTTTCACTGTCCTGATTGCCCTTTGAAACCAGGACCGTGTGTAGGAACATATTTCAAGCTGTACCACACAGAACAGTTGTAAGAAGTGTTCCTGAATTTTTATTTTATTTTTTGTTTCTTTGGAAAGCAGCCATTTTTTGTTAGTCAGTTTCCTTCCCCCAAATCTCCAGTTAGATTCTATTTGCAGGAGTCAGTTTAAAGATTGCTGCTAAATGTTCATTTGTTACCTGCACATTTGGTCTAACAAGATTTCTGGCAGTAACACATAACCAGCAGGCCAAAACCAGATGACGTGTGCATAAAAACCAGAATTTAAAAATTACCACTACACTTTCTCTGTTTTTTTGGAGGACAAAATGGTTGGGGGAAAGAAGTCAAAACACCCCATCTTCTATAATCTTTGATGTCTAATTTATAAAAATATATATTATATATACTTTCATGATGGTAACATTAACTGTGGGGTGCAAAAATATGTCAAACTGAGGACAGACCAAGCATACCTATATATCAAGTTCTGATTGTTGCCTTTTGGCACCCAAACAACCCAGACCCAAACAACCCAGCAACCCTTTACATGGGGGGGTATCATTTTACTCGTGAGATGTTGCTGAACATATTGGGATGTTGTTTGGCAGTGACACATAACAGGATCTGTTAATTCATGCCTAAAGTACAATGTGTGTGAAAAAAACAGAAAAAGAATTACTACCTCAATCTTTGACAAAGCCTGGTGGTAGAATTCAGTGCATGAAAAGTGTTAAAATACCACCATGTGAAATACCCTAGGGTGTCTACTTTTCAAAAATATATGGTTTGATGGGGGTAAAATACATTAGCCGGCTTCAAAAATTTCCCAAATAGGACATGCATGCAGGTTGACTACATGTCAAAATTCCAAGTTGGGAAACTGATAGCGCACCTGCCAAATGTGGCCTTTTAGCCCCCAAACAACCCGACACACCTATACATGGGGGGTATCCCTGTACTCGAGAGATGTTGCTGAACACATATTGGGGTGTTGTTTGGCAGTGACACATAACAGGATCTGTTAATTCATGCCTAAAGTACAATGTGTGTGAAAAAAACAGAAAAAAATTTACTAACTCAATGTTTGACAAAGCCTGGTGGTAGAATTAGTGCATGGAAAGTGTTAAAATACCACCATGTGAAATACCCTAGGGTGTCTACTTTTCAAAAATATATGGTTTGATGGGGGTAAAATACATTGTCGGCTTCAAAAATGTCCCAAATAGGACATGCATGCAGGTTGACTACATGTCAAAATTCCAAGCTGGGAAACTGATATGCGCACCTGCAAAATGTGGCCTTTTAGCCCCCAAACAACCCAACACACCTATACATGGGGGGTATCCCTGTACTTGGGAGATGTTGCTGAACACATATTGGGGTGTTGTTTGGCAGTGACACCTAACAGAATCTGTGAATTTATACCTGAATTGCAATGTATGTGAAAAGTTTGGCAAAGGTTTGTGGTAAAATGGCTGCATAGAAAGTATCAAAATATTCTTAGATGAATACCCTGGTAAAAAATATATACATGTGGGGTGTTTTTTGGAGATTTATGACATAACAGTGTTACAATGTCACTATTGATACATTTGAAAAATGTACATTTTGAAACCGCAATTTCCTACTTGTACTTATAGCCCTATAACTTGCAAATAAAAGCAAAAAACACATAAACATTGTTTTTTTTTAAACTCAGGACAAAATTTTGAATCTATTTAGCAGTTTGTTTCATTCGATTTTGTAGATAGGTATCGGAACAGTAAATGAAAGAGCGGAAAATTACAGCTAAACACAAACACCACAAAAGTGTTAAATTAGCTCTGGTCCTTAACGTACAAACATCGCAAAAACAGTCCGGTCCTGAAGGAGTTAAGTGCAAACCACAAGAAGTTGTTTTTTTCTAGTATGTTACTAGTCGCTCATGCATTTTTCTCTGTAGACACTGTCTTATAAAATAGCACGTCTGTATATATAACAAATGCATGTTCAGGTTTAAATGTATCTAGATTGCCACAATGAGGATATATATATATATATATATATATATATAATCATCCCAGGTTGTACATGATAAGGAATCTTTTGAAAATCAGTATTAAAAGCTAATGGTTTACCTCTTACATTTAAAAGTATTGTCTGCTTTCATATTTATTATTTGATTGGCCATTCACATTTTCAAGAATCAATAGTGTAGCTCTAGCTTGTAAGTCTTGTTGCTCTTTCTGGCTACCACCCAACCTATATATCCTTTTCAAAGTGCATAGGCGTAATGTAAACAGTAATGGGAGAAGAATAATGGATAATAAAACACTTTTTTGTGATTTGCGTATGGGTGTGTTTTCAAAGCATTACGTGGGTTGTTAAATAGTCTATTCAGCTAAACTCTACTGTTCATCATGTCTATAAAGCAGTAGTAAATGATTTTCTTAATAAGTTTCCGACTGGATATCCCCCTCTTTTGGCATTGTATATCTGCATTGTTGTTGTTTCAAATTTTACGGACTAGAATTGAATATATTGTGGTATATTAAAAACAAAATGAAATACCCAAATATATGTGTATGTTTTAATTAATATGTTCCTTCTTAATTTGTAGGCAGGCAGTTGCATACACTTCTAGTACTTACGGATAACCTTTACTCTACTGTGCCATTCCACTAGACACACTTCCTTATTATAATTGTCCCTTGGAACTTAGTTAATGTCCTTTATCTTTATGAAATGTTTAGGTACCACCAGATTCAAGTTTTTACAACAAGCATACTTGAAAAAATCAAATTTCTATAGGAACTGCAATCCCTTCAAACTCCTGTGTGAAGAACCAAAATGACAAACATATGGGATTTTGTATTTCTATGCTATGTTAGAGTACCAGCACACTCCCCACAGTCTTCTTTAATTGTTAACATCATGCCACATTAGGTATAATCTTAACTGCTAACCAATGGCATATCCCAATATATCACTGCTCACTTCAAGCAAAATGCATACAAAGTCTTGACGATATGGCATAGGACACTCCTGCTTCTGTTCTAGGACACCCATTGAATGGTGGCATTTCTAGTAGTGCCACCATTATCCAAGATATTTTGTTAATCTATAGAAGGACTGCTCCTTCATTGGAGGAAAACACAAACAATTTTTATGAAATTCTCTCATCACCCACCTCTGTTTCAACAGCCGCATTTATTTTACGCCATATCACAGCTGTCTCCTCTAATAAAAAAATAAAATCTTTAGCTATCAGAATCATGAACAATGTCAAACACCTTTTTCTACTGTATTGGAGATGGAACATTCCCCCACAGCTGCATCTTTGGTACTCGATGTAGAAGAATTGATATTTGGTTCACAAGGGAGACCAGGGTGTATAAAGTGATATGGACACAGTAGGAAGTCACAATAAGAATCAGTATTGGAAGAAGCATGACTCAGCAGAATTTGGATCAATCTGCGATTCTGTAAAAAATCTGAACCCTCCTTTCTTTAAATGAAAAGCCCACGCTTGAAGCCCATGAGTTGGTTGATGTACATTACTAGTGACTGGGAAGAAATAGTTGCCCAGTCGCTAGTCTTTTTTTACAGCGAGCCACTGGCTGCTTGCTGTTTATGAGACACGCTCCCACTCATGCCATCGAGGACATCAGCATTTGTACATTAGTACAAAGGAGGTATAACTATAACTATATACAACCTCCTTTGTACTAATGTGGGGGACATATTGTCCATCATAGTCTTTTTGAGACTATTTAATATAATGCATAGGTAGCAAGAACTGACCAGCTACCAACTGATTAAGCCTCGCTCCGCAGAGTGCCGATGTTTGGTATTAAAATCTAATTTAATGTGAACTGCACTGACACCTCTCTGAATGACTGAGGCACCAAACAAAATCTTCCATTTCAAATATTTTGTTTAAAGGAACCAAAACGTTTAATCTTGCACAAGTCTCGTCACAACTACAGTACATCAAGTGATCGCTAAACTGCATGTGTACTTGCCACCATGAGCATAATACTGCAACTCTATAGCTGCTGTAGGTGGTTACTGCTCATAGAGAGTGGTTACATTACATATTTTGCAAGGGTCAAACCTTTCAGAGGTTACCAATTCTATTCTCTACCCACCCATTACCCTATCCCCCCTTCTTGTTTCTGACTTTACTTTGGTATGTCACATGTCTCTTGAATACCTACTATGCTTGCTCTTATCGTGACACTTTACTTCCTATGAATATGTGCAATATTTAACTGTTTTTTTTAAATCATTGTACCACTATTACTACACATTTTGTACTGTTAATTCTGGCTGCATGCTAATTCACTTTATTTAAAAAAAAAAAAGCTATATTTGGTTTCCTGCTTGCTGCAGATTGCAAAAGACAGACTGCCGTGGAGCTATTCAGTGGTTGTGGGTGTTCTTGATGCCCACACTTGCTTTTGAAATCTGCAAGTGATGTTATCACTTGGCACCAGGGCAAGCGTGCATATAGCATTTTTAGACCTCCAAGTTAAAAGTCTTAACTGCTATGTCAGTGAAAAGCTAATGGCATAGCTGTAAAGCTCATGCATGCTATTTTAATGTATAATTTAACCCCTTAAGGACACATGACATGTGTGACATGTCATGATTTCCTTTTATTCCAGAAGTTTGGTCCTTAAGGGGTTAATGAATTTTAATGTAAACATTTGCTAGCAGTTTGACTAAATTAGATTAAATGTAGATCTTGTTTTTTTATAACAATGTTTGGTTATGACAAGTATATTAAAGTATGCAAACTTATATGTTGCTTTTAAGTGAAAACAAATGAAACTGAGAAGAAATAATGAAATGTGGTTAATAAGAAGATTTAAATTAACCATCATACCACTTTTAAAGTTTCTTTTTTTAATTGCTGGCTACAGCATAATAATGAATTGATGTAAAAACATTCAAGAGACAGATGCATTTTCTAACTTAACAGTTTCTATAGATTGTTTTATATATCTATACATTAAAACACAGTGTAGCGATTTAAGTAGCATGTCAATTTAAAAAAAGACCAGAAAACAAACATTGAAAGCTTAAATGCATCTTAAAGTTATAAGTAATAAAAAATTCTGTTTATATATACAGATTTTTATGAATCTGGGAATAAAATATTTATTTAAGAAGCAGAGAATTGAGCAGTGAAACGTCAGAGGCATGAGCTATACACCAAAACTGCTTCAGTCAGCTAAAGTTGTTTTGGTGACTGTAGGGTCCCTTTAAAGGGAATCTGTAGGCACCCAGACAACTTCAGCTAATTGAAGTGGTCTGGGTGCTGTGTCCCTATTGAAAGAAAAAGAACAAGAATAGAGCCAAATGCTAGGTACACTGGGGGAACGGGGGGGAAACACAAATAGAAAGTAGAAAGATAGAGTAGTGTACCTAAATAGACTGGGATAGAAACTGTAAACTCGAAGTTGAGTATCGAACATGACAGAAGGATAGCTGCCAGACAAAGTACTAAACTGATAAAAGCAAAAAATAAATACATTTTATTAAGTTATTAACCAATGTAACAAAAAATAAATAAACTTGCTTATGTACAGACAAAGAAAAAAAAATAGATACTGAAATCAGTACCATGTTAAAAAACACCCTATTGATACTGAAACAAATCACAGAATATCACACCGGTCTCAAATCTGCTAATAAAGATTGTATGCGTTCTTATGCAAAAAGTGGTGTAAGCTAAAGTATTGCCTATTAATATAAAGGATTTACATATGAGGATCACCGATTTGAAAATAGACACACGATAGTACTGAATGAGATGTGCTAATTTGGTTGAAATAATCAAATTTTAATCAGGATTGCCTTTAGTAAATATGGAAACGGCAAATTATGTGGTAAATTGGTTAATTTAACCAAACTTTACTGACACAGTCCAAATTTGATCTTTACGGAATAACGCTGAAAATTATATTTATGGTTGATTTATATATGGAGTTATTTGCTTCTATTCTTTGTTTACTGCTGCAATTATGTCACAGTAAGCCATTAGTTGCTATTTACTATTGAATATTTGGGTGATCAGCGATTCATCAAAATTCCAAAACTCTAAATGCTATATCACTTATTATGAAACAAACCAAATGGGCAGTGGACCAGCTGTTTGGTTGTTTAATGGGTCGGAGTGGCGCCAGATAAAGGAGGGAATGGAGAAGAAGCTTTTTTTCCCTTTTATTGTTGTACTCTAATAAGAGCATTTTTGTGCCATTCTGTTCTTTAGAATTGATTTTCCTGAAACAATCACATGGGCATGATAAGTCCAAACCAATATGCCACATGGACGAAATGTGGATCATCTGAATCAAATTTGTTTTCAGACGCACACATTTTTTTGCTGTGCTGTAATTATTGTTTGGTGATTTCTAATCGTACGCAGGGATGTTTTTATCAACTGATACCTACATAAGTTCCCTTATAAAACCTCTGCTTCATAGGTCCTTATTAATAGTGCTGGGTATATAGACCTATGCTTCTGCAGAGTTTGCTATGGCATATTGGAACAGGATGAACCAGCTGGTCAGTCAACAACAGCTTATTTCTTTAGCACTGAACTACTGAGTTATCTAATAGTATAGTCCTCATGAGTTGGCAACTAAATTTCAAAATTAGTTTAAAACAGCTGAATTTAAAAAAATGAATTCCAGCTCTGCCATTTGGCTTATATTATGCTATATAAGCTCATTTAAGTTGTTTAGGTAATAGAGCTCCTGTCTTAGATTATGTGACCCTTATCAATACTCATAGGCGTGCGCACAGGGTGTGCCGGGCACACACTAATCCCCGCGGCCCGCGCTATGTGCCTCCATGGGCCGGTGAGCTCTAGCCAGCAGCTCCGCCGGGTTCCTCTTGCGAGGTCTGAGAGTTTGTGCGGCAATGCTCAGATCTCGCGAGAGTGAACTCTAGCCCTGCAGGCTAGAGTTCACTCACCACTGGACCACCAGAGATGGCAGAAGCACGGTCCCCCCTCCCTATAAGGTAAGAAGGGAGGGGGGACCATGCTGCTGCCATCCCTGGTCCACCCACCCCCACACAATACACACAAACAGCACCCACACACACACAGCACACACACTAACAGCACCCTCGCATACATACTGCACACACTAACAGCACCCTCACACACACACACACACACACATCACCCTTACACACACAGCACCCTTACACACACAGCACTCTCACACACACTGCACCCTTACACAAACATACTGCACACACTAACAGCACCCTCACACATACACACACAGCACCCTCATACACACACATCACCCTTACACACACAGCACCCTTACACATATGCACACACAAACACATACACTAACAGCACCCTCACAGACACACAATGCCCACACACCCACTAACTGCACCCTTACACACACAGCACCCCCACACGCATACAGCACCCTTACACACACACACTAACAGCACCCTTACACACACACCACACCATCACACACACAGCACCTTTACACTCACACAGTGCCCACGCACACACAGCACCCACACAGCAGTGTGTGTGTGTATGTATATATATATACGCAGCGTGTGTGTTTGTGCTTTAGGGTGCACACCCTTATGCAATAGGCTGTGCACGCCTATGTCAATACTTGTTTATAAAGAAATCACACCAGGTATTCTGGTACAGAGAAGTGATGGTCTGTGCTCACCCAAAGGATGTCTGTTGCTATGCAATCTGCATACATGCTCTCTCATGTGTAACCAGCTGCTGTATGTCAGGGTGTCAAGATTCCATTCAAACGTTAGCCCTTTTCATTTGTTAATTTTTTACATGTATTCTTTATTTGTATTACACATAAAGAGAACATCAGATGAGAGTCTTGCAGGACTCACAATACATGTGTTCAAACCATAATTTTTTTATTTTATTTATACAATATATATTTTAAACATCATAAACTAATTTCAGGTAGTAGCTATAAAAGTTCACATAGCAAAATCTTCAATGAACTTGGTCTTTAAAATGTGTAATTAAATATTTAAATGAGAAACAATAACAGAAAAAGGAAAGGAGGAGAATTTTTTTTTTTTTTTTTTTTAATTCTGTCACCACGCATATCTGCCTCCCAAATCTCATAGACCCACCCAGGATCAACTAGAGATATATTCAAAGTTATGGTTTCAAAGGTAGGTATTGTGTGTCTTACTTTAGCTGTGAGCGCATACATGATATATAATTGTAACCACAGCTGGTTCCCTTATTTACCACTATAACGTCTTAAAGCATAGAACTTAGCAGGGCAAACCATACAGATATCTTAGCTATTATTTTATATAGTCAGTAAGAGATCCTTTATTTAAAATATATAAATAATTGAGAATACAATATAAAATAAGGATTGTCTTGGAAGCAATAAAGTTGTGTCTTTTAGATATTTTATTAAATACAAATATAAATATAGACATATAAAATCCATTACAATAATTTATAGCAGTGTATAAGATTAAACTATATGCTTGTGAATATCATTAATAGAATAACATACCCTCCTGAACATGTCATCATGTCAGCCTCTCGGTCCTTATAAGATGGAACGTCTGTCTCCAAAACTCTCCTCTCTGTGTTAACATTTAAAAGGTACACATATTTATACCTTAGGTGTCTTCATTTTAAGGTTACCGTAGTTCATATATGAAAAAGTTACTTATTTTACTTTTATTCATTTTACGACCTCCCTTAATTTGGCAAAAATACAAGGCCATAACTAAAGGATGTACACGTCATGGAAAATTCCCTGACTTAGGACAAGATGGCATCTTAAAGTCTGAGCATCTTTATCTATTTAGGGTTACCACAGTATATTATGTACTGAAAGAGTTGTAACATAGCCTTGAAGCTTGTTTATGCATTATTGATAATGTACAGGGAGTGCAGAATTATTAGGCAAATGAGTATTTTGACCACATCATCCTCTTTATGCATGTTGTCTTACTCCAAGCTGTATAGTCTCGAAAGCCTACTACCAATTAAGCATATTAGGTGATGTGCATCTCTGTAATGAGAAGGGGTGTGGTCTAATGACATCAACACCCTATATCGGGTGTGCATAATTATTAGGCAACTTCCTTTCCTTTGGCAAAATGGGTCAAAAGAAGGACTTGACAGGCTCAGAAAAGTCAAAAATAGTGAGATATCTTGCAGAGGGATGCAGCACTCTTAAAATTGCAAAGCTTCTGAAGCGTGATCATCGAACAATCAAGCGTTTCATTCAAAATAGTCAACAGGGTCGCAAGAAGCGTGTGGAAAAACCAAGGCGCAAAATAACTGCCCATGAACTGAGAAAAGTCAAGCGTGCAGCTGCCACGATGCCACTTGCCACCAGTTTGGCCATATTTCAGAGCTGCAACATCACTGGAGTGCCCAAAAGCACAAGGTGTGCAATACTCAGAGACATGGCCAAGGTAAGAAAGGCTGAAAGACGACCACCACTGAACAAGACACACAAGCTGAAACGTCAAGACTGGGCCAAGAAATATCTCAAGACTGATTTTTCTAAGGTTTTATGGACTGATGAAATGAGAGTGAGTCTTGATGGGCCAGATGGATGGGCCCGTGGCTGGATTGGTAAAGGGCAGAGAGCTCCAGTCCGACTCAGACGCCAGCAAGGTGGAGGTGGAGTACTGGTTTGGGCTGGTATCATCAAAGATGAGCTTGTGGGGCCTTTTCGGGTTGAGGATGGAGTCAAGCTCAACTTCCAGTCCTACTGCCAGTTCCTGGAAGACACCTTCTTCAAGCAGTGGTACAGGAAGAAGTCTGCATCCTTCAAAAACATGATTTTCATGCAGGACAATGCTCCATCACACGCGTCCAAGTACTCCACAGCGTGGCTGGCAAGAAAGGGTATAAAAGAAGAAAATCTAATGACATGGCCTCCTTGTTCACCTGATCTGAACCCCATTGAGAACCTGTGGTCCATCATCAAATGTGAGATTTACAAGGAGGGAAAACAGTACACCTCTCTGAACAGTGTCTGGGAGGCTGTGGTTGCTGCTGCACGCAATGTTGATGGTGAACAGATCAAAACACTGACAGAATCCATGGATGGCAGGCTTTTGAGTGTCCTTGCAAAGAAAGGTGGCTATATTGGTCACTGATTTGTTTTTGTTTTGTTTTTGAATGTCAGAAATGTATATTTGTGAATGTTGAGATGTTATATTGGTTTCACTGGTAATAATAAATAATTGAAATGGGTATATATTTGTTTTTTGTTAAGTTGCCTAATAATTATGCACAGTAATAGTCACCTGCACACACAGATATCCCCCTAACATAGCTAAAACTAAAAACAAACTAAAAACTACTTTTAAAAATATTCAGCTTTGATATTAATGAGTTTTTTGGGTTCATTGAGAACATGGTTGTTGTTCAATAATAAAATTAATCCTCAAAAATACAACTTGCCTAATAATTCTGCACTCCCTGTAGTTAATATTTATGCACCAAACACATTTACAATACATTTTATTGCAAAAGTGTTTAAGAAAGTAGAGCAAATTTAGCAAGGACTGACATTAATTATGGGGGATTTTAACAATGTGATTGATCCATTAAAAAATAGAAAGAGTACGAGTGAGAAAAAATTTACTGAACAACTACAATTTAAGAGATATATGGAGAATATTCCACCCTTCTGATCTGGATTATACATGTTACTCTAAAACATATAACTCCTATTCTAGAATAGACCTCATATTGGGAAATGTGAGCATGCTGTATCTTGTTAAAAGATTAGAAATACAAGATTTAACATAGTCAGACCACAGTCCAATCGTGTTAGAATATAAAGATACATTTGACATCTTCCGTAAAGAGTGGCATTTGGGAGACCATATACTACTACAAAAAAAAAATAACAAAGAGATTAAGAAAATAACTAAGCTCTTTTTTTTAGAAAACAAGAATAAAGATACACAAGACATTACAGTCTGGTGCGCGTACACGAGTGTACTTAGGGGGCAAATGATAAAAAGGGCAGCTATCAAAAAATAAAAAGTACCACCTCTCCAGGAACTGTATATAAAACTAAGTGATTATTAAAAAACAGAATAAATTAACACCTTCTACACAAACAGCAATTAAGATTGCAGAAATAGAAAAACAGATAAATAATCAGCTAACAAATAGAGCAGCCAAAATGCTAGAACGATTCCAAGTCAACTGGTATCTAAAAGGTAATAAACCAGAAGCACTATTGACCAATAAATTGAAGGCACAAAAGAATAATATATAAAATTATTAATATATGTAATGGCCCCAGAAAAAAAAGGAAGTGCATTTGGAAAATTCTACCGAGATTTATATAACTTACCAGAAGAACATTATGGGAGGGAAGAAGAAATTAAGAAATTATTCAAGGATATACAGATGCCAAAAATTCTGCCAGACCAATTGAAACTGCTTAATTAACCCATAACAGAAGTAGAGGTTAGTTAAGCAATAGAGAAGCTTAAAATAAAGACCGCTCCAGGCTCAGACGGCTTTACAAATACATTTTACAAATTAATGAAAGATTAAAGGAGAACCTACAAATATTTTAACCACATAATTGGATCAGGAAGATGTGCTGGGGAGTTACTGAGAGCAAATATAATCCCTATACCAAAAGACCCTGAACTGATCAGCAATTATAGACCGATTTTGCTGATTAACACAGATATCAAAATATTATCCTCTATTCTGCTATTCTTGCTGAAAGGTTTAAGATAGTACTACCACAACTAATTAATAACAACCAAGTAGGATTTATATCATGGAGGTCCCCAATTAATAACGTAAGGAAAATAATAAACATACTAGAAGAAACAGAGACAACTGGAATCCTAGTCTTGCTTTTATCAAAAGATGCAGAAAAAGCATTTGTTAGAGTGGGATGGGGTTTCATGAGTCTGACCTTAAAAAAATTCTGCATTAATGGTCCAATACTACAGGCTTTATTCGCTCTCTACGACTCTCCATCAGCCAAAGTCATAGGGTCAGGATTTGTGTCACAATACTTTAATATTCAAAATGGAACAAGGCAAGGGTGTCCTGTTTCCCTTTTACTACATATAATGTTGCTAGAATCTCTAGTGATTTAAATAAGACAAAATCAGAAAATTAGAGGCTTTAAGGATCAGGTAGGACAATCGAAATGAAATGAATATCTATGCAGATTATATTTTATTGACAATGGAAGAACCAGAAACATTGGTCCTAGAATTACTGAAACAGATAGGTAAATACTCTAAAGTTTCAGGATATAAGATTAATTTAGATAAATCACTTTTTATAGCTAAAAATATGTATAAAATATCTACCGATTTTCTTGTAAAAAAATATTGGGCTCCTGGGAAAAAAAAAGAATAGAATAATTGATGCACTTCCATTTTCTATCATTTCAGATATGTTAGATAATATAAAAACAGATCCTTGGAAGACTGACGGGATAAGCATGCTTAGAGATATAATAAGGGAACATCAAATTAAGTCATTTAATCAAATTAGAGAGAATTTTTTTCTATTTCAATGAATGAAATCTTTGGTTACTTGCAAATTAAAAGCTTTATGACAGAATACCTCCTTAAAAGTAAGGAGAGGAAAGTAACTAGTCTTATCCACCTCTTTGAACAAAAAAAATTATAAAAATCTGTTGACAAAATGTGTTAAGGTTATATAAAAATGGAGACATGATAGACCCATGGAACTGATCAAAAACGAGAACAAGAACTAAAATACATAAAGAGGAAGACGATTGGATAAACTCCCTAAGTAAATTATATAAAATATATACACTGTCTAAATCTTACAGAAACACTATTTAAACTTTCAAATAGATGGTATTTAACACTGCAACGTTTAAAGAGAATTTACCCAGATACATCGGATAGGTGCTGGAGTTGTCAAAGGCAACCTAATCATATTTGGTGGCAATGCATACCCATAAACAATTATTTTAAAGATATAATAAATGAAATACACCAAATAAATTAGATGCAATTAGGCTTTGAACCTGGAGTAAGCCTATTAAATCTTGGATGGCCAATAATGAGAACACAAGTATCAATGTTATTATTACACATTACAAACACAGCCAAACTACTCTTAGCACGAAATTGGAAAACAAAGAAAACCCCAAGTATCAAAGAGATAATATCACAAGTCATCTGGCAGGCAAAAATGGAAAAAGGTATTTTAATGAATTCAGGGAAAAGATATATCCAGATAGAAGAGTGTTACATTAGAATAAAGAAAATGTAAGAAAGCTTCCCAATTAATAACATAAAGAGACAAGAAGTTGAACCCGGAAAAAACGGGCAAACGATAAATAAATAATAATAATAATAAAACAGTAAAGCAGATAGGATGGTGATCTCTCTCTCTCCAAGAGACAAACAAATACAAAAGGATGGAAATAATGGAATTTGTAATAGGATCTAAAAGAAATGTTGGGGGAGGGTACAGGGTGGGAATACTTGGGAGTTAGACGAGGCTTAAAGAATTTAGTTTTCTCCCTCTTGCTTCCTTTGTCTTTCCCTATCGATGAAGTTTAATTAGGAAAGAAGCGAACCCAAATCACTGTTTGGGAAGCTCAAAAATTAAGGGATGGGAAGAAGGAAGGGAGAAAACACTAATGATGACAGGATACCAATGCCTATACTACATTTGTAAAAACTTCATTATATAATGGCAGGTACAAGTCTGAAATCTTGTAAAAAAGAAAAATATATATATATACATATTTATATTACAGATGTCATTTTACAGCTATAATTTAGAACTTAGAATGATATCTCATGATATAGTTCCTTACATATACCAAAGAAAAAACAATCCTCTCTGTCTCATTAGAGATTTTGCCTTTCGTTGAGAACAGCAAGGTGATATTTTAGTGTAGGACTCACCTAAGATATTTTGCCTTGACATGGCGGGTGAGCTTAAACTTTGGTGGCCATTGGAGTGATACTAAAAACCTCCAGTTATTTACATGTACTATTGGGGATAGTGCGCAAGTAATTATTTTTTATTTTTTTTATTGTATGTATTGTGGCTGATGTGTACTATAGTAATTGCTGCCACCCAGGAGTAGTGGGAGTTTGAGTGCAAGGTTTAATTTTGTATGTTTCTAATTTTATATATGGTTTTGTCCATAAAAACATGAGGTATGGTGATAAGCATCTTTTTTGAAGGTATTTTACATAACTCGAAAGCCAGTATTGGCCAATGTTGGCCTAATTAACATACAAATGTATAAATACTATTCCATAATTAGTAAATGTTGAATGCACTGCTTTTAAAGCTGTGGAATTCTTCTCTGAAGACACTTCCCACTGTGATTATTTACTAAGCATTTGCATCGCTTTCATTAATAGCCTTAAAAATAAAATTGCCTCAATTAAGATGTATTGCTTAATTATGTCTTTATGGTATTTTAGATAAATAGCCTTGCAAAAATACAGATTGTTAATGCATGCAGTATTAAGTCATTTTTGATGATTCTATGCCTAAGGCTTTACCTTTCTTTCTTCTTGATTTCCATTTGAAGTATTTACCATCATGTGTATATTACAGAAAATTACTACATTTACAAATAGTGTTTCCAAGCAAAAATAAACTTTTTCATATTTACCACCACCATCATCCATTATAAAGTATTTTTGTAAAATACAATGTTGTCAATATTCATATAAATTCTAGTTTATTATGATACATATAATTGTAACATAAACTCAAATCACACATACCAACACTAACAATAACATAAGGTGCACACACACTCACACACATATACTCAAACACAGTAAAAAAAGTAACACTCTAGAGGTAGACGCGGTGCTATGGTACAGTGCGACTTAAGGCACAAACCAGAACTATATAATGACGCGACACAGTTATTTTATATGTTAAAAGTTATGTGTTTTTCCTTTTTGTATATTTTATTATTTAATGCAAAAATAAAGAATTAAAGAAAAACTAAAAAAAGTTGGGTACGTAACTGCTTTTGGAGACTTTAGTTCTTTATTAAAATGTGCCACAACTTGCATGAATGGAATGTATATAACTCTGGCCTTGGAGAGCACAGGTTACATTACATATGCAACCACTGTCATTCAATGTGAGTATAATTAAGAGTGAAGTCTCACCTCTTGTTGCAACATGGACTTGTAGCGTGAGGACTTTTTTTTTTTTTTGGGTGAGTTGTAAGGGTGCTATCAAGCCTGTCATATCTAATAATTTTCTATTCTGAAGATTGATATTCTGAAATATCTGCTCTGATGATGTTAAAAAGTGGATTTTCAATGCCTTCTGCTTCTGTCCTGTCTTCTTTGACTGCACAATGCAAAGAGGTCATGGGAGCAATGTTACTGCAAAAAGATTTTCAATGACAAGCAGAACATTCCTTCTAGTAATTCTGTGGCTGAAAGATTTGAGTATATCGTCCTCAAATGTCGCCAAAACAGAATTAGGTTAAAATTAACTCTCCCCCAAAAAAAGAGAGTAAATGATTAAAATAATTACAAATTGCGCCATGACAAGCAAGAGCAAAATTTCGCCCAAAGCCATTTGTCTGTAATTAGTTAATTAATCCTTACACAAATTATGAGCAATAACTCATCAAGCACGGCTCGCCCATCAGAAATTCAGCCGACTTGGATTTATTCTGCTTAGTTTGCTCCGCAGCCTTCTGCTGAAACTTCTGGAGGGAAATTGTTAAATGAATAAATTAGCTAAAGAACGAAGATCATCATTTATGATCCACAACTAACACAGAATTTTAAATATGGGATGGCATTGAAATGTCATTTAATTTACATCTCCGCTAAAGGGGTCAAACACTAATTGAACAACAGCACTGGGAGAATTATATAAAATAGGATAAGTAAAGTTAAAAGAAATGCCAAATGAAGGTCAAAACCAAATACTTCATTTCACTATCATAAATAACGGAATTAAGTAATTTACTAATCATCTTTTCGTACTTTATAGGATGCTTTCAACCCTAATTGCATCATGGTACATTATGTTACATCCATGCAATTTTTTATTTTATTTATTTTTTAATAAAATTAAGCATTGCAATATGTAGATAGATAGATAAATAAATAGAAGACATATTCATGCATGAAGGTGCATTGATCTCATTTTACTATCCATCATTTTAGCATGTGAAACTTAAAGAATGCCCAACATTTGTCAAGGCTAGATTGGGTCTACAAAAAGGCATTTACATTGAAATATTCTAGTAAAATAAACAAATATATATATATATATATATATATATACATATATATATATATATATATGACTATACACAAAAGCTATCAATAAGTGATCAGTTGTACAGTGTTATAAATTGTAAACTGTAATATAATATGAGCCACATCTCATTTTTGTCAATATTGGATAATAAGCATATGAGAGGTATATTTAAATAATTAGTTGAGTTTTTGTGTGGTATGATTCTCTATACACTAACATAAATATTGCAAATGTTCACAACAAACTTAGAATCTTCTTTAGCTACCTATTAAGATATGTGTGAGAGGAAATAAAGTTATCAAGATGATTTGTATTCTTTAATGTGTCTTATGTAATGACTATGCAAACATGTTATTAACTCTTAGATTAGATTAACTATCTATTATAGGTTACATGTCATTATATATATCCATCTAAGAGGTCAAATCCATTCATAATCACAAGAATATATCTACATTGAGGTATTTCCCATCAAACTGTTTTTACTTAAATTTCTCAAATTTGGTTTACAATTCAGCCAAATGGGGAGTAGTTAATCAAAAAAGAGATTTCCCCAAATAAGATTAAAACAAAATTTTAAAAATTCAGAGCTAGGTGGAAATAATATTTTTTTTGTTGTCTTCTTCATGTTTGGTTGAATATGGTTATCTCCAAGTCAATTCAGAGAAAAAAAATACCCCCAAAAAAATATTAGTATTATATTGGAAAATTCCTGGAAAGGATATTAAAGTAGAAACGGTTTATTTCTACCATAACTTAAAAACTGGAGGGTAGAAAAGTTGTAGATCATCATTAAATACCATAGCACCTGAGGCCATTGACTGTATTTTTAAATTTAAAAACACCCAGTAAGAAAAATAAGAGTTTCATAGCAGATTTAGAGGGGTACCTACAGCCCAATGCACTGATGTGATCTCAGGTGTTTTACTGTTATGACATAGTGCTTAAATCAAGTGATATTAAACTAAAGCTTAACTAAATTAAATAGAGTCTGCTCTGTCTGTTGTCAAGTATAAAAGAATTCACAATATTAAAGAAAACATAAATCAACTAACAAATACAAAATAATTGTACCTAGATATCATAAATATATATAGCTTAGAATTCCTTTGGAGTGTATCCTTCATATATTGAAGTTAATGAAAATAGCCCAAAAAGGTCTCTACGAAGAAGAGATGCAGATCTTTTTTTTTTTTTTTTAAGAGAGAGTTGGCTTCTAAAGAAGAAACAAATGTAACTGAATTCATTGTAAATGCATTGAAATAAGCAGAAACTAGAGAAGTAATCATATATTTGAGATAAACAAACTGATTGCAAAGAGCAAAGATCTTGTTATATGCTTTATATTTTATTCAACACCATTATATATAAAATGTTGCATCATTTATTAATGGTTAATTACAAGTCAGTATTATTTTTTTATAATGTGCAATGACTAATAATGATGGCTATAACTTCTATGGTGTCTTACAGTTCACCATAGATATCCAAAGAACTAAAGAATATAAGTCTGTATATTTAATAGACTTGGAGATTAATTTCAGACCAAATTTGGACAGATCGATCAAATTCTTGAACTCCGAGCCAATGTTCGAACATATGTGATTTGATTTGTAATTCTAAATTCTGCCCATGATACCAAAAAAAAAAGAGCTGATTAATGGGAAAAAAATGAATGATGGCTAGTGGACAGCCACAAATGGTGTTTTTCGATAAATTCCGAATGACTATGTACCAAATGTGGCAAAACCATCAAGCTGCATATTGGGCTGTTTGGACTTCAAAATCCAGACATTGTTCAAGCTATTCCACAATGTTCGAATTTAGTAATTCCGGCTCTGAATGGATTTGAATTTGGTGCAGATTTGAACTGAAACAAACACTGTGAAATAGCTGAAATGCGGAACTCAATGCTTCAAATCCAGACTCAAATGCTTCAAATATGGGCCTGGATTTTAAAAAACTCCAAACTAATTGCGCTGCCAGCTGGAAAATTGTTAAAAACATTTATTGAACCAAGGGTTTATTATGTGGTGGCTGGCTAACATGCACTTGCCAGCCGCCACATAATAAACCCTTGGTTCAATAAATGTTTTTAACATTAAATAGTTAAAAGATTAATAAAAATCCTATGTGGGTCAATAAGACCCCTGTATTACTGTAAGGGAGTCTATCCTTGCACAAAAGGTGAATGATGTTGAATCATGATGGAAATTAATGATAATTTGCAAATGTGCATTCTGTCAAATGCATTTGGTTCAGAATTTTATTAAAATCAGTGCTTGGGGAATCTTCCAAATTCTATACTTTGTTTAAGGATCCAATGCAAAAGCACTTATTGTATACTACAGAGCGAAATAAAAGGAAAGGGTGCGCCTTAAAAGAGTAGTATTAAAAAATTGTTTTAAGGTGAAACGCATCTAGAAAACTTTTTATTTGTTAGAATAAAGGAATTTTTGGCTCTACATACCTTGTTTGCCATATTCCTTTCTTTTATTTTGTTTATCTTTTATTTTATTTTAATATCCCAAACCTGACTACATTGAGTTTTATCACCTAAAAGAAGCACAAAAAATCCTTAGGTGAGGATTATACCACCCATACACTATACATCGAGCAGTGAGCCTGCTCAATATACTGTGAGTATATTTCATACTTTTATCTTTCAATTTTAAAAGATACAGTGAGCACTATATTTTAATCCTTTTATTTTGGGTTGGACCACTCTGCTGTTGGACTACTGTACTGTTATATACATCTGCTAACCGGAAGCACTCCCTATATCCTTGAGTGGGGATCATTCCACTTCACGTATTCCATACCAATTTTAGCTCTGGATATTGTGAGTAGTACCTTATAATCATAATCCCAATATTTAAGTATATCTTCATACTGTACCATTGGAGTCCCGTCTTTTTGTTCTCTCCCCATATGTTCCATTGGATTACAAGCCTACACTCGTGACAATTCATCTTATCTGTTGTCCCGCAAGAACTCTCCCTACTACTGTGGATTATACTACATTGGACTAGTGTTAAGTTACTTGGACTATATTTTATTATCTACTCACATAAAGTACCTTTTATCTTTAATACTATTCTTTTAAGGTGCACCCTTTCCTTTTATTTCGCTCTGTTTAATACTTATTCTGAGGGGACCTCTATTCCCTTAGGTGTGCTTCCTATACACTTTATACAACATACTTCCTGTGGCACATTAGCGCTGACCCTACTTTGACCCTTTTAGCTATACTTATTGTATACTGAATGAGGAATGCTGACCAAATTCTAACTGTATTTGGCTTTAGTAAATATGAAAATTCAGTAATTTATATTTAAATGTTTCTATCATATCCCCCCATCTCGTCTTTCCTCCAAGCGTTACATGTTAAGATCCTTTAACCTTTCCTGGTAAGTTTTATCCTGCAATCCATGAACCAGTTTAGTAGCCCTTCTCTGAACTCTCTCTAAGGTATCAATATCCTTCTGAAGATACGGTCTCCAGTACTGCGTACAATACTCCAAGTGAGGTCTCACCAGTGTTCTGTACAATGGCATGAGCACTTCCCTCTTTCTACTGCTAATACCTCTCCCTATACAACCAAGCATTCTGTTAGCATTTCCTGCTGCTCTATTACATTGTCTGCCTACCTTTAAGTCATCGGAAATAATCACCCCTAAATCCCCTAAATCCCTTTCCTCAGATCAAATATTCTGTACTCTTTTTATGTCCAAGATGCATTATCTTATCTTGCACTTATCCACATTAAATGTCAGTTGCCACAACTCTGACCATTTTCTAGTTTACCTAAATCATTTGCCATTTGGCTTATCCGTCCTGGAACATCAACCCTGTTACATATCTTAGTATCATCAGCAAAAAGACATACCTTACCATCAAGACCTTCTGCAATATCACTAATAAAAATATTAAAGAGAATGGGTCCAAGTACAGATCCCTGAGGTACCCCACTGGTGACAAGTCCAAGCTTGAATATATTCCATTGACTACAACCCTCTGTTGCCTGTCACTCAGCCACTGCCTTACCCATTCAACAATATTGGAATCCAAACTTAAATATTGCAGTTTATTGATAAGCCTTCTATGCAACAGTGTCAAAAGCCTTAATGAAATATAGGTAAGCAATGTCTACTGCACCACCCTGATCTATAATTTTAGTTACCCAATCAAAAAAATCAATAAGATTAGTTTGGCATGATCTCCCAGAAGTAAACCCATGTTGTCTCTGATCTTAAAAACCATGTGTTTTTAGATGTTCATCAATCCTATCCTTTAACATGGTTTCCATCACTTTCCCCACTACTGAAGTAAGGCTTACTGGCCTATAGTTGCCCAACTCCTCCCTATTACCTTTCTTGTGAATGGGCACAACATTCGCTAACTTCCAATCTTCTGGGACTACTCCTGTTAACAATGGTTGGTTAAATAAATCTGTTAATGGTTTTACTAGTACACCACTAAGCTCTTTTAATAGCTTTGGGTGTATTCCATCAGGTCCCATTTACTTATTTGTCTTTCCTTTCACAGTTGAAATAGAACCTCTTCCTCTGTAAACTCACGTGTAATAAATGACTCATTTATCCTTTTTCTTAACTAAGGTCCCTTTCCTTCATTTTCATCTGTAAATACCGAACAAAAATATTAATTGAGGCAGTCAGCTAGACCTTTATCCTCTTCTACATACCTTCCTTCATTTGTTTTTAATCTAACTAATCCTTGATTTACTTTTCTTTTCTCATTTATGTATCTAAAAAAGTTTTGTCCCCCTTTTTTACTGACTGTGCTATTTTCTCTTCTGTGTGTGATTTGGAAGCTCTTATAACTTGCTTAGCCTCTTTCTGCCTAATCTTATAGATCATTCTGTCCTCTTCACTCTGTTTTTTTTTTAATAATTACTAAATGCTAACTTTTTGTTTTGGCCACATCTGTGGAGTACCACAGTGGTTTCTTGAATTTTTTGCTTTTACTGACAAGCCTAATGCAATTTTCTGTTGCCATCAGTAGTGCAACTTTTAAATATTCCCATTTATCTTGGACTCCATTTAAATTGCTCCAGTCTGATAATGACTCCTTTACACATATTCTAATATTAGAAAAGTCTGTTTTTCTAAAGTCTAAAATGTTTGTTTTTGTATGGTGTGCCTCAGTCACTGTTCTTATATTAAACCACACTGACTGATGATCACTGGATCCTAAACTATCACCTACAGTAATATCTGATACCAAATCTCCATTTGTTAACACTAAACCTAGTATGGCCTCTTTACGAGCTGGCTCCTCAACGACTTGTTTTAGAGACAATCCCAGTAGGGAGTTTAGAATATGTGTGCTCCTGGCACAAGCAGCTATTTTTGTTTTCCAATTCACATCAGAAAGATTAAAGTCACCCATGATGATCACTTCCCCCTTCATTGTCATTTTAGCTATTTCCACTAGTAGATTATCTAACTCTTCTATTTGTCCTGGGGGCCTATAAATCACACCTACACGAGTTACTGTGTGATTACCAAATTCTAAGGTAACCCAAACGGACTCTATGTTCGCCTCACTAACTTTTATTATGCTAGATTTTATGCTATCCTTCAGATACAAGGCTTGTCAGTAAAAGCAAAAAATTCAAGAAACCACTGTGGTACTCCACAGATGTGGCCAAAATAGTTAAAAACAAAAAGTTAGCATTTAGGAATTATAAAAAAGGTCTAGCTGACTGCCTCGATTAATATTTTTGTTCGGTATTTACAGATGAAAATGAAGGAAAGGGACCTCAGTTGAGAAAAAGGATAAAGGAGTCATTTATTACACGTGAGTTTACAGAGGAAGAGGTTCTATTTCAACTGTCAAAAGTAAAGACAAATAAGTCAATGGGACCTGATGGAATACACCCAAAGCTGTTAAAAGAGCTTAGTGGTGTACTAGCAAAACCATTAACAGATTTATTTAACCAATCATTGTTAACAGGAGTAGTCCCAGAAGATAGGAAGTTAGCGAATGTTGTGCCCATGTACAAGAAAGGTAATAGGGAGGAGTTGGGCAACTATAGCCCAGTAAGCCTTACTTCAGTAGTGGGGAAAGTGATGGAAACCATGTTAAAGGATAGGATTGATGAACATCTAAAAACACATGGATTTCAAGATCAGAGACACCATGGGTTTACTTCAGGGAGATCATGCCAAACTAATCTTATTGATTTTTTTTATTGGGTAACTAAAATTATAGATCAGGGTGGTGCAGTAGACATTGCTTACCTAGATTTCAGTAAGGCTTTTGACACTGTTGCACATAGAAGGCTTATCAATAAACTGCAATATTTAAGTTTGGATTCCAATATTGTTGAATGGGTAAGGCAGTGGCTGAGTGACAGGCAACAGACGGTTGTAGTTAATGGAATATAATCGAAGCTTGGACTTGTCACCAGTGGGGTACCTCAGGGATCTGTACTTGGACCCATTCTCTTTAATATTTTTATTAGTGATATTGCAGAAGGTCTTGATGGTAAGGTATGTCTTTTTGCTGATGATACTAAGATATTTAACAGGGTTGATGTTCCAGGAGGGATAAGCCAAATGACAATGATTTAGGTAAACTAGAAAAATGGTCAGAATTGTGGCAACTGACATTTAATGTGGATAAGTGCAGGATAATGCATCTTGGACGTAAAAACCCAAGGGCAGAGTACAGAATATTTGATAGAGTTCTAACCTCAACATATGAGGAAAGGGATTTAGGGGTGATTATTTCTGATGACTTAAAGGTAGGCAAACAATGTAATAGAGCAGCAGGAAATGCTAGCAGAATGCTTGGTTGTATAGGGAGAGGTATTAGCAGTAGAAAGAGGGAAGTGCTCATGCCATTGTACAGAACACTGGTAAGACCTCACTTGGAGTATTGTACACAGTACTGGAGACCGTATCTTCAGAAGGATATTAATACCTTAGAAAGGGTTGAGAGAAGGGCTACTAAACTGGTTCATGGATTGCAGGATAAAACTTACCAGGAAAGGTTAAAGGATCTTAACATGTATAGCTTGGAGGAAAGACGAGACTGGGGGGATATGATAGAAACATTTAAATATATAAAGGGAATCAACACAGTAAAGGAGGAGACTATATTTAAAATAAGAAAAACTACCACAACAAGAGGACATAGTCTTAAATTAGAGGGACAAAAGTTTAAAAATAATACCAGGAAGTATTACTTTACTGAGAGGGTAGTGGATGCATGGAATAGCCTTCCAGCTGAAGTGGTAGAGGTTAACACAGTAAAGGAGTTTAAGCATGCTAAGTTAAGGATAGGCATAAGGCTATCCTAACTATAAGATAAGGCTAGGGACTAATGAAAGTATTTAGAAAATTGGGCAGACTAGATGGGCCGAATGGTTCTTATCTGCCATCACATTCTATGTTACTATGTTTCTATGTACAACAGAGATGGCCCCCTTCTTTTGTGGCTACTTTAATTTGTTTATCATAAGTGTACTTTGAATACCTGTTCGATGTATTACATCCCATAGTGGAAAGGAAAACAAATATCTTACTGAAAGGAAAGGAAAATAATAGAAAAGAACATGGAAATAAGGCACAGTCGCATACAGTTCTTCGATAATAATTTTGTGGCAGTACGACATTTCAGGGAATCAATGAGTCAATCGGTTGATCGGTTACGGTCAGTTAGTGTCACCGTCCCCCCGTCTGAGTCTCCTTTTTCAGTGTCCCTTCTGCTTATGGTGGGAGTCTGATTTGCCAGCTCTCCCATATCTTCGTAATTTTTTGCTCTTGTGTCGGGGACCAATGGATCAAGAGGCTGAATGCTCTCAAAGGCACGACCACCTGTTTCTCTCACTTTGGGGCCCATAGAAAGCTAATATATTGCTGGTACCTGACCCCGGATAGGCTCAGTCACATATATAAGACAGTACTGGGAACATGCTAGAGGTGTGGGGGAGATAGGGGTACCATGTTGAACATCTGGTGGCAGTGTAGCAATATCAAACCAATATGGGAAACAGTTCATGCTCTGATTTGGGAATTGGGACTTGAGACACCCCTGACTCACGGGGCCTTTCTATGGCTGGATTTCTCTACCCAGCTCTTTTTTTACAAAGGACAGTTTTTAAAATATATAATAAGTGTGAACATATAAAAGTACTGGAGCACTATAAAAAAGGGCCATCTTACCCTCTACATAGCAGATAGCTTGGGATATCAGTACAACACCACATGACAAACAAAAAAACATAGAATATATAGTACAGATAGTAATGCCACTCAGTGAAAAAGAAACAATGCTGTGAATTCACTCACATGGAATGGAGCCTAGATATATGGCTCACATTTCACACAGATGTTCTCTTTAAGACAGCACCACATCTTGCTCCATTCTCAGGACAAAACAAAGAGAAAGAATAATAGTGCAATATGCCTGTACAAATATAGGTGAGATATTTAGTTGAGCTCACCTTGATTAGAGACCTGTAACTCCATAACTCTAAGGTTGAAAAACTTAGTTTCATCTTGTGCAGTGACACTCTCCCGGTTAGAAAGGACAGTTTTTACTTAAATGTCTTCAGTATTTATTATCGTGGAAAAACACACCAGACCAGCAAACTGCTAAAACTTTGGCTTTTTTAGAGGTCACACACTTGCTGATGATCAATTAATCAAGGGCATTTGATTAGCAGCACATATATGCTACTTACCTTCTTAATTCCTATGGAAGCAGTAAGGGTGTACTTAGTTATTAACACACACATTCTCCATTTTGGCTTTGTTTTTAATGAATAAATTATGACACGTGTAATATGTCATGTGCTGTTGTTCATCTGAGGTTGTATTTACCTAATTGTAAGACCTGCTAAGGAACAGATAATTGTTATAATATCCTGATATGTAAAACCATAAAATACAAAGACGATGTACTTTCTTTTTACCTTGACTGTAAAATTTAAACAATTCAAAGTGGGTTAATCATTCTTTGGAAATTATGTCCTCAAAAACAGTTTTCAGCCAACTGGAAAAATAATAACTGTTTTTCTATTAAGTGAACAAAGAACTGTAATGAGTTGATTATCAAATTCCAAAATTTAGACCAGGTCTCCATCTAAGTTTTGTAAACTTGGTGACTCATTTGTCAGTGGCAAAATTATCTCAGTGATCCGTTTTCATGTGTAATACATAACAACTTTAAAGAGGCTCTGTCATGCCCCTCCTAAAAATCTAAATTGAGTATTCCATAAAGAGAAAACCTTTATCAAATACTTACATTAACTGTGTTGGCATTCATTGAAATTCCAACTTATTCAAAAGATATTAGAAGACAAATTTGTGACTACATTGTCTTATGCAGTTTTCCTGTTCTTTGCAAAATTTGACCAAAGGTGGACCCCTCAGGTTTTGTTATTTTCCCCAGCCATCACTAATGATTACGGTAAGGAAAAAGGAATTGTCCGTGGAGGTCCAGCAGTTCTCCATAGATTTCAGTGATGTACTCTTGTGCATGTACGAGAGTATACCACTGATGTCGACTCCTGGCAGATGAAGCTTCAGTTGCTGAAGATGATCTATTGGATGAACATAGCAGCTGCGAGGGACAACTTTAAAAAAAAAAAAATCTACCTTCCCCTGCACACCCTGGCCACCATACCAAGCTGCAAAGTCTTAACAAATATGCAAAGACCCTAGAAGGAGACAGAGAAGCTTTAAATCTTTAAAACACTTTTCTTAGATTTTAGGAGTAAGGAGGGTCTTCATTTTACTTAAGACAGTGCTGTTACAGAAGCCTAAATAATTTTGGGAACCACAGAAATAATATGGTAACTCTATTTTGGGTTCCAACTCATGTGTTAAGAACCACTAATACCAAATAAGCTCAGTAATATACAATATTATTTATAGTATGTAGATCTTTTTCCAGTAAGTCAGCGGTTATTTCTGCTATCCAGCCCCCTCAATTGTCCAGATTTTGGTGGGACAGTCCCTATATCATGGTCCCATCCCACTGTTCTGGTATTGTTTCATGGGTATCCCAGGAAACTGTTTTAAGTCTGTAGAGTGCAAACACATCATTAGACATACTTGAGCTGTCATGGAGGCATTAGCGCCATGCAGAGAGCACACCAACAGCACTGCATTGCCCCTGCAAAAGGTTGTTTTTCCAATTTTTCCCACCCATTGTGAAGGTTGTCCTCCATGGCCTAGCCACCCATCTCCTGACCCCATACCTCCTATGTTGAAGGGTATGCTATATCTCCAGGAAAATATGAATTAATACTATAATATATTGCCCTTCATAGTGATATGCACTGCTTGAAAAAATAAAAGGAACACTTAAACAACACAATGTAACTCCAAGTCAATCACACTTCTGTGAAATCAAACTGTCCACTTAGGAAGCAACACTGAGTGACATTCAATTTCACATGCTGTTGTGCAAATGGGATAGACAACAGGTGGAAATTATAGGCAACTAGCAAGACACCCCCAATAAAGGAGTGGTTCTGCAGGTGGTGACCACAGACCACTCTCAGTTCCTATGATTCCTGGCTGATGTTTTGGTCACTTTTGAATGCTGGCGGTGCATTCACTCTAGTGGTAGCATGAGATGGAGTCTACAAGCCACACAAGTGGCTCAGGTAGTGCAGCTCATCCAGGATGGCACATCATGCAATTAGGTTTGCTGTGCAATTAGGTTTGCTGTGTCCAGAGCATGGAGGCGCTACCAGGAGACAGGCCAGTACATCAGGAGATGTGGAGGCGGCCGTAGGAGGGCAACAACCCAGCAGCAAGACCGCTACCTCTGCCTTTGTGCAAGGAGGAACAGGAGGAGCACTGCCAGAGCCCTGCAAAATTTGCATGTGTCTGCTCAAACGGTCAGAAACAGACTCCATGAGGGTGGTTTGAGGGCCAGACGCCCACAGATGGGGGTTGTGCTTACAGCCCAACACGGTGCAGGACGTTTGGCATTTGCCAGAGAACACCAAGATTGGCAAATTCGCCACTGGCGCCCTATGCTCACAGATGAAAGCAGGTTCACACTGAGCACATGTGACAGACGTGACAGAGTCTGGAGACACCGTGGAGAACGTTCTGCTGCCTGCAACATCCTCCAGTATGACTGGTTTGGCAGTGGGTCAGTAATGGTGTGGGGTAGAATTTCTTTGGGGGACAACACAGCCCTCCATGTGCTCGCCAGAGGTAGCCTGACTGCTATTAGGTACCGAGATGAGATCCTCAGACCTCTTGTGAGACCATATGCTGGTGTGGTTGGCCCCGGGTTCCTCCTAATGCAAGACAATGCTAGACCTCATGTGGCTTAAGTGTGTCAGCAGTTCCAGCAAGACGAAGGCATTGATGCTATGGACTGGCTCGCCGTTCCTCAGACCTGAATCCAATTAAGCACATCTGGGACATCATGTCTTGCTCCATCCACCGTCACGTTGCACCACAGACTGTCCAGAAGTTGGCAGATGCTTTTGTCCAGGTCTGGGAGGAGATCTCTCAGGAGACCATCCGCCACCTCATCAGGAGCATGCACAGGCATTGTAGGGAGGTCATACAGGCACGTGGAGGCCACACACTACTGAGCCTCATTTTGACTTGTTTTAAGGACATTACATCAAAGTTGGATCAGCCTGTAGTGTGTTTTTCCACTTTAATTTTGAGTGTGACTCCAAATCCAGACCTCCATGGGTTGAAAAATTTGACTTCCATTTTTTTATTTTTGTGTGATTTTGTTGTCAGAACATTCAACTATGTAAAGAACAAAGTATTTCAGAAGAATCTTTAATTCATTCAGATCGAGGATGTGTTATTTTTGTGTTCCCTTTATTTTTTTGAGCAGTGTATATTCATGGAACTATTTGGGCCAAACATCATAGGAAATGTATTGATATCATATATTGAAATGGAATCCCATTGCTATTGGATTTCTTTACTGAACCTTGAAATTAGAATAATAAAGAAAAAACTATTTCTAGCAGCATTTGTACTGCAAACATTATGCTGAACTCCAAACGCTTTGTGCTTAAACAAAGGTGGTGTATATTCTGTTGATAATTACTTATACAAAGGAGTAAACACTGCATATGGGCATTATCTATTTAGACTTAAAAGTTCTTGTTCTAATAAAAATGCCATGGATCCCTCTATAAACAAACAAACAAATATCTCCCTATACTCATGCTACATACAGCTGCCTTGTCTCTCAAGACCTTCAAAATTGAACATTAACATACCAATGCAATATTGCATTATGATCATGTAAACACTTTAGAAAACAAGTGTGAATTAATAAATCCCCAAAAAATTATTATTTACAAAAAAAGTTGGGAGTTCATTAGTGCAACAATAAAGTTTGAAGAGATAATAGTTCAACAAATAGCAAAACCAGTAGTTGGTAAAATGAGCGTAGCTTAGATATAAAGTTTTAAAACAAATTGATAAATATATACTATTTTATGTAATTTGTGTCTGTATGTGCTATAGAAAACTGACACAGTACAGTTTGAGTTATATTTACGCAAAGCTTGTTTTTCGTGTTGATATATTAATTGGGGCAAACTGGAAGGAAGATTTCTAACACTAACAAATGTTAAGATTAAGTGCAAAGAAACTGGAACACTATCGTCATGATAACAAAACGAAAATAATGATTAAGGAAAAAACTTACAATAAAAACAGCCTTGCTAAATCATGGAGAAAGACTCTTTATTTTCGGAATAAAACATTGAACTTTACCTGTCTTTGTTGTGTACCCAGTCTCTTGGTCAGGTATGCAGCCATGGATTTGCTGATTCAGCAACAACAAGTACCAATCATAAACATTTATGATAACCTGTGAGTTATTATATCTAAATACAAAATAACCGCTTTCTATTTATTCTAGTGTCACCAAATTAAGCATTTGTTATCCTTTGTACCAATTAATTTATTTTGAGCTGTTTTCTCCACCCTGTTAAACTACCTGATTTTATTTACAGAACCATATCCCTCCTTGTCTCTCTCTCTCTTTCTCTCTCTTTCTCTCTCTTTCTCTCTCTTTCTCTCTCTCCTATATTTTTCTTTACTCCTTTTTTTCTTTACATGCATTTCTTTTTGAATTTTATACAATTTTATCTTCTTATTTGATCTATTATCAGCAATATTTTGGAAGGTAGAGGGTCAATATTACCTATTCCCCTTGAATGTCAATATTTCTGTGCCACTATAAACTTGAGATTTTTTATACAAAGTTTATATTATACTTGGCTAGAAAAACTTGCTACCAGTGGCAATTGGTTGTAAAATAATACACAAAAGCAAATCCTGAAAAGTCCACTTACTGCAAAGTCTTACTTGCGATAATTTAGAAGGCATCAATAAGTATATTTTTAGCATAGTAACCCCTTCATGACAAATGGCCAGACCATCCTCTTGATTTCATTACATAGCTCGCATATTATCTATCATGAATGAGTTAATCCCAGTAACGAGCTTAGTGCCCCATGTGTTCCAGTTATGGCTATTTTCATAGACATCACACATGCAATTAAAGCACCAGTCTCCGCTAATCACAAGTGTTACATTTCATAGGGAAAATGGTTGACTTGGTTGGTTTACCACTTCCAATACTTATGATGTCAGATAAATTAGGCCAAATTCACACTGTGAGGTTTCTCATTATGACAGAGTTGCAAAGAACGATAGTTACACAATTGGATATGACTATGCAATGCTATTTTTCTATGAATTATTTCTCTATCGTTATTTCTCAATTTCAAATCCAAAACATCCACATCATCAGTTTGGATGCCATGCAGTATCAGTGAAATGCTGATTCAAAAAAATCTGTTGCCTTTTACTGTCATTGAGGTTTTTCTGAAAAAATTAAAGTTGACCGGTGTCAAAAGTTTAAGAAACAAAGTTATCTTCATTACGATATACCAAGCATATTACATATCAGTAAAATAACTCTGTGTGAAATATAGTTTACAAAGTGCATTGTTAGGTTAAGCAAAAGAGCTATTTTTGAGGATACATGTGTTTCTGTAAAAGAGGTCCTATTGAATAACTTGTGCTGAATAACCTCATCAGATAAAAATAAAAATAACAACAAAAGACAAACATTTACCAGAAAGGTAAATTTAACAAACATAAAATGTATTGTCCATCAAATAACAAATGCTCAGCACAGGATTCAGGCTGCAAACACCAGCCCCTCACTCATCAGATAACTCTTGTAGAATTTCCATTTCATCCAAATTTAGGTGACACTGATTAGCTGAGAGTGTCAGATGTAGTGATTATGGTACTTAGAGTTCCCTTTACGTGAATGCAATTAACAGTTGTGTGAACTGGAACTTCTGATTCATCGGAGAAACGTGGGCATGATGTGTGTGCATATCATACATTTCAAACCCTGCTAGTCCGTGTTCAATGATTTCCTTTGCTCTATAAAGGGATGTTATGCTTGTTTTCCTTTTAGTTAACACTTTCACGTATATAAATGTATAGATTGAAATGTTTTCAAATGCTCTGCACAATCCCGCTTTCAGTTTCACTGAAATTGTTAAAAAAAAAGATACAAAGATTTACCACGTGTCTTTCTTGCTGAATGCTGGGTCAGTGGGAGCCAAGGGAAAAATATATTGCCGTTTGGAAAGAAAATATTAAACCCCTCTCGCCTTCACCTGATAAGAACTTTGATGAAGAGAATGACAGGTATGTCTAAAATTATTCTTTGTTGTGGAGGCTATAATATGGTCTCCTAAAAACCCATTAGGTGGATCATGGTAGCTAGGAAATAGAATATTTGTATGGGTGGCAGCAGGTAGATAGTTAACCCCTCGTAACTGTGGGGTTAACTAATTGAGCTAGGGAACTAGTCTTTCCTTGGTCCTCTCTTTGGTAGGGTGTATGTGTGTTTTTTTCTCTTTTTAATAGATTAAGAATTGAGCATCACTGGCCTACTAGTATTTGGACTAAAGAATTTGCACCTACTGCTATAACTATCAACAGTCTAAGGCAGGGGAAGACAACCTTCGGCACTCCAGGTACTATGAACTACATCTCCCACAATGCCCATACAGCCATAATGCTGGAAAAACATCTGCAGTGCTGAAGGTTGCCTATCCTTGGTCTCGGGGGGTTGGAGACCCCAGGGCCCACTCCAAAGCCAGTCAGTAAAAGAAAGGTTAGTGTCATTCACTACACTCGAACCCAATGTGTCCTTCCACTCACCGCACAGCATATGGAATAGAGGAAGAGAAGGGCCTATTGCTATACCCCACTTGCATTTACTTTTTTTAATCCCCACTGCCAAGTGTGTTATAGCGGTAAGAGTACTATATATTAATAATATACATATTTTTATGATATATATATATATATATATATGTTTTTACAGCACCACAGAAAATATGTATCTGCCATGTTGCTGCCCACTGTGACACTGAAAGTGTTAATATAAGTGCTGAAATGCTTGGTCCTTAAACCTATAATTCTCATTCTACAAACTAAAGCACTTTTATACCATGGTGTTAAATGGCGTTACACTTTCTATCCTTTCATGTAGATTTTAATTTTGATTGCTTGTAATGTGATTTCACTGATCAAATATATATAATAATATTATACTATAATTTTATTATTTGAATAATTTTAGGTACTTATCTTACAGAAAACATTGATTACAAAATATTTTACAACCTGTACAAGAGTAACCATTATGTGAAGCTTTGCGGGTTATTTAAACAGTTTTTTAACAGTTGCTGATAACAAAGTTGCTGATAACATAACATAGTTGCTGAGAACATGCATATTTCCTAATGCATTACATAAACTCTGATCCTGATCCCTGTCTCCCAATTGTGATCCTGATCACTGTCATCCTGTCATTTTAGCTAAGAATATGCACAATTTGTAATGCATTACATAGATAAAATGCACTAAAATACAATAAACTGGTAGGTAATAAATCCTCTCTTAAGTAAAAGATCAGTTGCTCACCATCAGTTTTCAAGGAAAATAATTTCTCAATAAAAACAGCACTGGTCAATTATGCGACAATTACGTGATGAATTGGATTTGAAAACATTTTTGGACTGAAAAACCAGGGTGCAACCATTATGTGGTGGCGACTATTATACAGTGAAATACAGTATGTGTAATAATAACTTTAGTAACCGTCATAAAAATGGAATTCATATACTTTGAGTATGCATAGTGCTTAGGAAATAAGCACTATGCTAATGTTCAAGGATTGAAAAGGTGGGGTGTTGCTTTGTTTTCATTTTTTTTCTTTTGTGTGTCTCCCTTTGTGTATTTTTCTATTTTCGATTTACTTCTGTATTGTGCCAATTTGAGTTTTTTCCTATCTTTATGAAGATTATCATCATGACATGCATTCTTAATAGTCTACTATATATTGTTTTGAGCAAGGATTAAGGGTTAGTAACTGTTTTATGTTTTGATTTAATTATATATATATATATATATATATAAAATATACAACAAAGTGCTTAGTAAAGTCAAGGTTCGATATCAAGCTATTGTTAATACTTTGTGTCAGGTGGGTAGTTAATGAATTGCAATGAAGTGCTTTTCAGCACCCAATTCCACTCAACTGATGTTATTTATTTTCAAATAGACTGATTTCAATTATATTTCAAGCTCAAGACATTTAAGCAAAATGCTGATGGTAGCTTCCTTTGTACCAAAACACATACGGCTGGATTATCTCAGCAGAGTAAGAGATTACTCTGCTTACAGAATACCAATTCCTTCATTGAAGTCTATAGGGAAAGTGCTATTCAGTATGCAGAGTAAACCCTTGAGAATCCAGCCAGTAAACTATAAGGAGTTTCAAAATGGTCAACTCGGGCAGTACATTCAGATGTAATTATAGTGCTTTCCAACTATTTTCAGAAATTTTTTTACATTTTTCTTGACTCTAAAATTTCTACCATATGTCGGTTCATCTTGGAAGAATTTCAGTAACGAAAAGCCAGTTTGGAAATGAATCAGACATATTAAAAGGGTGCAGCAATGGGCAGTGTACAACACAACATATACATAATACAATATTATGTATATATATATTTTGCAGTACACTGATAGGAGCATTTTCATGCCAATTGATTTATGGAACAAGTGAGGAGAAAAAGTAGCCAATAGAGGGAAACAGAATGAGCAGTACATAAGCATATATTATATATTTACATATTATATATTTATTAATTGCATTCTAAGAAGAAATAAGTAGAAGTATAGATCAGGGTGTTGCAGTGGATATGATCTACTTGGATTTTGCCCAGGCATTTGATACGGTTCCTCACAATAGGTTAGTCTTCAAACTAAAATAAATTGGTCTAGATGATTATTCTTGGGTAGAACATTGGCTTAAGGATAGAGTACAACGAGTTGTCATTAATGGTAAATTTTCAGGCTGGATAAAAGTGATAAGTGGTGTCCCTCAGGGTTCTGTTTTGGGACCGCTTCTATTTAACATATTTTTAAATGATCTTGCAATAGGCATTGAAAGCCATGTTTTAGTGTTTGCAGATGACACAAAACTTTGTAAAATAATAAAATCTGAGCAGGATATTGCTTTGCTGCAGAGGGATTTGGATAGATTGGGGGACTGGGCACTAAAATGGCAGATGACATATAACATAGAGAAATGCAAAGTTATGCACTTCGGGGTCAAGAATGGACAAACATCTTACACCCTAAATGGTAGTGAATTAGGGATAACTACACACGAGAGGGATTTGGGAATTGTTATAGACAACAAATTAGGCAGCAATATGCAATGTCAATATGCAGTTGTTAAGGCCAGTAAGGTTTTGTCATGTATAAATAGGGGCATAAATTCTCGGGATGAAAATATAATTTTGCCTCTTTATAAATCGCTGGTAAGACCACACCTTGAATATGCTGTGCAATTCTGGGCACCTGTTCTAAAAAAGGAAATCATGGCACTAGAAAAAGTGCAGAGACGAGCTACAAAATTGATAAAAGATTAAAAAATACAAATCTCTTTATTTTGTAAAAACGGTGCCTCAGATGGGATATGATAACATTATACAAATATATTCGGGGCCAGTACACACCACTATCTGGAAATCTATTTAAACAGGGCTATACATAGGACACGAGGTCACACATTTAGGCTGGAAGAAAGGAGATTTCATCAAAGGCAAAGAAAAGGTTTTTTACAGTAAGAGCAATAAGGGTATGGAATTCTCTGCCTGAAGAGGTGGTTTTATCAGAGTCCATAAAGATGTTTAAACTGCAATTGGATAAATACTTGCAAAAACATAGCATACAGGGATATAATTTCGAATTAGTGTGGTAATAGCTGCTTGATCCAAGGAGACATCTGACTGCTATTTTGGGGTCAAGAAGGATTTTTTTCCTAGTTTGTGGCAAAATTGGAAGCGCTTCAGACTGGGTTTTTTGCCTTCTTTTGAATCAACAGCAAATACATATGTGAGGAAGGATGAACTTGAAGGACGCAAGTCTCTTTTCAGCTATGTAACTATGTAACATTTGTATATAGATTTTTCTACTGTTCCTTCTTTTTCCCCCTCTACTCCTCACTTCCCACTTATCTTGGAATCAACAATCTCTTTTTTTGGCACCACAGGCAGCATTCAGAATCACAAATGAAAATGAATATGTTCATTACATTTTGGCTCCAAGTTCAGAAAGTCGGATGATCACCTGATTGGCCCAAATTCATGAGAATTACAGTTCGGACCAAAATAAATCTCCAGGTATAGTTTTTAGTTAAAGGACAATGGCCTAGCTTTAACAAGCTTTCCAAATGATTTAATACTGTTATAAAAACTTTCCAAATGATTTATCTACAGAAGTCATCATTAAAGTCTATGGGAACTCTTGTAGATAAATCATTTGGAAAGATTTTCTAATAGTTTTGAACTTTTGGAAAGCTTCATAAAGGCCTACTGTATATATATATATATATATATATATATATATATATATATATATAAATATATATGTATGTATATATATATGGTCATGGAGAATTTTCACTGGACTTTTCAACCAAGTTCAAATGTTTATTGTGAATACAGTCAGATTACATCAATGTTTCAGTCTATCAAAGACTTTCATCAGGATCCTGACTTGGTTGAAAAGTTCAGTGAGAGCTCTCCTTCGTGACCATTGTTTACATGAGGCTGGAGATTGCTCCTTGGCAAGTAATTCTGACAGGCATGTGCAGGACCTTGGATTGTGTATATATATGTATATATATATATATATATATATGTATACCCTCCACCAATCAATCATACCCCTAACTAGTCACATTAACGTTTTATATACTGGGTGGGGATACTGGGTGTGAGGTATGTGGGGGGTATACAGGGTATAAGGTTTGTAGGAGGAATAGGGGCTGTAGAGAGTAGGGTTATGGCCCATGTAGAGTGGTGGTATGGGGGCTGAAATTAATGTGTTGGGGGTTAGGAACTGTAGTATATGTGGCGATAAGGGCTGTAGTATGTGTGGAGATATGGCCTGAAGTGTTGTTGAGGGGCAAGTTCAAATGTAAAATATATTTTTTAATATTAATTCTCCTCTTTGTGTGGCTTACCCTGGGCCACGGAGGGGGATATGTTAAACACTGGTGGAAACGGCACTCAGTGTGCACCTCCAGCAAGCACTAAGGAAATTATCAGAGTGTGGCCATGGTAACCTGCAACAACATCCTGATATGGAAGCCCGAGCAGTTCAATTTCCACCCCCTGGCATAAGTACAGGTTGACCACTGAGGGAAATCTTTAATCTCCCCACTGGCTATGGAGTCCCCTCTCTATTGTCGAGTAGCACAAGTTTTGCATGATCTTTTGATGATCCTTTTGATGATTGTTTGATCATTTTATTTCTTTATTTTAGGATGTTTCAGTATAATCGTGATGTATTACATTAGAAAAAGAGGTAATAGCAGTTATCCCCACATCTAGATTTGAACAAACACTCCGATTAGATTGTTCTTTTCTTTTTGCACAGACCTCAACACAAACCAAAAACGTATTTTAGTCTAGAAATAAAATAACAACACTTCCAATAACTCCCCCTAGCAGATATTACCTTCCTAGTGCTCTGCCTAATAACCCTTGTGACAGTAAACATTGTAAGATTGTGCATTCCTGTTTCTGTGTGTTTTACTTGAATTGAATTTCATGATCTATATATGTTAAATGTAACAGTCCTGTAAAAAATGCAGCAAAATATGATATCCTGTTATCATATAATATCCAGTTATCTAGAGTATCTGTATTTTTAAATTAGAGATTTAAGAACATGACCTACTAGATCAATAATAAAGATAAATTAAATATTAACAGTTCTACGGTGGCAAAGAATAACAAAGATTAACAGAGGATAATGTAATGTTTTCTCTAACACTCAGTGTGTGGATAACATTTCAGCATTATGCTATTCTGACAATATTGTCCCAATGGACTCCTTATCCAGGGAATCCAGGCTTGCAAAAGCAGTTTGTCTAAATGTCTTATTGATGTTTGAGATGAGAGAGACACTTGCCTCCATGTGTGAAATATATTTCAATGTAGATAAAAAAAAATTCATATAAAATCACTTACGGTACTGGGGTACTAAATACCTTTGCTTTCTTATTTAACCCCTTAACGCCATGAGAGCGTACTATGCCGCCCCGCATTTAGTGTGCCTAAATGCTGTTAGGGCGGCATAGTACGCCCTAAAAATCTTTTGCTCCCTGGCTGCCATTTACTTACCTGGACCAGCGATCCACAGTGATCCCGGTCCTGTGAGACTGCCTCAGGAGACAGGCAGTTCCCCTACTTCTTTCTCTGCCCCCAGGGCCATGTGATCACGACGGACGCTGCAAATCACATGACCGCAACGCAGTCTATGAGACTGCCTGCAGAGAGACTGCCTGAGTGTTCACGCAGTCACCCTAGTGCCTAAAATTAAAAATAAAGTTAAGGTCACACATTCACACAGTGTATTATACATGTATTATACATGTATAATATATTATAAGTTAATTAAAACACCTGATTAGCATATTATACATATATAATACATACATAATTTAATTCTTACTGTATTTTGGTATTAATATATATATATTAATACCAAAATACACTTAGAAATTAATTACATATGTATTATATATGTATAATATGCTAATCAGATGTTTTAATTGACATATATTATACATATATTAAAACATATACATAAAATACAAATAAAAAAATTAATGTCATATTAAATATATAAGTACATATAAGTTAATATATAAATATATAAGTTAATTAGACATCTGATTATATATATATATATATATATATATATATATATCTCAAAATGCACTTAGAATTAGAAAAATATATAAAAATAATAAAATATATAATATATGTGAATATGTATGTATGTGTATGTGTGTGTACGTGTATATGTATAACAGAGAAAAAACTGTTTTATTTAGTTAACTGTTGGATTTTATAATATTGAGATAATCTATATTATGAGTAAGGAACTAACTATTAGGTTTATATACAGGATAGATTCTAGCCTGAGGCACCTTATACTAAAAATTTTTCTCCACTTTTTCATAATCTCTATTGGATCCCTTTTGTCCATGGGACATACGGCGACGTGTTATGCCGAGCCAATTAGATGAGTTTGAGTATACGATCTGGAACCCGGAAATAAATGCGAGTGAGCGGGCGGTCTGGGCGAACCTGGCGGTTGACGGAAATGAAGACCACCTGTATGTAAGTACCTGCTGTGACGAGACCAATCTCGCCACATTGCATTGGAGAAGCCTGGTTGCTCGCCTGCTGCCTTTGGACTATGGCCCCATGTTAAAAGACTTTGTTTCGCCTGCAGAAAAGCTGTATTCTTGCTTTTCTGCCGGTTGTTCGGTAGATTCAATCTACCGAACAACCGCACGAATGAAGACCACCTGGGAGCTGGAGTGTGCCGGCAATTAACCTCCCTGAAGCTGCGGTTAACCGCAGCTTAATTGACAATTACTGGGTGGTCGCGGTTACACCTAGCCACCACACGATGGCGGTGTTATGGAAGCTTCCCGGGTAGCCAGCGCTTGTTCTACCCGGCAGGACACCAAAAGCGGACACTTTTGTCTTTCAAGCCCCGCTGAGGCTGGAAGTCTGCAAACCCGTTCGGGAACCGAACAACGGAGCATTCGGGACTTTTAGTGCTGCAATTGTATTTGGTGTGCAAGTACCCAGATAGCCTGCCATGGAGCCTGTTTGTGGAATTAAAGACTTTGGCTCCATGGCGATTAAACTGTATTCGTGTGGTCTGAGCACCATTCGCTTAATAATGTGCGCTCAGACCTGAGCTATCTGGGGATATGTTAAATGTATAGTTTTAATGTAATGTGTCTTACATGGTGTATTTTAACAGTAATGCTTGTTTTAGTATCCCCACGTGCATAATGGCGATTTGCCTTTGTCTTGGGAGATAATTGAATTACTTCTCAATTATCTCCCAGGGCAGAGGAGAGGAAGCCAGGATGCATTGTGGGAATATATTGTGACTGTGTATCCTATTTGTCTGCTTGTCTGTCCCTTGTCACAGTCTCCCATTTGGTCCCCTAGGGGAGTGTCCACCAGGTGGGAGACCTTCATAAATACTGGGCAGGTAGCCCTCATTAAACAGACCACTGCTTGACCCTCAACACGGAGCCTTGTCTCGTCTTTGGGGGGATTTACGGAATGCTGATAGAGACTGATTGCTAGGAGTGTAAGCCGCTTGGATGCTTTTCCTATTCGTCTGCTAGCAGAAATTCGTATGGTTCTTGTTCGTCTGTTTGGAGTGCTATATTGGATGCCGTTTGGGAGTTTGGAGCATTCACTTATTGGCGGTTCGTGTGTTTGGTGTTCTGCAGTAGCTGTGCCTGCATCTCTGGAAAGGGGGCCGATCGCCTAAACGGTTATACCCCTTTTGTGCAAAACGGTCCGTTACACTAGCTAATAGTAATTACATGTCCTATATAAGCTTGTTTCATTTTTTAATGTTTGCCATGTCCTCCGTAATGGAGCTGAAACGTTGATGTCATTTTGAATAAAGAAGAATAACTTGAAAATCCTTGGAGCTCCGGTATTTCCTCTGTATATATTGCTAAGCTACCAGAGCACCAGGTACCATTATTTTTTGGCTGGAGTGCAAGGGCTTTTCACTTTTATGTATATATATATATATATATATATATATATATATATATACACATAAATATATATATATATATATATATATATATATATATGTACTTTATATATATATATATTCAACATGTATATTTATCTAATATAATTACATAATTAATTAACTGTATTAATTATAATTCAAGGGACCTGCCTGACAACCCAGGCAGAAAGTCCATTGAATTTAATTTACAAGCCCTATATTTAACCCTGTAACTTTCCATAACACCATACAACCTGTACATGTGGGGTACTGTTGTACTCGTGAGACTTCATGGAACACAAATATGAGTGTTTTAAAACTTGTAATGATGATGATATCATCAGTGAAAGTGCAGTTTTTGTGTGAAAAATGCAAAATAAAATTGTGACTAAGTGGCTACAACAAAAGACTGGACTTGCCCAATTCTGAATACGCTGGGTTGTCTACTTTTGTGAATGGTATGCCATGATGGGGGTAATTCTCATTTCTTGGCTGCCATATGGTCTCAAAGGCAACATAGGCTCAGCAAACCAATCTTACAAACTGAAATGGGAAAGCCCTATATTTATCCCTGTAACTTTCCAAAACCCAATAGAACCTGTACATGGGGGGTGCTGTTTTACCTGTGAGGAATCCATGAACATGAGTGATGGAGCAGTAAAACCTATATTGACAATTATATTATCAGTGAAAGTGCAGTTTCTTTTTGTGCAATATGCAAAAAAACAAAAATTGTGAATACTCACTTTGGCCAGTCCTTGTGACTAAGTGGCTACTAAAAAAAACTGGATAAACCCCATTCTGAATACCCTCAGTTGTCTACGTTTGTAAATGGTATGCCATGATGGGGGTAATTCTCATTCCTGGGCTGCCATATGGTCACCTAACCAATCTGGCAAACTGAAATAGGAAAGTCCCATATTTGTCCCTGTAAACCTCCAAAACCCAATAAAACCTGTTGTACATGGGGATAGAGGGGGGGGTATGGTTTTACTCATGAGGCATCGCTAAACACAAATACAAGTGTTTTAAAGCAGTAAAACTTAAAATGACAATGATATCATCAGTGAAAGGGCATTTTGTTTTGTGAGAAATGCAAAAAACAAATATGAATGCTACTAATTTTGGCCGGGGTTTGTGATTAAGTGGCTACTAAAAAAACTGGACATATCCCTTTTTGAATACCCTGGATTGTCTGCTTTGGCAAATAGTATGCCATAATGAGGGTAAATCTCATTCCTGGGCTGTGACACAGTCCCAAAGGCAGCCTAACCAATCTGGCAAATTTGAATGTGTAACAAATTAAATAGGCAAGCCCTATATTTGACCCTGTAACTTTCCAAAACTCCATAAAAGCAGTACATGCATGGTACTGTTTTACTCATGCAACATTGCTGAACACAAACATGAGTGTTTTAGAGTAATAAAATGCATAATGATGGTGATATAATCAATGAAAATGCAGTCTTTGTGTGAAAAATGCAAAAAACTAATATGAACGCTAACTTTGGCCAGGTTTTGTGACCAAGTGGTTCTACAAAAGACTGAACATACCCCATTTTGAATACCCTAGGTTGTCTATTTTTACAAATGGTATGTGTAACGGAGCACCCTGTACCCCTGGCTGGGTACTTCCGCCAAGGACCGCTTCCTAGCTGGAACAGGGGACAAAGTGCAGCACTTCTACCCACAGTCACCGTGGCTTGACTGGAGTCCTGGAACCGCTCCCTCCTGAGGAATGTGCTCTAGACACCCCCAGACACTGGATGACACTCAGTCCTGGAGCTCTAGTCCTTACAAGGGCTTTACCCGTTGAATCTTCCACACTGGAACACTGATCAAAGAGTAGCCCTTTCCCATTCCAGTAACCAGACGACACATAGTTCTAGGAGTACAAGCTGTAATACATTTATTGGCAGCCACAACTGGCCTTTTATTCAGGTCCTCATGCAAGTGGAACTCCCCCCTAGACTTGAGAGTAAACCACAGTAAAAGCAAGTACACAATTACATTGGCTCTCAGATCCAAGACACTCCCATTCATAATGAGATAATCCCTCCCCTGTGCCTGAGAGATAATTGAGTCAAGCACTGTATTAAACTGAATTATCTCCAGGTACAAAAAAACACACATTTTCCAAACACCCCAAAAGTACCTTAAAAATACATAAACCCCACAAAAGTTACATCCCCTGATAGCTCTGATCTGGGTGACCAACATATCCAAAAATCACCCAGATCGGTTCAGGGGTTTAGGAATTTCCTGGAATTTATAAGTTGACCGACCGCACGCATGGTCCCATGCCCAAAACAGTTCCAGAGAATCAGGGCTTGCAGTCACTCTAGTTCGGCAGTTTAAAAACCAAACAAACTACCGAAGATAGTCAATGTTCTTACCCTGGAGTTTGTTTCCCTTGTTTGTGGGAATGTTTCCACCGAACAGCGCCTTTATAAGTGTTGTAGAACCGAACATAGGCATTCATGGAAGTCCAGCGATGTTTGGGAGTTTCAGTGTCCGAAAATAGTTCCATGAACTCGACGACCAAACACCGCTGCACGTGTTCATGCAAACAAGATGGCCGCCACATTGTGGTCGTCCATAGGAAATGCAGTCACCCAGACAAACACTTAGAACACTGCGGTGGAAATTGCTACAAAGTATCAACTAGGCTTAACAAGCTCCAGGGTGGTCTCCGGTTCGTGCAGCTGTTCGGTTCCCAAACTATTTAGTCCAAATACACGAACGGAGACTTTTACACACATTTTACAAGGTCCATAGTCTGTGGGCAGGAGGCTGGCAAGCAGACTCCTCCAAGAACTCGTGGCAAACTAACTTGAAAAGGGGAGTATGCCATGCTGAGTTTAATTTTCATTCCTGGATTGCCATACAGTCCCAAAGGCAGCATAGACCCAGAAAACCAACCTAGC
Source organism: Pelobates cultripes (assembly GCA_933207985.1). Classification (NCBI taxonomy): domain Eukaryota; kingdom Metazoa; phylum Chordata; class Amphibia; order Anura; family Pelobatidae; genus Pelobates; species Pelobates cultripes. Next base: position 196,633,205 of record OW240915.1, read on the forward strand.
AAATTTAAACGTGTAAAAAATAAAAAGGGGAAAGCCCTTTATTTGACTCTGTAACTCTCCACAACACCATAAAACCAGTACATAGTGTGTACTTTTGCACTTGTGAGACATCGCTGAATACTAATATGTGTAATTTATTGCAGTAAAAACTAACAGTATTATGAAATTAACCGTTAAAATGTCATGCAGAACTTGAAAAAAAACAAAATAATTTAATTTCTCAAAGTATTTTACGTTTTATTCACATTAAATCATGTTTCATATATAAATATGTTGTATGAAAGGAAAGCCCTGTGTCTCCAGAACAAAATGTTATATAATATGTGTGAGTGTACTTAATATGAGAGAGTTGAATTATGGTTGAACAGACATATAGCTCAAATTGCAGGTTTTGTTTACGTTTTGTTTTGATTACAACTTGTACAACTGACTCTGTCCTTAAGGGGTTAAAGACATAGACCTTATTAGAATGAAAAATAACTAAGCAGGAGAACTTATTTTATGACTGAATTTACCACTATTCACTTCTTAGCAAATAAACCAAGACTTCGAACAAGTAGTCATAGCAATCCCACAAAAATTGTATAATGCACTCTGTAATTAATAGAAAAACATGGTAAGCTCTCAAGATGTCCATTCCTATTCTTTTTTTATTGAATAAACGTTTGAATCATTTTGTCAGCTATGTTGATACCGGATAGAGTATTATTTTGGGAAACAAGCTTAAACAGAGAATGCAGAGGCATTAATAATGCACCCTACTAGACCATGTGTATTCTGTGGAGTATAATATCTATTTTACTTACTTATATTGTTATAGAGGAAATATATATATAAGCAGATAAAACTATTATAATCCCAGATTAGCTCCAAACCTGAAATATGTGACAATAAGTGACTGCCTCCAGATGTACATTTTGACCTATTACAGGTCTCATTAATGAAACTTGATATATATTCAATGGGCGTGGGTCTTAAAGCATTGCTTTCATTTTCTAATTGGATGACTAATACTAGTTCATTTTATTATTGTTTCAAAAATATACATTTAAAATGTAGTAGCAATTTTATCTAAAACCATACATAAAAAATAATGTTAATTTCCCTAACTCAGCTCATTTCTCACCAAATTCTGTTTCTAAGGGTGCGAGAACCAGTCAGATACAGCCACATCTTAAGGGGATGGAATAATATGTAACCTTGTAACTAATACTAGAGATGTTTATATATTATCCATCCATCCATATAGAGTAAACAATGGGGGGAAAAGGGATGCAGGAGCTTTGCAGCGTTTCTGTACAGATATTTAATAATAATAATAAATAATAAATCTAAATGTATTAAGGGTCTAGAAAAGCAAGCTACGTGCCAACCTGTAGTAAGTTATTTGTCAAATTCAAATGCAACTTATGATTAAATGAAAATACTATTTATTTGAGCTTGACATAAAACGTCCATACATTTTGGAGTGCTTATCCCACAATTAAAGTGCCAAATTGTGTCTGTTGGCTGCTTTTTTATATAATGCATATCCAGATATCAACTCCAAAACTGCAAATTAATATTGAGTAATCTTGAGGAATCATGTTAGTTTTAATCGGTTGGAGATGGTGCCTCCCAGGTTATGTGAATTTTGCTTTAAAAGTGACTACAGGTTCTGAGCTCCCTTTGGCAATATGGGGATCCCAAAAAGAGTTGTATTTATATATTTTTCTATTCATTTTATTGCTAAAAGCAATAAAGCAATTGTACTGAAATGTTGTGATCATCTAGTGAGATTTTAGATTTCAGAAAAAAATATATTTTGTTCAGCTGATAGGAGTGAGGAGAATGACAGAACGCACTGTTCTACACATATAAGGTGGCTTTGGAAAACAAAAGTTAAACTATTTTAACCTGGAACAAGCACATTGTATGGATTGTATGTATTTATTGTTTGCCATGAGGTTTGAAAGATGAATATTTTAGCAGTTACTCACTGTAATTTAGTTGGTGATGAGGTGACTTAGTAGATAGCATTAAATTAAAGAAAAACTGCTAACACGTTTCTTTCTGTGGATCATGCAAATCTCTTTACATGTGACATAATGTAGGTAAATGGCACAGACTATATTCATGTGAAATAATAAACAGGCTGTGACGTGATATAGCAAACTTAAATCATCAAAAACTCAATGCAGAAGAAAGTGAAGTGAAGTGTCAAGTGGTTCTACTTCTGTAAATTGCCAATTAGCAATGTGCCAAGAGGTTTTGTATTGAATTTGAATTATGCATTGTCTGAAAAAGCTCTTGATTCCTCCTTTTCGTATGGACACACGTACAACAGCAAATTTAGGAAGATAACACTAAACGTTATAATCTTTCAATGTGACAAAGTCCACTGATAACTAGTGGATAAACTATGACGAGTATAAAAAAAAAAGCAGCTTTGACGTTAAACTTAAACCTCCAAGTGATCTTATTAATGCCTGAAATGCCTCTTGAGAATGATTTAACAAAACGGGGGAAAAGAAATCTCTATGAAAACAGCAAGAACCACAACCAAGAAAAGAACTAATTTATAACCAGTGACAAGTAAAACCTATGAAGTTTTTAAAAGAATGTGATTGTTGTCAGAAGGAATTGGGTAAAGCTATGCTGTGTTCAGTTCTGGTTCCACTCAAACCCATGGCTGAAGGGCTGCTGCGAGGCTGGTGGGCACAGACCAGCAAGGAAGTGAATTTTGCATACTGTACGGATCATCGCTCAGTTCAGAGCAGTCAAATTGAATCTGTGATCAACCAAATGTGCTTCATGAAACCGTCAGCCTTCATTTATGTCTAGCTGTTTTCGTCTGTCCTACTGTAAACAAGCCATGCTTTGAGCTGTCTCTCTACCCTTATCTATTTGTGAGGATCACACAGACAGACCTCATCAGCAGCCTTAGAGTTAAAATTAAAGTTACTGCTTCCAGACAGCAGTCCTCCTGCTTGCTGGAAGTCAAACAGAGGAGCAAGTTTGGAGTGACAGAGTTTTACTTCCTTTTAGAAAATGCATACCTCAGATACATACTCATACTGGCATGTTATGTCTCTCTTCTGAAATTAAATTAAGGCTTCCTAATATGAACAACTGTTTCCAGCATCAGTAACCTAGCTCAGCAGATGTATCTATGGTCATGTTCTATTCTCTTTCACCTTTGGAGGTCTTGTTGGTATTGTAGCACAGAGCTGAAAATATTACCAATCCGGTATGATGACTTGTTAGCTGCAAAAGCTGTGCGGAAATGTGAACCCCTTCACAACTGATTTCTTTTAAATAATTTACTTAAATATGGAATGAATGGCTAACCTATAAACATAAAAAACATAAGTTACATGATTTTTAGTTGATAATATATATATATATATATATATAATTTTCTTTAAATATTGTGTAAAGTATATATAAAAATATATATACACGTTACACAATATTTACATATATATACATACATATATGTAAATATTGTGTGTGTGTATGTATATATATGTAAATATTGTGTATATACCTTACACAATATTTACATAATGTAAATATTGTGTGTGTGTATATATGTACACAATATTTACATATATATATACATACGCACACACACCCTAACACATTCTTAAATATCTAAATTTCTTAATAATGTTTAAGTAGAAACCTTTTTTTGGTAGTAGTATGTGTTGAATGAAATAATTAAAGAAAAAGTTAAAATAACTTGAGCTTGGGTATTTCTAATACAGCTAGTGCTATTTTGGGAATGTGCCTATTCAATAATTCCTCTTGATATATAGAGTATCTGTTGTTTGACCAAAATAAGCAGGGCAATTCATTTAACCCCGTAAGGACCAAACTTCTGGAATAAAAGGGAATCATGACATGTCACACATGTCATGTATCCTTAAGGGGTTACACACTGACATTTTGGTGAAATGTGGCTGAATTCTGACCAGAATGACAATTCACACATTTACCAAACCTAATTATAGTTGGAATTCGGTCAGCACAACCAAATTTGTACCACCATATACATTTGGTGTCTGAGTGCTTTTCACATCTGTACTAGAATATGAATAGAAACTAAATGCAGCCAGGAGGATGCACTTTGCAAAGTATCGTTCACATACTTTTTGCAAGCAAACAATAATTTGAAGTAATTTACGTGCTGCTAGCTTAAGCAACCGTTGATAGTGAAAGGGTTAACTATTTGGTAGCTGCCCCTTAGTTAGCCAGACTGCCAGCCACCCCCTTAAAAAAAGTAAAAAAGGAAAAGCCTGGGGTAAACTGTCCCACCAATGCCCCCACCTGGGGACAATGGGTAGAGGCTTAAATTGAAATAATAGGGGATCAACCTCTCTGCACTCACCCATGGCCAGTGGGTGGGGGGCTATTAAATGAAAACAATGGGAGGCTATCCTAGTGCCCACCGTGCCTCCACGCATGGTCAGTGAGTAGGGGCTACTAATTCAAATATACAGAGATATAGTGCCTCCTATGGGATAGGGGTTATTCATTTAATAACCCTGGAGGGGACCTAACGGTGACAATGACTGCCCAGTCAGCAGTTTAGAGTTTCAGTAAGAAGCCATTGGCTGATCACTGTTTAGTAGATATACCCTATATGACATGGCAGATGGGGGCATAATAAAGGTTTTAAGGCTCCCTTATGGGGTCATACTGATCCCCATATGCTTATTTTCTTTTACTTTGCACATTTTAATAGCATGTACTGACCAGCTGACAGGTGGTTAACATTTGCACCACCAAGATTGTTTTTTAAATATTTGTTCACTGGCTGCTAGCACTGTCTATGTGACAATAGTTCAGGTTTTTAATATCCAGGCCTATCCAGATTTCAGCCATGTGGCAGCATTTGGACCACCTGAAATCCAGACAAATTCAGGCATGTTCGGAGCCTGCTTTGCAAAATGTACAGCACCGGATGGCTGCTTCCCATTCGGTACCAAACCGTTCGGATTTTAGGGAATTACGCTGAATACATTTGTTTTATTTGGTCATTATAGACTGCAGGTAATGCCTAAAAATATGAGCTGGTGTGTACTAAAAGCCTCTCCCTAGCTATTAAAATAGAGTCTTTTGCTACCTTTGATGAATGAGGTTAGTAAATATTTGCATATCAAACATTTTGATTGCATCTATAAAGTGAATATATGAACAAACAACCACAATTAAAATTGAAGAAATTATTTTATAAAAATGTTATATTGTTTTTATAAGCCGTTTTAGAGACAAGAGTCTACCAAATTTCAGTCCATATCTTTCAGGGTAGAAATGAAATGGCTTTGTTGCAGATGGATTGCGAAATTGGGATGGATTGAGAAATTGGGCCTTAAAGTTTTAGTGTAGAAAGCTCTTTACTTGTACAGGTCTTTTTTATATATATAATTAATCATATTTATTTAATTTTTTTGTTACTATATATATATATCTTGGAACACTAAGTGATCCGTAGATTTTACCTGTGCTTATAAATAATAGCCTTTGTAGCCATTGCAGTATATAGTACTGGTTAGTTTATCTCATAGAAATATAGGAATGTTTTATTTCTATTCCACCAGCACTTTGTTTATAGTCTTCTTTCACCCTGTTTTGCACAATTGCACTTAGTATATTGTGACACTTTATTTGTAGGAGCTCATGGCATGATTCCTGCTCCCTTACATATATTAGCACTATTATATTAACCCTTTTATGGTCACACATCACACATCACATATCACACATTTATTAATTGGTTTCATGATTCTGATGCCTTGTTTTAGTACCGGTCTTTGTTCTTGTTTACTATGGTCTCCATGGTACCCTCTCGCGAGGACTGGTAACCACGAAAACAAGGTTGTATTCATAGACTATAATTCCGGGTAAGTCACCTCCACGCATGCGCACATGTACTGAGCACATCAAAGCGTTGGAAATTACGTCCCCGCATAGCACTTCCGGGTTGCTATACTTTAATGCAGCCGCACAGATCTTGAACACACGCCAGACCGGCAAATAGACATCACCTGTGGTGAGTTCAATTACTCCATTTCCTTTGCTTTTTCTCTCTTACTTAGGGGTATGTATTGCAGCATTTTAGGCTGACATGTTATTGTTGTTTGTTGCTCCTGAAGAAAGCCCAGGACGTGGGCTGAAAAGTCGAGTTTTTATGGAATAACTGAATAAAGATGATTTTTTACTACAAGACCGTGAGTGCTAGCCTATATCTCAATATTTTTATTTATATATATATATACAAACAATATTATTACTAGCCACTGCAGTGATAGAACACTCCTGCATATATACAACATGTTCAAAATCAACTACAGGTGGTCCTCGTTTTACGACCTACCTGTTTTGCGACCTACCTGTTTTACGACGGCTCGTGCTTATAACCAGCTCTTTTGTAGGGTGGTAAGTGCGAATTAGAAGGATTCCATGCTCTGCTGCATTCATCTATGCTCGGGGGAAATTTTCCCGAACATAGACGAACACACCAGAGCAGGGTATCCCTTATCTCCTCACTTACCGACCAATGAGTGAAGGAATGCAAGTTTAGGCTTAAACTGGATTTGGTGTGGGGTGGCGAAAAAGGAGAGGAGGAAAATGGAGGGCTTAACAGGTATCCACGTGAGGGTGTAATACAGGAGAGTGAAGGCAAGACCAGTATAAGTCCCAGTTTCCAACACTCTGAAAATTACCAAATGTTCCTAAAAGCCTGTGGGACATCTCTTAATAGTTGTGAGATGTTTGTGGAAATAATCTGGAGGAGTCTCTGAAGACTTCCAATGTGTCTTTAAATAATTTTTTGTTACAAGTAGAATATGTAAGATCTGGTGTTTTTGTCATGTGTTGAGATCATTGGGGAGCGAGTCTTGTGAGAAAACTTAAGAGAGCCAGGGAAGTGTATGACCTGTGACTTTGGCAATGAGCCTCTGTACGGGTAAATTTATACCTATTACCAGCTGGAGTGTCTCTGTCCTATGCCAGAACAAAAGACTACCAAATGGAGTTCCATAGGACCAAAGGCTTTTCTAGAAAAAACTCCATAGAAAAAAATATGAGATAATTTTAAATGTTATGCTTTCTCAGGTGTAAAATTAAGAGGCTGTTATTTTTGTGTAAATCCTACTGCTATTGGGACCAACTGTAAGGTTCCATTAAACACATGATAGCACAAAGACTATCTAATGTAGATTTATTGGGCATGTACACTATTCTTAAAATTAACCATATAGGTGTCAGAGTGGAAAACAGCAAAATGATAATTTCTGTTGTATTGACCTGCTAAAACAAATTCATTAAATTAAAAACAATGTCTGGAATATGTGCGATCTCAGCATTTACCACCAGAGGCCAAAGCAATAAACAAAAATTCAGTTGCACAACTATTACACACCTGACTGGTAAAATTGCAACTTAGATAAATATATATATATTTAAAATTGAATATTGCAGGAAAAATAATAGAAATTATGTAGACCCTCCACCTTGTTAACTGGAGGGCTCAAGAGTAAAAAGCTCTTTGAGCAACAAGAGTTTTTTAAACATAAAAAACCCTAAAATAATAGAAAATAAAAATAGTGACCATACAACACAATATTTTTCATGTCCATGCTGCTTTAAAGTACCTTCAGGACACTGTGATTGGTTGACTCGCAAAGCTAGCCAATCACAGTATATCCCCAGGCAAATCTCACTCCCACAAGGATTACCTTATGATGTGTATAATGAGCACCAGGTCAACAGACAAGCTAACATGATTGAAACATGCCTGGGGATAAACTGGGATTGGTTAGCTTTACAAACCAACCAATTCATTTGTATAGAAGGCCTGCAAGTTGGCAGATGTTTATAAAAACTAGAAGAGCTATCCATTCTTGAACTTTCTATCCAACATGCTGTAGGATCTGCATTGTTTAACATATATTCCCAGTGATTTTTTTTTTTGGTGTGTATGTTTTGCAATTTTTTTTTTCTTGACATGCTTTTATGACTGAAGAAAGAATAAAGAAAATAAAGATTTTCATGTAATAACTCCATCTGTTCTACAGTCAATATATAAACAAACAGCCACTGGTTTAAACTAAAAAAAATTGTACTTGGTTTATAACTCCTTGGTTCTATAAACTTCAGGGCAGCTATCCCCTGAGTTTCTCCTTAAAAAGCCTTTGTACCAGTACATATATAAAATAGATTTGGGGTTTAGGCTAAATCCTAAACAAGCAGATAAAAAACAACCACAGGAAAGCTGGATAAATGTGCTCGAAAGGTGTCTCCCCTCGATGTTCTGAGATACTACACCATTTTCCTCTGTTGTTACTTCCCAAAGATTCATTACACCGGATCAGGTACAAAGAGATTTATTCGTAAAATGATAGTGTTTAGTCCTACGTGTTTAGTGGGCCTGGTAACTGATTTCAGGCTTCTGGATAGAAGTATAGAATACCGTCAACACAGTGATGAAAGTAAACATTCCCCACGACCCCGAGACACTTCTTTTCCTCCACATTAAACTACTGTGCACACAACTCAAGCACTCTCTATTATACTTCATGCTGACAGCAGCCAAATCAATAGTAGTGAGCCTATGAAAATCAAAGACAAAACCCTCCAGGAGGGACTGGTACACTAAAATTGAATACTTTTATACAATGGAGGAACTTAGATGGGGCTCATTAGGCAAGTACAATAAATACAAACTAATTTGGCAACCATGGACACACTACATGAAAGGAACACCCCAATGACTCTTCGGCTCTATTGATCAGCAAACTTCTTCTGAGGTACTGACATACTTGAAGGGTCCAAAGGTCCCCATCAAGACAACCTTAGAAACACCCAGTGAGGACCAAGACACCATACACCTAAATCAAGGTTCATTGAAATCACTACATCTCACAACGAGTCTGGTGACACAAAGGTACTACAATGGATGTGATAGATGTTATAAATGTGATCGTTATATTAGTTTGGGTTCTTTGAAGATTATAATTCTAAACATGACTCTCATGCTCACATAGACTAAGCCAAATGCTGAGTCTATGGCGATAAAGCAAACCTACTCAAGGATTATAGCACATACCATAAGACGTCAAAGTACATGCACTATGATTCAGGTTTCTTGCTCTACTTAGGGTGCACACTAGTACGCAATGTCCACTGGATGGAATATATAACATGTTGAAGACCTGTGACACCAATAACGATTACAATAAGGAGTGGTACTTAGAGCTAGGGTGAATGTAATGACGTTAATAAAGTTATGAACAAGCATTGTATATTCTACACTTTAAATATGAGAGCATGTACTGATATGTATTGATATGTATTTATATGTATTGATTTATCCTTTCAAAAAAATAATAAAAAAATAATAAAAAATAAAAAAAAATGACTACCCAAAAGACTGGTGGTATAATTAGTGCATGGAAAGTGTTAAAATACCACCATTTGAAATACCCTAGGGTGTCTACTTTTAAAAAATATATGGTTTGATGGGCGTAAATTACACTGGCCGACTTAACAAAATGTCCCAAATGGGACATGGGAGCCTGATGACCAGCTGTGAAAATTCCTAATTGGAAAATTGGAATGCACACCCTCCAAATAAGGTCTTTTAGCCCCCAGACAACCTGACACAACTGTACATGGGTGGTATCACTGTACTCGGGAGATGTTGCTAAACACATATTGGGGTGTTCTTTGGCAGAAACCCTTAAAGTTCTCAGTTTATGTATTCTTAAATTCATATGTGTGTCAAAAAAAAATCACTAAATATTAACTTTTTTTCAAATTTGGCATAGATTGGGGGTAAAATGGTTGCATAAAAAGAGCATGAAAAGAGTCAAAATACCCCAAGTTTAATACCTTAGGTTGTCTTCTTTTAAAAAATATATACATGTGAAGGGTTATTCAGGGATTCCTGACAGATATCAGTGTTACAATGTAACTTGCGTTAATTTTGAAAAAAAAATAATTGTTTGGAAATAGCAAAGTGCTAGTTGTACTTATAGCCCTATAACTTTAAAAAAAAAAGCAAGCTAAGAACTTGTTAACATTGGGCATTTCTAAACTCAGGACAAAATTTAGAAACTATTTAGCATGGGTGTTTTTTTACGGTTGTAGATGTGTAACAGATTTTGGGGGTCAAAGTTCGAAAAAGTGTTTTTCTTTTTATTTCTTTCATCATATTTTATAAAAATGTTCATAGTAAATTATATGATATGATGAAAATAATGGTATCTTTAGAAATACCATTTAATGGTGAGAAAAACTGTATATAATATGTGTGGGTACAGTAAATGAGTAAGAGGAAAATTACAGGTAAACACAAACACTGCAGAAATGTAAAAAGAACCCTGGTCCTTAACAGTAAGAAAATTGAAAAATAGTCTTGTCACTAAGGGGCTAATCATGGCATTAAAAAATAAATAAACCATAAATCTAAATATATTCCCTCCTGCCTGCTGTCCTTTTTAAAAAGTCTCCCCCCCCCCTTCTCCTATTGATATAGGATTCTGGCTCCTCCTCTTCTTTATCCCCCTTCCAATGTTTGATCTCGCATTCTTCTTCTCCAGCTGATTCTCCTATCCTCCTAATGCTTGTAAATTGTTCAATGCCTTGCATTCCAGTCTGCGTTCCAGTCTTCTATTGCACCTCTATTCCTCTGAATGTTGCATTTCAATATGCATTCAACTAGTGCATGCAAGCTTCTGTGCCACAATTCATCTGCAACATCGTTCCTCAAAGAAGATACAATAGACTATCAGGATCTTAATATTATGCTACATTGCAATCATAAGCATTTTTAATTTTGTTTCAATGTTCTGCACATAACAGCCTTCTTTTAGGAAATAAGTTGTCCATTGATCTAATATATCTATACTTAGATAAATATATTTTTTTTCACCCTTTGTGGCTAAAAAGAAGGAAATAATAAATTATTTTTTTCTTTTCATATCTTTACTCTTGCATTATTTTGAGCCAAAATCCAAAAGGGAGGTACAGTTTGTGGCGCTAGAAAAGCTGCTAGAACACACAAATAGGACTTAACCACAGAGGTCCTACAAGAAACAAGTTACAACTATACAGAATAGTGTGCAGCGCATAAAAAATCACAAATACGTGAAAACTTCCACCTTAGGTGAATAAATAATAATAAATAAGTACCCCAATGCGATGGTTTATCAGAAAGGGTATATCTTGTCTATAAAAAATAGAAAGATCATAGCATAATACTGTGATGATAGATAAATTGAATAAAACAATCTGTATGGTCCAACTCACATATAGTAGAGCCTGTTACAAACTGGCTCAGGTATAGTTGCTTAAACAAGGTATCCTCAAATGGAATCACGTAAGCTGCAGCTTGGTCCTCAATATAAAGTGCATAGACATCAATTAGAAGAATAGCAGCAATATAATTTATTAAAATTAATAGTAAAAGCTTACATATAAAATTCTGGAAATCCAGCAAATAGCACAACGCGTTTCGACGTTATAATACGTCTTCCTCAGGTGCAATATTGTTATAACATTTCATCCACAATTTAAAACAAGATTGGGCGCGAAAAACGGGTACTTGAAACCCGCCCCCCGCGTCCACAAACCAATCAGCTTCATTCCTCATGTTTCCCAATCCAATCCTCTATGATACCGTCGTCATATTCTTCTACTTCCGCATTAGTGCGTTCCACCGCGAGCACTTCCGGGTTCACTTGCGTTCCATCCGTGATACCGATGCGTTCCAGCGTTCATTTCATGCGGTTCACAGCGGAAAATCGCCCCAAATACCTCTTAGCTTTTACTGTTGCGTCAAATCATTGTCCTAATTAGTCCTCATAATATGGTACTCCGCAGCAAAGTCCCCACATAAAAATAGAAACAAGGGGAAAAGTGAAAGAAGAGGAAGGGGGACATAAAAATATATAAATAAGAATACCCATAGATAATATATATAATAAAATACCTTATATATAATTATACATCTCAAAGTCAATATTAAGGCCATTTGGAGAGAGGGTTTCCAACTCAAAAATCCACTTCATCTCAGTTCTATTAAGAATCCTTAAGTGGTCTCCCCCTCTCCAAGGCTTTAGGACTCTCTGTATTCCCATAAAGTGCAAATTATCAATTCCACCACCATGAACTTGGTTAACATGTGCAGATACAGAGTGATTGAGGACCCCATTCTGTATATTCCTAAGGTGTTCACAGATTCTAACCTTAAGGGGTCTGGTCGTGCGACCTACATATTGTAGTCCACAGATACAAGTTAACAAATAAATTACATTAGTTGAATTACATGTAATAAAATCCTTTATATTGTATTCCTTCTTTGTCTTATTAGAATAAAATCTTTCAGTTTTTTTACTTAACTTCCTACTGGTACTACATGCTTTGCAGTTCCCACAATTATAAAATCCTTTCAAATCTTTCCCCTGTATATCTCTATTCCTTTGGGAATTTTTTGGGATAAAACTACTGGTTAAAACATTTTTAAGATTACTAGCCCCTCTGTATACTATACGCGTTTTTTCCCCTATATATGTCAGAAGATCCTCATTTTGTCTCAAGGTTAGAATCTGTGAACACCTTAGGAATATACAGAATGGGGTCCTCAATCACTCTGTATCTGCACATGTTAACCAAGTTCATGGTGGTGGAATTGATAATTTGCACTTTATGGGAATACAGAGAGTCCTAAAGCCTTGGAGAGGGGGAGACCACTTAAGGATTCTTAATAGAACTGAGATGAAGTGGATTTTTGAGTTGGAAACCCTCTCTCCAAATGGCCTTAATATTGACTTTGAGATGTATAATTATATATAAGGTATTTTATTATATATATTATCTATGGGTATTCTTATTTATATATTTTTATGTCCCCCTTCCTCTTCTTTCACTTTTCCCCTTGTTTCTATTTTTATGTGGGGACTTTGCTGCAGAGTACCATATTATGAGGACTAATTAGGACAATGATTTGACGCAACAGTAAAAGCTAAGAGGTATTTGGGGCGATTTTCCGCTGTGAACCGCATGAAATGAACGCTGGAACGCATCGGTATCACGGATGGAACGCAAGTGAACCCGGAAGTGCTCGCGGTGGAACGCACTAATGCGGAAGTAGAAGAATATGACGACGGTATCATAGAGGATTGGATTGGGAAACATGAGGAATGAAGCTGATTGGTTTGTGGACGCGGGGGGCGGGTTTCAAGTACCCGTTTTTCGCGCCCAATCTTGTTTTAAATTGTGGATGAAATGTTATAACAATATTGCACCTGAGGAAGACGTATTATAACGTCGAAACGCGTTGTGCTATTTGCTGGATTTCCAGAATTTTATATGTAAGCTTTTACTATTAATTTTAATAAATTATATTGCTGCTATTCTTCTAATTGATGTCTATGCACTTTATATTGAGGACCAAGCTGCAGCTTACGTGATTCCATTTGAGGATACCTTGTTTAAGCAACTATACCTGAGCCAGTTTGTAACAGGCTCTACTATATGTGAGTTGGACCATACAGATTGTTTTATTCAATTTATCTATCATCACAGTATTATGCTATGATCTTTCTATTTTTTATAGACAAGATATACCCTTTCTGATAAACCATCGCATTGGGGTACTTATTTATTATTATTTATTCACCTAAGGTGGAAGTTTTCAATTATTTTGAGCCAAACCACTCTAATTTAGCATAAAATAAATAATGTCTCATGAAATATGTTTTTTTAAAATTATTTTATGTATTACATTAAATGCAAATGTTTTTTTTAGAGAGTATTACCTCAATGTTTAATATTTAAGTATGTCTATTTATTTATTTTTTATTTAAATAACTGGCTTAGATTCTTTGATAGTAATTACATAAATAGTGGTATATATATTTGGTGTTTTATTTAATTCCTATTATTGTGATTAGCAGTTTATCATAATTAACAATGAAAAAATAAAATAAAACTACTAATTTTAACGTATATATAAATATATTTAATCCCTGAATTTCCTGGGATGATTGCAAGGGTATATCTTTTTTTATATGGGTACTATTTAAGTGTCATAAAAAGCATACTAAATCTAAGTCCATGTTTAAACCTTATGGTTCTAAAGTGTCTAGTTTGTGAATCCAATAGGGTTCTCTTTGTCTCCCCACTCTAATATCCATCAATTGTTTAGATACCAGGAACCTAAGATCCCTGAGTTTGAATATAAAACATTGGTTGCAGTGCACTGGAACTGAATGTAATCTGAAGTTATTTTGTATATCACTAAGGTGTTCTAATTTTCTTTGTTTTCATTTTCCTTTAGCTCGACCCATATATTGTTTACTACATGGGCAATTAATGAGATAACTTACGTTCTGTGAATTGCATGTAATTTCTGATAGAATACCATATTCCTCCTGTGCTATTGTATTTTTAAATGTCTTTTGTTTTAGTTGTTTTTACAGTTTTGCAGGCTTTGCACTTCCAATAATTAACAAAACTTGCATTTATTATTTTTCCCTTGATTCCTTTTTTTATGTCTATGTACGTAGCTCAGAGACAGTATCTTTTTAGATTTTTAGTTCAATGCATCTTTTAAGAGAATAGTTCTACAGTCAAGTATGAAATATTTTTTACATGCTTTATTTTTATAGATTTTTAGTCCTGTGGGGTAGGTATGTTGTTTAATTTTTTGCACATTTCCAGAAATTTTGGTAGTATGGTTGTTAGGTTATATCTATGTGTACCATTGGATTAGTGTGGGGGTAAAGGATTAACATCCCTAGTACTATTTTGGCTAAATGGCAGTGGCATATGAAATGTTTTGTTTCAGCCATAGGACTTGGGGATCATGACTAGGAAACTTCTGATCATATTATTGTTTGATTAGAGTGTGTGAGATTATACCCTCATTATATTTCCCTACCCCCACCTTCCATCCCACCATCAAAGAGTGAAGGAAGGTGTAGGGGGCATTTGATGGGCCCCTACCTGGACTCTTACAATTTTTCTTAAATCTACTTTTTTCCCACAGCATTGCCAGAGGTGAGATATCTGCTCTGTTTTCTTATGTTACATACTGGGATCTCACATTTATGGGGTTTTTTTCTGTTTGGACTGATTGCGTTATGACCACAAACAACAAACATATGTTGCCTTTTGCAGTTTTAAAGCACTGCTTTGTATGTGTATCTAAATAAAAGTCATATTTTAGACATTGTTGCATATCCTTCCTATGTTTTACAATTTTAGTAAGAAAATATTTAATCATTTAAAAATACATGAACATATTTATAGAATTTTTACTACTAAAACCAGTAGCAAATTGTAAATGCAATAAGATAACATGTATAATATTATAGAAGGAAAAACATTTATAATATTATTTTTATTGTTTTTAACATAATACCAAGTAGCAAACATTGAGAATTCTAATTTATTATTTATTAAATGTATGATGCAGTGTAATGTTACTGTAACTGATGTGTATATTAATTGTTGCAGTAGAATTTCTATGTTCCAAAATCCATATTTTTAGGAATAATATTCTAAAGTATGTTTATAACTAATTCTACTGCGGAAGGTCTGGATCTCTCAAGGTGGGTATGTTCCATCTATTTCTCACTGGGGCAATCAATTATGCCTAAAATAGTCTTTCTTATTACAGTAACAAAGAAAACAAAGGAGAAATAGAAAACAAAGCAAGCCGAGTACAACATTTGTTGCAGCTGCATTTTAGTTGCAGTTGTTCATATTTGCACTTCCTGTTTAAACAATAATCAACATGCTGACAGGTTAAATAGAGTTAAGATTGTCAGAAAGTAGGCTCAGTGGTAATTAATGTAGTTTAATATGATTGTTGGCACACATCTCATGTGACAGATAATGTTCCAACATGTCACTGATAGGACCTTTCACCACAGCTTTAGGAGATCTACCGGGCATTTCTGAGGTTTCTTAGGTCAAAGGGCAAAACCATGTGTAATTCACAACAGAAGAGGTCCCACGGTCAGTTTAAAGTAACAATTAGACTACTTATTCTATCCCTATCGCTCTCCTTTATTCACCAAGCCTCACAGTTTTAGAGCAGTCAGCCTCTTTCTGCTCCAGGCTATAAGCAACATGCAAATGTGTGGTGCTGTGTGTATAAATCTAATCAAAAATAGAAACAGTGTACATTCTTGTTGAACTCTAAGCATGGATCGTGAGAATTCTCTTTATTTCTGAAGGCACTTTGTTTAATTTTGATTGCTCGGCTACTGCATTGTCTGAGTCTCCCATTAATCATTCTCATTTTCATGCCAGAAAGATTATATTTATTTATTAATTTATATATATTTATCCCTCTACCAGCTTCCTCATGAAGCTCTGTTGACATTTTGGAACCCCTCCTACCTCTCCCTGATTAGACTCTTTCAATAGGTTATCCTTCTTTTTTCAGGCCTACCCCGTTCATCAGTTTCGGCACACCACAATCTACTTGCAACAACTGGTATTGCTCAAAATTTATAGTATGCCCTTGGTTTTTGACCAAGACCAATATATATATATATATATATATATATATATATATATATATATATTTAAATACATATATATAAATACATGCACATTATTTACATGTGTATGTGTGTGAATGTGTATTTTTTATATTGTATATTATTGTATTTGGAAACATTACAATTATAAATATTTACTGCCATATTTGACATTCTACCTCATCAGGTAGTTAGATGTATGGTAGACACTATTCGTATAAATAAAACAAGACCACACAATAACCACAGACAATGTTTAATTACTTTTCAATGGGCTTGGCCGTGGTGTTTATTTAAAGCTGAAAGGGCATACAACCATAACTTTGTAACCATAGCCATAACCATATAACATATGGTTCACCAACTTTCAAAACTTTTAACTTTATTAGCCACCAAATAGCCAGTCAGT
Source organism: Pelobates cultripes (assembly GCA_933207985.1). Classification (NCBI taxonomy): domain Eukaryota; kingdom Metazoa; phylum Chordata; class Amphibia; order Anura; family Pelobatidae; genus Pelobates; species Pelobates cultripes. Next base: position 196,650,158 of record OW240915.1, read on the forward strand.
CATAACTAACCTGACTGAGTTTTAGTTAAAACTTTCAACTTTATTAACCACCATATTGCCAGTCAGTCATAACTAACCTGACCACCTTATATTTAAAACTATTTACCACCATATCCTTCCTCAGAACTTGACCCAGAGGATGGCTTTTGCCCCATTGCTTCATAACACCACAACAATACAATTAAATAAAAGTAAGGGGGGGAGGTCTGCCTGCACCGTTCCTGCTTCAGTCCACTCTGACAGGATTAAATTTGTGCTGTTTCTTTTTATACTGTTCCAGTTTCCCGCTCTTTTTCTGCTTGCAACTTTCAGCCAATCAAATGCCAGCTCCAGCCCCCAGAAACAGCGGGGTCAATTCTTCCCAGATACCTGTCTAACTGACAAACTACCACAAAATGTAAAATTCCTCACATTCAAATCCCAGACAAAACAGATTAAATCCTTCATTACCACCATACATATATGCCACAGTGCTTAGTGCCTGTCGCTTCTTTATTTACAAAATATACGAATATATAACTGTCTGATGAGGTAAAATGTAAAATTAATATGGTAGCAACTATTTATAATTGTAATGTTTCCAAATACAATAATATACAATATAATATGAACATTCACACACATACACATGTAAATAATGTGCATGTATTTATCTATATATATTTAAATATATAATACAAAACATGCTACACACATACATACACGCACATCACACACATATATTCAGAAATAAAACTGAACAGGCTACTTTTGATTTTATTCTGCACATTTCATTTTGCAAATCTCCCAGGGATCAAGACTATAAAAGCTAATGACTTGTTTGAATGATAAATAAATACACTTGTGAATAATGTCCTTGATGTAAGGGGAGTGGTGTAACCTCCTACCTTCTTGTTAGGTCTTCTATATGCTCTCTGTTGAATAAGTCAGGCATGAAGGAATCAATGACTTGTATCTGGTAATGGATTAGCATGAGAAAGACACAGGGACCTCTGTTGTTGAAACTCACACACCAATACTATTTTCTTGTATTCTTTGCAATGTACCCTATAATATAAATGTCTCCACAAAAGAGAACTAACTCCACGCATCACTGCCTTCCTGTGCAATGCAAACAAACTAGGATTACTGAAATACTTGTTCGCATTAAAAATATACCAACATGGTTATTTAATAATGTGAGAATTCAAAGTGAATTTAAAATTTAAGGCCAAATTAGCTGAAATGGAAGTCTAGATGATTTAGGGAGTACTTATTTTTAGCTAGAATTTGAGATTCATTTTACATGACACTTTCAGTGTATCAAGTTGTCACTTTATTACTTATATGAGTTATCTACCCCTCCCCCCCCCCATTGTAAGTAGTCAAAACATTTTTGAATGGTCTCCAGCGTTAGTAATGGAGATGGGGAGCCATGCCCAGTGGATTTTTTTGTAAGAAGTCAAACCACCAAAAATGGTGATGGCACGGTTCCCTTGGCACCATTACCACTGCAATGAGCTGTATTGGTTATGGTACTTGAATGTTCCTTTAACTATGACGTAAATTTATGATTACAATGATAGAGCACAACCATAATAAGGGTTTTAATGTGTCAATGAAAATATGTTTGTAAAAAACAAAACATGCTGGTTATATATACAAAATATTAACCCCTTAAAACCGGAGGATGTACAATTACGCCCTCTAATAGGCGGCTCTAAACGCCGCCGGGCGTAATTGTACGCCCTCCGGTTTTTGTTAACTTACCCGGTCGCCGGTGGTCCCACGCCGGCGATCGCGGTTGGGGGGACTCCCAGGGAGCCCCCCGCGGCACGTCCGTCCTCGTCGAAGCCCCCCGGCCATGTGAGAGTGGGGTCCTAGCGAGGACCCCACAATCATATGGCCGGGGATAGCTGGCTTCTGTATTGCCGGCAGGGGGGCTGCCTGTAATGACAGGTGGTCCCCCTGCTGGCTGAAAATAAAATTAAAATAAGTTAATGGTGTAAAAAAAAATAATTATATATACTTAGATCATATATATATATTATATATATATGATCTAAGTATATATATACACATATACATACACACACGTACACCGTCTAGGTGTATTTTACTATTAATATATATATAATTATATATATATATTAATATCAAATTACACGTAGACTGATACTGATTAAATATATATATAATTATTGTTACATATATATTTATATATAATATAAAAAAAATAAAAATGTAAATACGTTAAAAAATAAAATTTAAAAAATAATTAAAAATAAATAATTAAAAAATATATAGATGTGTGTTATTTCGTTCTAACTGTTTTGTGAAATTAATATATATATATATATATATCAAAATACACGTAGAACGAAATAATATATATATCTATATACCTAAATATATACGTATATATCACTATATATATACCTATTTATAAATAAAAATATTAAAAAAAAATTATATAGATATATACATATATATACACATACGTATATATATATATACATATATTAATTCTACATATATATTTATGTAATATTTTTACATAATTAGGTATCTTAATTAATTACAATTAGCGGGACCTGCCTGACAACCCATGCGAAAGTAAAGGGAATTTAATTTGCTAGCACTATATTTAACCCTATAACTTTCCAAGACACCATAAAACCTGTACATGGGGGTACTGTTCTACTCGGGAGACTTCGCTGAACACAAATATTAGTGTTTCAAAACAGTAAAATGTATTACAATGATGATATCGCCAGTAAAAGTGAAGTTTTTTGCATTTTTCATGCACAAACAGCATTACACGGACAATATTATTGCTGTGATACTTTTTACTGTTTTGAAACACAAATATTTGTGTTCAGCGAAGTCTCCCGAGTACAACAGTACCCCTCATTTACATGTTTTATGGTGTTTTCAAAAGTTACAGCGTCAAATATAAGGCTTGCATTTCAGTTTTTTCACATTAAAATTCGCCAGATTGGTTATGTTGCCTTCGAGACCCTATGGTAGCCCAAGAATGAAAATTACCTCTATGATGGCATACCATTTGCAATAGTAGACAACCCAAGGTATTGCAAACAGGGTATGTCCAGTCTTTTTTAGTAGCCACTTAGTCACAAACACTGGCCAAAATTGGCATTTTTTGCATTTTTCACACAAACAGATACGAACGCTAATTTTGGCCAGTGTTTGTGACCAAATGGCTACTAAAAATGACTGGACATACCCCATTTGCATTACCTTGGGTTGTCTACTATTGCAAATGGTATGCCATTATGGGTGTAAATTTCATTCCCGGGCTACTATACAGTCTCAAAGGCAACGTAACCAATCTGGCAAATTTCAATTTCAAATGTAACGTGCTATATTTGACCCTGTAACTTCCCAAAACGCCATAAAACCTGTACATAGGGGGTACTGTCTTACACGTGAGACTTTACTGAATATAAATGTGTATTTTATTGCAGTAAAAGCAAACAGTATTATGACATTGACCGTTAAAATGTCATGTAGAACTAAAAAAATCCAAAAAAAACGTATTTTCTCCCATTTTTTTCATATTAAATTATGTTTCATAGCTAAATATTTGATATTAAATGAAAGCCCTGTTTCCCCTGAATAAAATGATATATATAATAAGGGTGGGTGCATTTACTATGAAAGAGGTGTATTACGGTTGGACAGACATGTAGCGCAAATGCCAGGTTTTGTTTACATTTTGTTTTGTTCACAATGTGTACATTTGGCTCCGTCCTTAATGCATGGATGTGTCCAGGATACACTGGCTTGCTTGCAAAAAAAAAAATCCACAAACAAATAAATGTGTTTTTCATTGCACAAACTGGAATAATATCGAGTAAAGTCTTTCGCACAGGTGATAGTTTCCTTATTGCATCATTCAAAGGAGAGATTAAAATGAGCTAAATTCTTTCAGGGTTATTAACTAAACCATAATATTGTCTGGATCTGACAAGGGCATTTTAATTTTTGAAATAAAAGAGTTCACCTTGGAATGTTTTCCTATTTTATTTACAGTACAAGCTGGCATTAATTACAGCACTATGTAGTAGTTATGGTGTATAGACTGCCCCTTTAAATCCAAAACCTTTGGCTATTGATTATGATATCAATTTATTGAATCTTATATTAACCTAACATTAACATGCTCCATGTCTACTTAACTCCTGTCACCCATGCATCACCTCCATACTTTCTCCCAGGTTTTGGTCTGCTCCACCAGAAGCCTACCTCACTATTGACTTGCCTTTCCTTAAGCCTAAAATCACAAAGAGCAATACCAGTTGCAGTTGGCTTGTACTTCCTCAAGTGAATAATTGTACAATCTACCAACTACAGGGCTTTATGAGCACAGTGAGAATTTCTGGGAGTTTCAATTTAATTGCAGACTAATTAAAACTTCCAGAATTTCTGATATGTAGTTTGTAACTGTAGTACAATGTCCTGTGGGCCGGATAAAGCCGCATGACCTATGATATGTATAAGGGGATGGACTTTGTAGTGGCAGTGATTTTTGCAATGTGCATACATTTCTTAGACACTATGTTAATATTTTAATAAACATATATATAAATTATTAATACTACGACTACTACTAATAATAATAATATATGGTACCAGGAGTGTCCTTGTTCCATTTTATATCTATCTATATATATATATATATATATATATATATAGATAGATATAAAATGGATATATTATATATATTATTTCTTTTTATTTTTTATGTATTTAAAATATTTTAACTGTGCAAAAATAAATCAACGTTTCGACCTGTACGGATCTTTTTCAAGATGAAATGTTGATTTATTTTTCAAGATGAATAAAGATCTGAATGTGTCGAAACGTTGATTTATTTTTCAAGATGAAAAAGGCCTGAACGGGTCGAAATGTTGTTATACTTTTGCACAGTTGTTATGAATCTTTGAAATACATTAAAACATAGATTGATTGAATTTCAAGACCTGTGAATGTACCCATATTTTAGTTTTTTTGCATATATATATATATACACACACATATACGTACATTTGTATTTGTTGTCTTTTGTATCCTAAAACAATAAACTATAGTTTAAATGTTTAAATGTATACATTTTATGATAGCCCATGTATAACATGCATGTTAACATTTTTTTTTTCAATTTTTTATTTCTTGAAGAACATATTAATGACAGGGTTAAAACACAATACTCTGCAGTACATAATACTGAGAGAGGGAGCACAGCTTTACTTGAAGGCCCTGGAGCCACTGCCAATCCCAGGTCAGGTTGGGGTTATGGACAGGGCATAGTAAGATTTGCATTGCAGTTGTTTTTCCATTGCATAGCCCAAGGACAATCTCCAGCCTGGATAGTTCTTAGAGAGTATTAGCCAAGCATCTGCATGTCATGCTTTTCAGATTCTTAAACTCCTGACTAATTTTCAGGTAAAAGTCTCATTGTGATTGATATGTTTATTCCTGTTTGTTTTTCTGCAAAGTGGCAATTACCCTAAAAAGGACTAACAATAATTGTGGAACAAAAGTAAAAAAAATACATAAAAAAAATAAAACAAAAGGAATAAAATTAATGAAACAAAGTAAGGGCAATAGATCATTTTGGTTCATTATATAATTGAGCTATATATTTATCCAATTATATGTTATTTTCTAATATTTCTGATAACACAGGTAACAGTTTTTAAAGACCTAGAAACACCTTTTGTGAATGTTGAAAAATACAGATTTACTATGTAGTGAATGCTCTTTCTGGTTTGTTTTAGTTTAAAGTTAAATTAACAAGATCCAAATTTCAAGTCATATCCCATTAACCAGGCCTAAAGGTTACTCTCCACCACTCCCTTTCTTGTCATCAATGGCAATGGACATCATGGTAACACATGAAGTGGCTTTCCTGTAACATGACCTCTGAGTCTATCACAGGGAACCAATGAATTGTATAATTGACACTCACATCTACATGTATGAGGAGGATAAAGGAACTTACTTGTGATCTCTCTCTTCCACATGTTTTTGTCAGCCTTTCTGGGGCTGAGTTTTTTTGATTTGGGTTTTTTGTATTTTTTTTTCAGCATTTGCAATAACCTTTGTATAGTTCAGGGTTAAAGGGACACTCTGGTCACCAACTCAGTAACTCCTAAGGTACATTTCTTTTCAAGACAGTTGTATTAATAGGGAGTCACTGATTGACTGAGAGCATCAGCTGACCGCTGAGTCAATGAGCGGCTCTCCTACCCGGCTGCACTGTGGTCGAGCATCTTGAAACTGAGATTCAGAAGTGGGGGTTCCGCCTGGGTAACCTGAAGATCGGCACTGGAGGCACACTTTGGGGTTAAACCGTTCTCAAATGGTTTAACCCTTTAAGGTAAGAGTGCGCCCTCCTGGCACTACAACAAACTAATTAAGATGAAGTGTTCTTTTAAGGTTGTTGGTGACATTTTCTATAATCTCTGCAGAGTTTTAAACTGTACTATTAAAATGCTATCCTTAATAAATCAGAAAGGAAAGAGATAACCCACGCCTGTGGTTACAAACAGATATTTTATATTATAAAATCCAAAATAAGTAAGAGAACACTTAACGCATTTCACCATGGGTGAAATCCCATGGTGAAACGCGTTAAGTGTGTGCTTACTTATGGGTTGAAACCCCCATGGTGAAACGCGTTAAGTGTGCGCTTACTTATTTTGGATTTTATAATATAAAATAAAGGTTAACCTTTTAAATTTAAGATCTGAATTTATTTGGTATTTGCTTTTTAAATTCTCCGGTTTCCTGAATTCCATTATACTTCCAGTTCTATATATCCTAGGTGGGGATTGTACCGCCAAGGCTCTACTACACCAGAGTATGTCTATGCTCTATAAAATGTGAGTACAATACTTATTTTATCTAAGAAAGGAAAAGTGTACCATACATGCTATACTATTAGATGTTCTCACTCGTGTCTTCACATACCACACTTCATTGAGAAAAATACCATCATCACTGCTAAAAACCACCATCACCACTGTGGGGAATATATCCATAGACAGGGATTATAGCATCCACGCCCTTAACAGCAGAGCTCTATATAGCTCTTGAAAGTGTGAGTGTGATTTAATTCCAATATACCACCTTATTTGTTTTTGTATAATTACTACACTTAGATTATGTGTTATCTTTGTTTTTGTTTCTAATAGACTCATCTATCAACAAGATTCTGTTGTATCCATGTATGTATTTACTCACATCTGTTTGTAACCACTGGCGCGGATTATCTCTTTCCTTTCTGTTCTATTCTAACTTTCACACAGTTGGGGAAATCTTGTGTGATTATCTGCTGCCTTCACCCATCTTTTAAGATATAGTGAGCACCATTACTTCATATTTTGTCTATCCTTAATAAATGCAGATGGATACATATATATGTATTTCATTTTTTGTATATATATATATATATATATATATATATACACACACACACACAAACACACACAAAATGAAATATAGGGAGCACGACGTTTCGACCCATTCGTGTGTTTATCAAGATCCGAACAGGTTGAAACATCGATTTTCTGTAACCACAGCTAATTTTGTGATGAGCGAATAAAAACACTATTTGCACGACTATTTTAAGACCTATGAGTGCTTCCTTTTTAAAAAAAATTGTATATATTCAATGCCGGGATTGCACCCAGGCTAAATATAAATTGTTGTCTACGTTGGAGGAGTGCCAAGCAGCATTTACAGTGTATATATATATAGTAATAAACCACCTCTTTTACAGGTAGGATTTTGTCACAGATCTTACAGTAACCACACCCTTCTAGGGTATACAAAGTCCAGGACACATCCAGCTCAGTTTTCCTTTTTTATTTGATAAGAAAACAGCTGCTTTAAATAATAACTAGAAAAGCTAAAATTTCTGGGGAAATTGTGTGAAGTGTTCTTGCCTCCACCAGTAGTCTACAACTGGAGTGGGCAGAGTAACTGTTATCATTTATATAGCACATTTAATTGCAACGTTGTTGCACAGTTACATTAAACCATACATTTATAAAAACATTAGCAGATGTTCAAAAGGCCCTGTCTATGACATCACTTGCTGCTGCAGCCTGGCACAGGTCAGAGTATTTTGGCGGTTGCCATCTTCAAACGGTCGTATTTAAAAAACTATAAATCCTACAGCGAAGAGCTTTATATTGTGAGAATCAAAAGACCCAGACCTACATTTTGATGTCTCTGAAGTATTAAAAATGAAGGCACAGTCGCAGTTTAGAAATTGCACTTCAAATTTGAGCTTTGTAGAGTGAAGTTTCAATGAATGTCAATGGACGGCGTTAGTTGCAAACAAATGATTATATTGTGAAAACTATCAGGACTATGGCTTAGCCGTTGACATGTTTAGTGGCAGCAGGGATAGCTGAACGTGTTGATATAAGATTTGTGTAGGTGGGCCTGAAAATAAGGGAGTGGTGGCAGTTTAGAAATCATGTCCTGATTTTTCGGCTTTTGCCAGCTCCCACTCTAGCTTTGTCATTCATTCCTATGGGACAAATTGCGCCACAAGAACGACGATATTCCGTGAACCATTCGGCGAAACGTTCCACAAAGTAATAGCAATCCGATCGGGAACAATCTGCACGTTTTGGTACATTTTTGTCTATGTAGTGTAAAAGCTGTGGGAGGAGTTAGGGTGGCAAATTTGGCTATAATAAGAATAATAATATATATGTGAGATAACAATAAGTGGTCTTGCTATGCAAGAACACTTAATAAGAATAATTTATATGTGAGATAACATTAAGTGGTCTTGTTATGCAAGAACACTTAATAAGAATAATAATATATATGTGAGATAACATTAAGTGGTCTTGCTATGCAAGAACACTTAATAATATATATGTGAGATAACATTAAGTGGTCTTGCTATGCAAGAACACTTAATAAGCAAAACAAAAATTCCTTGCTCTTACTAGACAGAAATAACTATCTGTAATTGGGAGGCTTTCCCACAATTGTGTTCTCTCCCTCTCCCTCTCCCTCTTCCTCTTCCTCTCCCTCTCCCTCTCCCTCTCCCTCTCCCTCTCCTCACTGCCTTTTAAAAGCCTGCCTGCTAATTGACCAGCTACAGGTGAGGATCAATTAGTTCACATCTTTGGAACTCCTAAGGTATATACAAGATCTGGTCTGGTCTGTTGGAGCACTGGCCCACCCTGCTCTCCAAATGCTCCGCCCCAGGGGCCCATACTGTGTTTTGCATAGTATCAGCAATGTATATTGCAAACTTAACATCTCTCCCTGGGGCATTTAACTGAAAATTCTCTGGCTGCTATTTAGCAAAGCAGGCCTGATATATCTTCCTTCAACAACCATTCCACTCCTTTTCCGCTCACAATATATATATATATATATATATATATATATATATATATATAAATATATATATATATATATATATATATATATATATATTCACTGTATGTATATGTATATATGTTTCCATGCTGCATAACGCAGATTTTGTAAATATAAAACACACACAAATATTAGGTGACAATACAAAATTTGTTTTGTTTAATAATTTAGAAAATAGACTGCTGTTATATAAAATTAAGGGGTACGCCAGGTACAGTGCAATACACATCTTGCAGAATCAAAGCTGAACACCCTGCCCATGTGGTTCAGCTGGAATGCCAGAGTTTTACTACATTATTGAATTTCAGATGTTCTTCACATAAATCTTGAAGAAACTGGCAGAAACTGTCCAACTGTAAAAAGGTTATTTGGATGGGTCAATGTGGTTTATAATTTTCAAGCTGCAATTCTATTTTTTTTGCTTGTTTTCTTAAGCCTAACATATTTTTTTTGTATGTATATAAAGCATTATAATAGTAAACAGGGGAAAACAACGCAATGGTTTAGTTCCTTTCAACGGAAACATATTTTAGCATAATAACTGTTAAAGCTTTTACTATAGTTGAAAAAGCACCTTGAATTTCATTCCTATTGGGTGAGCTATATTGCTAATGCAAGCCAAGTCTCTTCAACATTTAGGTTGTGGGATTAACAAAAAAAGTAACCTGAAAAGTTTATTTTAACTATATTTTAGAATCTTTTATACCTATATGACAATAATATATATCTTCTTAAGAAGTCTAAAAGAAAAAAAAGTAGAACTCCTTCTTTAGGTGAATTGGAAAGTAGTAAATGAGGTATTTTTTGGCAGATGAGTGTTTTTGCAATGCATTATTCATTCATCTTACACTGAATGTTTTATTGCAGTTGGCAACACACACACTACAGAATCAGGTAGAAAAAGTGTGTCATAGCAGTGTTGATCTGGTCAACCCTGAAAAAGAGTTAGATAATGTAACCCTAGTGATTGGGCACCACATTAAAAACATTGGCATGTATCTTAACATCATTGTCATTGCTCGTGCATATCAGATGCAAAACTCATGGAAAAGCCAGTCCCTAGATAAATAATCATAACTTATAAATGTGCATTTTTAGTAACATAAATTGCTGCAAAAAAACTTCTTACAACTTCTTCACTTTATTAACCCACATATAGACCCATTAAAAGTTCAAAATTCATATACATCGAAAAGCAAACGGATACATAACAAGAGTGGTACAAAACTGTGCTTACAGAGACTTGAGAAAAGCAGTCCAGTATCAATAAGGATTAGCGTGTTTTGTATATAAATTATACTTTTTTCCAGTAATTTTTACAGGAATCACAGGGCCTGGTGCATGAATCAGAGAAGAACCTCTTGTGCTTTCACCGACACACACACACTAACATAGAATCACTGACAGACATAATCTTTCACTGACCCATATACACACTCACTGACATGACACACAGTCATTGGCACACACACACTATTTGACTAACACACACTTTCACGCGCATACACATACATTCTCACTGACAGACACACACTGACTCACTCACTGACACTCACTGACACAAACACTTGCACACGCTCAGATACACTGACAGACTCATTGACAGAGACACATTCTCACTGATTTGACACACTGTGACAGGCACAAACATTTCCTGACAGACACACATATACATACACTCACTGACAAACACATTCTCACAGATTTGAATCACACTGACAGACACACACACTCACTAACAGAAACAGTCACTAACTTTTAGGAGAGCTGGGATGGATCCTCTCCATGGGGTCTTGCGTGAATCCTCTCCCTGGGATCTAGTGGGGTTGCTGTGATCTTTGTGCTCTTCCAGCACTGCTTCCTCACCCACTATTTAGTGATGTCGGGGCTGGAGAGACATCATATCCCAGGTCCCGTCATCACCACAGAGAGAACAAGGGGGCAGTGCTGGAAGAGCACAAAGATCAGAGCTCCCTCGCTACCCATGTACACTGTATTTTGGCAGAGTAGGCTCCTGCTATAAACAAGTGCCTACTCTGTCTTAGTGGATATCCACTGTGACAGGCAGAACAAAGAGTGCTTGGATGCACTCTCAACTTTAGTGACCCTTGTAGTTCTATCACTGATTATCAACCATAGTTAAATAAAAAGTGGTTGAAAGGCATTTTGTGAAAGAGTGACTATTGTGTAATAAATAGACGGGCAGAGAGATAGACAGATTGACAGACAGATACATAGATGATAAATATAAATATAGATATATATAGATACAGATATAAAAAAATTATATTTTCCCGTCCAAGAGCTATCCACAAACAATGCAGACATTGCAGAAGACATTGCACAATAATACCACAAATTAATCAATATACCTGCAAAATAACTTAAACTCTCCTACAAAGAGTATGTTCAAAAGTATTTTGTATCGATTGAAAATTATTTTGTGAGGGTTAAATAAATTATCACTAAATTAAACCATATTACCCATGTAACACAAATACAAATGCACATTTTGCTTGATTTTTTTTTTTTTACAATTACGACAGAGGTATGAATGCACTTAAAAATAATGTATGATTTAAAATTCAAATATAGAATTCAAATACATATTTAAAAAAGCACTTTGTTAGGAAAGTAAAACTACTTGAATATTATTATATTTTCTTTATTTTTAAACTCATATTAAACTAATCTTCTATTTTTAGGCATAAAATAAGTACTAAATATAAAAAAAATAGATATGATTGGTGACAGGTTAAATACTGGTAACCTATTCACTAAACATAGATTTTATTGATTTGCAAATAGATTAGTAAACCTTAAGGCTAAAATTGACAAGTTGCATAAAATCTCCTGTCTAGTCAAAGTGGGAATGTCATCAAACATTTTTGGCCTAAATGGTTCATTCTCATATAAGCACCCCTGCTAAGGATATAAGGTTTAGAAATACATAATGGTATTGGATATCCCATTAAAAATAAATATACAATGGAAATTCAATATGTAACAGATGGTTCTTAAAAGCCAGAATGAACTGGTTTTAAATATAAATCATTTGTACTAATTCATAATAATGCTTCTAATTAAATGTGGGCATTATATATTGCTTGCATTTATTAACTTCATTAATGATTTGTTTATCAATGAATAATAGTAAACATAGGTATAAAACATACTCATAGCCTTGCTTGCCAATACAAAATAAAACCTAATGTGTCAACAAAAATTGCAACAAATTAAATAATAAAACAACAGTTTCTTTAAAAAGTTATTTTAGCCTCCTCTTTGCTCACATTTTGCACACTACTCAAACCATCAACTTTTCTTCAAAAATTAACTAAATGAGTTGTTTTTCAGATTGGTCTGATGCTCATTTGTAGTAATAGAAATACAAAGTACCATTCTTCAAGACACTAATCTAATTTATATTAATCATTAATAGAACATTTTGCTTTTATAAACAATATTCAGAACAGTAAAACTTACCTCCCTCTTCTGCCATAAGCATTTGTAATGTCCACCAGTGATGAAATTGTATCTTGTTTACGGTTTCCAAAGCAACAGTGACGTGGGAGTTCTGTGTGTCATGTGCATGGTATAAGTTACACAAAGACTGTACTTTTGAGCATATAAACTCCTTTAAGAAACTGTTATTTGATAAATCGTCCCATGAAGATAAATGTCTGGATGTTTATATGTAACACTTCCTCCAGTCAGATTTTCCTGGCTTTGGTTTTACGAGAAGAAAAGGCAGTGATGGTATCACGGAAGATTGTGTTTTGCAGGTCAATTCTGCTGAAAACATATGTGGGAGATGTTATCAAGTGCTGACAGAGAAGCAACAGGTGCTCTATTCATGATGCACTCTGTGAAAAAAAGGAAAGCAGGAAGGAAGAATAGATAGATAGATAGATAGATAGATAGACAGACAGATAGACAGATAGACAGCCTGATGGGAGCATTTAAAGGGACTCCATAACCATTTAACCTCATTGTAGTGGTTATGATGGCTGGAGTCATCATACAGGCAGATACAATTATAGTGACATTCTAGATACCACATCAACTTCATCTCAATGAAATAGATATGGTGCCTGGAGTCCCCTGGCACCAGCTCACAGTTCAATGTTAAACTGAGCTGAACAGTTTAATATTAAATGATAGTTCCTGGATGCCAGTGCACCTATGCTGCTTAGACTGATGCATCCACATCAAAACCATTGGTATGAGCTGATATGGTTAAAGTGTAGTATAACTCCACCATATAACTCCACCGTAGACATATCTCCAGTGGGGGCTAGGCTGCAGGCACCCAAGAAACCTAATTTAGTGTTAAGATGTTCAAAGCAGTTTAACACCGAGCTGATAGCAGGCAACAGGGGATTCCAGGCAACATAATCATGTCAGTGAGATGAAGTGGGTATGGTGCCTATAGGGTCCTCTTAAAATATGCAACAAGAAGATGATAGCCAAACAAATTATTTTATAAGTTTTGGCTCTGTTGCTCAACACACACTTAGTCTGAAGGGCCCCTGCTGTGCTAAGCAAAATACTTTCTGAGTTTTATTATATATAGAGTTTATTTACTGAGTTTTAGTGAACTCAATTCTGAATTGCTTATTTTAGGCAAAAATATTAAAAGAAAACTCCTCTCCAATTTAACTAGGCACTGTCTGACTATTTGAGCCTGAGATATACAATTCAGTTTTTAGTTCACTAACATTTACGGTTAAGTTAATAAACCTATTGTATGTAATCGATGGATGCTCAAAAACATTTAATCACTCATGCCCTACCAAGACTTGTGAGAATAAAACACCCTTCTCCAGCCACTGCCTTTATTTACCCATGTTTTGTCATTGTAAATTAAACAAAACAAAGGAATGTTTTTTTATTTCTATAGTAGGGTTGATGAGTAAATATTGCATGGCTGCTCCACACAGGCTCAAATAGGTCCACCACAAATGACTAATTTTCTTGTTTATTTTGTTGCTGCTGAGTTTTTCTGCTTCATTTTTTATGTTTTCTCTCATGATACCATGCCTTCATGATAACATGAAGTGTGTGGTATATACATTCTATTATTTTATTTGCAAATAATACCTTTATACTGCAACTGTAGGCCATACAGAGGGGGTGCATTTTATAAGAGACTTTAAACCAGTCATATCTTTATTTTACAGTTAAGGAACTTGCAGAAATAAATGTTTTGTTTTTTTTTTTTTTTTTTTTTTGCAAAAAAGTTGAAGAGCTTTTTAGTCACTCAAATGAAACATTGCCAAATGTATTATCTGCATTACAGTTCTGTACAGAGGTCAATATTTGGATTGTGGATATTAAAAGCTTATTTTAATAATACCGTCATCCTAGAACATAAATATATCTCCATTAACATGAGAAAAACTCATGTTGCACTCAGGAATAGCAAACATGCATTTTATGGAAAGAGACACAGCAACTGGAGCACAGATTCTTAGCCAATGTCCATATCTACAAGTACAAAAGAGTTACCCATAAAGTCATACATATCTGATATTCTGATAAATACTGGGAGATGGTAGAGGGAGAGACACAGACAGAAAGACACACTAAGCATTAGTCCTTAGAATAAGAACACTTCAATGCAATACATTTAAACTGTAGTTTCATTACAAATCTTAGAAACAAATCTACAAATTATATAATTTTGTTAATGTTGCTGTGCTGTCACTTTAATAACACTGAAGCTTAAACTAACATGCTCACCTCTTTCTCACTCAGGATGCAACTAAGATGTTTGTCCATACAATCCTAGGTAGGTTGTCAAGCTGTTAGCAAATAGTTTGACTACTTACATTAGGGTGACAAGGGCACTCATGGAGATGTAAGCAATAAAGTAAACAGGAGTGTTAATGCTAATATCAAGATGGTATCTGGATGGATCCTCTTTAATGCAATTAATGTCATTGTTGAGAAATATTTTTTGTGTTACTGAGTGCTTTACTTTTTTGATTATGCTCACATTTTGAAAAGCAAGAAGTTCTGACATTGTGAACCCAAGTTTATCCACAGAATTATACAAAAGGCAGAAAAAGTTTCTGCATAAGCAGCATAACTACTAGATAAACTGTTTTTGTTTTTGCTATCCAACATTGGCCTTATATGAAGAATACAGAAGTGAAACCACATTATCTCAGTAACAAAAAAGTTATTTCTAACCATAATTTAATACATTTAAAATTAAAAGTAATTCTACAAACTTTTTAATAATTAAAAAAAAAAATATGCTAATTTTAATACAAATAGGAAAGATAAATCATTATAAGAAACATCAAACAACACAAATAAGGGAAAAAAGGAGTAAAATTACTTTATACAGGACCAAATAATTGTAAATAACTTAATATGAGAAATTTAATACAGTAGACCAAAGAAGAACAATTGTTTAGTGTTAGATTATGTGTTAGCAATGTCTTCTATCTTAATAAAAAATGAGAAAATATAACCAGAAAAGGCTAATCCATTCCTTAAATAGCTATACAAATGGAATAAAAATGTAATAATTACAACAAAGTCCAGAAAAATAATATAATTTGCAGTGTTAATGAAACAAATAATTATTTAGCACATATTGATTAATGGTGTATTGTTGCTGCACTGTTAACAATTAAATATATTTTAGACAAATTAAATAAAAATCTTACAACTACGTGTGCAATTATCTTTACAGAATTTGCTGTCAGATATTGTTGAGGCTAAAAGAAACATCTAATGCTTTTGACATGTAATTTATTTTTTTTTTTTTTTTTTTTAATATTTTTATTTTTCAATATACATAATTGAGTAACAAACATTTCTCTTATTTTGGTATGCAAAGATGGATAACAATCATTTCTCATACTTCAGTTTGTGTAGATGAACAACAATCCTTTCTCGGATTGCTAAACCCGTCAGGGTGATTATATAACAATTCGTCATTTTGAGAACGGATTAACAGTAACATTGGTTTCGTAAAACGTAACAATGCGTAAATAATATACCAGCTGTGTAGATGATGTGGCTTCATGTCAGTTTACAATGGCACAATCAAATAACTATATGTGTCGGAGATATTACGAATATGTAGTCTATGTTGTCTGCGTCAGTCCTCGTGTGTGGTAGCCGTGACTGGAGAGATCGTTAGGTTCGTCCTTGTGGTGAGGTTTTGGTTATAGTCTACAGCTAGTGTGTATAGTGTCAATTTTCGGTCTTACCGTGTGGTGCTCTCGATTGTGTCCCTTTCCCTACTCCTGGTTGCCTCTGTCTAGAAATTGGGTCCAAGGTTCCCAGGTTTGTTTGTAGTGTGCGTATCTATGGGTGAGTGAGAAGGTAAGTTCTTCCATGACCCTAGTGTCTTCCACTTTTTGTATCCATTCCCTAACTGAGGGTGCTAGGGTCTGTTTCCATTTTATAGGTATTAGTAGGTTTGCTGCCGTCAGTAGATGGTTGATGAGGTGGAGTCGTGTCTTAGGGATGTCGGTTGGGGGTAGCAAGAATATGTAAGATTCTGGGAGGAAGGGTAGAGAGATGTCTGTGATGTGTTTAATCAGGTCTGAGATTTTTTTCCAGAAAGCATTTATTATAGGGCAAGACCACCATATGTGTGCGGATGTAGCTGGGGTTTGGTTACATCTCCAGCAAAGGTTCCGGGTGTTTGAGTATATTCTACTCAATTTGTCTGGTGTATAATGCCATCTGGTAATTTTTTTGTAGTTACTTTCTTGTATGGTGCTATTCGTTGTAGTAGAGTGAGCCTTGGTTAGAATTTTCGTCCAGTCGGTGTCGGGGATTGATGTGTTCAGATCAGACACCCATGTTTGTGTAAATGGTGGGAAACTAGTATTGTTGTCTTTTTGGAGGAGTTTGTACATAGTTGAGAGGTGTTTGCTTTTGATCCCCTGCGTTTGGCATAGATTTTCGAATTCTGTCTGTGGCCGGAGTTTCGTTAGAAGGGTATTGTCGGCCTTGAGAAAGTGTGTCAATTGTGCGTGTTGGAAAGTGTGCATCGTTGTTATCCGGGAGTCAACTATGAGATCTGTCAGTGGTTTAATGTTTCCCCCTTGTATCACATCTTGTAGTGTGAGTTGTTGTGATTGTGTGTTGTGTTGTAAGAATTGGGTTTGACAGCCCGGTGGAAAAAGAGGGTTGTTTGTTATCGGGTAGGAAATAAATGTTTTGTAGGTAAAAAATAAGAACAGAAAATTATTTCAGATCATGGATGAATGAAGTTATATGGTAACATAACAGACCATTTATGAATAATATATGTGTATCTGCACACATACTCTAGAGCAGGCATAGGCAACCTTCGGCACTGCAGATGTTTTCGACTACACCTCACATGATGCTTGGCCAGCATTATGGGTGTAAGAGCATTATGGGGGAGGTAGTCCACAACATCTGGAGTGCCGAAGGTTGCCTATCCCTGCTCTAGAGTCTAGAAAGTGAATATTCTTCCTAAATAGTCAGAAACTACACTGCTCCAGACCAAAGTGTAAAAAAAAAAAAAGAAAATTCGGGATAAAATTGATTTTGCAGTTAAAGAGACGATGGGTTAATACAAATACATTTGTTAGTAGTTTCAACCCTTAACGTCACTGTTATAGGTACAAATGTTATTTTTCTTTCTGAATGGGAGAATGAGAGATTGCATACTAACTTGCATCCTAACTTGAATTAAAAAATAAACTCTTGGCTAAGCCAAAAGGTCTCTTAGTGAATTGTTTCAATTGTTCCTTGAGAGACATTTGGCATTGTTAAAAGACACATGTATTACATTATTTACATGTTGTTTTTTTCCTATAGCATAAAGTATATACAAAATGTAAAATTGCCTAATCTTTTAAATTCGGGAAAGAAAATGTTAAATGACAAATGAAAAAGTATATAATAATGCTGTGATAATCTATTTTTATCTACAATGCTGGAAAATTCCTTTTAATAAAAGCTTGTGTTTCAAATTAAATCATGTATGCATTTTATTTGCTAATGGATATAATATAAATTGTAAGATTAGTTGAATGATACAAGGCAATTCATACATTTGGCCCCTTAAAAACATTGTTAAAAGAAACAAAAACAAAAATGTAAAAAATGCTATTAATAAATCAAGTACACAATCTTGCTATTTAAAATTAGGTGGTTAACAAAAGGGAATATGATTTCTCATTTATATCAGAGGAATTTTAGCCAAATAATACATTTGGCAACAATATCTAAAACAAGTGCGGCATTTTATTTATACAGTTATTTCTTTGTATGTACCCTCCAATAAACCAAAGTAAATGAAAAATTTAACTTAAACTCAGTAGTTGCATTGATTAATACATGAACGCTTGAGGATAAACTGTATGCAAAGAGTGTAACTAAATGAATGCATTTCAGAATTTTTTTTGGGGGGGGCTGTAATTAATCTGGGTAATGGCATCCCTACTTGTACAACATATAGGCAGCCTAAAAGCCATCTCAACATCCTGAACTTTATTCAATTTTCTGAAATTTACGATAAAACCCTCACTAAAACTGCAAAAAGGTATCCTGTATCAATAAGCTTTGTTAAAGCAGATTTTTTTCTGTAAGTCTCCTAAATATAGTACACATTTAAAGAACAGAGAAATATTGTATACTACTTATTGTGATGCCGCTGTCAAGTTGCTCTTAATAAAAAGAGGCTATAAAGATATAATGTGTGAAAAGTCCAATACATTTTACGATAATTGTAGTGTGATATATTTCTTGCATGGACACTTCCAGAATCCTGGAAATAGACGTAATCCCTTGAGTAAAAGGTAAATTGCCAACGGTGTCCCTAATCCTTAGAAAATATTAAATAGTTAAGCTTACACATAACACAAGAAGCAGTTCAATACCATTTGGTCCAGAAATTTACATATAAGTAAGTAGTTTTGTTTTTTAATATGGTCCTCCTTGATCCTGATGTGAATTTGAAGTATTATGTTACACCAGATGAATATTATGCTACTTGAATATTCTGCTTACCAGCTCTGTGAGTAATCTTCTATGTAATCAATAAATGAACTCTTCTTCTGTACTAAACTACTGGCTAATATACTCTACAGAGAGTCTAGAGCAGGAGCTACCTTTATAAAACCTGTATGCACCTCTTCCTTAGAACATGATAAACAGAAAAGTATGTTTACATTTACAGGTAGGTGGAAAACTTGTGCAAAGCAGAAAAGTTTTGTTCGGCCAAACCACTTTTTTCTAAATGAAAATTTTGTTCATGTGCCCACTCATCCAAATATCATTCATGGACATACATCTGAAGACAAATTTGGACAAACCAAAAATTACACTAAAATTGGCCAAATTTTTTAGCTCTATTATTCACTTTTCACTTGGTATATGAATTAAATCAATATTTAGCCATCAATCATATTTTTTTCCATCAATCATCTTGGGGTTTTTTTGGTGCCATGTGCGGAACTCTAAATACTAAATATTTGGCCAACACGCTAGTCCTAATTTCAGGTATATGTCCGTATGGAGCTCTGGGATATGGAATTCGATCAGTTCAACCCACAGTCTGGTGAATCGCAATTCAGCCATGTCAAAATGCACAACTCTAGTATAGCGTTAAATCCTATTAATCAGATGTAAGGAATACTTAATTTCAGCTCTTTCCTTTTTTTTTTTAATATGATGTGAATGATCATTACATTTGATTTACAAAAAAAAATACCAATTTTATATACAAAGAATACATTTTGTACATATTTTTGTACTGCATTTTTATGACATTTTTGCAACAACTTTAAACAGGTGTGCTCAAGTAATTAAAGCAAAAAGAAAACATACACACCACACTTCCTTGTGGTGTTAACCAGGTGTTCCTGCATTTTTCACATTTTGTTGCATTTGTGCTGGAAATTCCTGCAGTTGAATGGATTTTCCTCCCAAGTGAATGCTGTGTGTGAAGAAACATATTTTGTTCTATTAAATATCAGTTTAATAGAGAATATAACATTTTAAAATAAAAAAAATAAAACAGGAAGAAAACATGAAAATTTAAGAATTATTTACTCATCTCTGCTTGGTTACAAAAAACAATAGTAATATTTTTTTTAAATCATCTAGAACATTAGATGTTATTGTCAATGGATAAAACAACATAAACAGCATTCACTATTAAATGAGGTTTAGTTTAAATACATTTACACAATGCACATGTTAAAGAACATATTTATTCCGATAGTTACATCCTAACAATCTGAAAACAAAGCTGTATTTGAAAAATAAAACCAAAAATGCATTGACTGAAATTGCAAACCATTGCATTCACCCAGTAAAGACACAACATGCCCCATAGATTTTTTGATGGACAGTTTATAATTCTGTTTCCAAAACAGCTGAAAGAGCACTTTAAATATGTCAAGTAGACATCTCCTTTCAAACATATGCAAATAAAAAATGATGTGAGATTATTTCCTTACATCAAATTCCACCCAAGATCAATATGACAACAATGACTTATTGTAAAAAAAAATAAAATGATAGAGTTGCATTTGTTTTCGCTATCTCTGAGCTTGTAAAAAAAAAATGCCTTTAAGACAATTCCACAGAAATTACATTTTCTACTTGCAAACAGCACTGTAAGTTGAAACAATTATGTGTAAGTATTGTTTAAAATTCATATTTAGTTATAAACAAGAAGCGTATACAGCAGAAACTCTTTTGTGTGCTTCTCCCTAGAATTGAGTTTATAAGTTTTACTACCACGTTTTCTTTACAAAATAGCTTACTTTTCATTTGAAATGTAAGATACTTATCTAAAAAAGAAATCTAGTATAGAATAGAAGTTGCATCAGAATGTATGCATCAGTGTAGATAGTAAATTTAGTCAATTCTATTTTTTTCATTTGTTTACTAATCATTTCCATAAATATTTGAGGCATAAATATTTTAGAGAATAGATGGAATACTGTTTTTGCAATATTTCACATATATTCTGAATAAGCAAAGATCAAAAGATTCTGTTTTCATCATTTAATTTAAGTATGACAAAACAGATTATATAAAATGTCACCTTAATATACAAATAATGTGTATGTGGCATTATGCCAACATACAGTACATATACAAAATAAAAGACAAAATAAAAAGGTTTAAGCACTAAACACCTAAAAAAAATAAAAAACACACTGCAATAACATTAATCAATTTTTACCCATGGAGGGCTCCATGCAGCCTAAGCTCTGATAGAGGGGAAGGCTTTCCAATGCTATGTCAAAATTCCCAAAATGCTATATCAAAATTCCCCACTCTATGCAATATGAGTAAGAATGATCTGATAGCCAAGTCTCAAGAAAAAAATGATTCTATTCTTGATACTTGTTTGTCAGAATGCCCTGACTAGTTGGCTTACTAGACATCCAATCAGAGTCTTCTTACTCATATTGCAGAATATAGAAAATATTCCCATAGGATGCAATAGCTGACATACACCTGGCCACAAGGTTATTTTAACCATTTGCATGCTGTCTGCTAGCACTACCCATGAGCAAATCATTTGGATTTTTTAATCTAAATTTGGACACAGATTTGAAGTATCAGGGTCTAGTTTTGAAACATTCGGTCTGGATTTCAGCTACCAAGTAGTGTTTGGTCTGCAAAATCCTGACATTGTTAAATTGGGTGAACAATGTCTGGATTTTGCAGTCTGAATGGCCCTGTATGCAACCAGATGGTTTTGACCCTTTCGGACTTTAATGAATTAAGCCGTTAGTGATGACTAGTCCAGAATGCTTATTTGCTTTATTGTCTGAGTACCAAGAAATAATTTAAAGTTGTCCATACATATATCAATTATCTCTGCTATACAAGGAATTGAAGGTTTCTATTACATCATTTAATGAACCCTTATAGTATATATTTATTGTGTTTGGAGCCCACTATCTTTTTAACTCATTGACTTGTAGAAGCTCACTGTACAGTTAGTAAGGGAAGTTAGTCATTATTTAAAGTCCCTGTGTAGAGATATGGATAACCGGAATGGAGCCCTGGCTGTGAATTGTTTTGCTCTGCAGAGTGAAAACTGATCTTGGGACAAGGAGGGTGGGGTATTATAGACCAAATTTGTATCATTTATACAACTGGGTAGACAATAAAGGGATAACATCTATTTCTGACTACTAGATACCTTTCATGTTAAGAGTATTTGATCCTAATACCTATAGCCCGAGCAATGTTTAATACCCAAATCATTTGTTGAATTAGATTTCATATGCATGGTGCCCACAGAAGGTAATATGTTTGCGACAGGGAATAAAATTTGGTGGTGCACTAAACTGTGAAGTAAAACAAATCGAAACATCATCATAAAACATGAATGAGCATGATTAATTAAGAGAAATATATGAAATGGTTAAATTCAGTTCTAAGTAAGCAAAACATAAAAATACTAAAACAAAATCTCCAGTAGGAACGTATGATAGGCTGAGAAATAAAGAAAAATAAATATAAATAAAGACACATAAAATGTCAATGTTAAAGGGACACTATAGTCACCAGAAAACTACAGCTTATTGAATTTGTTGTGGTGAGTACAATCATTACCTTTATGCGTTTTGCAGTAAACACAGTTTTTTCAGAGAAACTGCTGTGTTTACATTACAGCCTAGTGATAATTCCACTGGCCACACCTCAGATGGCTCAGATGGCTGCCATTCAGGTGTCTCAAGCCTCTGCATGGAGACACTGAAGGTACTTCATAGAGATGCATTGATTCAATTCATATCTATGAGGAGATGCGGATTAGCCAGGGCTGTGTTTGACTTGTGCTGGCTCTGCCCCAGATCTGCCTTCTTGACAGTCTCAGCCAATACTATGGGGAAGCATTGTGATTGGCTCAGATAATCACTAGAGGGGGACTAGACTGTGGTTTTAACACTATAGGGTCAGGAATACATGTTTTCAACAAAACTGTTTAATAAAAATGTAATTGAATGCCTTTGGTGAAATAATAAATGACCCAATAACATTTTCTTTGGAGGGTTTTTTTTTTGTGTGGATCTCACTCTAAGACACAAAAGCTATATTTTTATATTTTATAGATTGAACACAAGTTTTTAGTTTAGTAAACTGTTTAGTCACATATCTGTCTATATTCTTACTTTTATCATGTATACTAGGATTATGTCCTTTTAAGTGGTTATGTAACAAGAGAAAGCGAAAAAAGGCAGAGTTGAGTCTATTGAGAACAGCCACCCAACAAGGGGTTTAAGCCCTAAGAAAAGTTATACTTACACAAGAAAAAAGAATATGGTCCATATGATAAAGCATAACCTTTATTAATGTATTTAAAAATGTGTCTTATTTGTAATTCATATACATATGAAATGGTACCAAAACATAAGATGTACTTGAGCAAAGTATGTGCCAACTCAAACTGACTGAAAGTACCTCACAGACACCAAAGGGCACAAAAATCCTTATAAATATAACAATCCTTATGGTGATGGTCAGAATTGTGGCAACTGACATTTAATGTAGATAAGTGCAAGATAATGCATCTTGGACGTAAAAACCCAAGGGCAGAGTACAGAATATTTGATAGAGTCCTATCCTCAACATCTGACGAAAGGGATTTAGGGGTGATTATTTCTGATGACTTAAAGGTAGGCAGACAATGTAATATAACAGCAGGAAATGCAAGCAGAAGGCTTGGTGGTATAGGGAGAGGTATTAGCAGTAGAAAGAGGGAAGTGCTCATGCCATTGTACAGAACACTGGTGAGACCTCACCTGGAGTATTGTACACAGTACTGGAGACCATATCTTCAGAAGGATATTGATACCTTAGAGAGGGTTCAGAGAAGGGCTACTAAACTGGTTCATGGATTGCGGGATAAAACTTACCAGGAAAGGTTAAAGGATCTTAACATGTATAGCTTGGAGGAAAGACGAGACAGGGGGGATATGATAGAAACATTTAAATATATAAAGGGAATCAACACAGTAAAGGAGGATACTATATTTAAAAGAAGAAAAACTACCACAACAAGAGGACGTAGTCTTAAATTAGAGGGACAAAGGTTTAAAAATAATATCAGGAAGTATTACTTTACTGAGAGGGTAGTGGATGCATGGAATAGTCTTCCAGCTGAAGTGGTAAAGGTTAACACAGTAAAGAAGGCTATCCTAACTATAAGATAAGGCTAGGGACTAATGAAAGTATTTAGAAAATTGGGCAGACTAGATGGGCCGAATGGTTCTTATCTGCCGTCACATTCTATGTTTCTATGTTTCTATGGTGGTCACATGAGAAAAGTGCAATTCCCATCACAATAATTAGATCAAAAAGCATAAAACTATTTGCCAAAAAAAAAGTCTTATACCCCCCACCCCCATACAATATAAGTGGAATAGCTCACTGAGTCACACCCGTCATATCTAGTAAACTCTTTAGATACTGAATCTCAAAGTCCTGAGTCTGAAGCGAGAAGGAATAGCAGAAATTAATAGAGTGAATACAAATACAAAAGGGACTTCACAGCATTGTTCCATAATCCTTCCCCTAATTTAGAGTTTTTTTTGACTCCTAGAATAATAGTGACTGGCAGAGCGCAGCGCAGAAGTACCCAATGCATTTTGCTCAATTATTTGCCCTCCTGGTATTCTTTTTTTTTTTTTTTTTTAATGAAGAATTATCCTTGGTAAACATCTTTAATGCCTAAAGAAAATTACATTTTATTTGTATGATAATTGAGAAAAATGGTCGGGTGCCTCTGCGCTCTCCCAGTCAATATTATATACTGGATACCATACTTATTACACCTATCCCTTGCCGTTGCTTATTAATTGAATTGTGTTTCATCCTGTTTATCTGTCCCTTACCAGCATGTTATTTCTTTTGAATATATTATGTGCTGGTGTACAGGGAAGTCTTAGCATGTTTTTTTTTTTATTTATTTTTTGTCTAATTCAATGTTTCATTCGTTTTGGAGACTTTATTCTGTGGTTAACTATATCATTTTTTGCATCTATTTTTTTTTCTTTCAGATTCTTGTCACATGGTTTTCCTTTTTCCTGCTGTTGTCACTGAGCGTATTCACTCTATTTATGCATTACTTTTCTATTAGTTTTCATTTCACAACCATTCAATGTTAGTACCTGCCACTAGTATATTAAACACTGCTCTTATTTATAATGTTACTATAAATTCTATACATGAATATATGATCCCTACAACATTATTTGTCCTGCCCATATCACTTCCTGCAGAAACAACCTTACAAAATGTTGGGCCCTAAGAAAGACACATTCACTCTCTTCAATATTACTCCATCCAGAGGAGATGATGTAGGTACGGATGCACGTACCGAAGGGCGGATTTAAGGTGGGCAGGTGGAGGTCGAGAAGAGGTGCGGCGTGGTCGGAAACAAAAGATTTCGGTTTGTTCCGAGATGATAAGCGGCGGTTGTAAGCCGAAGAGGTGAACGGCAGTGGAAGACGCGACCCCACCCGAGGAGATAAGTGCATTAAAAGCCCTTTTTTTTTTTCATTTCTCTATACATGCTGTATACTGCTGTTTAGTTGCTTGACTGGGTTGAATGTTTACATGGTGTGTTCAATAAAAACATGGCAACATTTCATTCTTTGTGTGTTATTAGTTTAAGCAGACTGTGATTGTCTATTGTTGTGACTTAGATGATGATCAGATCACACTTTATGACCAATTTGTGCAGAAATCCATATCATTCCAAAGAGTTCACATACTTTTTCTTGCACCTGTATAAATAAAAGAAGCTGCACTTGTATAAAATTATAATAGAGGCTAGATTAGATCAAGAAAGAGAGAAAAAAACTGGAAGGGAACAGACACAAGAATATAGTATGAGAAATATTGAATAGCAATCTTTATATATATATTTTCACAGTATTTATAAAGAATAGAATCAATGTAAAAAAAAGAAAAGAAAAAAAAGCAATTTATGACACTACACACAACTAAAGGAAACAAAAGAGGCAGCACTTGTATAAAATTATAAAAGAGGTTGGATTAGATCACGAAACAGAAAAGAAAAGTGGAAGGGGATAGACACAAGAAAATAATATGAGAAATATTGAAGAGTAATTTGTAAATTTATTTAATTATTTTTTATTTGTTTATTTTTTCTGGAATCCCAAGTACTAAATAGAGAAGTTAGTAGAAAAAGATAGGCAATATCAATAAATGAAAGCACAAAAGGAATTAGAAAAATAAAAACAAAGTAAACAACAAAGTTACAAAGTTACAGAAATTATCTCCACCTCCACAACGTCCAAATTACTCCGCCCATGAGTTCTTAGTAGGACTTAGAGATTGCCTAGAAGAAGGCATTTTAAGCTTATGTGAGTGAAGATCTCTGAAATATAGAGATCTTAGTAGAAGAAGGTAGAATGGATGAGTGTATAGGAAGCATGAATGTATTAGGTACAGTGGTGGATGTCATTGTGGTTAAGGATAACCGCCGAGGAAGTATGAGAGGTTGGAATATTAGACACTCAATGATGAAATTAATCTCAATTAACATCCAGGGTCTAAATACTTCTCATAAAAAATGGGCATTTAACATTGGACCCTTAAAGAAAAAAAACAGGTGGTGTGAAAGATTCTTTCCATTAGTAATTAGCGCTTCTAAAAAAGAAGAAAAAAGAGCAGGAGTGGCAATTATGGTTTCAAAATACATACAAGTAGAATTACAACATCAGAATAGCGATATAGAAGGAAGGTTTTTAATATTAGTTTGCACAATTAATGGTGATCTTTATACATTAGTAAATTGCCCAATATCAACCCGATGAAATTATTTTCTCAAGTTCTAGAACGAGTAGAAAAAATTGCCATGGACATAGCACTGGATTAACATAGGAAAAATAATACAAGTATAGATAAAAAAGGCATAAGGAACACTAGAACCTTTTCCAATATTATTAAAAAAAATAACCTATATGATATTTGGAGAATAAGAAATCCTACAACCAAAGAATATACCTTTTACTCATGGCCCCACAATTCTTATTCAAGAATAGATTTTTTTCTAGGAGACTCAAGAACAATAGAAAAAGTAGAACAGAAAGAGATTAAAACAATGATCTGGTCAGATCATAACAGTATCATATTGAAACTAAATGAAGGGAAGATCATTCACCCCAGGACAACCTGGAAATTAGATGAGTCAATTCTATACAATAATGAAAATCAAGAACTTTTGAGAAAAGTCTCAGAATATTTCTTTGCAGAAAATAGTCCCTTAGAGTCATCAGATCTAACAATATGGTGTGCATACAAGGAAACTATTAGAGGGCATTGTATAAAGATTTTTTTTTTTTTTTTTAAATACAAAAAACAAAAGGATTGGGATTATCTATGTTATATATTCAACTTTATCAAACTATCAAAGAATATAAAACAAATTTAGATAAGGAAGGTCAAATAAAAATAGGAAAAATTATACAGACCATAAAAAATAAAATATTAGAAAATATAGAAAAAAAATGTCTAAATTAAAAACTAAGTATTTTATCGACAAAACATGGCAGATTAAATTCTATCAAATCAGCTAAAAAAAATTCAGGAAATAATGTGAGGAGGCTGATAGATGCAATGGATATGTCGGACAGAAATAAATATCCCCTGCTGATCCTGTCTCTAGATGCAGAGGAAGCGTTTGACAGGGTCAGCTAGGGATTCATGTTTAAGGCCTTGGAAGCATTCAATATCTCAGGGTGAATGTTGGATGTGAAAGGCGCTTTGTATGCTAATCCATCAGCAAGATCTATAGGCCAAAATATATGTTCTACCTGGTTTGGATTAGAAAACGGAACGAGGCATGGATGTCCCCTGTCTCCAATCCTATACATCATTACAGTAGAAATTTTTGCTTTAAAAAATAAGACAAAATCAGTTAATAAAGGGCCTTAACACATCTAATGGAGACATAAAAATATCACTATACCAAAACAAATATAGCTTCTCTCAAACAGGATTTGTATATCTAGGGATTAGAATAAATAAACATATAAATAGACTAATGGAAACAAATTTCTTACACCTTTTAAAAAATACCAACAAAGATTTAAAAGAATGGCGCCAAGTAGAAATATCATGGTGGGGGAGAGTCAACACCCTAAGAGCCTATGTCCTTCCTAAATGGATATACTTGTTTAGGATGTTGCCATTAACAATTCCTGTCCCATGGATAAAAATGATTAAATCTGCATTTGCTAATTTTGTATGGAGAGGCAAAAAGCCCAGGATAAAAATAGATACACTAAGTAAACATATAAGTAAAGATGGGCTAAGTTATCCGAACATAGAAAAATACTACGAGGCGGGGATAATTTCACATATAGCAATATTGCAGAAAGAAGCTACATATAAAGAAGGCTGGTTCTGGTTAGAATCTGAAATATGTCAAACTAAGAAGTTAGCTAATATAGTGTGAAATAACAAAAAATTTGAATATTCTACCTCTTATGTGTTAAATCATCTAGTTCCCATTTGGGAAAAGATAAAAAAAGAAATTAGAAATTAAAAACAAAATTTTCGGTTTCCAAAATATAGAACACATTGAAAGAGAAATACCTAATATTTCTCTTAAAAAATGGAAAGAAGGAAATATTATAAAGGCAGAAGATATATATTTGGATAATAAGGTAAAACCCTTTAATATACTAAGAAGTGAAGCGTCTCATTTCAAGAAGCCTTTTCATACTTAAGAGTGAACAGCTACCAGTATTTAAAAAAGTATAATTTTATGAATCAATGAGATATGTATAATGCAATCAAAACTATATTTGATAATAATGAAACAAAAAAACTATTATCAAAGAGTATCAAATTATTAGATACTAGAGTAACAGAAAATTATCCAACAGCAATAAAAAGCTGGGAGAAACTCCTACATATTAACATAGATATAAAAACATGGTATGAGACATTAATTAAGGCAAATAAATACGTGCACAGTATACACTTAAGGAAATCCATTATAAGGTGATAAATAAATGGTACTTAGTACCTTCTAGAATGTCTAGAATATCATCAGATAATGATCACCTATGTTTGAGATGTGGAGAATTAAGAGGGGATTATCTTCACATATGGTGGAATTGTAAGAAAGTGACCCCCTTGTGGAGTTGGGTGAGAACTTTGTTATTCAAACTAGATAACATTAAAGTAGAGACTAGCCCAGATATGATGCTGTTACATTTAAGATGGCCTACCTTAAACAAAAGAAAACAAATATTGGTAATACACTGCTTGATAGCGTCAAAATTAATTATAGCCAGAAACTGGAAAAAGACACAGGAATTTTCTAAAGTGATGTTCATCCAACAAGTAAAATTTCAGATACGAATGGAAATAGGTGTAAATAGAATTAGAAGTAATTATAGAGATAATGATATTTTGATTAACTGGTTAAAATCGCTGGAACAAGAGGAGAAGGACCTAACACAAGAAATAATATAAGTTAGCCATCATATACTTCCCGACTGTAAAATAAGAGATAAGATTAATGAGACATCACTACTGCACCAAAAAAATGTATTAGTGAATGATGAATGAATGTGGATTGAGAAATTTATTCCATATAAGTTGAGGTGTTAACTCCCTCCCATCATTCATTTTATTGGCTGAGATACAGTCTCTCACATGATTGAATTAAAGAAAGTTAAGAAACAGGTGATAATTTAAAAAAAAAATAGGTTAAATTAGGATTATGTTAAAAGAGAGACAGGAGGAGGGAATACACTCTAGAGATGATGACTCTCTACCAAAGCCTTAAACAATGATGTATCTGAAAAATATTTTGGCTGGTATTGTCTGAAATGGGGAAGAACAAAAAAAAGAAAGACACATTTGGGGGCCCATCTGAAAGAACCCCAAATGTGCCAGTGTAGCTGCCTTCAGTCAAATGTTGTGTGAAACCACACATTTTCCTTGTATTAGAGTGATCAGACCCTGAGTAGTTAGGCAAAGCCTAGACAGCACAGGGACACGTGATTGTGAGTGGGAGTGTATAGATAGAATGGTAAGGAGGTCTTTGAGTGGTGGGAGGAGTATTAAGGGTCAAAAGGCATGGGTTAGTATAAATAGGTGGCATCTTACAGGATAGCAGGCATCTTAATTATTAGTTAGTAACAGCTTCCCCCCCCTCCCTCCCCTTGTTGTGTCTTATTTATGTTTGTTTGTGTTGTTTCTTGTCACAGCATGGCAGTATATGGCCCTTGTAAACCGTGGGTAGGAACTGCGGTCAATGGAAAGTGGATGGGTAGGGCTGTCCCCCCCCCCTAATCTCAGGTACAGTTATGGATAACAGACGTGACAACTGAGCCAATAGTCAGCTAGTGGTTAGCATTACGAGAATGGAAGGCCCAGGAAAAGGCCTTGTGCTGGTTGGAACGAGAGGGGAGGGCAGCTGCCCTAAGTGAATGTTTTGGGCTGGCACGGTGGTACTCAGTGACAGATATTTATTTACTGAGTAGATTATGTATATAGAATGTTTCATGTTATACAGTTGAAGTTTAAAGATTTATATATTTATATTTTAATAAAGCTGTGGCCTAGTTTCTCCAAGCAAGTCTGTGGTTTGTTTGCAGGTAGATAGCCATTACTCCTGAATTTCATACCTGAATAGAGGTATTGAAAGTTCACATATTTTTGGTAAATTCATTATTTTGTTTGATTTTCTCAATTTTGTACACCATAATAAAGACTGAGCAATTTGCTTACAATATCTTTGGATACTGTCATTGTTTTCTACAATCTCTACATGCTTACTTACATTGTCTCTTTACCGCAAGCTGGATGATATGAACTATATAAATTTCATAGCTAGTGGTATCCTATTCCAAATCTTCATCTGCAATCTGCAAAAACTAAAAACTTGTATTTATGTATTTATTTTTTGCTCATGTCCAATATTTTTCACAAAAACAATTCAGAAACATTATTTTGCTGCTTCATTTTTTTTTTCTTACTTATCTGCTTAAATGACAAATCACCTTCTGTGTCAGAAAGGTTATCAGTTATTTAAAACACAGTTCCTGAAACAGGTGACTACAATGATACAGGTGTGCTCTTTAGTGCTCCATCTATCAATGAGAAACCATTCTCTAAATGAACTAAAGAAATCAAATCCCCACGGTAACTTCTTTCTTCACTTACAATGTGCTCCATTAGGCAGTGCTTCCTTCACTTGTCCTCCAGAAGGTTCGTTAGGTAATGGTTAACCCCTTAAGGACTGGACTGTTTTTGCGATGTTGTACATTTGCGACCAGGAATATTTTTACACTTTTGTGGTGTTTGTGTTTGGCTGTAATTTTCCGCTTTCTCATTTACTGTTCCCATACAAATTATATATTGTTTTTTTCAGGACAAAATGGGCTTTCTTTACATACCATTATTTATATAATCTCATGTATTTTAATTTAAAAAAAATACAAAAATCTGATGAAAAATTGAAAAAAATACATGTTTTTTGACTTTTACTTGAAAAATCTTTTACTCATCTACAAAAGCGAATGAAAAAAACTGCTAAATAGATTCAAAATTTTGTCCTGAGTTTAAAAATACCTAGTGTTTACGTGCTTTTTTGCTTTTTTTTGCATGTTATAGGGCTATAGGTACAAGTAGGATATTGCGGTTTCAAAACATACATTTTTAAAATTTATCAATAGTGACATTGTAACACTATTATCTGTCATAAATCTCTGAATAACACCCCACATGTACATATTTTTTTTAAAGTAGACAACCCAGGGTATTCAATATGGGGTATGTCCAGTCTTTTTTAGTAGCCACTTAGTCGAAAACACTGGCCAAAGTAAGCATTCATATTTGTTTGTGTGTGAAAAAAGTAAAAAAACTAAATTGAACGCTAATTTTGGCCAGTGTTTGTGACCAAGTGGTTACTAAAAAAGACTGGACATACCCCATTTGCAATACCTTGGGTTGTCTTCTTTTGCAAATGGTATGCCATCATGGGGGTAATTCTCATTCCTGGGCTACCATACGCTCTCAAAGGCAACGTAACCAACCTGGCCATTTTCAATGTAAAATATTTGACCCATATATTTGACCTTGTAACTTTCAAAAATGCAATAAAACCTGTACATGGGGGGTACTGTTTTACTCGGGAGACATCGCTGAACACAAATATTAGTGTTTAAAAACTGGAAAACGTATCACAACAATTATATCATCAGTAAAAGTGCTGTTTGTGTGTGAAAAATGCAAAAAAAGTAACTTTCACTGACAATATCATCGCTGTGATATGTTTTACTGTTTTGAATCACTAATATTTGTGTTCAGCGAAGTCTCCCGAGTAAAACAGTACCCCCCATGTACAGGTTTTAGGGTGTCGTAGAACGTTACAGGGTAAAATACAGTGCTAGCAAATTAAATTCTCTGGAATTTCGGCCTGGGTTGGCAGGCAGGTCCCTCAAATTGCAATCAATAAAATTACTGAATTATGTAAAAATATTACATAAATACGCACGTAGAATTTAAATATATATGCATATTTATATATTTGAAGTCTACGTGTATATTTATATAATTATTTATGTAATTTTGTATATGGACGTATGTATATTTCTTATTATTTTTATTTATTTTTATATACATAGATATATATACAAATTCATTCTAAGTGTATTTTGATATAAATATATATATATTAATTTTAAAATACAGTTAGAATAAAATATCATATAGCTATATAATTTTTTTTAAATTTTTTATTATTATTTTAAAAAATAATTATTTAATTTAAATTACTTATTATTTATATTTTATAATAATATATATATACAATATATATAGTTATTATATATATTATATATATACGTGTGTAATTTAATTATAAGTGTATTTTTATATTAATATAAGTACATATTAATATAAAAATACACTTAGTATGGCATTATATATATATGATATATAGACATATATTATATAGATATAATATATGTCTATATATCATATTTATACATATATAATTATTATTATTTTTTTTATTACCATTAACTTTAATTTTTTTTCTGATTTTACAGTTGCAGGGAGACTGCCTGTCAGCACAGACAGTCCCCCTGCAGGCAGCACTATGGACACCTATTGTGACCATGTGATCGCTGTGTTAAGCGATCACATGGCCACAGGGGTCCTAATCTGCCGTGGGGAGACTGTCTGGGCTGCAGGCAGTCTCCCCACAACCGGAGGAACACTGATCGCCGCCGGGGGAACGACGGCGATCAGGTAAGTAGCCCCAGACCGTTTGGACGGTTCAGGACCGTCATCGGTCGGCAACGCAAAAATGCCGATGACGGTCCTGAACCGTCCTCGGTCCTTAAGGGGTTAAAGCACACAATATATTTGAATTTTAGTATTTATTGTTTGCTAGATACTTTTAGTCCTTTGTTGCAGCTTCTCCCTGGAATAGTAGGTAAGTTTTACTATTAAACTTTTTTATGTTGTTGTCTGTACATGATTGGACTAGCATTATAAGAAACCTTAAAGTGGACTCCAAGTCTCATATTTACCAATTTTATTTTACTATAAATAATAAATATACTAAAGCATATACTTTTTGTACTCATAGTATTCAAAAAAGTTAACGTTCCTAAAAAAAGATTTTGCTTTGCTAAATGATATGTGATTGTGCAATGTATTATGTAATCCAATAGATCTGCAGAAAAAATATATAAATTATATATAAATTAATATTAACACTCTCTATGTTCTATGCTCCACAGTATATATTGATTCTTGGACTAAAACAGTAATGCTATATCTCTCATTCTGTATATACATTTGTAAAAAATAAAGTTCTCACATTGCAAAATTTAAAAAGAGAGAGGAATACATCATGAGAATGTTAATTTCTTTTCCTAGAATAATGAAAATCTATCCGTGCATACATAGACTCTATCCCAAACTGCAGACATTATTGGAGATAAACAGGTAATGTTTGAACTCACACATGAGCCTTTCTCAGGCCAAAATGTATCTACCCTATACATGCAAATATATACCCTTACAAACATTTTGGTGTATAGATTATGCCTCCAAAGTTTCACTGCTCAATTCACTGCCATTTAGGAGTTATATCACTTTTGTTTCTGTAGCCTTAACCACATTTCCCCTGACTGTGACTGGCGCAGTCTGCATGAAAACACCTTACTTTAAAAGTTTTTATATTCTGCTTGGTAAATTGAACTTTAATATCATACAGGTAGCTCCTGCAGGGTCTAGCAAGCTATTAGAAGAACATGAGATATAACAAATGGTAATTTAAATAGAATTTGCAATAAAGGTAGCATAAGCATTAGATGACTCTTTACAGGAAGTGTTTAGGAAAGGCTGTGTAAGTCAGATGCAGGGAGGTGTGTCCAGGGTTGCATAAACACAATAATTTAATGCACAAATGGCCGAGATTTGAGCAGTGAGACTGCAGGGGCATGTTCTATGCACCAAAACTGCACAATAAACAATGATTACTTTAAGATTTGTTCACTCACAGAGTTACTAAGGTTCCACAGTTTTTACTCCCAATACATGCAGAGTGAAAATTGAGCTGAAGCAAGCTTTGACAAATTCAGAAATAAATATTTAATGACAGAAATCTATTTCTCATCTACTCAAAAAGAAGTTAATAGTACAATTTGTAAAATGTAAAAACAATGTATTTTGTACAACCACAGTCATTTTATAAAGTAAAAACTTGGAAAAATAATTATAGTTAAAAATCGATGACCAAGGCATAACATTTTCTATATTTAGTTATAAAAATTCCAGGGCGAATATATTTGTATCATTTAAAAGGGGAAAGAAAGAAAAATCATTAGTGAAATATATTACAATACTTCTTCATTACTCAAGAAAGTCCTTAGGAAACCCATTGTGATACAGTTAAATATTATGATTCTCATCTACACTTTCATCTATTAGTCTTATCATGAATAATTAGTGAATTAAATACTTCTTTTTCTGAATCATGAATCTAATAAATAAATGACAAGGTTTAAAATGAAATATATGTTGGATGAATTTAATGTTTTTATCAAGATGGAAAGTTCTTGGAAGCTATTATTTTGTCAGATTTCTCATTTAGCAAAGCAGATTCAGTTTATATACCGACAGCTCATGAATCAATAGCTTTCATTGTGCAATGTGTCATTTGTTAATCAGATATTGATAAAAATATTGACATGTAGCTAATTAATCTAAAACCTAGTGCCGGCCATTATATGTTCTCTTAATTATGTTCTTCATCTTGGTCTTTTAACATTAACACATAGATGCTGAAATCAAGACACATGGTGGGGCAGGCTATCAAATAATTGTTTATTTTAAAAAAAATTATATTTTATAATAATATATTTCAATTCATGGACTATACAATAAGCATGGGCTAAATATTTAAAAATGTAATTTTAAGCACCAATGCCAGTGTAGATTGTTGCAGGGGTTAAACATTACATGTTTGGGTGCCTTTCCCCCATTTTTGGCAAACCATTTTGAGCACTTTGATTTAACATGGACAAAACAATAAAAGAGTCCTTGTTACATAGTTACATAGCTGAAAAGAGACTTGCGTCCATAAAGTTCAGCCTTGCTCACATATGTTTTTGCTGTTGATCCAAAAGAAGGCAAAAAACCTAGTCTGAAACGCTTCCAATTTTGCAACAAACTAGGAAAAAACTCCTTCTTGACCACAAAATGGCAGTCAGATATTGCCTTGGATCAAGCAGCTATTACCCCACTAATTAGAAATGATATCCCTGTATGTTATGTTTTTGCACGTATTTATCCAATTTCAGTTTAAACATCTGTTTGGACCCTGATAAAACCACCTCTTCAGGCAGAGAATTCCATATCCTTATTGCTCTTACTGTAAAAAAAAACTACTTTTCTTTGCCTTAGATTAAATCTCCTTTCTTCCAGCCTAAATGCGTGTCCTTGTTTTGTAACCTTTAAGTTAGCTGCAGCTATGGTGCTTATATTATAGGCTTGTTTGCTTATTAAATATGCTGTGACTTTATGAAATCTTTTAGCATGAAACCTTGTGAAAAATACATACATGTTCATACAAATATATACATACTAAATAGATTAATATAGTTAAACATGACCATCTCTTCCTGATGGCCATCTGAGCAATGTCATCTATATATGTTAAAGTTAAAGTGAGAAATCAGTTAATGTGCACATAAACTAGTTAATATGCAGATTAACTGATTTGCTCTGTTAAAGTGCGGAATCAAGAGTTTTCCGCACTTTACCTAGGTAATGTGCACATTAACTGCTTCCGTCTAGTTAAAATGCAAAACGTTTGTTTCTTTCCCTCGGCAAATAGAGGAAATCTTTATTACAAAAAAATGTCCTTGCAGAACCTGTTTAACCTGTTCAGTGCAAAAGTTTGTTTCTTTCCCTCGGTAAAAGAGGAAATTATTTATTACAAAAAAATCCTTGCAGAACCTGTTTCACCCTTTCAGTGCAGTCTCTGCAGATTCGTTCACTTCTCGTCTGAAGGCAGAAAGATTCTGTGTGGAACCTGTCTCGATTCATTTTGTGAGAAAGTTCATTTCAATTCCCTTCACCATCAAATTCTCAGAGCACAGATGAATGGCTTGTTGATTCTCAGAGGGGGGCTGGTACTAACAATGCGTATGTCCGAGAAATACTTCTCGCATTGAGTAGAATGAGACCAAGGAGAGGTCTGCTCATGGACCACTGATTCCGACAGTCTTCAAATATATGATGATATTGAGAACAGTGGAGAGCATCTGCTGGGATCATTTCAGGGTGTTGTTGCATAATGTGCAGGAAGCGCTCACTCTCTTGTGGTAGTGGTGGCTCCTCATTTCTTACCAGTTCGGGATAACTGTTTGAAGAGGTATGTGACTATATGGTCCAGACAAGAACAGAACAGCAGCCTGTGGACACCATGGTGTCCTCCAGAGCTGTGAGCCCCTCAAAGAGATGGAGGACATAATTTTTTTTTGCACTTTAAGGAGTGCTTTTTAGGTAATGTGCAGATTACCTAGGTAATGTGAGAAATATTTGAGAAACAAAATCATTTTCTACACTTTAACTAATCGCCATAGTTAATCTGCAGATTAACTCGGTAATGTGCACATTAACTGATTTCGGCACTTTAACTGTAACATATATACTGGTAGAGGCAGCTAGAAAGTAGAAGGGAAATTTTGCACTCATCCCACTTAAGGACCCCATCATCCATCTCAGTAAAAAACATTTGATAGAGGCCTTTGTGTATTTGGTTAATATGGCATCATCCCTTACCTCTCCATATTATATCCAATAGTTGTAGTATTGTATTTATCTCCATATAATACAGCTTAATTTAATCATTCAAAGGTAATAAGGGCTGCATTACTCACAGCTTTTAATGTAGAAGTTTAAATGCATTTTATGTTATGAATTATGTGTAATGCATGTACCATTACAAAATATAATATTGACACATATCAAATAAAATGTAGGTAATTTGCATCATTAATTACACTTAGAATTATATTTAAAACTTAAAATGGTCTTTCGCTCGTTCGTTCTTTTTTTCTTTCTTTCTCAATATGGTATGTTATGCAGTCGAACACTATTTAAGTCCCAGTAAAATGAATGCAAAGTGATTAGACAATCCCTTTCAAAGAGTGGTTAAGAGATTTTGTTGACATAAAGTACAAAAATCTGCTTCAATCCAATCATTACAAATTGATTACCTTTATTTGCTGAAAGGGAATTGATTTACTAGAAACTAAGTGAGACATAATATGAATCATAGGAGAAATGAGTAAAATTTTAAAGCAATGTTGTGGAAATCATTAACGGTATCCAGCCAAAGAAAATCCATATGTTGAGAATTAAGAGTCTGGTTTGCATCAGTATTACTCTCTGTGGCATTGTGATGGTGTGCTTTGTGTCATTAGTACAGCTGAAAAGCTCACAATTATACCATGAGCTAGCAGGCACAATCCACCTCTGAGAGCTGTAACATTTAGAAGTCAAACTTAGTTTGTGCACTTAAAAAACAGATTTGTCATAGGTGGTAAATCTGCTCTACATTCAAATGCATTTGCAAGTGTGGAGTGTGTGTACGTGGAGTGTCAGTGAAACTGTTTCTATTCAGATTGCTATAAGAAGAAAAGACACATTGATGAGTAACTCTCAAGTTCCCTCCTCTCTTTCTCTCTCTCTCTATACATACATACAGTGTATATATATATATATATATATATATTTTTTTTTTTTTTTTTTTTTTACATATATATATATATATATATATATACATATATACTGATCAGCTACAACATTAAAACCACCTGCCTGATATCAGGTGGGTCCCCCCTTTGTCATGTTTCTCAAATCTCAAACCATTCCGAAATAGTTTTTGCAGTGTGGCAGGCTGCATTATCATCCTGAAAAACACCACTGACATCAAGGAACACCATTGCCATGAAGGGATGTAGGTAGTCTGCAACAATCTCTAGGTAGGTGGTATGTCTCAAAATAACATCAACATGAATGCCAGGACTCAAAGTTTCCCAGCAGAACATTGACCAGAGCATACAACTGTCTCCACTTGCCTGTCTTCTTCCTATAGTACATCCTGCTGAAATCTTTTCTCCAGGTAAACAACATACATACACCCAGCCATCTAAAAGAAAACATGATTTACCATACCAGGCAACCTTCTTCCATTGTTGCATGGTCCAGTTTTGAAGCTCACATCCCCATTGAAGGTACTTTTGGTGGTGGACTGAGGTCAACATGGGAACTCTGACTGGTCTGGGGCTATGTAACCCCATACGCAACAAACTCAGATGCACTGTACGTTCTGACACCTTTCTATCATGGCCAAAATTAAGTGTTTCAGCTACAGTAGCTCATCTGTGTGACTGGAAACTAATCTGTGTGATTGGACAAGACAGCTAGCCTTTGCTCCCCACATGCATCAATGAGGCTTAGGCGTACATGACACTGACACCGGTTCACCGGTTGTCCTTCCTTGCACCACTTTTGGTATTTACTAACCATTGCATACCAGAAACATTCCACAAGACTTACCATTTTGGAGATGCTCTGATTCGGTCATGTAGCCATCACTATTTGGCCCTTGTCAAAGTGATTCACATCTCTTCACTTGACCATTTTTCCTGTCTCCAATACATTACATTCAAGAACTGATTGTTTACTTGCTGCTTATCATATCCCACCCTTTGACAGGTGCCACCCCTGAGCCTCCACAAAGGTATTGGGGGATTTGGACATACTGATATTAAACACCTTTCTAGCACTGGGACAAAGAAAACTGAAAGCTGAGTAGAACAATAATGGTAATTTAACATCCACTGATGAGAATACCACTGCCAGATAATATAGCACCCTATATCCCCCACCCCAGATAATACAGCACCCTATTGCCCCCTACCCATGTAATACAGCACCCTATAACCCCCTCCCCAATTAATACAGCACCCTATATCACTCACCCCAGATAGCTATACTCACACAATACCTCTTTAACCCTTAACCCTCCTAACCACAGCTCTTACAAATACAGCACTTACTCTCCTACTAATATTCTCACTTCTATTTTTCACTTTCTCTCTCACTTCCCTCATCATTAAAATCTCTCTATCATTTTACTTACCTGTTCCTGCTAACACCATCTTCATTGCTCCCTCTCTGCTCCCCTCATCTCTGTATTCATCACACGCACTTTATTCATATTTATCCAGCCTTTCTCAACAAACCCCTCCTAAATACCCTAAATACAAGCTCTCATCCCCAACATTTAAATCTTACTCCCACCTTCTCTTCCTTTCCATCCTACTACTCCTAGCAGCAGGTGATGTCTCTCCAAACCCTGGTCCCTCCACTACTCAGCCACCTGGTACAAACACCAGAAACCAAAACAACCTAATACCCATTCCATGTAATTTTCACTATAATTCCTCTTTTAAAGCTGCCCTCTGGAATGCACGCTCTATGTGCAGCACCTTTAAATCTACTTCCATCCATGACCTATTTATCTCACACTGCCTAAACCTACTTGCACTAACAGAAACATGGCTCTCTCCCTCTGATACTGCTACACCTGCCTACCTGCCCTTTGGTGGTCTTCACTTTACCCACAATCCAAGACAAGCAGAGATTAAAGGTGGCAGTGTAGGTTTTCTTCTCTCACCCCACTGCTCCTTTAAAACCCTGTCCACCCACCCTTCCCTCTCTTTCCCATCATTTGAAATTCATTCAATTCGCCTTTTCAAACCCTTCTCTGCTAACATTGCCGTAATCTATTGTCCCCCTGGTTCCCCTCTCCTCTTCCTTGACCACTTTGCTGCCCGGCTACCCTACTTCCTCTCTTCCAACATCCCATCCCTAATTCTTGGAGACTTCAATATTCCCATTAACCCACCTTTAACCCCAGCAGCCTCTAAACTACTTTCAATCACTTCCTCCCTTGGACTTTTGCAGTGGGCTAATTCTCCCACTCATGTAGCTGGCAATACCCTCGACCTTATTTTCTCTTATTCATGTACAATATCTAATATCTGCAACACTCCATTTCCTCTCTCTGATCACCACCTCTTATCGTTTGCTCTCAATTACCCCCTCACCCAACAATCTCAGCCTAACCCCCCTCAGCTCAGGAGGAACCTTAACTCTATTGACCTCCAGTAGCTGTCAGCTGACATTGATTCACAACTGCTATCCATCCCTTCCCTCTCCTGTCCCTCACTGGCCATCTCCACATATAACACTACCCTCACATCTGCCTTGAACGCTGCAGCCCCGCTCAAAACATGCACCTCGAGGAGGACACGACCCCAACCTTGGCATAATAAATCAACACGCTATCTGCAGAGTTGCTCCCGTTGTGCTGAACGCTCCTGGAGGAAGTCCCGCACCCAGGCAGACTTTCTCCATTATAGATTCATGTTGCTTTCATACAGCGCAGCCCTCGCCCTCGCCAAACAGTCATACTTTTCCTCTCTCATTAGTTCATGCTCCCGCAATCCCAGACGTCTCTTTGACACCTTTAATTCCCTTCTCTGCCCTGCTGTGGCCACCCCCCAAACTAACCTTACAGCTGATAGCTTTGCATGCTACTTTACCGACAAGATTGAACAGCTATGGAAACAATTCTCCCCTCCTTGCCGTTCTCTTTCTCAACCACATGTAAATCATGCTTTCCCTACCCTCCAGACTTTCTACCCGGCTACTGAACAAGAGGTGGCTGCGCTTCTCCATTCCTCTCGCCCCACCAGTTGCCCGCTCGATCCTGTCCCATCTCACCTCATCAGATCTCTCTCCCCTTGTCTTGTGCCTACCCTAACACACATCTTTAACTGCTCTCTCTCTTCTGGCACTGTTCCTGCTGACCTTAAACATGCCACTGTAATACCTATCCTGAAAAAAACATCTCTTGACCCATCCTCCCCTTCTAACTATCGTCCCATATCCCTGCTCCCTTTCTCATCAAAGCTTTTGGAAAGACTTGTCTTTACCCGTGTGTCTCGCTTCCTTAATTCCAACTCTCTCCTTGACCCTCTTCAGTCTGGCTTCCGCCCTCTCCACTCTACTGAGACTGCTCTTATCAAAGTGACTAATGACCTAATCTCCGCTAAATCCAAAGGTCACTACTCCATATTAATTCTCCTTGACCTCTCTGCTGCCTTTGACACCGTTGATCATGCTCTCCTCCTTCAAACTCTTCAATCGCTCGGTCTCTGTGACTCTGTCCTCTCTTGGTTTTCCTCCTATCTCTCCCAACGCTCATTCAGTGTCTCCTTTTCCAAGGATACCTCCTCCCCTCGTCCTGTCTCGGTTGGAGTTCCCCAAGGGTCTGTCCTTGGTCCCCTTCTATTTTCTCTTTATACTGCCTCTCTTGGTAAACTTATTGCCTCTTTTGGATTCCACTACCACCTGTACGCTGATGACACTCAGATATACCTCTCCTCCCCGGACCTCTCCCCTGCCGTCCTGCAACGTGTCACTGCTTGCCTTTCTTCCATCTCTGACTGGATGTCCTCACGCTTTCTGAAACTTAACCTCTCTAAAACTGAACTCCTTGTCTTTCCTCCTCCTAATACTGATCCTCCTCTCTCGCTCTCCCTTCAAGTCAGTGATATCCACATAAGTCCATCCCTGCAAGCGCGCTGTCTTGGTGTCATACTTGACTCTGGTCTCACCTTTGAGTCTCACATCCAGTTTGTTGCCAAGTCCTGTAGGTTCCAGCTCAAAAACATAGCCCGCATTCACCCCTTTCTTATGCAAGATGCTACCAAGGAGCTTGTCCATGCTCTAGTAATTTCCCACATGGATTACTGTAACCCTCTCCTGATTGGTCTCCCCAAAAGCCGTACTGCCCCGCTACAGTCTGTAATGAATGCTGCAACTAGACTGATTTTCCTCTCTAGTCGGTCCTCTCACACCTCACCCCTCTGCCAGTCCTTACATTGGCTCCCTGTATGCTATAGGAGTCAATTCAAAGTGCTAACCCATACATTTAAAGCACTGAACAATTCTAGCCCCACTTATATCTCTTCACTAATCCATAGATATGCCCCTCCTCGTACCCTCCGCTCTGCTCGTGACCACCTCCTGACCTCTGCTCGCACCCGTACGGCCAACTCGCGCTTGCAGGACCTCTCACGGGCAGCTCCTCTCCTATGGAATAGCTTGCCTGCTGCCATCAGACTCTCCCCTAGTCTTCAATCATTTAAGAAGGGCCTTAAAACCCATCTCTTCAGGAAAGCTTATGGCCTCCCAGAGTAATCTCTACCTTCCATACCTGTCTCCTGCTCTCTCCTATGGGACAGTGCTTTGCTCTCTCCTCCAGCTCTGCTTCACTCCTACTTGATATTTCCTGTCCTAATGTTTCTAATACCCTACCTCCTATAGTCTGTAAGCTCGTTTGAGCAGGGTCCTCTTCAACCTATTGTTCCTGTAAGTTTTCTTGTAATTGTCCTATTTATTGTTACATCCCCCCTCTCAAAATATTGTAAAGCGCTACAGAATCTGTTGGCGCTATATAAATGGCAATAATAATAATAATAATAATAATAATAATACAGCACCCTATATCATGTGGCAGCCTGCTGTTGGAGATTAA
Source organism: Pelobates cultripes (assembly GCA_933207985.1). Taxonomy (NCBI): domain Eukaryota; kingdom Metazoa; phylum Chordata; class Amphibia; order Anura; family Pelobatidae; genus Pelobates; species Pelobates cultripes. The sequence continues at coordinate 196,693,746 of OW240915.1, forward strand.
TTATTGCTGCTTTTGCATGAGTAAACACTCTCCATCCTTCAACAGTGTTGTTCTACATCCTCTCTCTTTCTCACCTCATAAACATATTAAAAGGAGTCTGAGCTATATGCAAGAAAAAGACAAGGGTAGACCTACTTTTAAAATGAGCGTAGCCAAGTCAGAGTCTCAGGGGAACCATCTGGGTACACACATATATCATTTTGTGTACTGAGGTGGCACTAACTGTGTTTCTGCCCTTGTAATTTCTTAAAGCGATTTACTAAGTCCAAGTTCCAACACAATTATACAATCAACTACAATGTATTAGGTTGCATTTAGTAGCATTTGCCAGCTATAAAGAGGACATGAACCAGCGGTGCAAAAATATGTCAAATAAACCAAGCCCTGTATATCACATTCATTTAATAAATCCAGGGCTGTAGATCTGTAAATGTAAAATAAGTAAAACATTCCATACTACCACAAGGTCTTTAAGGAACAAAGTTGTCATCCTAAAGGGGTTATGGATGTGATACTTAAGGAGTAGAAACTCAAATTGGTAGAAAAAGGGGATAAGCTCAAAGGAATAAAATGAGAATAACAAAATCCAAAAGGTTGCAAAACTGCAAAACAGATAAGGGTAGGGTTACTTATAAGTAAAATAACAAACATGTTGTAATGGTACATGTACATAGCAGTGTCATCCTTCCCACTCTGTATTCTGTGATTAGTTCTATGTACACTTTCATACTGCATCTTTTTATCTTAAACTACGCATATGTCAAAATATTAATGCAGGTTCCACGGCACTATTCTGACACATATAGGAATGATGCAAGCCATTCCACTAATGACACTAGTTATATAAACTGCACACACATATGTCTTAAGCCCTCTGTTGTGGTTTCTTGTACACACAATCAAAGGTGGCTATAGATATAGTGAGTCTTAAGTCAAAGCTCTAATCTAGTATGAGGGCTCCTAAACCCTTCCCTCCACCACAAATTTTAAGCTTGAACACTACAAGTACTACAGCTGCGTAATAATTAATATGAACCAAACTTAGGGGAATGACCAGCATGCAAACCCACCCACACTTTTGTTTGAATGCATGCAAGGGATGCATATGTGTGTTTTGTTAATGTTCCTGTGTTTAAATGCTGCAGGTGTATCTGTATTAGGGATGTGCATGGGCAAAAAATTTGGTTTGGAAATACGGGTTAGTAAAAAAATAGGCATTCGGCACTTCAGCACTTCGGCTCGGTTCGGCACTTCCAAAATAAAGGACTTCAGCAATTCAACAACTTCGGCAATTCGGCACTTCGTCCATTCAGGACTTCGGTAATTTGGGACATCATCAATTCCGTACTTCTGCACTTCGGCAATTCAGACATTCATAAGCATACCTCTCTTCCCACCTCAACCAGTTACACATCTGTAGGGCTTCCTAACCCCTAACCGTACCCCTAACCCTAATCCTAACCCTACCCCTAAACCTACCCCACCTTAACTCTACTCCTGTCTATCTGACCACCTGCCAGCCCAGCCAGCAGCAGCCCCACTGGACAACAGGGAAAAAATCTAAAATGTAAGCAAAAAATTGTGAATGTGTTAGTGTGTGTTTGCTAGTGAGTGTGTTAGTGTGTCTGTTAGTGAGATTGTGTCTGTTAGTGATAGTGTGTGTGTTTCTTAGTGTTAGTGTGTGTCTGTTAGAGAGTGTCAGTGTGTGTCTGTTAGAGTGTGTGTGTGTCTGTTGGAGTGTGTGTGCCTGTTAGTGAGTGTGTGTGTGTCTGTCACTGAGAGTGTATATGTGTTTGTCAGTGAGTGTGTATGTGTTTGTCATTGAGAGTTTATATGTGTTTGTCAGTGAGTGTGTATGTATGTGTCTCTATCAGTGTGTGTATGCGTGTGTCAGTATGTGTAACCGTGTCTGTCACTGAGAGTTTGTGTCTGTCAGTGAATGTGTATGTCTGTCAGTGAATGTGTGTGTCTGACACTGAGTGTATATATGCCTGTCAGTGAGTGTGTGTGTCTGACACTGAGTGTATATATGCCTGTCAGTGAGTGTGTATGTGTGTTTGTCAGTGTGTATCTGTCAGTGAGTATATGTGTGTCCCAGTGTGTGTGTGTGTGTGTGACACTAAGTGAGTGTGTGTCTGTCAGGGAGTGTGTATGTGTCTGTCAGTTAGTATATATGTGTGTCTGTCGGTGAGTGTGTGTGTAACTGTGAATGAGTGAGTATGTATGACAGTAATTGTGTATGTTTCAGTGAAAGTGTGTGTTGGTTAAACAGTGTGTGTGATAATGACTGTGTATCTGTAAGTGAGTGTATGTCAGTGTATGCATGTGTCTGTCAGGAAGAGAAATTTGGAGGGGGGGGGGCTGAGTTTTGTAATGCCAAGGACAGCACAAAACCAGAATACACCACTGGCTAGTGGCAAGGGGAAGTTTTGACCCTTGAATGCAGGCATACAGGACCTTAAATGAGCACTCAGTATTCTAAAAGCAATAAGAGCAGTCCTGTATCAGCCATTCTTAGACTTATCCTAAACATTCACCTTTTGTGCAGAAGACCTGTGGTGTCATGTGGGTTTCCAGGATACCCAGGTGAATTGTCAAAATATCCTAACATGGCTTGAGAAATTGCACTGGGGCAGTGCCAAGACACTGCTGGCACCTTAACCACTAAAGAGAGCTGAAGGGGTTATGCTTTTTAGAGTGTTCCTTTAAACGAATAGTAATAAATGGTTAATGAAAACTTTACTGACTAAACTTATTTTGGGGTCTTGTAAAAAGTATTCATTATAAATCAATATTGCCCAATATGGTAGATGTAATGATTCAAGATTTTTATATGTTTATTAAAAAAATATAATATTGTGCAGAATGAGGATATAATTTATCTTTTTTACAAATGCATAGTAACACCTTACTTTGAATATGGAATAATATAGAACTATATTGGCCAGCAAATTAATTATATGGATCTGAATGTTTTGCTGAAAAGAAAATCATTTAAAATATCATAAATAATCTGCAATATAAAATATCAAATAATGTGGTAAGTGGGAACACCAGGTAAAGTGGAACCATAAGTTGCACTCACAAATGTAGATGATGAATAGGCAAAATGTATAGTTTTGGTGGAGTTTTTCTATCTTCTTGTGTTCAAGGTATACATATAGGAAGATAAAAGAAGAAGGAACATAGTGCAGTACTGTAAATAAGTTTAAACAATGCTTTATTTATTGCACTCACTTTTATTGAGTTAAAAGAGAATCATTTAACTGCATAACAAAATCATTGAAATGCATAACAATTTAAATTGCTAATAGTATTGTTTCCCGCTTTGTTTTTGTTTTTTCCTTTTATTATGTAATTATGAGTTATTGAATATAGGTATATTTAGGGATATTTTGGTAGGTCTGAAGATATAGATCCTTCATTGTTAAAAGTAAATTATATATTCATCATGGCACCTTGTACATTTAAATGCCACAGGCACTCCCAACAATAACCCTGGCACACCAAGCTCACTCAATACCTCCAAAAATGCTCCAGAACTGCTGAACGCTGTTGGAGAAAGTCTCACTGTGCGCCTGAATTTCTCCACTATAAATTTGTGCTGAGCTCATACAGCTTGGCTCTTTCCTCTGCAAAAGTTCATTACTTCAATACCCTCATAACCACACTCTCCTGCGAACCCAAACGACTATTTCACACATTTTACTCTCTTCTTCACCCTGCTGTTCCTCCTCCACCTACTAACTTGACCACCTCAGACTTTGCAACTCACTTCACTGACAAGATTTCTACAATCAGAGAAGAGATCTCTCATGTTTCTTCTTCCCCTTACAATACTTCCCCTAACTTCCCTCCCTCTGCTGTTCTATGTTCATTCGCACCCGCTACATTGGAAGAGATTTCTGCTCTGCTCCAGTCCTCCCGCCCCACCACCTGCTCCCTAGATCCAATTCCCTCGCATCTCATCCGTATTCTGTCTTCTTCTCTTTCTCCACCTCTCACTAAAATTCTCAATCTCTCTCTCTCCTCTGGTATATTTCCATCACCCTTCAAACATGCAACTGTAACCCCAATTCTAAAGAAGCCCAATCTTGACCCTAACTCCCCATCCAACTATCATCCTATCTCGCTGCCTAGGTGTTCTCTTTGACTCCGACCTCTCCTTCAAGCCTCATGTTCAATCTATCGCCAAATCCTGTCATTTTCATCTCAAAAACATTGAGCGCATCCGCCCCTACTTAACGCCAGATGCGACTAAGGTGTTGGTCCATTCCACTGTCCTTTCTCGCCTTGACTACTGTAATCCACTTCTCAGTGGTCTTACGTGCTCCCAACTTGCGCCGTTACAGTCCACAATGAATGCGGCAGCGAGGCTCATCTTCCTGTCTGCCCACACCTCCCATGCCTCACCCTTCTGTCAGTCCCTACAATGGCGTCCTATAAAATATAGAGCTCAATTTAAAATTCTGGTTCTTGCTTTCAAATTGCTACATAATGCTGCTCCCACCTATCTATCCTCCCTTATACACAAGTATGTCCCATCTAGGCCCCTACAATCTGCTGAAGACTTACATCTATCTTCTGTCTGTACTCCCACCTCTGATGCTCGCCTTCAAGATTTCTCGAGGGCTGCACCATTCCTGTGGAACTCGCTTCCCTCCTCCGTTAGATGCTCACCCAGTCTCCACTCCTTCAAAAAATCGTTAAAAACCCATTTCTTCATAAAAGCGTATCAATTAAACTGTTAATAGCTTCTGACTGATTCCTCTTCTGCAACTGTCACTATTCTAATACTATCCTTACCTTTTTGTGTCATTTTACCCCACTCCCTCTAGCATGTAAGCTCATTGAGCAGGGCCCTCAACCCCTATGTTCCTGTGTGCCAACTTGTCTGGTTACAACTACATGTCTTTTCGTCCACCCATTGTAAAGCGCTGCGGAATTTGATGGCGCTATATAAATATCATAATAATAATAATAATATTCAGCAAGAGCTGATGTTTTAGCTGAAACAGTTTAAACCTTTAAAAAACATTTTGTGAAAAGTGGACACACTGGAGGAATTAAATTGATTGGATGAGTATTATTTAATCTTATAGATGATTTTTTGGTTACTTAAAAGCACGTCAGAGTATCAGAGTGATTTACTAAAGTGAGAATTCAAAGTGAATTTCAAACTGAAGGTCAAAATATCTGAAATGAAAAATGTTCTAATCAGCTGTGCTTTCAATTCACCTATTCTGGCCTTGAATTTGAAAGTCACTGAATTTTCCCTTTTGTGAATAGCCATGTGTGTATCCCATTAAAGTAATGCAATTAAAAAAGTTTATGTAAAATAAGCAAATTTTTAACTGATCTTATGGAATACATACACAATAACTGGGCAATATTTCTGAATACTCTATTTTTTTGTTTTTTTTTAATAGGTGTTAAATATGATCTAATGTAATCCTTTCATCTTTTTAATAATTTGTCTGATAACGTCCAGTTAATAATAATGAAACATCATAAAAATCTCACAGGATTCTACTGTAACCGAAGAGTTAAACATGAAAATGTATACATACACATTAACCTGACCTTTCATGTTTAAAGGTTAACAACTCATTTGCCTGTGTAAACATGATTAAAAGCAAAGAGAGGGGGAAAAGAATTGCCTATTCCCCCAATGATGTCAATAAGTATTTTCTATGTCAGCACTGTAAATAAAAACAAAAAATGTTTCTACACTTAAAACATGTTGTTGTAATTCACATTCGCAACATTTAATACTCTAGATATATCCCTCAGAGAGACATCCAGAAAGTAGACACATATGACTTAGAAATGGCTATGTTCTCATCTAGATAAAACTCAAGACAAGCCAGGTGGCATTTGGGAATTACCAGAGCCCGTATATTGAATTCACTACTCTTTGTATAAGAAAGAAATTTAAAAAAAATAAGAAATCAGGAAACAATATATAGTAAAATTGATGGCAGGACCACCTTCCTACAATAGTGTCGTATCAGTTTAATCAGTGTGATCTCTGGCTTTGAAATGCCTGTAGCATCCCTCTATGGAGTTTAACTTATCGGAGAGAGCAGTGACAGCCATCAGCTTCACGCATTGATTATTTTTATTTCTGAGTTCTGACTGCTCAACAAGTTAACAAAAATAATACGATCTGACAAATCTGGACAGATGTTCAATCTTCACTCTAGTAAAGATCAGACAGGTCCAGCACATGAGCACATCTTCAAAGCCGATTGCCTTTTTAAGTTTTCTCGTTTCTTCTAATTAAAGAAATCTTAACCCTGTTTTAATGGCTCCAATTATGATACTTCGTTACGTTAAATGTTGGTTGCAGCACAAGAATAAGTGTATGAAGCGTTTAATCTTCAGTCGCATGGAGTCTAACTGTACATTACTCATTAACAAGATGTGGGTAGCAACAATTATAACATTTCCTCCTAATGTCCCATTTATTGAGTTGCAGCAGCAAGCCCTTATCTAATAACACATACTGACTGAGGACAATGTTTTGGGTTTTTTGCATTTATTTATAAAAGGCAGAGAACCATGCTGTGTGTTGCTAACTTAGATCGATGGTAGGACATATTAGTGTATAACCTTACAGTCCTTAGATTCGGAGGTCAAAGTAGCCATCAGCATCACTACAGGGCATTAAGATAATTTCACAAACTGTGAACAAAAATAACGCAACTGGTTTTGCAGTTTGATTATTGTTTATAGATACAGCAAGCCAAGAATTAAAGTGTAGCCTTAAGGCAACATAATTATTTACAGCTGAAGACTCATATCATTATCAGCATGCCCCTAATTGCTTGAAGTTATATCAATGTTAGTTGACTTAACACATTTTTTATAGCATGCACGGCAATTGTTCTCTATGCATATGGAATAGCAGTTTAACTGTTGATTTGTCTCTGTTTTATCATCTCAAAGCATTTATTTCCACTTAGGAGCAGTCACTCGTCTTTGACCAATCAGGAATGCATGTGCAATATATTCCATTTTGTAAATAGAATATATTTCCAACCATTATATAGAACATTCATTTTCAATTCATTCAGAGATCATTGCAGTGTATGATCATGAAGAATTAACATTAAATCCCCAAAAACATTTATGAGAAATATTGTACTCTGGTTAATTTATATGTAATGCAGGCTCTGTACCACTCTGGTATATCAGGCTGATGCAGCTCTTGTGTAGTGATGTCGCGAACCCGAAATTTTCGGTTCGCGAACGGCGAACGCGAACTTCCGCAAATGTTCGCGAACCGGCGAACCGCCCGAAACGCCATTGACTTCAATGGGGAGGCGAATTTTAAAACACACAGGGACTCTTTCTGGCCACAATAGGGATGGAAAAGTTGTTTCAAGGGGACTAACACCTGGACTGTGGCATGCCGGAGGGGGATCCATGGCAAAACTCCCATGGAAAATTACACAGTTGATACAGAGTCTGGTTTTAATCCATAAAGGGCAGAAATCACCTAACATTCCTAAATCACAATCAATATGGATTGACACCTGACATATGACATATTGACACCTTGACATATGGATTGACACCTGTCCTCAGAGCCCCTGATGCACACGGACACAGAGCAGAATAGAGACTGGTCCCCCTACATAGGGTCACTTGGCAGATATGGATTGACACCTGTCCTAAGGATCCCTGATACACACTGACACAGAGCAGAATAGGGACTGTTCCCCCTACATCGGGTCACTTGGCAGATATGGATTGACACCTTGTTACAAACTGCTATTTGTAACGGGCCCTTTAAATGGCAAATTGCCCTGCTTCCCTGGGTTGTGGAGAAGCCTACTTGCCAGCCTCCTCCCGCATGACTATGGCCCCTGGGAGATTGTGAAATGTATGCACTTTTATTTGGTGTGTATGGCCCTTTAAGACTGTCGGTGGGCATATTGGGGCTTATGGACTCTTTATGTGACTGGTGCTGGCCCTTAAACACCTTTTTTGGGACATCAGGAAGATTGGGACACTGCCCCTTTAAGGCCGTGTCCCCAGACTTGTTGGGGACACGGCCCCTTTAAGACGGTGTCCCCTGTGTCCCCAGACCTGGTGCAAACCCTTTGTGCCTGCCTTGCTATTTCCCACTTGGGTCAGTAAATGGGAAATTATTTCAGCTGCAGAGACTAAGTCCCATTCGGCGATGGGACTTAGTCTTTTTTTCAGCCGTTTTTTTCAGCCTTATTTCAGCTGCAGAGACTAAGTCCCATTCGGCGATGTGACTTAGTCTTTTTTTCAGCCTTATTTCAGCTGCAGAGACTAAGTCCCATTCGGCGATGGGACTTAGTCTTTTTTTCAGCCGTTTTTTTCAGCCTTATTTCAGCTGCAGAGACTAAGTCCCATTCGCGATGGGACTTAGTCGCTTTTTCAGCCTGAAATAGACCGACCTCACAGCCCAAATCTATGGAACTGTTTTGGGCAGGAAAATGTGCTTGCAGTCGGTCATAAAGGGACCTACAGCTAACTTTTTAACCCCTGGATGGATTTGCCTGATTTTTTGGTTATGTTTATGTTTTAAGTGTGCTGATTCCAAATATGTAATTATGAAGATGGGATGTGTAGTTTTAAAGTTACAGGGTATGGCTAAAAACTGTATTTTTACTGCCTGTGTTTAATTATGTTAATCTCTTCCCAAACGTCATTTCGCTCAAAGTGGAGAGAATGTTAAAAAAATATATTTTTGTTCGGAGTGTGAGAAATGCTTTTCAGCCGCTTCTAATCTTAAGCATCATTTGAGGAGCCATACAGGAGAGAAACCTTATTAGTGGTGTGTTTAGTATTGTTCTGATCAGTTAATACCTTCCGCGTCTCCTATCAGTGGACGTGTATATGGCAGCCATTTTAGGAACCGTACACCTGGGACCCGAGCAAGGTCACCTCGTTCAACAGGCGACAACATTTGTCCCTGGAAAACTATCCTTGACATTCTGTACAATTTGTATGGATATGGCAGTGATTTCTGTAACAGGGAGATGGAAGAAGATGCTTGGTCGGTCCTCTTAATTCAAATTTCAGCACCCGCGCTGGCCGCTTAATGTGCCACCAGATAGGAGTGGTGTGTTTAGTATTGTTCTGATCAGTTTAATACCTTCCGCTGCCTCCTATCAGTGGTCGTGGTACACGGCATTGATTTTTTGTAATAGGAGATGGAAGAAGAGGTTTGGTCGGTCCTCTTACTGCAAATTTGGGGCACTGCTATGCTGTCAAGCTAATGTGACACCAGATAGGAGTGGTGTGTTTAGTATTGTTCTGATCAGTTTAATATTCTTCCACGCTCTATCAGTGGTCGTAGTACACGCATTGATTTTGTAACAGGGAGATGGAAGAAGAGGCTTTGTCGGTCCTCTTACTGCAAATTTGGGGCACTGCGCGGTCAAGCTAATGTGACACCAGATAGGAGTGGAGTGTTTAGTACTATTTTTATCAGTTTAATACCTGTGTGAGAAATGCTTTTCAGCCGCTTCTAATCTTAAGCATCATTTGAGGAGCCATACAGGAGAGAAACTTTATTAGTGGTGTGTTTAGTATTGTTCTGATCAGTTTAATACCTTCCACGTCTCCTATCAGTGGTCGTGTACACGGCATTGATTTTTGTAACAGGGAGATGGAAGAAGAGGCTGGTCGGTCCTCTTACTGCAAATTTGGGGCACTGCGCGGTCAAGCTAATGTGACACCAGATAGGAGTGGTGTGTTTAGTATTGTTCTGATCAGTTTAATACCTTCCATGTCTCCTATCAGTGGTCGTGTACACGGCATTGATTTTTGTGTACGGCATTGATTTTTGTAACAGGGAGATGGAAGAAGAGCCTTGGTCGGTCCTCTTACTGCAAATTTGGGGCACT
>OW240915.1:196703735-196750267 GCA_933207985.1 Pelobates cultripes
CAATTCAGACATTCATAAGCATACCTCTCTTCCCACCTCAACCAGTTACACATCTGTAGGGCTTCCTAACCCCTAACCGTACCCCTAACCCTAATCCTAACCCTACCCCTAAACCTACCCCACCTTAACTCTACTCCTGTCTATCTGACCACCTGCCAGCCCAGCCAGCAGCAGCCCCACTGGACAACAGGGAAAAAATCTAAAATGTAAGCAAAAAATTGTGAATGTGTTAGTGTGTGTTTGCTAGTGAGTGTGTTAGTGTGTCTGTTAGTGAGATTGTGTCTGTTAGTGATAGTGTGTGTGTTTCTTAGTGTTAGTGTGTGTCTGTTAGAGAGTGTCAGTGTGTGTCTGTTAGAGTGTGTGTGTGTCTGTTGGAGTGTGTGTGCCTGTTAGTGAGTGTGTGTGTGTCTGTCACTGAGAGTGTATATGTGTTTGTCAGTGAGTGTGTATGTGTTTGTCATTGAGAGTTTATATGTGTTTGTCAGTGAGTGTGTATGTATGTGTCTCTATCAGTGTGTGTATGCGTGTGTCAGTATGTGTAACCGTGTCTGTCACTGAGAGTTTGTGTCTGTCAGTGAATGTGTATGTCTGTCAGTGAATGTGTGTGTCTGACACTGAGTGTATATATGCCTGTCAGTGAGTGTGTGTGTCTGACACTGAGTGTATATATGCCTGTCAGTGAGTGTGTATGTGTGTTTGTCAGTGTGTATCTGTCAGTGAGTATATGTGTGTCCCAGTGTGTGTGTGTGTGTGTGACACTAAGTGAGTGTGTGTCTGTCAGGGAGTGTGTATGTGTCTGTCAGTTAGTATATATGTGTGTCTGTCGGTGAGTGTGTGTGTAACTGTGAATGAGTGAGTATGTATGACAGTAATTGTGTATGTTTCAGTGAAAGTGTGTGTTGGTTAAACAGTGTGTGTGATAATGACTGTGTATCTGTAAGTGAGTGTATGTCAGTGTATGCATGTGTCTGTCAGGAAGAGAAATTTGGAGGGGGGGGGGCTGAGTTTTGTAATGCCAAGGACAGCACAAAACCAGAATACACCACTGGCTAGTGGCAAGGGGAAGTTTTGACCCTTGAATGCAGGCATACAGGACCTTAAATGAGCACTCAGTATTCTAAAAGCAATAAGAGCAGTCCTGTATCAGCCATTCTTAGACTTATCCTAAACATTCACCTTTTGTGCAGAAGACCTGTGGTGTCATGTGGGTTTCCAGGATACCCAGGTGAATTGTCAAAATATCCTAACATGGCTTGAGAAATTGCACTGGGGCAGTGCCAAGACACTGCTGGCACCTTAACCACTAAAGAGAGCTGAAGGGGTTATGCTTTTTAGAGTGTTCCTTTAAACGAATAGTAATAAATGGTTAATGAAAACTTTACTGACTAAACTTATTTTGGGGTCTTGTAAAAAGTATTCATTATAAATCAATATTGCCCAATATGGTAGATGTAATGATTCAAGATTTTTATATGTTTATTAAAAAAATATAATATTGTGCAGAATGAGGATATAATTTATCTTTTTTACAAATGCATAGTAACACCTTACTTTGAATATGGAATAATATAGAACTATATTGGCCAGCAAATTAATTATATGGATCTGAATGTTTTGCTGAAAAGAAAATCATTTAAAATATCATAAATAATCTGCAATATAAAATATCAAATAATGTGGTAAGTGGGAACACCAGGTAAAGTGGAACCATAAGTTGCACTCACAAATGTAGATGATGAATAGGCAAAATGTATAGTTTTGGTGGAGTTTTTCTATCTTCTTGTGTTCAAGGTATACATATAGGAAGATAAAAGAAGAAGGAACATAGTGCAGTACTGTAAATAAGTTTAAACAATGCTTTATTTATTGCACTCACTTTTATTGAGTTAAAAGAGAATCATTTAACTGCATAACAAAATCATTGAAATGCATAACAATTTAAATTGCTAATAGTATTGTTTCCCGCTTTGTTTTTGTTTTTTCCTTTTATTATGTAATTATGAGTTATTGAATATAGGTATATTTAGGGATATTTTGGTAGGTCTGAAGATATAGATCCTTCATTGTTAAAAGTAAATTATATATTCATCATGGCACCTTGTACATTTAAATGCCACAGGCACTCCCAACAATAACCCTGGCACACCAAGCTCACTCAATACCTCCAAAAATGCTCCAGAACTGCTGAACGCTGTTGGAGAAAGTCTCACTGTGCGCCTGAATTTCTCCACTATAAATTTGTGCTGAGCTCATACAGCTTGGCTCTTTCCTCTGCAAAAGTTCATTACTTCAATACCCTCATAACCACACTCTCCTGCGAACCCAAACGACTATTTCACACATTTTACTCTCTTCTTCACCCTGCTGTTCCTCCTCCACCTACTAACTTGACCACCTCAGACTTTGCAACTCACTTCACTGACAAGATTTCTACAATCAGAGAAGAGATCTCTCATGTTTCTTCTTCCCCTTACAATACTTCCCCTAACTTCCCTCCCTCTGCTGTTCTATGTTCATTCGCACCCGCTACATTGGAAGAGATTTCTGCTCTGCTCCAGTCCTCCCGCCCCACCACCTGCTCCCTAGATCCAATTCCCTCGCATCTCATCCGTATTCTGTCTTCTTCTCTTTCTCCACCTCTCACTAAAATTCTCAATCTCTCTCTCTCCTCTGGTATATTTCCATCACCCTTCAAACATGCAACTGTAACCCCAATTCTAAAGAAGCCCAATCTTGACCCTAACTCCCCATCCAACTATCATCCTATCTCGCTGCCTAGGTGTTCTCTTTGACTCCGACCTCTCCTTCAAGCCTCATGTTCAATCTATCGCCAAATCCTGTCATTTTCATCTCAAAAACATTGAGCGCATCCGCCCCTACTTAACGCCAGATGCGACTAAGGTGTTGGTCCATTCCACTGTCCTTTCTCGCCTTGACTACTGTAATCCACTTCTCAGTGGTCTTACGTGCTCCCAACTTGCGCCGTTACAGTCCACAATGAATGCGGCAGCGAGGCTCATCTTCCTGTCTGCCCACACCTCCCATGCCTCACCCTTCTGTCAGTCCCTACAATGGCGTCCTATAAAATATAGAGCTCAATTTAAAATTCTGGTTCTTGCTTTCAAATTGCTACATAATGCTGCTCCCACCTATCTATCCTCCCTTATACACAAGTATGTCCCATCTAGGCCCCTACAATCTGCTGAAGACTTACATCTATCTTCTGTCTGTACTCCCACCTCTGATGCTCGCCTTCAAGATTTCTCGAGGGCTGCACCATTCCTGTGGAACTCGCTTCCCTCCTCCGTTAGATGCTCACCCAGTCTCCACTCCTTCAAAAAATCGTTAAAAACCCATTTCTTCATAAAAGCGTATCAATTAAACTGTTAATAGCTTCTGACTGATTCCTCTTCTGCAACTGTCACTATTCTAATACTATCCTTACCTTTTTGTGTCATTTTACCCCACTCCCTCTAGCATGTAAGCTCATTGAGCAGGGCCCTCAACCCCTATGTTCCTGTGTGCCAACTTGTCTGGTTACAACTACATGTCTTTTCGTCCACCCATTGTAAAGCGCTGCGGAATTTGATGGCGCTATATAAATATCATAATAATAATAATAATATTCAGCAAGAGCTGATGTTTTAGCTGAAACAGTTTAAACCTTTAAAAAACATTTTGTGAAAAGTGGACACACTGGAGGAATTAAATTGATTGGATGAGTATTATTTAATCTTATAGATGATTTTTTGGTTACTTAAAAGCACGTCAGAGTATCAGAGTGATTTACTAAAGTGAGAATTCAAAGTGAATTTCAAACTGAAGGTCAAAATATCTGAAATGAAAAATGTTCTAATCAGCTGTGCTTTCAATTCACCTATTCTGGCCTTGAATTTGAAAGTCACTGAATTTTCCCTTTTGTGAATAGCCATGTGTGTATCCCATTAAAGTAATGCAATTAAAAAAGTTTATGTAAAATAAGCAAATTTTTAACTGATCTTATGGAATACATACACAATAACTGGGCAATATTTCTGAATACTCTATTTTTTTTTTTTTTTAATAGGTGTTAAATATGATCTAATGTAATCCTTTCATCTTTTTAATAATTTGTCTGATAACGTCCAGTTAATAATAATGAAACATCATAAAAATCTCACAGGATTCTACTGTAACCGAAGAGTTAAACATGAAAATGTATACATACACATTAACCTGACCTTTCATGTTTAAAGGTTAACAACTCATTTGCCTGTGTAAACATGATTAAAAGCAAAGAGAGGGGGAAAAGAATTGCCTATTCCCCCAATGATGTCAATAAGTATTTTCTATGTCAGCACTGTAAATAAAAACAAAAAATGTTTCTACACTTAAAACATGTTGTTGTAATTCACATTCGCAACATTTAATACTCTAGATATATCCCTCAGAGAGACATCCAGAAAGTAGACACATATGACTTAGAAATGGCTATGTTCTCATCTAGATAAAACTCAAGACAAGCCAGGTGGCATTTGGGAATTACCAGAGCCCGTATATTGAATTCACTACTCTTTGTATAAGAAAGAAATTTAAAAAAAATAAGAAATCAGGAAACAATATATAGTAAAATTGATGGCAGGACCACCTTCCTACAATAGTGTCGTATCAGTTTAATCAGTGTGATCTCTGGCTTTGAAATGCCTGTAGCATCCCTCTATGGAGTTTAACTTATCGGAGAGAGCAGTGACAGCCATCAGCTTCACGCATTGATTATTTTTATTTCTGAGTTCTGACTGCTCAACAAGTTAACAAAAATAATACGATCTGACAAATCTGGACAGATGTTCAATCTTCACTCTAGTAAAGATCAGACAGGTCCAGCACATGAGCACATCTTCAAAGCCGGTTGCCTTTTTAAGTTTTCTCGTTTCTTCTAATTAAAGAAATCTTAACCCTGTTTTAATGGCTCCAATTATGATACTTCGTTATGTTAAATGTTGGTTGCAGCACAAGAATAAGTGTATGAAGCGTTTAATCTTCAGTCGCATGGAGTCTAACTGTACATTACTCATTAACAAGATGTGGGTAGCAACAATTATAACATTTCCTCCTAATGTCCCATTTATTGAATCTCAGCAGCAAGCCCTTATCTAATAACACATACTGACTGAGGACAATGTTTTGTTTTTTTTTGCATTTATTTATAAAAGGCAGAGAACCATGCTGTGTGTTGCTAACTTAGATCGATGGTAGGACATATTAGTGTATAACCTTACAGTCCTTAGATTCGGAGGTCAAAGTAGCCATCAGCATCACTACAGGGCATTAAGATAATTTCACAAACTGTGAACAAAAACAACGCAACTGGTTTTGCAGTTTGATTATTGTTTATAGATACAGCAAGCCAAGAATTAAAGTGTAGCCTTAAGGCAACATAATTATTTACAGCTGAAGACTCATATCATTATCAGCATGCCCCTAATTGCTTGAAGTTATATCAATGTTAGTTGACTTAACACATTTTTTATAGCATGCATGGCAATTGTTCTCTATGCATATGGAATAGCAGTTTAACTGTTGATTTGTCTCTGTTTTATCATCTCAAAGCATTTATTTCCACTTAGGAGCAGTCACTCGTCTTTGACCAATCAGGAATGCATGTGCAATATATTCCATTTTGTAAATAGAATATATTTCCAACCATTATATAGAACATTCATTTTCAATTCATTCAGAGATCATTGCAGTGTATGATCATGAAGAATTAACATTAAATCCCCAAAAACATTTATGAGAAATATTGTACTCTGGTTAATTTATATGTAATGCAGGCTCTGTACCACTCTGGTATATCAGGCTGATGCAGCTCTTGTGTCACGGTGTATTACCCCAACACGCAGGATTCAGGACAGCAAGGGACAAAATATTGAAATAATGAATAACCGGGCCTTAGAATGGCCGGACTTAACATTGGAGAAGAAAAAGCGTAGTCAGTAATGAGCCAATGTCAGGGTAACAGAGAGACAGCGAAAACTAAAACTAGCCTGGGTCAAGTACAAGGTAATCAGTCAGACAGGCAAACAACACTGGAAAGGGTTAAAGATAAACACTGAGTCAGAAACAAAGCCAAGGTCAATACCAGAATACAGTAAAATAGCTCAAGGAACGCACTAAAGGGTACCCTGACAGACCACAATAGAGCACAGAGTACAGGGCTAAGGCTGTTTAAATACCCTAACTTGTGATTGGTCCACTTCATGCCTGTGTGCATGAGGGCGCCGGAATTACGCGGACCAATGGGAGTCAGAAACTACTTGGGGCTCACATCGCCCTTTTAAGAGCGTGTCCTCTCAGAAGGCATGCGGTTCATGTGGATGCAGATGTGCTTGAAATGTGCAGCTCAAGCTGAGAACCCCGTCTGGCTTGCGACACAGGTAAGTACAGCAACATCTTATTATCTAGATACAACATAAGCTGTGATTGTACTTAAATGTATATAAAAATGATCTACTTAGTTAACTCTGTGGCTTCACTGTGGATCAAATGGTCTTTACAACTAGGAGTGTGATCAAAGGGAAACTGTGACTTTTTGGGAATTTCCACCTTTAGTAAAACATTGAAAATGTTTAAAATCCCCAACTTATGTTAACTTTTTTTTATGAGATGCTCTGTTCTTTTAACATGTATATGAATAATTTAGAAAATGACATTATACTTTGGTTCAGACAATGCAAAGCCCGGGCAAACAATACTAATGTGGAGGAGGAAACAATGGTGCATTTTTCTCCTCTGTATGTTTTCTCTGAGTTGACTACCAGGTGCAATGGTCAGAGTTTATAACAATGATTGACAGAGAGCTAAGATGGAGGCGCCCTTTAACACGAATTTCTTTAAACTTTATTTTACAATCTCTACATATTTCATAAATATAGGGATAAGCAAGCATAATATTAAACATCCTTGGAATTAACAGTTCCCTTTAAGGTCTCGGGTTACTTGGCAGATGTTACACCCTGTTTGGTGTGTCTCACTTCCTGCTGCTCAGAATGGGTTTTGTCCAGTCTACATATTGGTGTGGTGACTCTGTGGAATTCACAGGATCTAGCACTTTACTAACAGGAACCACTTTTATTAAACTTTAAACAACCAACAACAGGGATGGAAGTGGTAACTAGCAGCTGTATTCTGATCACAAAACCTAAATATACAAATTTTAATATTTCAATCTACATAGGAGAAGAATGACATTTAGAGGGAGAGAGTTATTGTGGCTATTTTGTAAGGACCTAATTAGATATGTTAGATGGCTTATCGACTGGTCAATCCCTTTTATGACAGGTACCAAGGATAATTTTGATTTGATAATGAAGCTGTTAAATAGAAGCATTAATGCATAGCATACTGCAGCTGGCCTGGGTGCTATAACCAAATTTTATATTTTTGTCAACGTTGAGGCAGAGAAAAATAAATAGTAACAATGCAGATATTTTCCTCTGAATTCACTTACAATGATTAGCAGAAGTAACAAAACAATTGTGTGTTAACAAGAGAGGGTATTCCATGAAATACCACACTCTACTCAAAATCTAAATCTCATTATGCACAGTTTGACAAAATAAACAACAATTATACAAAGCTTGTACTGAAAGTAATGCCTGCCATGTCATTACTCCTTTAATAACAGCACAAGACATGCGGAACTACATACCTGTGGAAAGTAACTCTTTATTGGCAATATAGTACTACTCAAAATAGTCTTTGCATTTGCGCCACAGTTGAACCAGCTGTGGGAAAAGTCTCTGGGGCTCAACCTCAACCAGCATCTGATAGCATCTTTCACTTTACCTGTATCAGTAAAGCACAAATTAATGCAACCACAGTATTTTGGTTTTCATCTGTGACTATTGTCGATGGCCTTCCATTACATGGTTTGTCTTAACCTTCTTTACTGCTGCCAACATCCACCAAAGGCTCAGAAATGTGTATGGTGAGGCAACAATTTCCGTGAGCAATGTGCGAAGATGGGTGCATGTTCACACATTGCTCACATCAATTGTTGCCTCACTGCACACATTTCTGAGCCTTTGGTGGCCGTACATTCTTCTTTGGTCAACAACTCTGACTCTATGTTTCTGTTTAACATCCACAATTGTGATAACCATAGAATCAGAAATGATGTAAGTCATGCAGGAAGAGTTACTCTATCCGTTGGTGTAAAGACATCACATTTGAGGTAATAGTTTCAGAGCAAAGAGCAAACAGGCATTACTTTCAGAACAACTTCGTATTATAATTAAAGCTTTCATATTTAGAATCAAAGCTTGCCTTTTTTGATTATACCCAAAAAGGTAACATAGGAGAACAACAACATATAAAAGGAGATTTTGAGGCGGTGCGGCCAACTGCTGATTGGGATGGATGCACGCTAAGCTAGGTCCAGGCATTTCAGGCGGTAAATCTACAAATTCAGAGGTACCACACAGCTATGGGTAACCCAAACGATCCCAGAGCGGCCACTCCACCTCGGAGAAGACAACCCCAGATTCCCTAACAGCAAGGTCTCTAATTTCAAGAGAAAAGAAGTGTGAAATCTTGCTATTAAACACATTTTAGATACAGTGAAAACACAGCTGCTATCATCCTATTCAGTCACATGGGCCAAGATATCCATAAAGTACCTGGGGGTATCCCTCCCCTCCTCACTGATGCAAATATACGAGTGCAACTTCCCACCTCTAATCCAATCGATCTCCGAAGAGCTCACCTCCTGGCACATACCCCATTTTGGATGGTTTTGTAAGATAAATATCTTGAAGATGAATATCCTACCTAGAATCCTATACCTACTCCAGGTACTCCCAATTACCCTCCCACAATTATTCGTCGACACAATACACAAACTGGATTCAGAGGGTCGTAATCATTAGGATAATGAAGGAGGTGTGCCTCTCCCTCTCTAAAAATTACCATATATATGCAAGTACCTGGGAACCTTGGTGCAAATTCTTAAAAATCAGCCAAGCCGATGCCAATAACCCTACCTCGTAATACGACTACCAGGAGATAAATCTCACCCAACTCCTTCAATACCATTCCCATGCCCCGAATGTAATGGGTCACCTGCATTGTCAAAATCAACCCCATCTTGGACAGCCACAAGACAACCCCTTCATATGACACCCTAGGACTCACATCACCCTCCAGTCATCAGACACAGTTCCTTGTGGTTTCCAGGAAGAGGCTCAGAGGTTATACCATACCTACACCTATATATCTATAATATGATACCGGTTCCAAAGATGACATTGAGTTCAGAGGATAATTGCCTACCCCAATATGGGGCAAACGGCCAGAACAACTGGCCCCAACTCAGCAGAAACTAGTTAATCAGTACAAGCCTCGATGTTTACAGGTCTGCCATTATCTCAATCACTATATACTTAGAGAGAAATGCTATGTTTTGATGGTCTTCCATATTAGGTGAAATTGTATAATAATAACAATATTAAAAAATAATAATAATAATAATTCCAACCTGGTTACCAAATGACAGATGTGTGTGAATGACAAAAGCTTATTGGGTATATTATTGGGTATATTGGGTATAATATTTTCAATGTCATGAAGGATATTCCTGTTTGATCCTTATTTACTTATTCACCTTATACAGGGAGTGCAGAATTATTAGGCAAGTTGTATTTTTCAGGATTAATTTTATTATTGAACAACAACCATGTTCTCAATGAACCCAAAAAACTCATTAATATCAAAGCTGAATATTTTTGGAAGTAGTTTTTAGTTTGTTTTTAGTTATAGCTATGTTAGGGGGATATCTGTGTGTGCAGGTGACTATTACTGTGCATAATTATTAGGCAACTTAACAAAAAACAAATATATACCCATTTCAATTATTTATTATTACCAGTGAAACCAATATAACATCTCAACATTCACAAATATACATTTCTGACATTCAAAAACAAAACAAAAACAAATCAGTGACCAATATAGCCACCTTTCTTTGCAAGGACACTCAAAAGCCTGCCATCCATGGATTCTGTCAGTGTTTTGATCTGTTCACCATCAACATTGCGTGCAGCAGCAACCACAGCCTCCCAGACACTGTTCAGAGAGGTGTACTGTTTTCCCTCCTTGTAAATCTCACATTTGATGATGGACCACAGGTTCTCAATGGGGTTCAGATCAGGTGAACAAGGAGGCCATGTCATTAGATTTTCTTCTTTTATACCCTTTCTTGCCAGCCACGCTGTGGAGTACTTGGACGCGTGTGATGGAGCATTGTCCTGCATGAAAATCATGTTTTTCTTGAAGGATGCAGACTTCTTCCTGTACCACTGCTTGAAGAAGGTGTCTTCCAGGAACTGGCAGTAGGACTGGGAGTTGAGCTTGACTCCATCCTCAACCCGAAAAGGCCCCACAAGCTCATCTTTGATGATACCAGCCCAAACCAGTACTCCACCTCCACCTTGCTGGCGTCTGAGTCGGACTGGAGCTCTCTGCCCTTTACCAATCCAGCCACGGGCCCATCCATCTGGCCCATCAAGACTCACTCTCATTTCATCAGTCCATAAAACCTTAGAAAAATCAGTCTTGAGATATTTCTTGGCCCAGTCTTGACGTTTCAGCTTGTGTGTCTTGTTCAGTGGTGGTCGTCTTTCAGCCTTTCTTACCTTGGCCATGTCTCTGAGTATTGCACACCTTGTGCTTTTGGGCACTCCAGTGATGTTGCAGCTCTGAAATATGGCCAAACTGGTGGCAAGTGGCATCGTGGCAGCTGCACGCTTGACTTTTCTCAGTTCATGGGCAGTTATTTTGCGCCTTGGTTTTTCCACACGCTTCTTGCGACCCTGTTGACTATTTTGAATGAAACGCTTGATTGTTCGATGATCACGCTTCAGAAGCTTTGCAATTTTAAGAGTGCTGCATCCCTCTGCAAGATATCTCACTATTTTTGACTTTTCTGAGCCTGTCAAGTCCTTCTTTTGACCCATTTTGCCAAAGGAAAGGAAGTTGCCTAATAATTATGCACACCTGATATAGGGTGTTGATGTCATTAGACCACACCCCTTCTCATTACAGAGATGCACATCACCTAATATGCTTAATTGGTAGTAGGCTTTCGAGCCTATACAGCTTGGAGTAAGACAACATGCATAAAGAGGATGATGTGGTCAAAATACTCATTTGCCTAATAATTCTGCACTCCCTGTATTTGTATAGCTGTTACCCCTCATTATGTTTCATGTACTCACATGCAATATGACAATCAAGAATTACTTTTTAAAAAGAGGAGATAAAGAAGTAGTGTGGTCTTCCTCAAATTATTTCAACTAAATGTTGATTTTATTCATAAATCAAGTGAGAAGTGATCAATAAAGGGGAAAAATGTGGCGAAGTAAGAAAAAAAAATCTTTATATATCTATAAAATATATATTTAATAATTATATAATATATACATACATATATATAGTAAATTTATAAATATAGTATTTTACTGCCCTACTCTTTTCTTCTCTACTGGTTGCATGTCCTAATGTGATCTGTGAACCAAATGGCAGGAACAAGTGCCTATCAGTGTAATGTAAAATATATACATAATATTTTTATAATTTATATAATTTGCAGTACACTGATTGGCCTGTTTTTGCTGCCTTTTGGTTTGTCTGATTCTTAGTCCTGAAACTTTTTTTGTTAATGATATTTTTTTATTTTATTTTAGCAGAAGTGATATGGCCAAAATAAATCAAGCAAGTCTAAAATAGAGTATAACAAACTTTAAATAAAAACAAAAAAACTATTTTTTGTCAAATTTATCCAGGTGAACTTATACATTTTTTTTAACAACCTGTCCAGTGTATTGTGTTAAATCTGCAAATGTAATAGAATTATACACTTCAGTCATTGGATTAGTAATGTCATATATAGCAGCCTTTAAAATTGAAGAAATAATGTCAGAGTGAACAAACATAAAGCTTCAAGCAAGGGAATCATTTTTCACTTTCTAAATCTTGTTTAAAAAGTTGCAATTTTTAAATAAATCACACCAAATATGACAGGGGGAATAAGCATGTATAGTTGTGATATGGATTAGTGCACCTCTATCAAACAAAGTCTTCCTAAAAGAATTCCAGAGGTGCTACACCTGTGTTTTAAATTTCAAAGTCTCTGGCATGAACTATGCCCTTTTAGTTGTTCAAAGACGTTCATTTATAAATCTTCCAGCACGGACTTGTTTTGATTGCTGGAAGCTGTACTGGATGCTATTTACATACAAAAAAATATATATCTGAAAAGAATATGCTGAAAAACTATTTAAACATCTAAATAAAATTGCACACACAAATATATTAACACTAGGATATTTACACCAAGTTAGACCTCAACGACAAACTTTTCTTTAAGTATTAGTTTTGTAGTTGTATATTTGTAAATAGTCACACAGTTCAGTCAAATCTATTTGGACTTAGATATTTTGTACTTTATGGGGGAGATATATGAAGGGCACAACAAGTGATATTCTGGGCACAGTGCTAAATGTGTTATTGGTTTCTATGGTAACTGGTCTTTATTCATTTATTAAGGGACATGCACATGGGCGTCCGCAGGGGGAGGCAAGAGGGGGCACTTGCCCCCCCGCTGGATTTTTCAGCTTGTGCTGCTATTTTTGGTTTGTGTGAGAATACACTGCAATACCGGCGCCGGCCAGTAGGAATGTTAAAAGGCAGGAAGCTACAGCTTATCCCTGCCTCTCGATCATGACTGAAACCACAGGGGAGCAGAACAGAGGCAGCCTACAGAGCAGGTAAGTGAGGGATGGGGGGCACTATTACCCCCTCACCACCCTCAGCATCACCCCCCTCACCACCCTCAGCATCACCCCTGCTTTATCCGCACCCTCACGCCACCCTCAGCATTACACTTTTACCACCTCAGCATCACCCCCCTCTACCACCCCCTCACTTTCACCCCTCACACCCTCCACCATCCATCCCCCTCACTATCAACCCCTCACCATCACCCCCCTAACCACCCTCAGCATCACCCCCCACCATCATCCCCACCACCACCCTCAGCATTGCCCACGCGCAAGCTCATCCCCCTCCACCACCCTCCCAGCGTGCCCTCACTATCACCACCCCTCAGCATCACCCCTTCGCACCCTCATCATTACCACCCCTCACTATCACCCCTGACCAGCCTCAGCATTACCCCACTCCCTCAGCATCACCACCCTCAACATCACCCGCCCTCACAATCACTCCCTCCCTCAGCATCACTCCCCCTCACCACCCACAGCATTACCCCCATCACTCCCTCCCTCAGCAGCATTACCCCCTCCGTCACCAACGCCCCCTCCCTCAGCATTACGTCCCCTCACCATCAACCCCTCTCACCATCTTCCGCCTCTCCCTCTCACCATCACCCCCCTCTCCCTCTCACCATCACCCCCCTCTTTAAGCAGCTACCCCATACACATAGGGTACCAGACAAAAACTCAAACATACTCACAGAAACATACATTCACGCACACACACACACACACACATGGATACTCTCTGTCAGACACACTCTCAGGCACATACACAGGTAAACTGTGCATCAATGTGTATATGTGACAGTGTGCATGTATTGCAACTCTATTTTTTTCACTTTTTTGTTAGTGGGGCCTCATGTTTGAGTTTCGTCTAAGGCCTCATAAAGTTTAGAGCCGCCTCTGCAGAAGGAGCCTGTGTCAAAAAAGAAGACTGTGTCAAATGAAGGAGAAGAAAATGAGATTGGAGCACTTCATTCTGGACACCACATCATAAGGCTTTGGTACCTGGGCCTGGCAGGGAAACTTTGGACCTTCTCCTATCCCCAGGTAAAAAAAAAATATCAGTGTTGATATGTTCACTTTAATTTACTGAGTGTCAGGAAACACAGAGGGCTGCTGGGTAGGGGTGCCGCTAATTGGCTAGAGGGTCAGCTGGCACTCTAAGCCAATCAGTAGCTCCCCATTCATGAAAACGTAAAACATTTTTATGAATTAGGAACTAGTGATTGGCTAAGAGCGTCAGCTGACCACTCTAGCCAATCAGTGGCACCCATGCCTGACGTCAATCTGCACTTCCTGACACTCCGTTTAAGAAGCTGAATACCACTGAGCGACCTGGAGATCTGGAGTTGGAGGAAGCCTTTGGGGTAAACCATTTGAGAGTGGTTTCACCCCTTAAAGGAAAGAGAGTGCCCAGGGGCCTCCTTGCATTATAGCATTTTCATTTAGTTGAAGTTGTTATGGTGACCAGAATGTTCCTTTAATTTGATTAAAGGAACACTATAGTGTCAGGAATACAAACATATATTGCTGACACCATAGTTGTAAAAAAGCTATTCACCCTGGCTTTATGTGAAAATGACTATGCTCCTTCCCTTTCATGACACTGTCAAAAAGGGGCCAAGCATGGATGTCATTACAATTATGCCCCCCCCCCTGGAAAAATTCCTGCGGACGCCCATGTACATGCATTATTTTTGGACAACCGTCTCATTCAAAAACTTTATCTTTGAATGAAACCGTTGACTCACTCTACATGCTGTAAAAAGAAGGCAAATATATTTTTTGCTGTTTTTACCTGCTTCTTCTTTCTTATGCTTTTCACATCAACTCCATAGGGGGCACTAATATAACCAATCAGTGTCCTATCCCTGGAAAAGTGCATTGGGCATGCCACACAGATGTACATATGTGCAATTGGAAGAATTTTTCACCTTGCTACATTCTGACAGGGGGAGAGAGGGAGTCTGATCAATGTGATTCATTCCGAGCCTGGCTCTGGTATCGGGTTTCTCTTTCCTTTTCTGCCCTTTTTTTTGTCATTATTGGAGTGGTCTGAAACTGAAGTGGGTGGGTAAAACCGAGAGAGAGTGAAGAAACTCCCCTAGCTAAGAGCCGGGCCCAATCTGAGAGCCGTGCCTAATACTGCTATCTGACAAAACTTAAAGTAAGTTTTATAAACATATATTACATACTTTTTAATTTTTTTTTACTTTATTTTGTCTTGCATATTGTTCAAAAGTGTTTGCTTGCTGGTTTTAAAAATGATTGTGTAATGCATGTTCCTTTAAGCTCTTTAAGCTCTTTACCCCAGAATGGCACATGTTTTAATTTTGATAAATCTAAGCCTCTGAGTCTGTTTGTACTACCTACAGATATTGATGTCTGAAAATTCTGGAGTGCCAGAGTTTGCCTACCCATGTGATAGGCTGAGTCCATCACTCTCAGCTTATTAGCGGCACCTGTTTCCAGCCTGTAGCTGTAACTAATGTAGAGGGGGTAGAGCTGGCCAGTGCAGCACAAAAGACTTTGGGTTTAAAACGTTCACTAGTGGTTTAAGCCATGAAGGTAAGTCAGGGTCAGGACCTTCTGCCACTATAACTACTTCATTCTGATGAAGTTATAGAATACAGAGTGTTCCTTTCAGTACGGATGACAATTCAGAGAATGTATGTAGCTGTAATGCCCAGTTAACATCATAAAAATCTTCAGTTCAGGTCAATGAGAGCCTTAATTAAAGGGACACTCCACACCCCTAAAGGACTTTAGCTTGCTGAAAAGCTTCATGTGTAAAGAGTGTGTCCTCATTTTTTTTCCTGGTTTAGTTAGCTCAGTGGCTCTGAACTCAAGAGGCAGCAATTGCCCAAAGCACCTGCCTTGCAAAGACTTCTCATTGAGCTGCACTGGGAAGTCTGTGATTGGACAGTCATATAATGTCTTGGCGAGGTTATTAGAGGAGGGCTTGTAAAGGCAGCAGTCAAGAGATCTGCAGTTTTTGCAAGCTGTTTTTAGATATAACCCCAGTGAAAAAAAAACATAATTAAATACATGCATGTTTTCATTTTGGGTATATATACTAAACAGTGAACTCTATTTAATGTGTATTTGGGCAGTGGAGTGTCCCTCTAATTAATCATGTACTGTTGAGCCACATAGCGTGTTTAGTGTCTATTAGGGCATGTAATCAAAATATAATAGTTTATTATCATGTAGAAGGGATCAGAATGGAAGGAGTTAAATTGCAAATTTTTACATCATGAGTTTATGATTTATTTTTGCAAAGATTTCCTAATAATCATATAAGTAAACCCAGACAAATTATTACAAAGAAAATGTTTAAAAGCCATAATCAGATAAATGAAACACTCCAAATAAGGGTCTAATTATGCAGAGAAATATTGAGCATTCTGTTTAATAAAAATGTTACGGTGGGGAATGTTTTTGTTATGCAAGTTTGCTGACCTCCTATAGGCTTATTTCTACTTACTTACAGGCACATTGTATGTTTAAGTGTTAACAGAAACATGAATTAGCATGTGTCATATCAAGCATAGGTAAATCTTGTCACCAGGTAATTCTGACGCTTTGAGCAATATGCTATAAAATCTATATGCTCTATTTGAACGAAATCATCTCTTTTTATTTTTTTTTCAAAAACAGTGTAGGCATAATGAGTTAAATTAACTCAATGGGGGCTGCATCTGATACACAGGCGTTCTCTGGTAGCAGTGGCCTCTTTCAGCAGGATAATACACACTGCCACACTGCAACAGTTGGCCTCCAAATTCCTCAAAATCGCAGATTTATGTGCCATCTCTGACTGCTGCGCTATAGGTTCTTTTCTGTCATGAGGAGCAGGAGATGTGAATAGACGTTACCAGATAACGGCCTCAATTCAATATTTTTAGATAAGCTTCTCAGATGAGTTAATATTTTGTTAACACTTTTGCTTTAATATTTGAAAAATATTTTAAAATGTATTTTGATATGTTGATCTATTTACATATGATATATTTATTTTTATTTTAATATTTTTGGGGAAAATATTTAAAAATGTATACTAAAAAATTTTATAATTTGAAAGCTTATCCACACATTTTAAATCAAACCCATTATTGGAAACCATAAAGGCTACTATATCCCAATAGGTGTCTGGAAAACAGTTGTAATTGAATACAGATAGATTATAATGGTGGCATTTTGATTGACCAGCATTTAAGAAAGAATAAGATAAAAATAAATGGGGAAAACATTGTTCAGCAACAACTAATCAGATCACTAAATATTAAAAGTACATATGACCAAGTAATCCATTAAAAGAGCCTGCTACAAAATGTTTTGCCACATTGGCTTACCCAGAATATGTGCACTGAATTGTCAGTGAAAAATAAGAAGTGTTATACAATAAAAAATGTTTTAGTGTCTGTTTGAAATTATTTTGAACAGCCATGTTGGGCAATGTTTCCTGTTTAATTACTTTAAACAAAAATTATTTGTCATTTCTTCACAAAACCTCCCCTTTGTCACAAACAACAAAATAAATGATTATTTTAAGCTGAAATCTTTAACAAATACTTTTCTACTTCTGCTTTTTATAAACGAAGGACTGAACAAAAAATGTGTTTGAAAGAGAAAAAGCACATTTCATTATCCCTAACTAATTGTTTGGATATAAATTCTCTTTAATTTCCTGCTGACTATTCTGTTTCATGAAGACATCAAAGGAATGCAAATGACTTAAACTTAACATGGAGATCAATGATTTAAAAATCTTTGGAAAAACTACTTTTCACGTTCTGTTTCACCCACATTGCTTGCTTCTGTTCTTGGCCATAGGATTGGTACATGTCTACACTTTCATTGAGCGTTTTGTCATTATATGTTTCACTGTAAATTTAATTTATGTAGTTTTGTACTTAAATGAAAATTTTTGCCCAAACATGCATTTTATCATTGAGGAAAGGACTCAATCACTTTGTCTATCTGAGCTGGAATCCATTGGTCTGCCAGTGAATCACCATAATGACTCAGAAAAATTCTCAAGGAGGAATTTCCATGAGGGAAAATATGCTAACCATGAATAAAATACTTTAGATTCTTTTCTCGTTAGATAGCTTCTTCCCATTGAGATGCTTATATGCAAAAAGAGTATTGCCATGCCAATAGTGGCCTGTATCCTTTAGAGCTTGCAGCAGAACCAAATTAGTTATTTGTTTTTTCTTTTTTAACAACAATATAAACCCTAAAAAAAAAACTAACCAAATAAAAATAAGAGTTATACTGAATAATAAGTTTTACAAAAACACTAGAAAGTTCCCGATGTCCTAAAGCATTTAAAGCTTTAGCTGTTCATGATTTATATACACATTAACCGAGCCTGACTGTTCGGAGGAGAATAAAACGATATCACGCAGACCAAAAAGTTACTGGATTTGACTATACTGATATTTGGCTAAAATTTGGCTATACTTGGGATATGGAACTTGAAAGATTCTATAGTACTTCACACATCAGCTAAAAAGTTCTATTTTAGAGTCGAATGTTTGGAAAAGCATATTAACGTGAAAATTCAATGACAGCTGTCCTTTAAAAACACCTGGCCAATATATAATGTTATTTAAAAGGGTTACAATTGTGCTCTGCGGGCAGGGGGTGGGGGGGAGTGGAAGGTATATAAGGGAGGATTATTTTCCATGTAAGTGTGCATTGGATTTAGAAGAAATCAACGGATGTATGACAGTATACAGAAGAATATAACAAGGAATGCTTGTATCATAAACTATTTATAGTTGTATTTTTAGATTACAATTTTTACAAATCCATTACTTGTCATTAGATTTTTCAATAGGCGTTCTCCATAGGTGAGATGCTGAGAAATGTTATATAATGCAGTTTTCCAATTTTTTTGTATCTTTTCCATCTTTGCTATATCACTATGTTCCCGACATATCGGCTCCTTTTATTCTAACAAGTCTGATCAATTAGTACTAGACTTGTGCATTCATTTTTGGATGAATTGTAGTTCTTCAGAATTTAGGCTGATCAGCGGGCCATCCAAATACTATATTTCCGAATCGTAATAAGGACGTACAACCAAACAAAAAGCTTTTGCTATGGATAAGCATGTGGTTGTTTGGGTCATGATTCGGAGTTCCATCCGTGGTGCCAAAAAAAAAAGAAACGATTGATGGGGAAAAAAAGATGATTGGTGGTTAGGGAAAAGTCATTATATGTTGATTTTATTTACAGATTAAGTGAGAATAGACCAATAGAGAGAAAAAAGGAGAAGCAGCAAAAAAATATAAGATGTACACACCTGTTTGGTATGCATACCAATATTTATTTTCATTTACACCATATTTCAGACAATAATATTGAGTTATTTCCACCCTATTGTAATTTTTGGGTTGTTCTGGTAACCGCTACTCTGTTTTTTCAATTCAATTATTTTATCTTTTACCATTGCTTCTATCTCATTATACAGAAAAGCTATAGGTACTCTAAAGACTGGACATGTAAACAAGCGCCAATTTGACATTTCTTCAATCCCTAAAATACGACATCTTCCATTAACATTTTCGAAAACATGAATGAACATTGTTGTGTCCTGTTATATTTCCCCACCATTTAGTATTTGTGCATTGAAACTTAAGAACAATTGTTAAGGTTATTATTTTTGTATTTATTTATTAGTCTCTTTTATCTGAGTTTGTTTTCATTCATTTGTAAAGCATTATGTATTCTGAAGCACGATACAGTAAATGATAAATAAGCATGTTGACTTTTTGATTGTAATTCTTTGCACAGTATCACAGTAGACAATAGCAATTTTATCAACTTTTCTTTCAACCCATCAAGTACCCTAATGGTCAATAATTTTATTAGTATTGCACATAGCAGAGCCATTAATCTGGAGGTTCAGAAGCCCACCTCCTAAACTATTGACATCCTTAGTGCAATCATTTGGTGTTATAGAGTACATCTATAGCAGCGATAGGCAACCTTCGGCACTCCAGATGTTGTGAACTACATCCCCCATAATGCTCTTACAGCCATAATGCTGGCAAAGCATCATGGGAAGATATGTCATCAAAGTCTGCAATAAAATATAGAAATGTAACTTGCAATTATATTTACTCTTCTTACAATTAAACTTGTGATATTTAAGAGCAAAGCAAGCTTGAACGTGTAGACAACCAAAGGATATTAATACAATTTTACATAGAAATAATAAACTTGAAGTGCATCAACATCCACAATTTTCTGTTTAATGTATCTTTGTCTGATGTAAGCCATCTGTAAGAATCATTGTAGCCCACCAAATCCAGAACACTTAGCTTTTAAAAACATATAGCACTAAATGTGCAAATATCTCTTTAGGAGTGTGCCCTGCCCAGTGCACATGTGCGTATGTATATACATGTGTACCCTTGCAATATTTTACCTTGACATTGTAAAAGCTGACTTATAAAGGCTTTCAGTCTGCTATTCAATGCTTTTATCTCACAAATGGATGTTGTAAAAGCCTTTCTTTGTCTGGAATAAATACTCTGTGATGACAAGCTTGTTTTCTGCATTTTAATAGCTATGCATGATGACTAACATGTCTGCAACTTTTTAACAGTATTTGTTCTCTTTATCGGCTTGGGATTGCATGGGAAGGGAGAAAAGGATGCAGGTATGTGAATGAGAAATGCCTGTCCGAATTGACCAGATTAGTCACCCCATACACAGGTGACTTTCAAATACCAGATCATGCATGGCCACACTACCATCACAGCAGCGTGTTTGTGTACACACTAGAACAATGAAGTGACCTGACAATTACTGGTAATGTATCCTCAATCTCTCAGGCAAAGCCAGGCTTAAGCTTGTGGTCAATTCATAAGGGAGAAACCAGATCAACTTGTATTTCAGTTCAGCAGGTGTAACATAATTGTATATTTTTTTTTCCTCCGAGTCTCTAAAGTTTTTAGAGCTCAGACAGCAGCTTAAATCAATGTTTCAAGTACAGTATCATATGATTTGTGATCTCCCCAGACATATAATTTTGTGAAAAATTGTTTTTTTTTCTTGATTTTTTTTTTTTTTCTACAATGCTCTATGATCCTATCCAAAGATAACACAAGCCACTGTTTGTTCAAACTTCTTGCAAGTTCATCAGGGGAAACATTTTTATAACTCATATAAAAATGTTGGATGTCATAAATCAAAATCTACAGAATGCTGACGTGCGTAAAAGCAGTTTAATCCGATTGTTATTTAGTAGATTTATTTCTCGCTGAGATTTGTTTAGATTGAATATGAATTGTTGTTGGCCAAATATCAATGCGTAGAGATCTATATTGTTACATGTTAATTCTTTGTTTGTAAAGAGAAATTATAGCTAGATTAGTGTTAAAATATAATCGAGACTCAACGGATAGGTACTGTGGAGGAACGACACATCGTCCCAAAATGCTAAAGACTCTTTTGAAGCTACTTATACTGACAACTGCTTTAACGGAGGAATTGAAGTAGATGGCTTTAAATATATTTATTTATCCAGTAATTTTTTCACTCGACATTTGTATTTCTTTAGCATTGAGATTAGCTTGATTCAGCTCCACTGTTCAGGGTGTACATATGTTGTATAAATTGCATAATTTGTTGCAGAGCAATTTATCACCAAAAACAAAAAAAATCAATTCCACCCAAAATACATACAACCTAAGTATATTTAAACTCTATTGTTTTTTAGCACATCTGGTACATGTACACATTGAGGTTTTGTTGTTGTTTTTTCCGCGAAATTGATGTTTATATTAACTAACCTATTTACTACCACATTATTGCTGTGTATTTTTTTTTTTATATAGATTTAAATCTATTGGAAACATGGAATTCATAAGTAGTACATAAACACAGGATAAAGCAGCATTGTTTTATAATGATCAATGTTAAAATATAATATAAAATATATATGTAAATGAGCATATTTTGTATTTTTAATTTCCTGTGGAGATAAGGACTGTAGGATTTGTGTATAGGTGTACAGTGTGCATGTGCATGGGGGTATAGTGTGTGTAGAGATGTTTAGGGTGTTTGCTTGTGGGTTTAGTATGCGGGTATAGGTGGTATATTGTGGATATGTTTGTGTGTTTGTAAGGGTAATGTGTGGATATAGGTGGCATATTGTGTGTATGGGGATATAGTGAGTATGTATTGGGGTGCAGTGTCTGTATGTGGAGTGTGTATATATGGGCAAAGTGTGTGCATAGGGGTGTGTGTATGTGTGTGTAGGTAGGGGTATAGTGAGTGTGCATAGGGGTATATAATGTGTATAGGGACTGTAGATATATTGTGTGTTTAGAGGGAGTAGTGTGTATATGGAGTGTAGTGTATGTGTAGTGTAGTGTAGGGGTGCACTGTGTGCATAGGGGTTGTAATGAGTGTATAGTGGTATAATGTGTGCATAGTGGGTGTGGTGTTTGTGTATAATAGTGGGATAAGTGTTTTATTAACAGTTAATAATTATTATCATTAATGTAACAATTATTAAAAATGACTCATTGTTACCATGCAGAGAGGGGATACACACCAATTCTTAGTGACCCACTGTGTTGGGTATCTGGGGGATGGACATTCCTATCCTTGCAGGTGTTACATTGTGCTGGGTAGTGCTGGGGGAGCTCTGACCAATCAAAGTGTTGCTGTGGTAACCCGCTGCCGCACTTTTGTTGACAGCTTCTTAAATCCAGCAGAGTTGAGTACCAGAAGTGGCATGGCAGCAGGACAGACTGTGTGGAGGGACATACTGGCCAAGTCAAAAGAACCCTTCCCAGTGTCGGACACTCATTGAGCAGACTGGTCACTCTGCCCCGTCCTATACCTGTTTAAGAAATAGCATACTAAAAAAGGAGTCTTGGGTATGCCAAATACTTATGATTGTAATAAATACAATAAAGGAGGGTTTGTCAAGAGTAATAAAAAAGGTAGCACTCTTTGTGTCTTGTGTCTTGATATATGATGCATTAAGGAGTCTCCAAGCGCCCTAATAATTAATAGAAGGGGAAAAATACAAACAAAACAGCATTTTTGTATTGATTTCTCATCAATGACTTAATGCAGTTACTTGCTCTAAAATAAGATATACTATTAAACCATGATTTCCTCTTTTTCATGACTGCATGTAATTAAACTGCTGTTCATTTTTGTAACCCTTGTGGATTCATACAATTTGTAGTATTAATTCCATGTGAGGCCTACCTAGGCAATAATTTATAAAGTCAGTGAGGTAGATATATTTAAGACTTAATCACATACATTTCTAAGATTCTGGTGTAACAGCATATACATGTATTTATTTGGTAATAGAGTATAATACCTACATGTTGCATGTTATACTTATTCTACCTACATCTTACATGTTGTACTTATTCTACCTATGTTACATGTTTCCTTATTGTACCTACATGTTACCCTACATGCTTTTACTTAGCATGTAACAGCCCTTAATGTTAAGAAATCTCCAAAGGGCCTCTTCATTCACAGTTGATTTTCAGTAGAAATTGACTAGGCCAAAGGTAGTGGTTATTCCAGACTTGAATATACCACCCTCCTAGTGGTCAGTCACACCTTTGAATGACACTCCAGTGGTGTCAAGGGGCATAACCCCAAAATGGAAGTACTAGAAAATGACTTTCCTGTTACTGGTCACTGAAACCAGAACCAGGACTGTCAGCTGGACAAAATATTAGTAAATAATAAATAATTAAATCAAAATTGCCATCAATATGTCGGAATATAGAGAGGGTTCATACGTAAATTCAAGTGATTAAAATAGCCTAAATGGCTCTTCTCCTGTCTAAAGGACTCTTAGACGTAAAGAATCTATTTGAGACTCAGGACTTTAATATAATCAACCATAGTATGTCCATGTCAACAGTAAAAGCGGTTGTGGAATGAGCCTTTAAATTGACTCCTGTAATCTAGATGGAAAAGACAATCAGTCAAAGAGGAACTTTGAATAGTGGCTGTATATAAAGTAACACTTGTAGCAAAGCCCGCTGTATCAAAAAAGCTACAATAAGAGTGTAGTTAAGCAATCAGCAATTAAGGATAACAGCATTTAACTGGATACCAAGTAACATATAATAAAAGGAAAAAAGTCTACATGAAAATTCGTAGATTAATCACAAAATATGTCATAAATGATAAATCTTAAGTTAGTGGTTTCCTAAATCGCTATGGGGTACAAAGAGTATCTGTTGCCCCCTCAAATACATACAGAGCCAGTCCAGATTCCTCAATCAAATAGATAGTTCCAATCTAGATAGCATATCAGGAGTGACAGGAGGAAAAGGTGAAAAATTAGGAAATAATAGTGCTAATGTGTAGAACCATGCTTAGAGTGCTGGTTACCTACACATCGTGAAATAGTGCCCTAGAAGTGAAAATAAAAAGTGAGTGAAAGTGAAGGAGAAAAACCTCCTTCAACCCGACGCGCGTTTCGGTGCTGTGATGCACCTTCGTCAGGGGCTGAATTCGTTATGGACCCTAGACCTTGTTTATATACCCCTGGTTATTTCAGTTATGACGTGAATTGATGAGAAAAAAAAAAAAAAAAAGGCTCCAATCAGGGTTAAGTCCACCTCTACATTGTGTGGTTTATATTTAACCCTGTATGTACTCATTGGATGGAGTGACTTGCTTCATAGAATAGGGAAAGGACGAAGGTGAATATATCTGTGTAAATTTTATAATCAGAGACGGATGATTCGTCAAGACATTTGTATCATGTAAAGTCAGTGTATTGCTATCGCAAGGCATTGTTTGAGAAGTAGACGGTTCATCATGGGTTATCTGGACGCCTGTAGGATCATGAGAATGGGTAGAGAGACTTTGAGCGAAAAACCTCTAAAAAGTGGAAATAAGGGATTTTAACCCTCGCTCAGCCATGGGGACCTAATACCTATCCCAGGATATCATAAGGATTATATAAATATGGGCGGTCAGGTTAACTGTACTTCCTATTAGGGTAATGATCATTTCATTATCAAGCCTCATTCTCGATTTACGGGCGGAATTAACCCCCGCTATACTGTTCTTAGCAGTCATGTGAAAATAGTAATAGCTGAGCTTATACCCAAAATTCCCATGTGCGGGTATTATCAAATGGCTTGGTGATCGTAAATAAATTGCCAGATACTCATATACCAGTGTGTCTACATAAATACTAGGTAATGAATGCCTCTGATATACATAATCAAATATTGAGGCTTTTTATAATGCAGATAAATTCGTCAGTTCTTATTCTTTCTAAATGGAGATTAGTATTTCGATAATCGAAATTTGTCCAGCCATTCCCGTTGGCAGTATCAATTCAATTTGTCAATTTAGATGGCTGGTACGTTGGGCTAGTCCATATATCCATATAACGTGTATAGTATTATAAATAGGAGATGGAGGGAAAAGTAGCATACGACATATTAAATTTTAAGTAATTTATATAACTTTTAATGGATCATGTGTCATCATGGGATCAGAGTGATCGGTCATGTGTAAGTCTTACTGGACATAATTTACTCAAATGAGTGAGTTATATAGTATATTTAAAGTGTATCCAGAAGATACCCACTAGACAGGCTATAATAATGAGGGCTGTATACCTTCTTTGAGCCACTAGGGGTCAGTCACAGACATACCAGGGGTAAATTTCCATATTGAATGTATCTAAGTGGTATTTACTCTTTTGATGGATTAATTTCCAATTATTAAATAGTAAATTAATGAAGTGTTGCTAGGGAAGAACCGGTATTTAATCAGGGATAAAGGGAGTGTATGAAAATCCTTCGTTAAGGCCCAAGGGGGATAGAGTTTTTAATTTAAATATCCAGAAGCTCTCTCGCTGTAAGAGTCTTTTGTCCAGATCTCCCTTCCTTGGTCCCAACTTTATTTTTTCTACTCCATTAAAGCGTAAGCCCTGTGCAGAGCCGGCATGTTTAATTTTCAAATGTCTTGATATAGATGTATCTATCTGTCTGGATGGATTCACAGAGTTTATGTGTTCAAGGATGCGAGTTTTAAACTGTCTGAAAGTCTTCCCCACGTATTTCAAATTGCAACTGCAAGTAATGAGGTATATTAGGCCCTCGGTTTTGCAGTTAAAAAAGGTTTTAGTTGTATGTATCTCAGTATTATCCGAGTTAGAGAATGATTTCGATTGTTTCCGGATAAATTTACAGGCCTTACACTTGCCGCACTGAAAGGTGCCGGCAGCAGGCGATTTAAGCCAGGTGTTAATAGGTTTTGGGAGAGATAAATGGCTTGGAACCAAAATATCTTTTAAGTTCTGACCTCTCCTTGCTGTAATCGATACGTGGGGTGTCAGCACATCCTTCAGATGTGTATCTTGGTACAGTAGTGGCCAGAATCTCTCTAGTGTTTTTTTCATACCGTCCCAACCCGAATCAAAGGTTCCAATACATCTTATTATTTCCTGATTTTTGTTTTGGGGGGGGGGGACTTTTCGGACAGAAGGTTGGTCCTTTCAGTAGCTAGTGCCCTGTGATAAGCTCTTTTTAGACACTTGTTTGGATATCCCTTGGCTTTAAAAAGGGATCTCAGGGTCTGTGCTTTTATTTTAAAATCTTCTTGGGAGGAACAATTCCTCCTTAGTCTGAGATATTGGCCTGTCGGTATCCCACTTTTTAAAGCAGGGGGGTGATGACTCTCCCAGTTCAGAAAGTTATTGGTTGCGGTTGGTTTTTTGAAAAGCGTGGTGGTGAAATCGTTGTTATGAGAAATTTCGAGAGTTAGGTCCAAAAAATTCAGTCTTTTCCCTCCTATATCGAAAGTGAATTTAAGGTTAATCTCATTCACATTGAGTACTTCCACGAATTCATGGAATAGATCAATCGGACCTGTCCACACTATCAAAATGTCATCGATATAGCGTTTCCATAGGTTTATGTGTACGCTAAATTTATCGAGACTAGGGTTGAAGACAATGTTACTTTCCCACCACCCCAGGTGAAGGTTGGCATAGGATGGTGCACAAGTCGTACCCATCGCTGTGCCCTTCACCTGGTGATAGTAGTTGCCTTTAAAGAGGAAGTAATTATGAGTCAATATAAACCTCAACAGTCTGAGGACAAACTCATTGTGTTCATTGCGGGTAGGGTCTCTCATATACAGAAACGTTCTAACGTGTCTGATACCAACATCATGGGGAATAGAACTATACAGACCCTCAACATCTAGGCTACAAAGGCTTGCTTTGGCCGGAATTTTCATATCTTTGAGGATGCTGAGGGTCTGCTTAGTGTCTCTCAAATGAGAAGGAAGAGACTTAACTAGATCATGAAGGATGTGTTCAATATACACACTACAATTCTGCGTCAGATTGTTATTGCCTGAAACGATAGGTCTCCCTGACAATGTTTTGTGCTGTTTATGAATTTTTGGTAAAGCATAAAATGTAGCTATCACTGGTTTTTTATTGAACATAAATTTAAATTCATCCTTAGAAATGAGATTGGACTGAAGTGCTTCCTCTAGTATTCCTTTTAATTCATTTAGATATTTAGCTGTGGGGTCTGAGCTCAGAATCATATATGTGTCTTTGTCGTCTAGGATTCTGCTGACCATTTCAATATAAGCGGTTTTATTCATAACGACTATGTTGCCCCCTTTGTCTGAAGCCTTTATGATAATTGAGTCATTCTATCTTAGTGTATTGAGAGCTTTTCTTTCAGCTTGACTCAAATTATCAAAATGGTCAGAGGAATAAAAATCATCACTCATACCCTCAATTTCTTTGCATGTCAGTTCAACAAAGAGGTCGATGTATTTAAACTCCGAAATAAATGGTGTGAATTTACTTCTAAGTTTCAGATTCGTGAAGGGTGCTTGCTTCTTCGTAGGGAGGTCATTGCTGTTGAGGAGATCAACTAGATTGTCAAGAAGATCCATATCCTTAACCTCCAACCCCAGTCTTAATGCCTTTTTAGATTTTTGAATCTCATGAAACTTATGTAACGCCAACTTGCGTGCGAAAAGATGGATGTCCTTTGTCCACACAAACTTATCGAACTTGGGTGTAGGGACAAAGGCCAGCCCTCTTCCAAGCACCTGGGACTCAAGGGGAGTGAGTTGATGAGACGACAAATTAATGATCTGGCTACTTTGTATTAATAAGCTTTTCTCCTTTTGTATCCTCGTGTTGAGGTTTTGCTTCTTGTGTTTCTTTGGCTTTTCTCCTCTGTATTCGTTCTTTCTAAAAAATTAAACCCTTTCTTAAGGATACTTTTAGGATTACCCTCTGCTGACGTTGAGGGGCTTTCTTGGTTTGAATCAGGCTCTGATGCACTGGAGTCGTACTCTGATGTGGAGAATCTATCAAAGTCTACTCTCTTGCTTTTAAATTTGCGGTAGATATTACCAGTTTGAAAATCTTTTGTATCTCTCATGAATTTGGAGTGTTTCCTAAGTTTAATTGATGTTTGAAACTTATCTAGGTTGGTTTTGAGTTTTATCTCAAATTGTTCGAAGTTGGGTTCGTTTTTGTACGTCTGGACTTTTTCAATCTCCTCGTCCACCTCTTTATTAACTCTCTCTAGTCTCTTAGTTTTGTACCTACATAGAATATCCATGAATTTTTTTGAGCATGTTCCTGCTGCCTCTTCCCATTCTTTAATAAACTCGGATTCTTCAATATGTGGGGCAGGGATATTTTGAACCCTCAAACCTCTTGGAATAAGTTCCTTACTTAGATATTTTTCTAAGGAAGCTATCTCCCAACCTGCTTTAATTTGCTGTTTAAATAAGAATGTTAAGTGGTTGAATGCTGAGTTTATATTTGTATGAGTGATATTCTCTTGCAAGTGCCCCTCAGAGAAGACTGAGTCTATGTCAGAGTACCAGGCATCCCTTGACGTTTTATCTGATAGAAAACCGGCCATAACCAGGCAACACTTAAAAGGTGATATGGTACTGAAACCAATTTAACAAAAAAAGTAGTAGAAATTGACTAGGCCAAAGGTAGTGGTTATTCCAGACTTGAATATACCACCCTCCTAGTGGTCAGTCACACCTTTGAATGACACTCCAGTGGTGTCAAGGGGCATAACCCCAAAATGGAAGTACTAGAAAATGACTTTCCTGTTACTGGTCACTGAAACCAGAACCAGGACTGTCAGCTGGACAAAATATTAGTAAATAATAAATAATTAAATCAAAATTGCCATCAATATGTCGGAATATAGAGAGGGTTCATACGTAGATTCAAGTGATTAAAATAGCCTAAATGGCTCTTCTCCTGTCTAAAGGACTCTTAGACGTAAAGAATCTATTTGAGACTCAGGACTTTAATATAATCAACCATAGTATGTCCATGTCAACAGTAAAAGCGGTTGTGGAATGAGCCTTTAAATTGACTCCTGTAATCTAGATGGAAAAGACAATCAGTCAAAGAGGAACTTTGAATAGTGGCTGTATATAAAGTAACACTTGTAGCAAAGCCCGCTGTATCAAAAAAGCTACAATAAGAGTGTAGTTAAGCAATCAGCAATTAAGGATAACAGCATTTAACTGGATACCAAGTAACATATAATAAAAGGAAAAAAGTCTACATGAAAATTCGTAGATTAATCACAAAATATGTCATAAATGATAAATCTTAAGTTAGTGGTTTCCTAAATCGCTATGGGGTACAAAGAGTATCTGTTGCCCCCTCAAATACATACAGAGCCAGTCCAGATTCCTCAATCAAATAGATAGTTCCAATCTAGATAGCATATCAGGAGTGACAGGAGGAAAAGGTGAAAAATTAGGAAATAATAGTGCTAATGTGTAGAACCATGCTTGGAGTGCTGGTTACCTACACATCGTGAAATAGTGCCCTAGAAGTGAAAATAAAAAGTGAGTGAAAGTGAAGGAGAAAAACCTCCTTCAACCCGACGCGCGTTTCGGTGCTGTGATGCACCTTCGTCAGTTGATTTTCATGTTGTTAATACTGTAAAGTTAATATTGTAATATATTGCAAAACATGTCATTATTGTACTTCATATAAAAGAAATTGCCATAACATTATTTTAGAGATCTCTTTTATTTCATGTCAACTTGTGTGCTATCCTACAGTTTTGGAAGTTAGTTTGGTATCATAACCTTTGCCCCCGATGGTTAGTTTTAATGAAACTAAATTGACTTTTTAGATTGTTTGAATTGTGTGTTATCATTTAGGGGTCTATTTACTAAACTTTGTGTAGTGACCAACTTGCTAGATCAAAACCATAATGGCCGAGTTGGAAAAATATCCCATTTAGCTGATATAGAGACCGCTTCAAAGATGGCTATTTCATCTCCCTGAATAATAAATAAATGGCTTTCTTCTAAAACCTAGTAATACCCAAGAAAATGTGTTACCAGTGTTTTTGTATATATTCAGAAATAAAACATGTTTTTTTCCTTTAGAATAAATTTAAAAACAAAATGTATTTTTTCCACAAAACCATTGCACAGTTTTAATGATCAACCCCATATTTAAAAAAACATGATATTTACAAATGCCAGTATTTTAGAGATACAAATGAACATTGGAATATAGGCCATCTGGCAGCAAACGATAAAGAGCAAGGACAGAAAGCTGCTGTATGTTACTATGTATCTGACTTTCACTGACCTCCTTTTTAACAAGTCAACATGCATTCTATCAAGATTTCCAACTTCCTTCTCGATGCTGCATCCTATTCCCATCACTGAGTTTCAAGTAGAGGATAATATGTACAATGGCCAAAAATGCCAGGACGAAAATCACCTTGCTTGCTTGCTTGGCTTAATTAGGTTTCTGCTATGTAACAGAAAGACAACATTCTTTTTCCAAACCATAGCTATCATTTCTTGTATTCAGTCACTTGATAACTGATTTAGAGTGTATAGTCTTACAATCAGATGGGGTACCGAACAGCTGTAGATGGCAAAATTATTCTCCAATATGTAAGCTCTTTAAGCAGAGCACACCGTATTATACCTGCAGATTCCAAAGAGTTGCATTCATTTTTTAAATATTACAAAACATTTTTTATAAAAATATAGTATGATTGTGAAAACACACACATAATCCAATGCAGTGGAGGCTGGCTCATCCACTGGGCCCCCCCACCCTCTCCCCATTTTCCCCCCTACCAGTTTTTATGTGAAGAATACAATTATTTGCAGTAATTTAAAAGCAATAAGATTATTTTTCTGAATAGTGAATAGGAGGGTGATAAGCCAAAAAAATATGGGAAAAAGATAGTGTGACGGACCTGCTGACACTCCGAATGATTGCCTCCGCCAATCGATGCTCCTAGTGCTTGCCGAGGACTCCAAGCACTCCAACCGACACCATCAGCACTGCAGACTTATCCCATCCCCCAAGCATGAGCCATGGGTTCAAGAAAGGGTCAAGCAGGTCTGTTTAATGAGCACACAAAGGCAACAGCACTCATGCAGCAAAACAACTCCTCCTCAGCGGAAAACAAAATGACAGTTATATGCCCAAATAACGTATTTAAAGGGAAAAATCTTCCAGGGGCCATAGTCATACGGCAAGTGGTGAAGGGCACTTCATCACAGATAGTGTCTCTTTAACTCTGCAATCGATTACAATTTTGCAGGGTCCCTCATTGGTAGTTATTTGTTGAAGCTTTTTTGAGAGCATCTAGGCATAAAAAAGGGTGGAAGAAATTTGGGCAGGTTTGAAATCTGCCCTGTTTCTGCAGGTTTTGCACATGCCTAGTCTCCTTTAAGATAGAATTGCAGGGATTTCCATTGCTTTGCCTTTTTGGCAGAAGATTCAGCTGCCCATGATTGGAGGCATGCTATTGGCCTCTCTATTCAGGGCCATCATTAGCTCATAGCACCAGGGGGTGGAGTTACTGGGCCCATGGGAGAGGATACGTAAGAAGCCATCTTGGAAGCAACACAGAGAGAGCACAGCAGCAGCTCCTGACCCCTGCCAAATATAAGTGTATAAAACATGTGTACCTGTATGTCAAGGTTTGTCAGGGTGTTTGTGTATGTTTCAGTGTGTGTATCTATGTGTGTGTCAGTGTGTATCTGAATGTGTGTGTGTTTGTGTCAGTGTGTTTATATTTGTGTGTCTATAAACGTGTATGTATATCTGTGTATGTTTGTATGTGGCAGTGTATGTGTGTATATGCATACATCCCATCAAACACCCACACAACATGCAAACACAACCCTGCAAATGAAAACATTACATACAAACACAACCTGTAATAAAAAGCAAATATTATATACAAACACCTATTCATTCAAACGACAATACTCCACACACATGTACACCTGCATTTAAAAGCCAACACTACACACAAGCACACCACTGCATTCCAATGGTAACAGTACATACACCTCTACATGCACACACATATTCTGTACAAAAACATGTTTACATTGAAAAGCACAAACACTTCTCACTTCACAAATAAAATCCTACAAGGATGTGCAAATGGTAGATAGCATAGCATCGTGGGGCTTGTACAAAAGATGGGAATCTACCTTTTGGCCACCTTTAGCCAATGTCTTGCACCAGGGTCATCTTTTCCTTCATTCCATTACTTGACTGAATCTCATCAATACTGATTGACAGCCACTAGAGTCAGTCTGATCCCTGCAATGCAATTATTGCAGTTTTTCAGAAACTGTGATAAGTTTCATTGCAGGATTAAGGAGACAGGGGCATTGCACCCAGACCACGTCAATGAGATAAAGTGGTTTGGATGCCTACAATGTCCCTTTAAAGAAGCTATGGATATCCATGGCTTTAGCCTGCCTATTACCAAGCAGGCTGGGACTGGCCATCAGGCCCGAACTGGCACGGTGGGCCGCAATGGCCGTGGGCCGAGGCAGGCAGGGGAGATCACAGGATCTCCCCTGTCGGCTCATGCAGAGCCGACACTATCCGAGCGCTGGCCCTGCTGTTTGCCTTCACTCCCAGGCTAAAGGTAAGAAGGGAGGGGGGATATAACTTTTTTTTTGTTTTTCTGGGTTTTTTTTAAATAAAATTTTAAAAATTACATATTTAAATAGACATTCACTCACAGTACACTCAGACACTCCTAGCACCCCCTTACACACACACACAGAGCACCCTCAGACACACAGCACCCTCATACACACACAGCACCCTCATACACACAGCACCCTCATACACACACACAGCACCTTCATACACACAGCACCCTCAGACACACAGCACCCTCATACTCACACAGCACCCTCAGACACACAGCACCCTCATACACACACAGCACCCTCAGACACACAGCACCCTCAGACACACAGCACCCTCACACACACAGCACCCTCAAGACACACACAGCACCCTCATACACACAGTACCCTCCGACACACACAGCACACTCTCACACATATACAGCACAAACACACACACACATATATATATATAAAATGTATAAATTAACCCTCAGAGAGTTAACAGACAAAGACAATTAGAATCATTGAATGTGACGGCAGATAAGAACACCCTTACACACACACTGCACCCCTCACACACATGCTGAACACATACACCCAACACATAATACGTGCCCCTCACACATAAAATACGTCTAAACATAAAATATACACTGAATCCTCTACACACTAGATCTCCTACACACACACTGCACCACCTACACATACTACATTCCTGACATACAAACTCTGGATTCCCCGTGCACACACTACATTCTCTAAACACACACTCTTTACAACCCCTACACACACTTTGTCACCTATACACACACACACTCACACACACTATAGCCTGTATGCACACACTCACTACATCCCCTATATGCCCCCTATACACACACACTCTTTACAGCCCCTAGCCACACAAATTACACCACAAACACGAATGAAATTGACCTATTTACACAATACCACACCACAGTCAGCTCACTCTACACACACGCAATACCACAAGCAGGCTCCGAACACACGCACAATACTCTTTCCTGGCCCTTTTGTCCTCTGGTATCCCACTTATGGAAATTTGCTTGTGCTGCGCAGAACAAATACAGGGCCTTTTTCCCATGCTTGATCTCTTCAGCAGGGCTCTGCGCATTGAACTAACATGCTCACTTTGAGAGGGAGCATGCTTGTCATTAGTCATGACAAAACACACCCTCTCTGGCCCTGCCCCTTTCTCAGGGGGCCGCTGTGATTGAAAAATGCCCGGGCCAAATTTTTTTCCCAGCCCAGCCCTGTCACCAAGGATACCTACAGCTCAAGACTATGTCAATTCTCTACAATTCATGTTTAGCAAAATAAGCTTTTATTACAAAAATGTTATCATATGAAGAATATTGTTCACCTTTCAAAAGGAATTAATGCAGAATTTAGTTCGTAATGAGTGTATGCTATAGATACTGCACACACAAATACACACGCAAACACACATTTTATATCAAACTAATAAGTACTCTTTATTGCAGATGAATTAAAACTATCATTCAAAACAACTAATATTCAGTTAATCACCACAGACAAGTGTTAATAGATTTAAAACCTGCTTTATTACATGTTATGCTAATGCTGTCTAAGTAAGTATCATAAATTAAAATCAGAGCTATGGTGGGCCTTTTTATGTTGTATTAAAAATAGCAGGTGAGTGCTGCATTTTAATTAGAATTTACTGACAGGTTCTGTTGATGGAACTGTCCTACTCACAAGCAAAAAAATAGGTGTCATACAAATTTTCTTAAAATGGTGTGAGTATTAGAAATTATTAATTAGCACTTAAATCTTTTCTTTGGGCTTTCTGACATCCAAATATAAAACCACAGGTATTAAAATTAGGATTTGTGTGTTACACAGCTTTCGTTCTTTTACTGCATATTTTGGCTGTTTATTTTGCATCATTCATATAACATAATTCTCAATGTCCTTGCAATCTGCAATACATATGCTTTGAGATTCTGTATAAATGAATTCTAGGGCAAAGCTCTATAATTGGGAAAGGTTACTACTCCACATTTATAACTTTGCCCTTGTATTGCCCTTTTTACATAAATCCATTATAAATATGACACAAAGAAAAGCAGAAACAAAATGGCAGAAGAACACAGCACCTCAGAAAAAGTAAACATTAAAAAAACAGCAATTAATTTATAGCACTATAGGTATATGGTATAAATATAGTGATATATTATTAATGGTTAACCTTTGCATA
This sequence comes from Pelobates cultripes, assembly GCA_933207985.1. Lineage (NCBI taxonomy): Eukaryota > Metazoa > Chordata > Amphibia > Anura > Pelobatidae > Pelobates > Pelobates cultripes. Next base: position 196,738,776 of record OW240915.1, read on the forward strand.
ATTATTGTACAGATTTAAAATCAGTGGAATAATAATAATAACAACGTAACACCAGTGTCTAGAGTTTGGACTAGCTATGCATCATTGGAAATACATATGCAGAATAAAATTTTACAATAAATGATATAAATACCACACATATCAGAAAATGTTTCTATTACACAGTAAATAAATTCCTTGTGCTTCACGTTAAGCTAATTTTGAGTGTACATTTCATTCTCCTATCCCGGAAGTATTGTTTCGGTTATCACCTTCCATTAAGTTTGAAGACATTTTGATCAGTCTTGCCAAAATTCTACAGCACTTACCAATAGTTGTTCAGTCAATGGAGATTTACTGCAGCATATTATTATTTGAAACATGTTGCAGTAGGGTAATAAATTCTTACTTCTTTCAGCCTTTGCTTTGATTGCACCCATGTGTAACACCTCACAAAATGTATTGGTTTACTTAGTACAAAAACATTTCTTTTGCGCTTGAGAACAGATGACGGTGATTACTTAGGAAATTCTTTGACACTATTAGTTCAAACATTCATTCGTGAGTATATTTAAACATAATTAGGATGTTTCATTTATTCAAAGTTAGAAACAAGGCCTGATGTTAATGTGGGGTTTCATGATACTGGAGTACTATGTTTGCAGTAAATGCCACATTATAAAAACATTTTGAATTAATTATGCTGTAAATATGACTAATTAAAGGGCACCGGTCATGCCTAAAATAAGATGATGGCACTTTAAAGAGTGTAAAATATCATCTATGCATTGTATTAACCTAACTGCTTTCAAATATATAGATGAAAAACTATTTAGTTTTTTTTTTTATAATATTGACTTTCCTGCATTTTACTGCTATGCCATTGACATGCTGTAGGCATAGCAGCAAAGGCTGCACATTAGAGTGCTGTGAATAGAATGTAAACATTTAAACATTATTACAGTATTCTAGGATAATGGTCACCTGCATTAAATACATGCATCATGTTTTAATTCAATAGAAGTCTTTGTTGGCCTTATCCTAGGCATGCTCAGAACTAAAATACATTTTAATACAACTTTTTTTATTTTATTATTTTTTTATTTGTTACATTTTTGTTTGCAATACATTGAATGGTTCATTACAATTTATAGCAAATGACATAACAACCGAATCCACTGTTAAGTGTAAGAGAAAATGTAACCCATTAAAGAAATGATCCCAGAAACAGATGAAGCAGATGACACAAGACATGGAGGTTTGTCAACATTTCTTAAAATGTTTACTTATACATATAAACACTAGCTTTGAGGCTTTGGAACTATTTCTTAAATAGTATATATATATATTTGAATTTCCCGTGTTCATATTCAGCTAATGAAAATATTTAGCAAATTAATTTATGTAATCATTACAATGTTAAGGGTTTATTGGACAGTCTTCTTTCATAATGTGGTAACAAGATCTCACTCTCGTTTACTGTGCTTCAGAATAAACCTGTGCCTATCCAAGAATCTTAATATATTCCCCAAACTAATCACCCTCCCCCTGAGAATTAAGACTGAAATATTTGAAAAGGTGCTGGTGAGAGTTGGCACTTGTAAATTTTGCTGCCTGACTTCACTATCAGTGATCACAGCTGACGGAGAGTTAATAAAAGAGCAAAGCTAGCTGTCAGACCAGATTAGCATGTTCAAAGGACAAGACAAAGGAATAACGCAGTTATTATTTAGGGTCACTAACTAGTTTTCCTTTTTACTAAAGAATCCTACCTGGTGAACACACCATGAAATTAATTCAGCAGCATATTTAGAATTATCCCATTCCGTGCCATAGAGTTTCTATAAATAATATAACATTTAAAAATAACCGGCTAAATAAAATGCAGCAAACTGTTCAGGATCCATTATATTTAGATGACACATGTATCTCCAATATGACTAAATCTCTTAGGTTTTTAACTCTTACACGATTCAGACTCAGGGTGATAGGTGTTGTGTGCAGCAGTGATGTTGGTATTGATGTAAGCACTAGATTGGTCTATATTCAGATGGAATTTTGTGTTAACTATTAAAACTTAGAATCACGGATCACTAAAGATGAACTAGCAGGTGATGAGTAATAGCAGCAGCATGTTAGGGATCATTCTTTAAGGTTTTGCCTAATTGATGCTTTGTGGGTGAGACGTGCTATTTAATGATTAGGAGGCCAGAGGTTTTTTTGAACCCTTGCAAACCAGCTTGGGGTTAGGGTAGGTATTGTAATGGGATTGGATACTTAGGGAGTATTGGCCCTTATTTATGGCGGGCCATGGATCAATCATCCTTTGGTACATTTATGTTCCAAGGGGTTTGGGCATTATCTGGCTCATGATTCACAAACGCAAACAAGTATTCAAAATCCCACTCTAACCACTACATCTCGCTAATGGTAATATGTTGAGTTGTGCAGATTTGTTTTTCTGAATATCCAATAAAGATCAGATTAGATCACCACATTTCATTGCCTAATCACTGGAGGTCTATAAACAGCTCTTGGGAATTTGTTTTTTATAATTGTCTTGTTTACCTCATGCAAACATTATCCTCAGTTACCACATTACACAGGTTGAGAGGAAAAGGCAATTGATTTTGATGACTTGGGAAAAAAAAAATACTCAATGTCATAGCGCAGGTCAGGCCAGCCACAATTAAATATTGCGTTGTACACATACAATATCTACATAAAATATGAAAGCACAGAGGAGAAAGTGAGAAGGTAGCAGGGTCGAGGGAAGAGAATGATTGATGAGAGTTGAAAAAGAAGGAGTACAAGGTCCATATAAAGAATCTTAAACATCTGTAGGAAAAATAAATTGGAAATGTTTTAACGACTACCAGATATTTTTGCCATGTGACAGGTGACCTGCTAACAAAATGTGGCCTACTTAAATGTGACCTACTAAAAAAAGGGGAGCACCGACTGTGTATATCAATCATGCTAACTCGCTCCTTGATGGTCAAAGTGTGACCATAGGATAGGTCTAAAATCTCCAAGCAGAAACCACTTGTACTAAGCTAGTGTCTAATCTTGGTTAAATGTCCCACTTTAAGTTTTCTTTTTGGGCTAACTGGATGTTGAATCCAATCACATCCAGTGCAGGCCTAGTGACTATGAAGAGACGCCAACCTCCTGTTGTAGCCTCCAGCAAGTTAGTTTTAGCTCTGTATGGATGCTGGCCTTAAGATATACTTTTTTTTTAACCTCTACACTACCAACAACAATTATATACAACACCAGTTTCAGTTTCTGTTTTAGTTTCTATCCTGTATGGAAGTCTGCAGGAATCAATGATCCAACAGCCAAGCAGTAGGAGAAAGTTTAAAGGGATGTTAAAGTATATGCAGAAGTTGCAATAGCAGGGAACATTGACCTGTTTTAACTTGCATGGTTTTAGCTAGTATTATATTTATATTCATATTGCTAATATTTTGCAGGCATTTTAGTAAATTTGAATTTCCAAAAATTTGCCATGCTAAATATATGATAGAAGATGCAGAAAAATGTAACATTTTTAATTCTGTTTTTTCAAAATGTTATTATATTTTACAAATTGCAAGGCACTGAACACAGGATACATGTAATTTTTTATGTTTCTGCAAAGGTTTAAGAAATTATTATTCTATAAATTAATAGAAACTTTATTTCTATCCTGTCCTTACTTAATAACTAATGTGTTAACTATGCACATCATATCTGTTTTATAAAACACACTTGTGAATGGGTTAAGGTTATGATTCCTGGTATGTTATTTTTTATTGTATCACTTTATTTGTTTCTACAATTGAGCTAGCACAATAAACCAGAATGAGTTCTGATTTCATAATACCTTAAAATAAGACAATTTTATTGTTTGCTCGGGAAACTTGCCAATCAATTACCTAAACCATTTAACACTCATTGCTCCTAGATCTGCAGGAATTGTTTGCCACTGTTTTAAGATCATTTATCTACATAGTGCCAGAGAGTAAAATTACAAAGTAAAGCTTTGTAGAGCTTGCATGAGTCTGTTAAACTGATAGGGGCATATTCATCTGTGGCTCTTTTCGTTGTTAGAGATTACTCAGTTTGAGTTCTTATAATTTCTGGTTGCTAATTCTTTTCCTCTGTGAAAAAGGAAAGATGAGATTAATGTTATGCAAAACATTTTTGTCTTTTACATTAAATGTTGCAGAATATTTTTAAACCTTGTGCACATAGTAAAGTATGGTAGAAGTATCTATAATGTATGACCTTAATGTTTGTTTGTTTTGTACCTTGCTATAGGGGAACTGCTACACAAACAGATAGGAAAATACACTTGATTCTAATGCAGTTACAACACACACGCGCACACACACACACATGAGTGCACATGCACAGACACACACACAGTTAAAGTGATTCTTTTTTACAGCAACCATGTGAAGCCCACAGCAGGAATGTGTGAATTTGCTATATGATCGTGCCATTATGTAACTTTCTGTTTTATTTCTACAAAATATGTTTTTAAAATTTAGAGAGTGGACCTTTGTCAACAATAAATATTTTCAATTAGAATTTTTTGAATTGTCATGAGTTTAAAAATAAACATGGGAGAGGGTACCGAAAGGGAAAAGGGTGGGAGGGTGATAAAAACAAGTACATGTGGCACATGGTATGCAACATAAAAAATAGGAGAAGGGGTAATGCACAAAGTTGCAACAGTGTTATAACTTATGCCATGAGCAGTTGTATATATTGTTCCTGATTGACTGTATGACGTATTGGTATCATTTCAGCTATACAACTAAACAGAATCTCGCCACGGACTTTTGGAGGGGCCTGCTTGCCAGTCTCCTGCCAAAAGACTATGGGCCAGGTCAGCGACTGTAAAGACCCATATTTTATTCACCCTGGATCCCCTGGTTTGGCACTTTCCATTCATGCACATAGAACCGAACGCTAGCTCCCTGGCGGCCGTTCGCATGGACTAAAACTGCAAATAGACTTCAGGGGGACTTAGCTGCAAATGCCCTGGAACTATTTTTGGCATTTAGACTTTAGGTTCCTGTCAGTCCCCCAGCGGCACTTAGCCGCAATTCTATGGAACTATTTTGGGCATGGGACCATGCATGCGGTTGGTCAAATATGACATCATATTCCGGCTCCCAGCATTACTGCGGATCGCGCAAGGAAGCTGAGCAGAAAGCTCAGGGGAAAGTGCTCCCTCGCCGGCCGGCCGCCCACCCGCCTGCCCCGGGGGAGCCCAAAGGTGGCCAGCCGGTTAGCTCTTGGGCTCCCAGAAATCGAGGCAAGCAAGGTATTTGCCAGGGCAATTGGGGGCAGAGTTTTTTGCCGCCCCCTGAAAATTGCCGCCCAAAGCAAATGGCTTGTTTGCCTTGCGGCAAATACGTCCCTGAAAGACACTATACTTTCCTGGTGAATCTATACCCATGCGTTTATACGTGTAAAATAACTGTATCTTCTCTAAAAGACACTATACTTTCCTGGTGATTCTATAGCCATGCGTTCATACATGTAAAATAACTGTATCTTCTCTAAGAGTTGAGCTCTGGAAGGATATGTTCGTTGTTTCCAGTTGAGGGCGATCAGGTTGCGGGCCGCTAGAATGATCAGTGCTCCCACCTATTTAGAAGCTTTAGACAATGTGCTTGGGAAGAGCAGAAATAAGCATGTTTGTATATTTATTTTGATATCTTTTAGCCCCAAGGTTGAAATGAACAATAGATACTTTAAAGCACTGTCATTTCACCTCATGTAATTTAGGTACTCTGTTCTAACTATTTAATGTTGGCTTTAAAACTACATTTAAACAAATAGATGACTAATTAGTATTATAAAGTGCTACTTGCAATCTTTCCACAACACTGCCAATATAATTATGATTTGAAATGTCACATTTCCTTTTGCTCACACCTCCCTGTGGTCTAAATCTTCTCCACAATCACCACTTTGGAACACAGACGTCGAAGAGAATTGTCTACAACAGGTACAGTGTTGCAAATGACAACTGATTAGGGAAACTGCAATTTTGCAAATGTATAAGCATTTTAAATAAAAAAAAATATAAAAAATATATTAAATATAAATATATATATAAGGAAATTAGCATGAAATCTGACTGACTGGAGGTGAAATAAATGTAGTTACGCCTCAATAGTGTAGCTTTCATTCAGAACACCATACCTGTTAAGTAGCATAAAAGGCTTTATGGGAGTATTAACCCTTAGTTGTAGAGATGTTCAGAGGATGTGATGCTAGGAGTAAAATCTCAATGGAATATGAACTCTGTGAAAGAAATAAGTATCAAATAAGCTCCAAAAATAAAGTAAGCACCACAGGATAACTGTAACAATGCACCCTACTACCACCAACTCAAAACTGAAGCTACTACAGGATCTTAGATGTTGTCAAGAAAGCACTTTATAATGTATTATTATAATGGAAAGACGTGCTCTATCTCACACCATAAGAGCAATAACCGGTGTGATCTCTCTTAAGGTTGAAGTAAACAAGAAATTTTCAATAAGGTCCTATTTATTTATATTTCGCCACAAAAATTGTTTCAAAATCTTTAAAAGATTGTCCTCCCTTTTTCTTTGTATGTTAAACACTTTATAGGAATAAACTTTAGTGTTAAGCAGAGCTAGGATAGCTGTAATGCCATTTTGTGTTTTTAGCGGACAGAACGGAGGACTCTGAATAATTCTAAAATTCCTAATGGGAAACTAGAATATAAGACATTATTTTTGCAATGTGTGCACATTTTAAAGCTTTACTGATCCCGTTAAAAATCTATATTTCATCTTTAGTAACATATAAGGAAAATGGTTAATTATCCAACATCAATGTGATTTTAGATCCCTGATTATGAAGATTTACCTTTATGTTGTAAACTACAAGCATTATTTAGTCAGTGCATTTTACTGGCCTATATTTGTTCTTTGAAGCATTAATACTGTTTCTTTGTACAAATGAAATTCACTGGTACAATTCTGGAAACGTCTAATTCAAATGATCCATTTTTGTTGCTTTATATAATTAGATATGACACGGATGATCAGACTGGGAATAGTTGGTTCATTACGCTACACGAGCCTTGAAACACTGATTTCTAAGCATGCAGAAAAATAATTTCACAATATATGCAGACCAATAGGCTTCAATTATTCAAGCTTTGCCAATCTAACCAAAAGTAACTGAAAAAAATCAAAGTTCATGATTTAACCCTTTCAGCCTAGGAAAAGTATGTGACTAATGTATTCAAGTGCTACTACAATGTAACATATGACACATATGAACTACACAATGGACCTTGATAAGCATCATATTCATATCTACATATCACAATCTACAAAATGTATATTTCTTGTAGGTACTGGGGGTGAAAAATAATTAACAGTTAACAAAAGTGAAAAGAAAATAGTGTCTTAAGAAAAAGAATAAATACATAGTACTGTATTGGGAATCATAAAAAGTACTAAAAAGTAGGAGACCTTACAGCTAAAAAAATGGAAATTACTAATGTTTGTATAGATTTATATTTAAGGTCTCCAACTCAGATATAGGTCTCCAACTCAGATCGATGACCTCAAGCAATCCCATGTTTTCCCATAAGAGACCTTCTGTTATGTTGGTCAATGTCCACCCCCTGCCCCGACCCATGGGCAGCAGTAGGGAACACTAAAGCATTAAATGGTGAGGGACATATTTGTGTACCTCCATGGCTCTCATCCATGGACAGTTGGTGCAGCTACTATTATATAAATGGAGAGGTATCCATAGTATCCTACAGGCTCCACCCATAGACTATTTTATTTTTACTTTTTAAGGAGGTGGCTGACTTGCTTGCACTGGCCCCACTAAGGGTTATTTTTATTTTTTTTACTCTGGCTAATCCTGAATATTAACATTCATTTGCAAAACAAGCAAACGATCATTTGGGAATCTGCATCCTACCTGATGCAATCAGTCCCAATTTTGTTTAAAACCAGTGATTTCTAGCTTTTTGGGACTTTATACTTTGTATAGGATTTGCGTACAAAATGCACTGATTTTAAACCACAAACCTAATTCATCTGGCCAAATGGTGCAGATTCGGGAGAACTAAATTTCAACCGGATATGGCTTAAGTAAATGTACTGCCAATCCAGTTGGAATTCCGTCATATTCTCGGAATATTGTTCTGGATAAAATTTTGTGTTTATTGTTTCAGGGAGTGCTCTAATTGAGACTGAGATGCTCATTGTCTGTACACAGGGCTGAGAGTCAGCTGATACGAGAGTTATGAGACACAGGAAGCATAAAACTCTTCATAGACCACCAAACAGGAAAGAAAGAATACAGCAATGCCTGACTCACTGATAGGACATCTAATTTTGGCATATTTACTATTTGTTTGTTTAGCTTTCATTTTACACTTTCATATATAACATACCCACACATGTTACAAATAGATCTATATTACGAAATAATATCCTGAATCGACAGAATAGCAATTTTGGCAAACAGTTTGGTTTATTCGGAATTCTGTTTGCTGTGCCCACTGATAATAGCCACTGCCACTTAACACCTACCTTTAATCACTAATTTAAAGTCTGAGAGCAGCTTTTTTTCTGCCAAACTGTAATCCAATATGAAAACTTTTAGATTATTCAAGTAAATCAATTCGGCCAAACTAAAAATGTCTGCCATGCACAAGTCTACTAGATATAACTCAGAATTAAGAATATATAAAAATTAACAAATAATTATTTCACTGCTTTGTCCACATTGACTCACACACAACCTCTGCAACAAAAAACAAAAAAAAAATACCTCTAAGGAGATATAGGTGTTTGATCATTTTGGAAATACTTTATATGCTTGGGATTTATTTAATTTTTGCAGATGAAAATCATAAATTACAAAGAGAATATCATTTCAAATCAATGATGCTCATGTAAATTTATTAATAGTCAAGTAAACACTGAAGAATATTAACTTTTCATGTAGCCACTTTATTACCAGTTTGTGCCAATGTTTTCAAGTAATCATTTGTAATAATTTCACACACACTTAACCAACATTGGATATATTCAATAATATTTTCGTGAATAGCTTTAGCAATTTTTGTGAAATTCTAGAGCCACATTAAGTGCCAGTTTGTTTCAGTTTTTAAATCACACATTTTCAGTGATGGATTTTCTGGTCCTATGCCATTTTTGGGCAATTTAAAAAAAAAAAAAACAGTGAATTCGGAGTATTTCAAATGGTGATTGGGGCCAATTCATGTTGCATCACTTATGTTTGCCAAAAGGGTTTTGTGGTTTTTAATACACTCCAAAATGTATGTGGATTTAGTTTTGGGTTTAGCTAAATCTCCTGAATACAGCAATGTCAACTTTGAATAGAGTGACCAGATTTTTGAGAAGATAAGGCTTAATTAGATGTGTAGTCAGCTGTGCTTCTTAATGCAATTCCTTACAAATAAAATCTTTATGGATATACACTGTAAGTTATATCATGCTGTTTCTTCACTTTATTTTTGTAAAATCAAATATGTATAGGTTTGTCAACTACTTAGTAATATATTATGTTCCATGGCATGGAGGTTTTATCATTATATTCGAAAACCAGGCCTGGGTCTTAATATTGTCCATGGGTTTAAACTTTTTTTTTTTTGTTATAACTATTTCAAAGCCCTATCTAACCCATTTCTCCTAACTAAACCCAAACTATAAATTTAACACCTAAAATATATGCTTTTTTTTAAAAAAAATTAAGCATGAACCAAAATAAATTAGCCCATTAAGGTAAAAAGGCACTTGCATCTGTACAGAAATAATAAGAAGCCACTAATACTCATGCCCCTTAATTTTCTTTTTTTAAATGTAAAGGATACCTGCCATGGTACATATAACTTTTTTTCTTTTTAGCATTTGTATAGATTGGGAGATGAAACCTGTTTAAAAATATTTCTTTCTTCCAACTCTCAATCAATTAATCAGCAAAGACTATATGCCAAAATAATTAAGTGATATAAAGAGCAGAATAGAACTTTCACAGGCAGTTCTTTCGCTCTCCAAACATAGCAACCACAGCGCATGAATTGTGGTTCTTATTGTAACTCACTAACTGATGCTACTACTACCGGCTAAGGAGTAAAGGAAGGGAATGGCTAATGTCACTCTACTTATTACTAAACTGGGAGTTATGGGTAATTTAAAGAGATTCTGCTGTGTCCTAATACAAACAAAATTTGCATTTTTTTTTTCATTTGGACTGTATCTAAAAACAGCTTGCAAAAGCTTCAGTTCTCTTGTCTTCGCAAGTCCACCCCTTCTAAACCCACCCAGACTTTCTGTGGCTGTCCAATCACAGACTTTCCAATTCAGCTCAATGAGAAGACTGTGTGAGGCAAGTGCTCTGGGAAATTGCTGCCTCTTGAGTTTAGCTCCACTAATAAAAATGTAATTAAAGTGGAGACTTGCTCATGATCATGGGGTACTCAACAAGAGTTTACGTACTATTATTATTTTAATGTTTTGTTTTGATTTTCTCATATTCTTTGTTTTTGTTGCACTGCGTTTACTTAGGCTCTGCCTAAAGTAAAAGAGTAATCCAGACATGGACACAGTGCTGAGCCGAGAGGGGTATAAGCTACACCTCACTGACAAAGCCCAAACAAGGCTGAAATGATCATACAAGTTTGATGTATCACTCATGTAGGCTTATTCACTAAAGTGAGTATTCAAAGTAAATTCAAAGTGAATATAAAAATTTTATTTAGTCAAAATTGACAATATTGTTTTAAGTTATTTATGTAACTGATTTAAAAAAAAAAAAATACGCTTTGAAATATATTCACATATATACTTCTAGAATGTAAACTCGTTTGAGCAGGTTCCTCAACACCCTCTGTTCCTGTGTGTCCAGCTCGTCTTGCAAATACATGTCTGTTAGTCAACCTATTGTACAGCGTAATGGAATTTATTGGCACTTTATAAATAATAATAATAATAATAATAATATACGTGCATTATATTCACTGAAACATTACTATAGTTATATAAAACCATATTACATGCTGATCATTTCAGTTGGGGCGCCAAATACTTCTCTATAATATAATGTATTATATTGATAAATATTTGTATAATTTTGACAATTGCTCTTTAGGGATGTGCATGGGCAAATTCGGGACTTCGGCATTTCCCTAAACCTAACACCTACCCCTAACCCTTAACCCTACCCCTAACCCTACCCCAACCCCTACCTCTAACCCTACCCCTAATCCTAACTAGTGATGTCGCGAACCCGAAATTTTCGGTTCGCGAATGGCGAACGCGAACTTCCGCAAATGTTCGTGAACCGGCGAACCGCCCGAAACGCCATTGACTTCAATGGGGAGGCGAATTTTAAAACACACAGGGACTCTTTCTGGCCACAATAGGGATGGAAAAGTTGTTTCAAGGGACTAACACCTGGACTGTGGCATGCCGGAGGGGGAT
>OW240915.1:196750367-196801377 GCA_933207985.1 Pelobates cultripes
AACTAACTGCTATTCAATCTATAACAGTGAAAAAAAATTTTTGTTTTTAAATCCAAGCTATTGTGACACCAGTGAGTGAGTGGTGCGTTTAGTACTACTGTTATCAGTTTAATCACTGTTACGCCCCCTATCCGCTGGATGTGGAGCAAAGACGCGACTGAAGCAAGAAATGACTCAGCTCAGGAGGTTATGGAAGATGAGCGTGAACTGCTCAAGGCGGGAGGCGGAGTGGCGGATGGTTGAGAGGGGACAAGGAGGACAGCAGTGGTTGACGCGGCTGAAGATGCTGGACCAGGAGGAGGCTGGCGGCTTAGAGTAGGCGAGCTGCTTGTACTCATGTGTTGATCCCATAGGCGTCTGTGATGTGAGATCATGTGCCTACGCGAAGCAGTTGTACCTAGGTGGGTGTTGGACTTCCCACGACTCAGTTTCTTTTGGCACAGGTTGCAAATGGCATCGCTGTTGTCAGAGGCAGACACACAAAAAAAATGCCACACTGCAGAGCTCTGCAATGACGGCATTCTGGTGGTGGACACAGCATGCGCGATTGGAGTGCTGTCGGGTCGACTCGGTGTCGATGCATGCTGTCTGACTACTGTGCCACTCAGCTCTGCGACGACCTCCCCTTCCAACTCGCTCTCCCTCCTCCTTCGTCTCCCCATCTGAACTTCTTCCCCATGTTCTTCTGACTTGTGGCACCCACGCGACATCCATGGACGCATCGTCATCATCAACCGCCTACTCTGTATCTGACAACCTACAGCAAAGGAAGCAGCAGTGGTACAACATCATCATCATCATCATCACAATCGCACGCCCATGTGTGTAATGCTGCCTGCCTGAGACATATCCCTGTTATCTACATCCTCTGGCAATAATGGTTGCGCATCACTCATTTCTTCAAGCGGATGTGTGAATAACTCCTCTGACATACCAACTGAAGCGGCTGTGGTGCTAGTTTTGGTGGTGGCGGCAGGCGGGTGAGTGGTATCTTGAGAGGTGCCTGAAGCTAAGCTGGAGGAGGATGGTGTGTCAAGGTTCTGAGCGGAGGCTGTAGAAGATTGGGTGTCCTGTGTTAGCCAGTCAACTATGTCCTCAGAACTTTTCAAGTTCAGGGTACGTGGCCTCTGAAAACTGGGCATTATTCTAGGGCCAAAGGGAATCACAGCACCACGACCACGATGGCCCCTGCGGGGTGGCCTGCCTCTGCCTGTCATTTTGTTGGGATTAGTGGTACTATGCGTGCAAGCTACTGTGAGACCAGATATGAGTGGCAATGTGCACTGGCACAGTTGTGCAGAGCACAGGCTGTAGGCCTGACACCAGCTTGAAGATAACTAACTGCTATTCAATCTATAACAGTGAAAAAAGTTTTTTGTTTTTAAATCCAAGCTATTATGACTCCAGATATAAGTGGTGGCACTGGTCACTGTATCCACTGTTAGCATAACACACCAGCTTTAAGGACACTGACTGCTATTCAATCTATAACAGTGAAAAAAGTTTTTTGTTTTTAAATCCAAGCTTTGTGTCACCAGATCTAAGTGGTGGCACTGGTCACCGTATCCACTGCTAGCGTAACACACCCGCTTTAAGGACACTGACTGCTATTCAATCTATAACAGTGAAAAAAGATTTTTTTTTTTTTAAATCAAGCTATTGTGACACCAGATCTAATTAGTGGCACTGGTCAGCGTATCCACTGTTAGCGTAACACACCCGCTTTAAGGACACTGACTGCTATTCAATCTATAACAGTGAAAAAAGTTTTTTGTTTTTAAATCCAGGCTATTAAGACACCAGTGAGTGGTGGCACTGGGCACCGTATCCACTGTTAGCGTAACACACCAGCTTTAAGGACACTGACTGCTATTCAATCTATAACAGTGAAAAAAGTGTTTTGTTTTTTTAAATCAAGCTTTGTGTCACCAGATCTAATTGGTGGCACTGGTCAGCGTATCCACTGTTAGCGTAACACACCCGCTTTAAGGACACTGACTGCTATTCAATCTATAACAGTGAAAAAAGATTATTTTTTTTTTAAATCCAAACTTTGTGTCACCAGATCTAATTAGTGGCACTTGTCAGCGTATCCACTGTTAGCGTAACACACCCGCTTTAAGGACACTGACTGCTATTCAATCTATAACAGTGAAAAAGATTATTTTTTTTTTAAATCCAAGCTATTGTGACACCAGATCTAATTAGTGGCACTGGTCAGCGTATCCACTGTTAGCGTAACACACCCGCTTTAAGGACACTGACTGCTATTCAATCTATAACAGTGAAAAAAGTTTTTTTTTTTTAAATCCAAGCTTTGTGTCACCAGATCTAAGTGGTGGCACTGACTGGGGAAATGGGCACAGTATGCACTGTGAGCCTGACACAGAAGCTGGCAGCAGTGGCAGACAACTGACTGCTATTCAATCTATAACAGTGAAAAAAGTTTTTTGTTTTTAAATCCAAGCTATTGTGACACCAGATGTAATTGGTGGCACTGACTGGGGAAATGGGCACTGTGAGCCTGACACAGAAGCTGGCAGCAGTGGCAGACAACTAAGTGCATTTACATTACATAGAAAAAAAAAATCCAAAAAAAGCATACCCTTATCCCTAACCTAGCTATGCTTTTCCCTATCTTATGAACAGCAGCTACACTTTCCCTCCTCTTACTAAGCATGCAGCTTGAGAATGAATCTAAAATGGATGCTGTCCAGTAGGTGGGAGGGTCTGCTAGGGAGGCTGTGCTGCTAATTGGCTGGAATGTGTCTGCTGACTGTGAGGTACAGGGTCAAAGTTTACTCAATGATGACGAATAGGGGGCGGGTCGAACCGCACATATGTTCGCCCGCCGTGGCGAACGCGAACATGCTATGTTCGCCAGGAACCGTTCGCCGGCGAACCGTTCGGTACATCACTAATCCTAACCCTACCCCTAAACCATACCTCTAACCCTACCCCTAACCCCTACCTTAACCCCTAACCCTTACCCTACCCCTAACCATAACCCTACCCCTAACCCTAATCCAAGTCCTAGCCCTACCTCTAACCCTACCCGTACCCCTAATGCTAACCCTAATCCAACCCCTAACCCTATCCCTACCCCTAACACTGCCCCTTTCGGTTTGGCACTTTGGAAATTCAGCAATTCGGACATTCCGACATTCAGAAGCACCTAAATTGCCGAAATTCATCTGAATTTACATTCGGAACACAACTAATTGCACATGTCTATTGCTCTTATTTTAAATTGTATTGTTTCTTAACTAATGTTTTAAAAAGTTAGCACAGAATTATTATTTTTTTTTCAATCTTTGTTTTATTGAGACAGGTTTAAAAACATGTATTATTCACACCGTAACTTGAGATTAAAAACAAATATGCAGTCATAACAAGTGAAAACAATCAACTGTGATATGCCTCTTTTATTATATTTTTTCCTCGTGTGTGTCAGTAGGGATGTGCGGTATGTTTGGTAATGTATATTCGTATTGGGTGTGGGTACCACATGAGTGAGTGGTGTGCTATGTCGGTTGTCATAACGGTCTAGAGTGATACCAGAAATTCCTGTGCTGATCGTGTGTCTTATTCTCAGGTAGTTGAGTCCGGCATGGTCATTTTTGACACCCTCTTTAATGAGATTGGTACCAGTCACGTTATCTAGTGGATGGGAGACTCCTAAACAAGGGTGTGTACGGGGGCAGGGGGCTCAGTGTACATTCCCGTGTGTTTGGGCACTTTTGTGGTTGTTGTGGGCCATCTGGGGGTTTTAAACTGTGGAAATAGCTCAGGCTTGGGTGGCCCATTGGCGTTCTACTGTGTGTTAAGGCACATTAGTAGAGGTTAGGTGGAAATAAAGCAACAGTAAGGAAGTTAAACAGAGATAAAGGAAACAAAAAGAAGAATAACAGCATTAGGCATAGTAGGAGATCAGGTCTCTGCATTCGGTTTCTGTCTCCCTTCATGCTTGCGGTGCTTCTGTCTGGTCGGAGCCTGGGGCTGAGTGTTGGAGGAGGCATTAGGCTCATCCGGGTGTTTGCTCAGTCCCAGTGTTTGAAGGAATGCTGCCGCATCAGTTATGGAGGTGAGTCTTAGAGTCCTGCCATCCACTGTTGTAGCCGTAAGGGCTCTCGGCAGTATCCATCGGTATTCCACTCCGGCTTCTGTTAGTCGGCTTGTGACTACGTCTAGGGACTTCTGCCATTGTAGGGTATTTCTGGAAAGGTCCAGGAAAAATGTCAATTTGGATGCCTCAAAGTCCAGGGGAGTTTGGGCCTTCACTGCTGCCAGGAAGCGGTTCCTGTCTGACACAGAGTGGTAGCGTACAATTATGTCATGAGTGGCCTCAGTTGGGGCCTGTCTGGATTTATTAATTCTGTAGCAGCCATCAAACTGGAGTTTTTTAGCTTGGGAATGTGGCGTTTCTGCCAGTCACCGTAAGTAGTGTGGCAGTTCCGTCTGGCTTATTGAGTCTGGGACACCTCGGACTTTTATGTTGGTAAGTCTATTGCGGTCTTCAGAGATAGCTACCCTCTGTGTCAGGGAAGTATGTGAGTGTTGTAGGCTTTACATTTGGTCCCTTATTTCTCGTACCTCTCGCTTGAGCTCCGTGATTGTGTCCTCTGTGGGTTATGTACGAGCTTTCACCATCTGCACTGGTATCTCCAGTTGCATTTAGGTCGGCTTGGGGTTCAGCTCTTTGTACTCCAGTATCTGGCCGGGCCGGCATTTTGGGTGCCACTAGGCACTGCAGCATCTCCCCTATGTCTTGGAAGTCTTTGCTGGGGCCAGACTGAGACTTCTGGGATCTGTGCCCCATGGTGTCTGCTTGCAGTGGGGGCTTATCAGGTAGCCAGGGGGGGCTGTGTAGCTCTTCCAGTTCAGCCTCAAGATCCCATGCGGCGGCCCACGTGGTCGTCTACCTGAGGTAGGCCCGGATTTGTGACGAGCCTTCTTGCCCAATTACTGGTACAGGAAAGGCATGTGCCTGTAGCTCACCCCTTCCGGAGTATGGCGAGTGCCATTTGGGGGTCCGATGACCGCTGGATACCCCATTATAAGGTGTTTTTTTGTGGTCGGTGCCCCGAGCTCTGGATAGTTGCATCCGTTCAACCTTTTTTATATATTTAGCTTAAGGATAGAAAAAGACTGTAATATTGAAAATGGAATTAGAAAAATTCTAAGGTGTAGCTCTTGTGCAAGCCACTGTAGGCAGTAAAGTAAAAGTCATGCATAATTACACTTTGCTAAAATATGTCCTGAGCAAGAGACAACAATTTTCAAAAAACATGGTAACAAATCTGTGATAGTGAAAGTGACAAAATGCCTTTAAGCAGAAACACATAGAAAAAGGCAAAGTTTAACATGCACCTTTTTTAAATGTTCATATCAACTTTTCAGATCTGTAAAATTGAAAAACATGTAAGTACTTACTCAGAACATCTGAGACTTTCTTGTGATTTTATCTTCAATCTAAATATATTGCTGACTGGCAACAGATGATAGACATATGAAATGCCGCAAACTGTCTGTACTTGGGTGTGCACATTACTGAAATTAGTGAATCATCAAAAATACTTTCTAAACATATAAAATGGTATTGCAAAGCCAGCAATAAGATCACATATAAATATTGTCTAAATATATTAAGTAATCAGAATATCTTTGGAATAAATAAGTAAATTTGTATATTGATTAATTGTTCTTTTTTATCCTGGTATATTAGACTAAGCAGTATATATTAAAATGTAATATTAATTTATCAAAAGCTTAAGTTCGTTTTTTTAATGTATATAAGACTGAGCTTAGTCTACCACCAAAGTTATTTTATTTATATGACCTATAATTTTGCAAGTCATTTGTTAACAACTCACATTTAGGGACAGTCCGAGAACCAATATAACTTTAAAGCATTTAATTTTGGTTTTGGTCTCATTATATGCTGTATTTTTTTAATGTTTATTTATAATAATATAATCTATATACCTTTTGCATAAAAAAAAAATGTTTTGCAGAATGCTGCACCATAAGCCTGCCTCTTAGCCACTCCCCCTCATTCCAGAAAAATACTTCCTTATCAAATGTATGCACATAGCTCAACCAATGACAGTACTGAATGAATTGAACTACAGAACAACCTGCATTAGAAGGAGAGGACACCCATGGAGACATATCGTATAGTTTCGCTGACTAAGTGCAGCCAGGTTGCAAATTGGCTCACACAGTGCTGTTGGGGCTGATACTGTGTGCATACCTTTGATAAGGAAGTCTTTTTGGCATGAGTGGGAGTGGCCAAGGAAGCAGGCTTGTAAGCAGCATTCTCCAAAACATGTATTTATTTTTATTGTGCAAAAACTAAAATGTTCTGAGCATGTAAGAAATACAGCATATTAATGAGGCCAAAATCTAGTTGTATTGGTACCTAGAGTGTCCCTTTAAGTTGTTCTTGTTGTTCAATACACTAGTCTGGTGTATTTTGCTCACCTTTTCTAATTAATTTAATAAACTTTATAAATGATTATAATCTGTTATAAAAACTTTTCAAATTGTTTATCTACAAAAACTTACATGGTCTTTAATGGTGACTAATGTAGATCATTTTTCTAACAATATCGAATTAAGGTTTATGTTTGATGTTGTTATATTTGAAAATGAACTATAGCAAACAATTCATATTTTATTTTACATTTATTTGAACTTTTTTTCTTTAAGAAGCATTGCATGCAACCGTCTCCTATGTGCATTGGACCAGTAGATTCAGAACAATTCTGAAGCATCTCGATACGAATATTTTAACAATTGTTAGAACTAGTATTTGTATATCCATTTTATAAGAAATGTTTATTGAGCAAATAATTAGATATACATCTGTACTTAGTACTCCTTACACCCAGGCCTGTATATAAGTGAAATGAAGATACATAAACCTTACGCAGAAAGAAAAGTAAATTTTATGATTTAAAAAAAAAAAAAATTATTTTTCTAGACAGATGAAGTATATACTATATACATACATTTTTAGATGATTAACATGAAAACTCTTAAAACATTCTTCCAGTGGCACACATTTGCAGTGTTCTAAGGGATTATATATAAGTATGCGTGCTCTGTACATTTTTTTTTTTCAAATGGTATCACAGTATAGGTTGAATTTTTTTCATCTTTCAGCTGTCTTTTATGAATACCATTGTAGAAGGACAAAGTTTGTTTTATGTTTAAGAAGGTTAAACTAAAAGACAAAATGATTACATAATGTAACCATATAGGCTGTAGTCCATGTGTATTTCATTTATCATACACTTAGAACTGCTTTATTTACATCCTCACCCACTATATTCAGGTCTATCTTATTCCTGGTGTCTACTACTAAACACTTTCATCCCCAACTCTCAATCCAATCTAAAAGAACATGTTTTCAGTGAAGCATTTCAAGAACCTTGACTTGCAGTCGTAACAAAGTATTTTCCCCCATTTCAAATAAGGGTATAGAACATAGATGAAAGTGATATGGAACTCTCTTTGTATAAACATTTAGCTACCAAGGAAGGTTTGGATAAGTAGCTTTATTAAATTGTATGGTCTGTAACTGACAGTCTGAATTTGAGTTAAATGTAATTCTTTTAGATTAGAGTGCAAATGTCAGAATGAACATGGGAGAAAAAAATGTACTGTCTGTAAAAGAATCATGTTCAACCAAAATCAAGTAAAGCTTACTACATAACAATGCATGTTTTAACAAATAAAAATGTAACCTTTTAAGATGCCAGGTAAAAGGAATTTTTCACAATTCATTACTCTCTGCTTTACAACTGAAAGATTGGTCATTGTTATGATGACCATGGGGGCCTTTTACTCTACAAAGCAGGCCTTAGAAAAATGTGGGGTACAATTATGTAGCCTAGAGTAAACAAGTTCACCTTTGCCATTCCTGAGGAGCATTGACACATTTCCAGTGGTTACTCTATGCTGTACACTAGAAATTCATCAAATACCCGATGGTTGCTCAATATGTACCAAGTGTATCCATCATTAAAAATAAATTACATAAAGTCACTAGCTAGAGCAGTGGTTCCCAGCTCAATCCTCCAAACACACTTTAAGTCCAGGATGTGCTAGTACCATCATTGGAACTGAATTAGGGAAGGCCAAAGTACTGGCTTGTTGGGAACCATTGACACAGACAATACAATTTAATCTACATGTGTTTGCCAAACTGCTAGCAAACACCACAAACATACTAAATAATATTTACATGTTTGCTTTTGTTTTTGTTCCATATCATCAATCAATATAAATGAAAAACTACAAATATGACTTTTAAAATGTCTGCAACAAATTCTGTTATATCACATTAACTGAGATATAAGTAACAAAATAAGTAGCCAAATGCTAAATATGATATACATATAACTCGTTCCATTCCGGGGTCAATGTCCACTGGGTTGATCATCATGGAAAAGTCAGAATCAAACTACAACTAAGTATAGATTTGTATTTATGCATTTGCTGTCAAATTGCATTACTTGCCACAATCTGACCTTAAATGCACTCATATTAAAGAGTCTAAGTTGTTAAAAACTATCACTCATTTCATGGGTGTGAATGTGCTCTTCTCTAATATCGAAATTATGCACCTAGACAGTTTATATGATTCATTGATTCCTGAGGGCATTCTTGGTTAATAAAAGTTAAAATACATCAGTCAGGCAGAAAAGCAATCCCCTAGCCATCTTGAAAAAGTCAGGAACAAGGCTTAGGTATGGATATCCTATAATCTATATATTTACTGTCAGGTTTTAAAACCAACTTTAAAATTACCTTAAATACACTTAGGTTTTTTTTAAGGTTATAAAATACCTGAAAGAGATTATTCACCTGCTAGGATGTGAATACACTCTCCAAAGTATGTTCCTTGACTGTTAAATTGATTCCTGAGAACATTGTTCCTTATTCAGATGTGAACTGTATCTCCCATAAAATCTGACATAGTGTCACTCTAAAGAGTAGAACATTTCCATTATATATTGTACTGAGCAAAGTGATAGTACATTTACAAAATCCATCTTAATTAAATATAGTAAATGAGTAAAAAGTACCACGTGGTGGTCACATGGTAGGCATGTTTAGATGGCGCACTAAGCATTTGTGGGTAAGCAAACACATCTGTGCTCACTGTCATGTTGGAGGAGGAAACATCAAGCTTTGGATTACCAGATTGCTAGCCTACATTACTCTCACTTCATAGTACATAATAAATCTAATTTATGAACCTGCATTCAGGACAGAAAACAACTGAACACAGAACAGGTCACACAGGACAAGCATAAGGATAGATACATATTACAAGACCTTAGAGTGGCCGGGCTTCATAAAAAGCACAGAGAAATAGCAAAGCCAATAAACAGCCAAAGGTCCAGGATAACAGAGATATACAAATTAGATTATACAAGCCGAGGAAAGGGATGCAGAATTAGAGTAGTCAGGACAAGCAAGAATCAAAAAACAGGTAACAACTGCTCGCTGAGCTGATGTAAAGCTCAAGCATTTAGTGATCCGGTGCATTTCCTTGACAGACAAGCCCCCAAAATGTGAGTGTGTATTTGCAATTATATGATGATGGCATGATGTGGTTTTAACTTGATTATGTCATACAAGGGGAGGAGCTACATTATTTGGCATCAGAAACCTGGGCAAAGCTGTCTCCAGGTGTTAAATTGATTTTGTTCCTAGTTGGGAAGGTAAGGGCACCAGGTGAGTGGCAGAGCACAAGGATATGTATCCTTACACCTGCCTGGTCAGGTAGTCAATGTAGAGAACTTTAGAACAAGTTGGCTAAATAATAATTCATTCACTACTCCACTGTACGTGTTCCCCTATCTTAAAAATTTATTTATGGTGTTCATATTGGCATGATCAACTCCTACATTATACTTAATACTAAAAAGTGCTCATGTGGACAAGATTGTTAGGATTATCTCTCATTCCACAGATTTAGCTATAGAAGTAGAGATCATGAATAATCATACATAACAAAATTAGCAATTCCATAAGAGTTTTCTTCTAATTGGATATATCTATAGATTTCAAAGCAAGAAGAGGAGGAATAAAACAAACAAACAGTTTACTTGGAAGAATATTCAGGATTATCAGGATTTAACTTCTTGTCTTATAATATGCACTTTTATATTGCTACTAAGACATATCAGTCTAATAATAATTTGGCTGCAGAGATCACATGCCACCTACAGCCACCATAAGTTGTTTCCTGGCAGATCCACTAGTTTTCTTGTACTTGTGAAGTGGTCTTGGTGACTATTATTTAAAAGGATAATATTGTCAGCTGTTACATAGGCACCTTGATATTTAGGTTTGAAGAAAGCACTAAATAAGTATGTTATATTATTATCCAACTCATTGGTAATCATTTTATTGGCTTACACATCATGACTGATTGAATTGACTCTAACAAGGACAAGAACCTGCAACGTTGCAGATGAAATAAATTCTAAAGTGGGTGCATTAACTTAACTATGCTATTACCGTATATACTCAAGTATAAGTCAACCCGAATATAAGTCGAGACCCCTAATTTTACCCCAAAAAACTGGGAAAACTTATTGACTTGAGTATAAGACTAGGATGGGAAATGCAGCAGCTACTGGTAAATTTCTAATTAAAATTAGATCCCCCCAAAATTATATTAATTGAATATTTATTTACAGTGTGTGTGTATATAATGAATGCAGTGTGTGTGTGTATGAATGCAGTGTGTGTGTATGAATGCAGTGTGTGTGTGTGTATATGAGTGCAGTGTGTGTGTATGAGTGCAGTGTGTGT
Organism: Pelobates cultripes; assembly: GCA_933207985.1. Lineage (NCBI taxonomy): Eukaryota > Metazoa > Chordata > Amphibia > Anura > Pelobatidae > Pelobates > Pelobates cultripes. Next base: position 196,761,204 of record OW240915.1, read on the forward strand.
GTGTGTATGAGTGCAGTGTGTATGAATGCAGTGTGTATGAATGCAGTGTGTGTGTATGAGTGCAGTGTGTGTGTATGAATGCAGTGTGTGTGTGTATGAATGCAGTGTGTGTGTGTATGAGTGCAGTGTGTGTATGTATGAGTGCAGTGTGTCTGTGTATGTGATGCAGAGCCTTGGTGGGGGGTGGGCATTTTTATTAATTTTTTATATTATTTTTTTTTTTTTAATATTTTTTTTTATTATTAATATTTTAATGTTATTTTGTATTTTAAATTTTTATTTTTATTTTTTTGTCCCCCCTCCCTGATTAATACCTGGCCAGGGAGGGGGGCTCTCATTCCCTCGTGGTCCAGTGGTGTGCCCTGTGTAGGAGGGGGGCTGGCAGGAAGCATTTACTTACCTTTCCTGCAGCTCCTGTCAGGGGAGCTGACCGGACCAGAGGAGAGAGAAGGGAGCTGACAGGAGCTGCAGGACAGGTAAGTAAACGCTTCCTGCCAGCCCCTAACAGGACCGCCAGGCTTGTAATGAGCCCAGCGGTCCTGGTCTGTATTATGGCAATGTAAGTTGCCATAATACAGACACTCACTCGAGTATAAGACGAGTGGGGATTTTTCAGGACAAAAAATGTGCCAAAAAACTCATCAACTCCAGTATATACGGTATATATAAATATGTATAATTATATTTATATATTTATGTAAATATATAAGTATAGTTGTAAAACAACTATTTTTATTAAATAAGTAATAGTAAATAAGAATGAAAAGCTTTAATATGTATTTTGATCCTGAAGAAAGTCCCTGAGAGGACTGAAACATCGATTCATGTTTTAATCTTGCCAAATAAAGACATATTTTTATCAAGACTGTGAGTGCTGCCACCTTCTCTGCTATCTGGATTCACCAAAGTCCCAGGCTCAGCACCCGGCAAGTATATTTAATTATTACAGCCTGTGTGCAAGGATTTCACAACGCATGTTAGAATCTTATTGGCAAAACTGGATTACAACCCGGCTTCGTTCTCTGGGCACTCCTTCCGCATAGGAGCCGCTTCATCAGCCTCTAGTACAAACACCCCGGTCCACATCATCAAGAGACTGGGTTGATGGAAATCCTCCATAAACCATACGTACATACCACGACCCGAAAGAGAGCTTCGTCAAGCCTTCAGGAACTTAGTTATGTAATAAATGCAATAAAGTGTGTTTCTTCGAACTTCTCTTTTGCCCTCTTTTATTTATAGGCCCACTCGGACGTTGGTTTCGGCACACCACAACCAAACTTTCATCTCAGACACTATCCATTACATATTAAATTCCGAGCACAAATATATATATAGATATTTACACACACATTAATATTATATAGTTTTCTAATTCAGAAACTATAAAAGAATAACTAAATATTTGCATTTTAAATGGAATTACAAACAAATGAGAAGGATTTATATATATTAAAGCTTTTCTTTCTTATTTTATTTATATATATATATATATATATATATATATATTTACAAGCCTCATTTATATATATATCTATACATATTTATATATATATATATATATATATATATATATATGTATAAATAAAAAAATAATCTTGCACTCCAACTTACTGGTGTCGTTGCCCCGGTGCTTGTCGGCATCAATATAACAAAGTAGCATAGACATAGCACTCCCAGGACGCGAAAGGTTTTCAAGGTAAAAAGTAACTTTTATTTTGCACAGTTAAGAGATCGATGTTTCAGTTTGAAAACCTTTGGAGTCCTGGGAGTGCTATCTCTATGCTACTTTGTTATATATATATATATATATATATATATATATATATTAAAGCTTTTCTTTCTTATTTACTATTACTTATTTAATAAACATAGTTGTTTAACTTTCCTTAGATCATACACTAAAGCACACTTCTGTTACAAAGAAAAAAGAGCAAGTAGTGTGCTAGAGCGATGGGAAAATGTCATTGAAGTATTCTGTTTCTTGGAAGCCAATGAAGCAAAAGGCGTTAATTGTCAGTTTTGACTCACAGGTGTGGTGTTACAATAAGGGTTATCACTTCAGAAGCGTGATCAATCCTGAAAGCTGAACATAATTAGACACCGGAATGGATGCCTTTTACCTGTGGGTATCTAATCCTACTACGTTTTTGCTGCTGCAAATTATTATAATTTACATATTCCAAAATTAAACAGCAACCTCAGTCAAACAGGGAAATAATAGTTAATAAGTTAAAATTGTAATTAAGTATTAGTAATTTGCTTCTGGCGAGCTAAGTACAATTTAGAGTAATTTGCACATTAAGCTTACAGTGGGATTCAATGTATCAATCAGCAAGTTGAACTTCTGCTTAATTTGGCACTTTTAGTCATTCAAGAGCCATAAAAGTTGTCTTTAACATTTTGTTAACATTGGAAGTATATACATTATGTATTTCCATTTTTATTTGTTCTGCTTGATCGTTAGTATCCTGCTATTATTTTAGAAATATTTTATTTTTCTCTTTATTTTACAAGGCAACAGTCTTAGCACTAAAATCATTTCATCTTAATGCAGTGTTTTTGGGACAAAGGTGCAGCCCCTACGGCCTTGCAAATAAAAGCATAGCTGTTTCGAAGAAATGCGACTTTATATTTTGCAATTTTCTCAATACATCTCTGTGAGAAGCACCTGATTTGATAAAAGTTCCCAAGATTGATGACATCACAGTAAGAAGATTATGTTGTATTGAGGAGTCTGTCCTGGCACTGGAATAAAGGTGATTAAATTGTAAGTTCAGTAAATGAAAAAATAAATAAATATATATATATATATATATATATATATATATATATCACACAAACACTTTCCAAATATTAGTTTTTTGCTATTTTCACACAAAAACAAAAAAGCAAAAGTTGGTCACAGGAACCGCACTCACTCCCAACGACCACAGGTACTCTGGAACAGGACCAGCAATCCCAATACGATAAGGCAATTGCTAGGTCAACAAAGACCTCTTGTTAGGTCGAAATGTTGCTGTTCATTTTGTTGCAATAAATCTGCCTGCGGCTTTCACATTTGGAGTGCCTGTGAATCTTCCTTATTACAAAAACAAATATGAACGCTAACTATGGCTAAGTGGCTGCTAAAAAAGACTGGACATACCCCCACTTGTAATACCTTGAGTTGTCTACTTTTGCAAATGGTATGCCATCATGAGGGTAATTCTCATTCCTGGGCTCCACACGGTCTGAAAGATAACATTACTAATCTGGCAAATTTCAATGTGAAAAAAACGGAAAAATGGAATGTGCTATATTTGACCCTGTAACTTAAAACCTGTTAAAGGGGGGTACTGTAGTACTCGTGAGACTTTGCTGAATACAAATATGTGCATTTTATTTCAGTAAAAGCTAAGAGTGTTATGACATTTACAGCTAAAATGTCAGGCGGAACTACAATTTTATTTTAAATAAATCTTAATTTCTCACAGTTTTTTTTATTTTATTCATAATAAATTATGTTCCATATATGAATAGTTCATGTGAAATTAAAGCCCTGTTTCTCCTGAATAAAATGATATATAATAAGTGAGGGTGCACTTTATATGAAAGAGGTGAATTACAGTTGAACAGACATATAGCGCAAATTCCAGTTTTTGTTTACATTTTGTTTTGATCAGAACGTGTACTATTGACTCCGTCCTAAAGGGGTTAAAATTTAAAGTGTCCCTCTTTGTTTACTTGTTGGGAGGGTTGGATGTTAAAATGGTTTAATTATGGGGAGAGGTAGAAGGCAGATATACTTACCTAAACCTCTCACTTGTTGTTGCTGCCGTCTTTTTCATCCAGGTCTTCAAGTCCTGGCAGCTATGGAAAAACTCGAAAGTGACACTGCTGTACTCCATAATTTTATAAACACCTAGGTACAAAATAAGAAATAGAGCAACTACAAGGAAACAAGAACATTCGAAAAAAACTTATTTTAGTAAATCTAAATTTATTTTAGTAAAACTATAAAAATATAAATTCTGTGTAACCAGGAAGTGATTTTTGCTTAATAGCCACTGCATCCAGAAGTATTTTATTTATTGAAAAACATATTTTATTTCTTTATTACAATTGCTTTTCTAGAAAATGATTGCAGTTTAAGTTTTCACTTTAATCTAAAAATAATTTGTACATTCACAAGCACAAGCAAAAAAATAAATGAATACCTATGGAAATTTAAGGACAAGGGGTTAGGGAAACACAACGATATTATGATATGTAGCACATCATCTGCCATTGAGGGTTTTAAAAATGTCTAAACGTTAAAACGCCCTGACCGTAACAGTAGTGTCAAAACACATAAACATTGTAATCAATACATGATACAAGCCTCAAATTTCTACCGTAGCATTAAAAATTGCAGGACAGCTGGTAAAATGGCTCTTAATTTAAACTAACCCCTTTCTTAATTGCTTTGAACCTTGGTCAGCTTGCTACTATCCTCCGAACACTAAAGGTAGCTCGGAACGATTGTGTCTTGGGAACGAGGTAATTAGTGCAGGCAGACAGCCAGGACTGCGAGACAGAGGTTAAGAGAGATCACAAAATAAGGTCTTGGATTGCTGCTGTGCATACACTTTGGAAGCAACCCCGCTAATGTCTCTCTTTGCCTTCTGTGATTTTTGTTGTTAGATACAACTTGAAATTTTCGACAGGGGTGTCCCATCAGCCCTTTGGCATTCAGTGTTGATCAGTAGATAAAACGTGCCAGGCAGCATTTGCAATGGCAAAGTTCTTTTTAAATCCCCAGCAGGTTGACCTGGTTTACTAAATGCTTTTCCACCTGCCGTCACCTTGTCTACGTCCCAGAAGGTTTTATTGCGGCTGATAGTTACAGTGACTGCCTGACCCAAGGCTTTTTTTTTCTGGGTTTGTTCCATGACTTTCCCTAATGAAAAGGTGTGCTAGGCTGAACATTGTGTTCACTACATTATAGGCACAGCACAAACCTGCTGTTGCTACAGCCTAAACTGTTCCCTTACAGGCAGGAATTATGCATTTCCTCTTCTCTTCTCAATTTGTTTTCCACGTGCAGTAGGAGGCCCAGATTGTGACCACCTTCAGGGTGAATGGCAGAAAGCAATGGAAATTAGTCATTTGTTTTACAGGCAGCTTTAGCTTGCTTTACTGCACACTGAAAATAGAAAACAACTGACCTGTGAGTTATTTAAACATGACTGTAAGTAAAAAAAAAATGAAATGAAATAAAAACTATATACATGCTTGTTCCTATTGATGTGTTAGTTATAGCATCAAGTTCTTGCAGGAGTGCTGAGCAAAGCCTGTAGGCTTCTGAATAGATGTGGCTTATGACATACATAGTTCAGAAATTGGAAGTAGTTTAATTCATTAAAATACTTCTCTTTAAAAGAATGACGCTACTGCACAAAGTATTAGAAGATAATGGTTTCTCTTAGATTACTGATTATCCATTTTTCATGAACGGAGTTAATCTAAGCTCTGCAAGTGTACACCCACAGCGCAACCAAAAGCAATGAGAGATCCTTTCATTGGAGGTAAGACCATATGGTGTTTGTTAATTGCTGCATTCACAAGCAACTTAGATAAGCATAGATAATATAACTGACAAACAGCATTGGGCGCAAGAGTGCATTGGCGTCCCTTTCACTGTCCTTTGCAGATCACTTTATGTCAATAATTGACTTTATTTACTATCTGTGAAGGCTGACGTTCCTCAGGCACAGAATATATTCATTGCAGGATTAACCAGCTTCTATGGTTCTCACTCTGAGAGCGATTAGATGCGTGACAGCAATTTAGTGGAGTAAATTCTATTGTTTCAATGTATCTGATTGGTACAGGACTGCGTTTTGCCACACATATGTACTAGCTTCCCAATGTTTTCCTATGGGAAAGCATTTGATTGACTGAGATTATTGATTTCGATGATCTCAACCATAGAGGTGGAGCTTCACTGATGAGGCAGAAAACTCATTTGTAACCCTTGCAGTGGGGGTTTGGTCATCATACGGTGATTATTTATTTTTTTTTTTTATTCTTTATTTTTATTGTGCAGGTGGTGACAGGGTATCAACAGATGCCACAACAGCGTATTGCAGGATTTACAAAAGTTAGACAATGGCATGAAAATTTGCATATTTTTCTATATTTTTATAGCAAGCTTGACTAAACGGGTATATTGTCAGAGTAAAAATAAATAAAATTATTAATGCTTAACAATGCTAGATTAGCTATGTTAGTGTAGTTAGAGTAGGTTAAACAACAAGCTTCAAGATATGCTAAAACAGCTGCTTTGCTGGATTTGTAACTAAATTAATATAAAAATAAATGATAGACAAGGCTTACGCTATGCAAGTGGTTTTAACTGTGTAAGTTATTAGAGCATCAGGTTGCATAGATGGCAAAAGTGACAGGAGCCATCCCCTCTGACTGCAGCCCAGACCTTGAGAGAGTCTCCCTGGCAGATCATGCTCATCCAACCCCCGATCTGCAGAGTCTGTGGCATGGTACTAGTGAGTCCAGCGTGACTAGTGGTAATAGGGGTTTGATCCCTTTTGTCTGCCCGATCCTCTATTGGATTCAGCTGCAATGCGGGGGTGTCGTGTAGGTCGGCAGGGTTTGCAGCATTGCATAGGGATGGACCGGGTGGCAGGTCCCGACTGCACATTGCCGCAGGAGCCTGGAATCCCCGTCTGTGGGTCAGTAGGTCGGTGACTTCGCCATAGTGAGGGGCCCCTCTGCTTTTCAACCGTCTGGACAGCCTCGAGGAATCAGATCTGCTGAGACCTGGTGGTCTCTGGTTGCGCCACCATTTCAGGTTTGCCCGCTGCTTCCGCCATTTTGGTTGTGGGGAGCCCTCTCAGACCCAGGCATTACAGGTCACGGAGACAATCTCCTGGGACCGGGATGACCCCCACCGGTCCAAAGGGGGGGGATACGGGCCCCTTACCGCGTGGCGTCGGAGCTTCAAAGGGAAACCGCAGGGCAGGATAGCGAGGTGGCGGCTGTCCACCTCACTCACCGCTCGGGTAGGCCTCAGATGTAGCTGTGCTGATGTGCCTTCTCAGGGGTCAAAACGCTTGTAATCTGAGTGGCCTCAGCTCCAGCACCTCTTTGCCCGCAGGACCACTGCTGCTTAACTGCAGATAGGTAGATTATTTGCTTTTTATAAGTATTAATGTCGTTAGTCTGCAGGAGTTTGTCTTGTATGTGACCTCTCAGCATGGCGGTCCGGCCCCGCCCCCATTTTACGATTATTCCAAACACTGCAGTGTTCCTTAAAATCCGGACCATTTTTTAAGATAAATGAGATTTATTCTTATCCCATAAACATCTACCCAGCCGAGGTTTATGGGATAAGTATAATTTATTTCCAATGAATAGTAACACTAATCACACAGGATGACTTGTAGCACTCTGTGTACTGATAACAGACATATCATGACTGCCATAAGTTTGCATAGATACCGTTTAGCAGACCAGCACTTTGTGACTAAGCTCTCTTTCCAAGGAAGAAAGAGAGTTCACTCTGAGTACCTGATTATGCTGTATGATCGAGTAGGAGAAAACTGCCATCACTGACTGAACATTACAAAAATTACTTGAGAGTTCAGACGTGCTGGTTGAGAGCTGCAGAGATTTTTACAAATTGTTGCTTTTCTAAGCCAAAGCTGAACGTTTAGAGTCCTCTATTCACCAGTATCAGTCTAAGCCAGTGGTTCCCAAACCAGTCCTCATGGAACCCCTACAAGTCCAGGATTTAGGGCTCACTCTGTTGTGTCCAATGTGTTTTTTTTTTTTTTTTCTAAAAACACCTTAGATACAACTGGGTGATCCCTGAATCCTGGACTGGTAGGGGTTCCACCAGGACTGGGTTGGGAGCCACTGGTCTAAGCTAAAGATTTTGAATGAGACAGTTTGTGCCAAAGTGATGCATGTTCCTGATCTTAGAATATCTATCTTGGGATCATGTAATTAACAATAACATCTGAGCTTAAGCCTGGTTTTAAGTCCAACGTTATTTGTAATTTCAGGCAGAGTACTCAGCAGAAAGATATTTGGACATTTTTGGAATGTGACTGCATTGAAAAGTCAGAACACGTAAGTGATCAGATACCAAAGATATGTTGTAATTTATGCATTCGCTTGCTAATACGGGATTTACTCAAAAAAAGTGGCACAGCTGATTTTGATAAATATATATACATATATTTATTTTTCTCTGACTAAAAAAACATTTACTCATTTTAAAGACTTTTATCTCACATGACTCAACTAACCAATGGATTTATTTAATGTAAATGTTGATGTTAAAAGAAAAAACAAGGCCGAGAAATAACAAATATCTGAGATCATTGAAATGTATTGTAAATCCGGACAGGGGACTGTGAACCAAGAGCTGATTATCCTTCATTTTCTGCAATTTATTTATGTGTCTGGGCTCCAGTTTGGTTTAGAAGTGGAGAAATACTCCATTCATCACCAAGTTATTTTTGTTTAAAATATTGCAGAAAGTTTATTTGAAGCATTTAACAAAAAAAGCAAAATGCCTCAAAAACAATGCAAAAGTAGTTTTTTCCATAGCATGAAAACTACACAAAAAGAGCAACTCCGAGTTTCGTTGTGCACTTTTTATGGATTTCTCAAGCAAATGATGTGCATTGCTCAGAAAAAAAGCACCAGTTGTCGACACTGAATATTCACAGGAGCAAAAAGCATGCAAACACAGAAACCAACATAATATTATACTGCTCGGAGCAGTAAGAATAGACAAAGGTCATCTGGCAGAGGACCAATTTCTTAAATAATTGTGCATAAATAATAGCCACATGTTCATTTTGAGTCTACATTGTGTCTAGCAACTGTCCTGTGGCATAACATTAATATTAACATATTAATTCTCACTGTACTACACTATACAGATTTGCTGTTTACCTTTAAAGAACCCTAATGTGCCAAAAGCCCAGCACCCCAGCATTCACATCTTATAATGTCTATAAAGAGTGTGACTATGGGGAGGGCGGAGCCTGGCTGCCGAGCAGACCAGACGTGCTCCTCACAAGCTCCCGAGTCTGGTGCCGAAAATAGGGGTACACTGCCTGACAGCTCGCTCCTGTGGACCGGAGCTTCTCTTATTCTCGACCGGAGGAGATTGCTGAACCCGGAAATACCCAGCACGGGTCACTCCAACCCTTTATCACGCACAGGAGGCTTGCGGCCTAGGCGAGCTTGGGCCTGGGGGAGGCGGCCGCTCTCCCGGCTTCAATACAGACAGAGAACCCAGAGTATTAACATCCCTCCCCTTTGGACCGGTGGGAGTAATCCACTGCATGCCCCCACTTGCCTCTGTCACCTACTGACAAAGGCCACTGCGGGGGTCAAGACCACTGCACTCCCATCCAAAATGGCTATCACCAGCTGCACCAGGTCCGCAAGCCACCCTGGAGCAACGCCTAGACAAGCTTTTTAGCCGCTTCTGGGCAAAATTGAAAGCACGGACCGGGAATGCACCGGCTCAAGGTGAGGTGGAAGCTCGAAGAGATGAACACGAGGCGCATGTAACCCTTTCATACTCAAGAACCCAACACGCCACTGATAGTGATAGTGACAGCTCTTTGGATCTCATATTGAGAGTTGACAGCTACAGATTCCAAATGCAAATAGCACACTTGAAATGAACTCTGGACCTTTTATCTGCTCCTTGTTAATGGGATGATGAGGGAATAACACACACCTGGCCATGGAACAGCTGAGCAGCCAATTGTCCCATTACTTTTGGTCCCTTGAAAAGTGGGAGGCTCATATACAAATTGTTGTAATTCCTACACCGTTCACCTGATTTGGGTGTAAATACCCTCAAATTAAAGCTGAAAGTCTGCAGTTAAAGCACATCTTGTTTGTTTCATTTCAAACCCATTGTGTTGGTGTGTAGAGCCAAAAAGATTATAATTGTGTTGATGTCCCAATATTTATGGACCTGACTGTATGTTGAATCTTTGGCACCAACTGTTCTGGCAATGCCGGCTTACATGCACCATGTATAATACACAAAAAAAAGAATTACAAAAAAAAAAATTTGACTATGCCATAATGAGAAAACTGAAGCCATTTTAACGCAAAAGATTTACATTCATTTGTTACGAGCATTCATTTGTTACGGACATTTCTTGGACTTTGCATAAAAGATGCACGGCTCGGAAGTATAAACTCTAAATCATGTTGGCGACTAACAAATCTTAATCATATGTAAAGTCTGTGCCACATGCATGAGGACCTAAAAATAAGCATAGACGACAGACACCTTTGCCTTTAACTACATAATTTAAGCACGACTGATGGGATGCATAGCAACATAGCAAACACATTAACATAAGACAAAATAAAAAATGTTATGTACATAGTGCTGTTAATAGATGCCTAAAAATAAATTATGAAAACCCGAACATATTTAGGGTTGGATTCACTTAGCAGAATAAGAGTTTACTGTGTTTACTGAGCAACAATTTTCCCATAGACTTTAATGGATTTGCTACCATTCAGAATTCAGCCATTGAATATTAATTTATTTGTTCATGGGGTATAATCCATTTAAAGACTATATAGTATCCCTTATCTTGTTCTGTAATTCAGTCAGGGTCTAAAATATTTGCATAGAATCAGAAACCAACATTGTCATATACAGTAGGTTTAATAAAATTAGATGAATTACAATAGTGCAATACTCTGCTTATGGATATTTTTAAAGAGCTTTATGATGCTGCTTTCTACAATTGCCACAAAAATGTAAAAATAATGTCTGTATGAAAATAATGTCCATATACAGTGAGTATAATTACCCTGAGCATCAGAATTGGGCAGTGCAGACTGCTACTGTAGTCTAAAAAGAATCATTGTAGCATGCATAGTGCCGTAAAGGTCATGGATTGCAGAATAGGTGTGCAAACATTGAGCACATGTCATTTTTCTGTGCAAAACAGTATTTAGAGATGGATGATTTTTCTGTGTAGCACAATTTCTGATGTGTGCTTTTCATGGCTTTCTTACCTAAATTCCATGATTTGTAAAAAAAAAATAAAAATAAAAAATAATAGATGCATTCCACAGAATTTTTCAAATGGAAAAATAAATCTCTCAAAATTTGAGTAAAGCCAAAGGCAATCTCTTGCAAGCCAGTATTGCAGGAAAAATCTGTATTGTGTGTTTGGGAGCCCATTTTTAAATAGAATTGAGTCAAGCAAGTGTGCTATGACTTCATAGCCACATATTTATTCCCACCGCTCTCCACTATGTAGCCTAGCTATTGACTGTTTTGTTTGCCAGAAAACACACTGTGCCCAGCATGTATGACAACATCACATTTGTAACCACATGTTCATACTCACTGCCACCTACATTGACTTGCTTTTGACTGTTTTCATTGCCAGAGATCCCACTGTGCCCAACAAGTGTGCCATAAGTCCAATGTACCCAGCATTTGTTCCCCAGCAACCACATCTTACAATATGTCACAAAACTAATGCTTTTTTACAACAAAATCTAATTGGTCATGTTTGTTACTGAGTAACTCAAATACATTAATTAACTGAAGCACTTAATGCCAACATACATTGTAACAAACATTTATCTGTAGCTTTAAATATACACTATATTTCTATAAATTAAATACAAAAAAACAAAAATCACCATGTACTGAATAAATAAATAATGGAACACCTACTAATGAATTAGCTTTAACTGTGAAATCCTCTGAGCCCGTTATGTTGGACATTTCCCTCATCAGGATGTTATGCAGAAATATTTGCCTTGGTATAAAATAAACAGAATCAACATGGCATTACCCATAAGATGTCAGAATAATAGTAAGATTAAAACACCCTTACAGTAGTTGGAATCCTTTCCTCATCTAAAAGAAACAGGTTTTGTGTATTTCAAACCCACATAAGCTTCTTCCTAATTCGGGAGCTCCAATAGATCATTTAAAGGGACTTAATTTCCTAAATCTCCTTCAGTCTACAATGTACACATCTATATGTACCATAGAGATAAATACACACTATAGAACAATGGCATATGTGGTGGACTAGCCATTAAAATTACAATTGAGATTTTTTTGGATTTATGGATAATGTTGATAATATAGTTTCATGATAGGCTAAAAAAAAAAACTAAGTCTAACTATAGTTATTAAGCACATGCTTTTGGTTTTGAGGGAATTGGTAAAAGATTAACAGATATTAAACTTAAATTTAATTAATACATTTTTGAGTTTTAAGAAAAAAAGTTAATCATCCATTATTTTTGTGTGATCATACATGTAACTTTATACAGTTTTTCAGCTTTGATTTTAGTGCCTTGTTTATCTACTTAGCAGAATAAATTAGGAGGTTCTATGTGCAGATGGATAAAACATTAAAATATATTAAAAAAAAATCAGTGCAAAAATGGGTCGCATATAAACAAACACCACTCTGAGCAAACCTGTACCATATAAACTAGCTATTTCGATTCACTTTTGCAGAGCTATGTGAAGACATCTATCCAATCCCAAATACCAGTATACTCAAAAACAATAAGTGCTGAACAGCCCACAGCATAACAGATCCATCAACAGTATGTCCCACAGCAGCCACGTGAATGCTGAAACCGATTGACACCAGCCACTGTTGCATTTCTACACCACTTTTATTTTGATTGAATTGACAGAAGCCTTTTAAGTCTTGTCCTCAAGCATGGATCAATGAAGAAGAAAGAAAAACAATGTCTGGATTGTTTACAACTGCTCAGGCTGTTAAAGACTAGAGCTTTCTGTTGATAATATCCTGTGCTACTGGTTACATTTTCTGCAACTTAGTTTTTACTCTTCTAATAGGAAATTATATATATTGTATTTGTTGCAACATAAGTCTTGTCTGCCTTCATGAACATCCTTAACACAAAGCTATTATATAATACATTTCTTTGGGTTCTCAAGAAGGCTTGAGGGCCATTGGATATACATGGGTGCTAATATTGAGTACTTGGGTCTTTAGTTGTATAACTGCCATAACAAGTGAACTTGAATGCCTACGACAGATCCACAGTTTTTCATGTGTGCTAACGAAAAATGATATGATTATCCGAATACCGCTCATGTTGATCTATTGTAATATTTGTTTTTAACTACAAAACATTGGCATGATCAAGTCCTAATTTGTAGGTGAGAAACATAAGGATTGATCTGGATGGAAAAAGAGAACGAGCAGTAAGAATAAAGTAGGACGTACTCCATCTTTGATCTAGTTATTTATATGTGGATGTCTTATAAATAAATTGCCACAAACTTAACATATAATTGCTTGATAAAAGAAAATAATGTCTCATTCTGGAATTTATACATCTTCAAATGTTGTTTTGCCTAGTTTATATAATACTTTAACAATGCATTTATTAAGCATGTGGTAATAACAATTTAAATTAAAGGATTAAATGAAATGCAATTCGTCTAAATTTTGGATAATCAGCGATTCGTCCGAGATCTTGAAATAAAAAACACTACATGGGCGAAACATAAAAGAAATAAAATGGACAAAGGACAAACAGTTCCGTCCATGGCACCAAGTAAAAAAGGTGATTGGACGAAAAAAAGATGATTGATTGCTAGGGGACAGTGACCAGTAAGAGTGTAAAAGGAGCAGCAGTAAAAAAAAATCTGTATTTATGTATCTTATATGTCATAAATATATTACATATAAATATATATTAAAAAAAAGAGACACCATCCCTCAACATGTGGTTTACTCAAATGGAGGAACTACGGGCAATGGAGGAACTCACCATGAACGCGGTTGGTCCGCAGTAAACATATTGAGCATTATGGTCGCACTGGATCTTGACGACACGAAAGCTGACTTCTTGGAAATCCTACAACACCGACCAACATAGACGGAGATTAACTTTTTCTTCCCTTCCATTCTTTCTCTCTTCCTTCTCCCTGCATAAGTTGTGGACTTTTGATCACATGCTTCATAAGTATACCCACACTATATGGGTAGCTCTGAGGCCCAGATATATTTATTCACTCTGGAGGAAAAAAGGACGGTTACAGGGCACAAGTTAAATGCTCACATTATTCTTGAATCTACTGCTGACTGATGCACCGCCAGACTTATGAGTCCTGGTATAAGTGGCAGACATACCACCAACCCTACATGCCCATCTGGCTATTGTCATTAGCCTGCTTATACATAAAATGAGAGCCAAAATCTACACTGCCGTGTAGTGTCATAAGTTATCTTAAGTGCTCTGTACAGTGAAGAAGGACCTGCGTGTCCACAAATTTCTGTAGCCTGCGTGCCCACACATCTACTTAATACTCACTTAATACCCATTGCAATTTCTTTATTATAAGAGGGACCTGCGTGTCCACAAATTTTGGGGGCCTACATGAGCACGCATCTTCCCTATCCTGATGATTACATTGCAATTTATATACAATAAGAGAGACCTGTGTGTCCCATTGTTTTTTTTACCATTTCATTTTCTTCAAAATGAAAAATTCAATAAAAATTATTTAACAAAAAATATATAATTGTCGGGGCGGGGCCTGACACTCAAGGAGACCTGGTGCGTCTCAGCATGTTAGGCTCTCCTAACACTAAACTCCAGCTGAAATAGCTTTTCTAAGATGCAGAAACCCTTCTGCCACAGCTATGGACCGACACTATACTGGCCTGAACCAATTATATGTGTGGTGTGTTCCAGTTCAACGGGCTTCCACCAGGGTTTAGCTTTGCGGCCTAGTGCAAGTGGGAGAAGTGGGCGATCTCCCGGTCTGGAGAGCACTGCTCATTACAGACTCTCTATAGCTCCTTTACCTCCACCCTGGACCAGTGGGGGATATCCCTGTCCCCACCAGAACAAGTGGCTAATCCTCAAAGGCAAAGTAATTTACATTTGCAGAAGCCAGGGCCTCGTGCCATACCCAAAATGGCCTCCACACTGACCGAACACTCAGTGTACCGCTGAGAAGCAAAGTTTAATGTGGCTTTTGATGCCCTACGTGCAGCCTTTTAGTCCCGGATCAAGTCCCACCAGAAGAAACTACCACACATCTCGACCACAACAGTGGAGCTCTGTTCTGGCCCATCAGCTGTCCACAACCCTGTGGTGTGGCCTGCGGAGCAGGAACCTTGCAGAACAGCAGTCCTACCAAAGGAACTGGAGGGCTTCATGGCACACGGGCATTGGCTAATACACCGACCTGGGCTTGCAGAGAGGAGAAGCTGATCTACCACCATAATAATCCTCATAATCTGGGTGATCCCCATGTAGAGCCGGGAAGCAACATTACCATCATCCAGTGACTGGAAGCAAGACCGGCTCACAAATAAGACATACCTGTGGTACCGGCTGAAGCAGCATCAATGACTCATTTTAAGTCTATGTTCTCAGAAATAGTTCACCAATTTTATAGATAGAAGTTTTAGTTTTTTCATTTTTACTTTGCTTTATGAGTCAATTTAGCCTCTAACTTTGACACTTTAATGTTATTTACTATTGCCAAAGCATATTTGCCACAAACCTGGTGGTCTAACACTTACCTATCTGTAGACCTTACATGTTACTCAAGGTTTATTGCAACATCTACTTAAATATGCATATGCTCTGTGTACCTCACTCATTATATCTAGAAGCCTTACTCTAGACAAAAGCGACAGGCTCATTTAGTGTCTGGATATGAATGCGCCTCTCTACATCTTATTATACATTTTTTTTAAAAATTGCACTGTTGTCAACATGCCATATATATGTTCCGCTATGTTTTCTGTCTGCCTTGTTATAGCTATTGTGGCTTTGCCAGCTTGCCTGTGCTACCCTGCACAACTAAAATAAAGAATAAAAAAAAAAAATGTAATTCTCAATTGGTACTTCTCATTTAATTGGTGAATCAAATGGTGTGAAAAGGTGCCTCCCAGTTTACTGCAAAGTTTATACACAATATGTCTATCATGCTTCATTAGAACCAAACATCACATGGACAAAACCTGATTCGCCAGAAACCAAAAATGCTTGCAGACAAACCGATTTATTTATTTTTTGCCATGCAAGTCTACTAACTAGCACTTTTTTATTTTTCTTATTTTTTATCTCAAGTTCAAGCTTTTCTACTCATTGCTTTAATTTTACTGTTCCCATAACTACGCCATGGTTCTTTTTCTTCATGGAAGTTACATCTGTCAACTGAACAATGATAATGAGTTCATATTCCCAAGTCTTGAGTCCACATTGACTCAAATAGAACTTTGTTTAAATTTATTTGGTAAAAACAAATAAAAAGAATTGTAACTTAACAAACACATATTCAGCAATTATACAATAACATTGGTATCATTCAAAGAAATCACTGGAAGTTTATTTCCTAAACTGTTAACAGTTTTCCATCCCCACCTTCCTAATACACCTTCTCCCCTGCTACTGTGTCATAAAAAAAAACTAGTCCTTCTATGTAAACTCTACTAGCTACCTACTTTTTATCTACATGAAATACATTATACCCTTACTTCTTGTCATTCTACCCAAATCCCCAAACGACCCAGAAATTCTTTATTTTTGTTGTGCACGAGATAACAAAAGAGCTTACGATGCCACAACAGCATAAGCATGCACAATAATATCCAAGCATTATATATATATGGCATTAAAGTGGTGGCACATTTTTTTAAAGTGTAGAGATAAGCAAGCTAGGCATACATGCCCAATTGTAAGTCACACAAACTAAAAGAAAACATAACATGCAAGACATGGTAGATATTGTAGGTAGAGTAATATTAATATAGCTTAAGATGTTTCAATACAAACATGAAATAAGTGAGTTTGGTAAATGTTGACATGACATAAATGCAAGAAAAGTGTACATGTTACCACACTCCAAGAAAATTCTGCCTCTGATTATATTGTGGTTGCGGTGAAACAAGCCAAGCACTACCTATCTGTACATATAGCAGAAAGATACCATTACAAGGTTAGACATGTATAGAGATTATAAAACCATCAGTCGTAAGAGTGAACCACTGTATTTATATTCTTCTACTCCTTTCTGCACTTTCTAGATCACATATAAATATGCATGTATATTGATGGATGGGAATAGTAAGGAAAATTATGAGAATAATAAGAAAAACGAAACTTAAAACAGTGTGATTATCCTTAACAACAAGAAGTCGCGTGTCGATCTTACACATCATACAGCATCTGCCTGTTATGTGTGTGTTCTCAGGTCGCAGTCTGGCACCTGGTTCAGCCAGTTCCAATGGGTTGCAAGGCTGGTGTGGTTCTTAGAAAGTCTGGGTGAGTAACTGCAGGGTTGTGCCTGTGCGGGGCTCTCCTCCAACTCCAGGCATTAGTGATGGTCTGCATCCTGGATCCATGGACTTGGATATTCCCAGGAGCCAAGTCCTTGCTCCCTCTGGAGCTAGTAGGGGGTCTATATGGTAAAGACCACCATTGGCGAACAGTCTTTCGCGGTTGTGGTGGATGCGATGAGGTATTGTCTCTGGAGGCTTTCGGCACTGGAGATCAGGCGTCAGGTTGAACAGGAGCAGATGTTGTGTTATTGCCCCCAGGAAGGTTCTGCTTCGGAAGGTTGGGCCCAGAAGTTCTGGAATATCTCATCGAGCTTTTGCAGGGTATGCTCCAAGGAGCCACGGTGAGTTGTTTAAGGTGGGCCCAGTACTCCGTGTTCAGCTGAAAGGACAGTCGCCATTTTGCATGAGTTGGGGTTCAGCTCAACCCTGACCATAAAGCCAAGGTAAGTGCTGAATAAGTCATTTAAGATATGCCAGTGGGGACCAGGATAACCCCCACTGGTCCAAACCAGAGGTTTGGGAGCAAAGAGAGTTGCCACCTCTCCCCAGTCTCATTCCCAGCAGACGTGCCTGGGTTTCCTTCAGGTTACAGGCTTAATTAAGGTATCAGGTTGTGCAGCCAGGCGCCCGGGCTCAGGTGGTGCCCTTGGGTGGGTTTTGTTGTCAGTTGTTTGGTAGTCCACCTATTACAGTGCGGCAGTTTGTTGGCACTTTAAAAATAATAATAAATAATATAGTCATGATCCCGATTCCACAACTGCCATTATTTATGAATAACACTATACATTTAAAACATTTACTGGTGCCTTATGACATCGGGAGAAAAAAAATGCATAATTATCAATCAATATTCATAAAACTCATTACAAATATTGACATCTGGGTAAAGCATAACTTATTGTTCAATCAATATGTCATTCATATCACAAATTTATGTTTACTTAGGACATCATATATAGCTTCGCAAATTGGCCATTTGACACATCTGCGGAATATATTTTCTTTTTCTTTGTAATAAAATAGAATAGATAAATTAACTATATATAGAATTTACAGCAAAATTATACTTGTTTTTGCACTATGTATTATATACAAGAATGGTTGCTAACAACAATTCACAACTACAATTGATATCACTTTGTTTTTGTCCTGTTATAATCTTTGGGATAACTTTATCCCCATTTATAGAGCTGTCACTTATTAAGGCTCCTTTTGCACTGTGGTTAGGAGATTCATTGTTGTTAAACGTTGCCACAGTGACTTTTGTTGGTATACTGCGTCACCATGGCAACGACGTTAGCGTCACGCAACAACATCACAGAAATGGGCGGCGCTAACACCCCACATGTGCACATGACGCCGGCTCTCACACACAGCACCTGGGGTGAGTTAGATTACAATTATTGCATCCTATATATGAAATGTTTTTAACATGTATTTGTGATCCTGATGAAAGTCCACAAGATGGACTGAAACGTTGATCTGTTTTAGAAGCTGGAATAAAAGTTATATTTTAATGGAATTCCGAGAGTGCAACCAACAATTTATATATATATCCAGTTGGGTTGATTAGCTAGCCAGCATAATATATATAAAATGGGTTAGACTCAGATCTGAATAAAACTTAGATCCGCTCTCAATCTGTTTTCTGTGAGTAACTCATTACTTTCATCCTGTGTGCAGGGGGTAGTAGCATTAAAGATTTACTAGTAGGTATAAATTCACCCCCAGGCAAGTCTTGTAGTAGTAAGACTAGCCTGGTGAATTACTGTCATCAGTTGGCTTTGGAAGCCAACCAATAATAGTTTAGTGAAACCTTTTAAATCTGACAGGGGCACACAAATGCTCATGCCCACTTAAAAGCTCTTCATAGTTGACTGTTTGGAGGGTCTAATTTTTTTCCCCATGCTTTTTTTTCTCAAAAGGCTTTTTTGTTGGCAGCTCTTTTGTGTTTCTAGGCTGGGGTACTTTAAGCAGAAAAGTTGATCAATTCCTATTGCAAATAAAGGTCATAGATATGGAGAGTATAGGGCTAGGCACACACAGACATAGTGATGGGCTAACAAAAGCCGTGGAGAATACCTTTATGTTGCCTCACTCTTGCAGTACTCTATCAACAGACATCTCATTGTAACTCACGAAAAGCAAGATGCTGTGATGTTACAGTCCACAACTCCATATGCTAGTGGCTCATGAGGCAGTAACCCTACTGTCTCCCTTGCTAGCCATCTCCTGACTGAATGGGTTAATTTTCATTCTTGTGCACATGCCCATGTCAGAAAGTACAACTGGCTGTTGATATAGATCCAAATATTGATCTTTGTTATATTCAGAGGAAGCCCAAATTATTATAATTTCAAGTGCACTTGGAGGAGCGTGAATTCAGGCACCAGACATGTGTTGGTTATCAAAATAAGCCTCTGACCTTTATTTTGTCAGTTGTGTTTTTATACATTAAATGGTAAGTGCTTACGTGCAAATACTGATAGGACAGTAGTAGGAAGGGAGAGAAAGGATGAAAGGAGTACAGATAAGACATAGGAATGAACGACATGTACATCAGATGACAAAATACTATTATTTAAATTTGTTTGGATAACTTAACAAAATGGACCTCTTAATTCATATGATATGTTAAAATGCACTATATGAAGGTGATACTAGCATGTATTACTATTATATCTAAAAAGAATTATCAGAGGAAATATACCAGAGAACCTCCATAAGAAATCTTACAAAATGCATAAACATAATGTGTTTAGGATATATACCATTAAAATCCATCTCTCTGACAAAATATATCACCAGAAAATGAAAACATCAGTTTATTTATTAGTTTCATTTACTGGTACTTTATGTTTGATGTATTACAATTGCAGACATGTACCATGAGGTACGTTGTCCAAGGACCTTCACTGAAAAGATGGTTAGGGTTTAGAGCCTGGATTTCCTCATTCTAAAACAGTGATATTTTAATTGCTGATGTATAGTCCCACATGTAAACAAAGGAGGTTTTCAAATTAGGTTCTCAAGTGCAATATTCCATAGAAAATATTTGTTTGTGTTGGGTTGTATAAGCTACACTATTTAGGTACAGTTTTTGAGTAGTGTCATGCAATTATTCAAATTGTGTGACAATCTCTTTCAAAATCAAACTAATGCCTTCCATGTACATTCTAAATGTGTGCCACATACTTCATAATTCGTATAAATACATAATACTTAAATTCTGTAAAAAAGCTGTAAAGTAAGAACTAGATCATCATTGATGATCATTGATGCTGCGCCTGTCTTTCCTGAATATCTTCCCCATATATAATGCAACTGTACGAGCTGAATGGACAAATAGAAACTATGTGGGACACTAATGGGACACAATAGCATTAGGAATACAAAAATTCTTAACACAATAGTCTGCTGCTATCTACTGTGGTGTACCCCTCTGTGAAGGTTTGTTCTACATACCATTCAGCCCTTTGCTGCCCTTGTCTCTGTCTTGCCACTCAGCCTCTTTGGCTGAGATCAGCAGAGTAGATGATCTCAGCCAATTCCATGATTCCTCATAGGAAAATATTGGGAGGTTAGTGCACATGCGCAGCAAAACACTGTGCTATGCCAATTAAATGGTCTTTATGTGTAGTTTCTTCTTTGCAGAATTAAATCTTGGTTTTGATTTCTTTATTACATGCATACTTTAAGGTTGTATCACATTTCAGCTTAAACTCCTTCACTTTGTGTTTTGTGTTTTACTTTTGTGTTGTGGGTGTTTTTGAGGGAGCACCTTTTTAGTAGGAGGTTATTCTTTGTTTCTATATTCACAGTGGTTTAGTTGTATCCCCTTTTTTTGGTTCACTTAGATATAGACAGGGCCGGCCTTAGGCCTTTGAGCGCCCTGTGCAAAAAATCTTCACAGCGCCTCTCCTTTCCCCCCTTCCCACACACACAGGCAGACAGCCACACGCAGACAGCCACACGCAGACACAGACATAGAAACGTAGAATGTGACGGCAAATAAGAACCATTCGGCCCATCTAGTCTGCCCAGACAGTCACACATAGGCAGTCACACACACAGAGGCAGACAGCCACACGCAGACAGCCACACACAAACACACACGCAGACAGCCACACAAACACACAGACAGACAGCCACACACAGACAGACAGCCACACACAAACACAGAGGCAGACAGCCACACACACAGAGGCAGACAGCCACACACAGACAGCCACACACAAACACACAGGCAAACAGCCACACACAAACACACAGGCAGACAGCCACACACACAGATGCAGACAGCCACACACAGACAGCCACACACAAACACACAGGCAGACAGCCACACATACACACACACACAGGCAGACATAGAAACATAGAATGTGACGGCAGATAAGAACCATTCAGCCCATCTAGTCTGCCCAGACAGTCACACATAGACAGTCACACATACACACAGGCAGGCGCACACACTCACACACACACACACACACACACACAGACAGACAGTCACACTCACACTGACAATCACACAGTTACCTGTGGAGTTCCTTGTGGAGGCAGACAGGCAGCTCCTGGAGACTGGTTGATGGGGGAAGCAAGGACTCCTTCCTGCTTCCCCTGCAGCAGTTACACAGCACTTTTAGCTCCGCCCCCACCGCACGGTAAGCCCCGACCCGCCTCACAGTAAGCCCCGCACCCGCCGCAAATTTTTTTATTTTTATTTTTTATCCTGGCCAGCCATGTGTGAGCTGTGTTGGCCGCACGGTGCCCCCTGGTCCATGGCTTTCCTGTGCGACCGCACACCTCGCACACCCCTAAGGCCGACCCTGGATATAAAGTCCATCAAGGTAATTATGGATGATGTTCATCTTGGCTTCAATATTATGAACAACATTCACATTACTGTTCCATCCATAGTAAAGATCCTCTGTGTCCATTACTTATGTGGCTCTGGTTCTTCCCAGGTTTGTGGTGCAAATGTCCTATCGCTATAGCCTATTTCATTCATGAGATAAATAAATTGTCTGTGCTAAGTCTACCCCCATCCCCCAGTCGTCAGTCAGGAAATAGAATGCTCTCTTCCTGGCTGGCAATATTAGTTTTATGAAATGTTTGTGTCTGATGTCAGCACACGTGGTATCCTAACTCCAGGCGGTGCTTACTTTTCTTGCCGAACAGCAATTCCTTACTCTGCCAACAGTATTGGAGTTCCTGCTGCTTTCGTGTTATTTAACACTCTAACTACCTTTTTTCTCTGACCTTGTTCACAGATCAGAGACTATGAGAAAGCAAAAAACATTATTGCATCTGATAAGAACTTTAGTCCACAATAGTTGTACATAGCAAGTAATTTTAATGGACACATAAAAATTTACTCTTAAAAACTGAATTTTATTAAAGACACGGAGGCTCATATTATGCATAACTCTTTCTTTATTTCCTCAGCAGCAAAGAAAGAGAAATATAAATATTATCAAAAGTGAAGAAAAAACTGTACAGGCACAACAGGTAGCCAATCACAGAGTATAGGAAGTAGCTATATAAGTCCTGTGTCTCCCACAATCCCCCTCTTTCTTTGCTGCTTCCTCAGACAGATAAGTGTTATTTGCTCTCTATCTTACATTTGTTTTGCATTTGGTTGTTTGCCATCATATTTACTTGTTTACTCAATACTGTTTTCTTGTATTGTCTGGCGGCTGGTGTTACCTTTGGGACCCTGTGGGTGTCCCCTTTCCCGACCGGGTGGTCTCCTCCCTGCCCTCCCCTACCCCTCGTGCTTCCGCACGGGACCCGGCGCTGTTTTGTCTGCCACGACCGTTCTCCTCCCACGGCCGCGGCAGTGCGCGCTTTCTCTCCCCGCTCCCGGGCTGGCAAGGCGGGTCAGGTGCACGAGCCCCTTCCCCCGCCGGGGCCAGGTCGCGTGCGCCTTTCCTTCACGTGCGGCGGCCATTTTGGGCGGATCTAGTTCCTCCCCTTGCTGCCGTGCGGTCGGTCACCTCGTTCCCTGCTCCCCTGGGTACACCAGCCGGTCTGTGTCAACAGTTTGTTTTTGTGGGTTACTCAACCCTCCTCTCCAGCTAGCTTTATTCAGATATTCAGATTATTTATTTAGATTATTTATTTAGATTATTTATTTAGATTATTTAGTTTTGCCCAGTTTTGTTTAGTTTCATTTAGTCTGTTTGCTCTGCCTGTTCTACCTTAGCACTAGCATGCAGGATAGGGGTGATGGGCCTGTTGGTCCCTCAGGGGACTTCCATGTAGACAGTGCCGATGGTGCCATGGCCTCCCAGGAGTTTCAGGCCATGCTAGAGGCCACTATGGCTTCCTCCATACAAAAGGCTATTGCCTCAGCCATGGGAGCTGTCTCTACTACCTTTTCTCAATCCCTGCACTCTCTAGTTTTACCTGCTCTGGCCACCCCCGCCCCTTCCCCTGCTCATACCGTGCCTGGAGCCCGTAAGGCAAGGGCCAAATCTAAACATGTAGGCTCCCACTCCTCGATGCATGTTCTACCTGCCATGACTGACACGCTAGAGGCGGTCTCAGATAGCGCGCACCCCAAGCGCAAAAGAGCCCCTGGCCGGGCTAAAAAGGCTAGATTGTGGAAAAGAGCTAGAGCCCCTGATGGTGAGTCGGATACCGACCAGAGTGTGGAGGATGAGTCCGACGTTATGGAGTATGACTCCTTTGACAATGATGAATCTGGCGAGGATTTGCCCCTTACCGGCGTGAACCCCTCGGGGTCCTCTGCCAAGGCCCGGGGCCCCATACTTGGCCCCTCTGGGGTTGACACCTCGATCCTTGACCCGCAGGGTAACCCCCTATTTGATCCAGACGACCTACGTCACCCCCGGTCCGCTGAGTGGGTTCCCCCGGATCATATTGCCCGAAACGTGGCTAAGCGCATCCGCACGCCACTTTCTAGAGAAGGCCGCAATACACTGCGTGCCAAATGCCCACGCCCTTCCCTCCCGGGCGCTGCTTGTAAGACCCCAGACATTGACCCACAAATTGCACAGTTCCTGAATAAGTCAGGCTGGAAGCCCAAGAAGGGCCTTGACCACTCCCTAAAAGGCTGCCAGGACAAGATCCTGGATACCCTGGGGCCCCCTTTCTAAGCTCTACGAGCTTCTTGATGCTGCTAGAACCGGGGATTCAATTCTGGATGTGGATGTGGCCATTGGTTGGGTCCAACGGGCCATCTGCTTACTGGGGAACGCCAATACAGCCATGTCTACAGAGAGACGTAAGGCGATACTATTAAAGATTGACCCTAAATTGGCCGCTATGACCATGGCTGAGCCTGATCCGACCGATGAGGGTCTGCTGTTTGGCACCTCCTTTGTTAAGGACATGGGTTGTCAAGACCTTCACGGCAATTGACAAAGCGCAGGCGAACATGAAGCGTGTGTTCGCGCCCAAGGTTTTCGGAGGGGCCGGGCGTAGCAGGAACCGTCCACCCGGCCGTGGTTTCCGAGGCGCATTCCGCGCAACCAGAGGTTCCTTTTTTCCCTCGAGAGGATTTCAGGACCAGAGAACCCCTCCCTTCTTTCCGGCCAGAGGTCGGGCTTGGGGCTCCAGATACCCCCGCGGTGGTACCCCCGGCAGACGTCCTTACGGTGAGTACCCTTTCTTCCCTCATGCTCAAGTTCAGGTGGCGGGGCAACTGGCCTTGTTTTGTCAAGAGTGGGCAAATATCACCTCAGATGCTTGGGTTCTGCAATGTGTAAGGGGTTTTCGTCTGGAGTTTGTTTCCATGCCTGTCCAGTTTTATTGCCCCAGAGAACTGTCTCTCCCTCCGGAGCAGGACGAGATGATTTCCATGGAGGTCGTGGAGATGTTGTCCAAGGGCGCTATAGAGGAGTTGCCGTTCGCCACCCTTGGTGCCCAAGAAAGGGGGCGGGGTTCGCCCTGTAATAAATCTTCGCCCCCTCAACGCCTTTCTATGCTACCAACACTTCCAGATGGAAGGTATACACTGCCTCAGAGATCTTCTACGCCAGTCAGACTGGCTGGCCAAGTTGGACCTGAAGGACGCCTACTTTACGGTCCCCATTGCTTTGGAGTTCAGGGATTATCTCCACTTCACCTGGCACGGACGTCGTTGGCGCTTCACCTGCCTGCCTTTCGGTCTCTCCTCGGCTCCTTGGTGCTTCACCAAGCTCATGAAGCCCGTGGTAGCATTCCTCCGAACCCGGGGGGTTCGCCTCATTATCTACCTGGACGATATTCTGATTTTATCTCAGTCACGAGGGGATCTCCTCACACACCTAGAATGGACGACCGGCCTTCTGCAGAAGCTGGGATTTTTGATCAATTGGGACAAATCGGTCCTGATCCCTGCCCAGTCCATAGAGTTTCTGGGCTTTCAGGTGGATTCCGTCCGGCAATTTCTGTTCCTTCCAGGTTCCAAGGTGAAAGCCATCCAGAAGGAAATTCGGAGGGCCCTTCGTGTCCCGGACTTGTCAGTCAGACAACTGGCGAGGATTATTGGCCTTCTCGCAGCCTCTATTCAGGCGATCTTCCCAGGCCCGCTGCACTACCGGGCGCTTCAACGGCGCAAAGGATCGCACCTTCGCTCAGGTCATTCCTATGAATCTCGGATAATGTTGGACGCGGAGTCCAGAGACGAGTTGGTGTGGTGGTTGGCGCACATGGAGGCTTGGAACGGAAGAGCCATTTTCGGTTCCGCCCCGGATGTGGTGATAGAGTCCGATGCCAGCTTGCACGGCTGGGGCGCTCGTTGTGGCAACGTTTCCACAGGTGGCAGGTGGTCCGACACAGAGAAGTTGTTGCACATCAACTGCTTGGAACTCCTGGCAGGTGCCTTCGCGATCCGCAGTCTTGCCCCGGGGAGGGCGAATTGCTGCGTTCTCCTCAAAATGGACAACGTATCGGCAGTTTGTTACATAAATCACCTAGGGGGTATGAAGTCCAAAATGTTGGCGGTTCTGGCGAAAGATTTCTGTCAGTTCTGCCTCTACAACAACGTCTAGGTGATGGCGGAACATATCCCAGGTCTGGACAATTCGGGGGCGTATTTGAATTCCAGACACTTAAGAGACTCTGGGGACTGGCGCCTACACGCTTCAGTGTTCCAGAGCCTGGACAGGTTGTGGGGCCGGTTCCAGTTGGACCTATTCGCATCACGGCTGAACACTCAGCTACCGAGGTTCTACAGTTGGAGGCCGGACCCGGCAGCAGTGGCGACGGATGCCTTTCTCCAAGAATGGCCACCAGGTCTCGTATACGCCTTTCCCCCATTCAACATGATCGCACGCACGATTTCGAAATCGGTCCGCCACGATTGTCGGATGGTGTTAATCACCCCCCTATGGAGGTCTCGACCGTGGTTCCCTCGCCTGATGGAATTGTCCATAGACTACCCTCGATTGGTTCCGATATTCCAAGATCTCCTTTTGGATCCGGATGGGAACTCACACGAACTGGTGTTGCGGCATCAGTTACCCCTGATAGCATGGTTCCTTTCAGGGGACCTTGGGTTGTCCCAGACGTTCCGCAGTCAACTCTCCGACTCCTCGATAACGCCTGGGCCCCGGGGACGCGTACAGCTTACCGAAATTCATGGAGATTGTGGTCTGTTTGGTGCATGGAACGGGCAATGGATCCCGTATCTGCCCCTCTACATTTGATTCTGGAGTTCCTCACATTCCTGTTTGATTCGGGCAAAGCGTACCGCACGATCAACCTTTCCCGCTCGGCTATCTCGGCCGGTCATGAAGGTTTGGACGGTTCTCCGGTCGGCAGACATCCCTTTGTATGCCGCCTTCTCAAGGATATTCGCCTTGCTCGTCCTCATCGACCTCGTTTTTCTGCCTTTTGGGATGTCAACGTGATGTTACAGTTCCTGTCATCGTGGTACCCTAACCTGGATCTGACTCTCAAGCAATTGTCATCCAAGTTGGTGATGTTACTCTGTTTGATTTCTTGCAAAAGGGTCTCTGACGTTCGGGCCCTGGATTGGGATGCCGTGGCGTTCACCCCAGAAGGCGTTACTTTTGACATATCCAGGAGGACCAAGTCTGCATCCAAGTCATTTACATACCCTAGGTTTTCAGGCTGTCCAGCGCTCTGCCCGGTGGATTGCATCAAGGCTTACCTGGATGTCACACGTTCCCTTCGCTCAGCGGATCTGCATGATCTGTTCATATCTTTTAAGTCGCCTCACCGGCCGGTTTCAACGCCTACTCTGGCACGTTGGGTGCATTGGCTGTTATCCTCTGCGGGTGTGGACACATCTGTATTTACGCCTCATTCTGTGCGGGGCGCGATGGCCTCAAAAGCATCTTCAGTCGGATGTCGTCTGGAGGACATTATGCGAGCGGCGGATTGGTCTAAAGAATCGACCTTTTCGAGACTTCTACTTCAGGCCAATTGAGCACATCGCATCTCGTGTGGTGGCACAGCTTTGAACTTGCATAACATGAGCCTCCGTGTCTTTAATAAAATTCCCAGATTTTACTAGTAACATGACGTAAAATCATGATTTTATTAAAGACACAGAGGCGAGTATTATTCCCTCCCACCCTCCAGGTGTGGTTTTGGGATAGGAGATGCCTTGTGGCTCTACAGGTATGTTTTCAATTAGGTCTGTATTTTTATCATTCTTAAATCGTTTTCGTAGGGTTTTGTACGTTTGGTGCTGATTACTAATTCTTATATATTTTATATTTCAGAATTCAGTTTTGCCGGTGTCTCCCCACGGTTATATTTTGGTAAGTCTGCAGTTGTGAGTTCAGAAATTACCATATTTCTCTGTCTCTTTTAGCTTGAAGTTATCGCCTTGTTCCCGTTATCCTGTTTTGATCAAGTGGGACATCGTTCATCTTACCTGGTCTTCGGTTTCGCAAGAAAGAGGGGGATTGTGGGAGACACAGGAC
Source organism: Pelobates cultripes (assembly GCA_933207985.1). NCBI lineage: Eukaryota > Metazoa > Chordata > Amphibia > Anura > Pelobatidae > Pelobates > Pelobates cultripes. Next base: position 196,789,471 of record OW240915.1, read on the forward strand.
TTATATAGCTACTTCCTATACTCTGTGATTGGCTACCTGTTGTGCCTGTACAGTTTTTTCTTCACTTTTGATAATATTTATATTTCTCTTTCTTTGCTGCTGAGGAAATAAAGAAAGAGTTATGCATAATACTCGCCTCCGTGTCTTTAATAAAATCATGACTTTACGTCATGTTACTAGTAAAATCTGGGAATTAATACTTAAAAATAGCACTTGAACTAATAATAATAGTAATATCTATGAGAAGGTTTGGACTAGAGATGTGTTCTCGGTGCTTCTCTGTGAGCATTTGATTAGACAATGTACATCACTGACAAAGACCTAGCACTTGGCAAAAAGAAAATGGATCTTCATTAGTGGAAGAGGTCAGTTCTGCAGATAATAAAAGATATGTTTTGCGGTTTAGGAAATATTTTTTTCAAAATGTCAGTATATGCATAATTATATTTGCGACAATTTACTGTATGCATAAATATATATAAATGCATTTTTGAACATATATTTTCTCTTTACGTACATCTCATTTCTTACTTCTAGTTGGGATGCTTGAAAATATTTACATGTTCTTTTGCCTAAGCAATGTGCTCTTTTAACACTACAATATGGCTGTGTCCCAAAGTTTTCCTATGCTTAAAGGCACACTATAGTCACCAAACAACGTTTGCTTAATGAAGCAGGTTTGGTGTATAGATCATGCCCCTGAAGTTTCACTGCTCAATTCTCTGCTATTTACAAGTTAAACCATTTTTGTTTCTGTTAATGCAGCCATAGCCACACCTCCCCTGGCTGTGACTGACACAGCCTGCATAAAAACAAAATGGTTTCATTTTCAATCAGATGTCACTTACTTTAATAGTATGTATTTTTTGCTCTGTAAATTGAACTTTGGCTACTTGCAAAAGGTGCCTGCAAGGTCTAGCAAGCTGTTCACGGTGCAGGAGAAGACATTCCAAATTAAACAGAATTTGCAAAAAAAGAAGTATAAACATCTCTCAGTACAGGAAGTGTTTAGGAAGGATGTACAAGTCACATGCAGTGAGATATGACTAAGGCTGGCTGGATAATTGAGTAGTAAGACGTCAAGGGCATGATTTATACACCAAAATTGCTTCATTGTTGTTTAGGTGACTATAGTGTCTCTTTAATTGGAGGATAGTGACCATTGCTTTTACAACCACATTGTAGCGGAGAGCTGGTATTCCACAGCCTATCTCCACTTTAGATCCCAGGGAGACTCAGGAACAAGCAATTATAAATCCATAGGGTAAAATATCCAGCAGGCAAAATAACAGCGATATCCCAACAGCAATTCCCAATAACTGGACGACACACAGTTTCAGGAGCATAACTAACCCTTTATTCAGACAGTGGCCTTTTAAAGCCTGATCCCATGCAAGGGAGGGATTTTCATTCATTAGTACAGTAGCCAATCCTGCTCTGGTAACCTCCCACACTTCTCCTCTCCTCAGCCTGCATCATAATCCCCTTATCCAGGACACCAATTCCCCCCGTTTCTAAATGTACCCCTAAACTTAGGGGTACCACTTTAAATCATACATCCCCTGGTAGCCCTGATCTGGGTGAACAACATATCCAAAAATCACCCAGATCAGACCAGGGGTTCAGGAAATTTATGGAGGGAATAAAATGACCTGTCCTGGAGTCAGGGAATAAATGGCACGAAAACCTCTAGCTACAGAGGCTAGGGAGGGTTCGCCTGAATCCCCTCGTCCGGTTCTTTCTATCTACTGAACGAGGGACCGTTCGGTAGTTAGGAACCGAACGGACAGGGCTTGTGGAGGTTTCAGCGGTGTTCGCCTAGTCGAGTGTCTGATTTGAGTTCCAGACACTCGACGGCAAAACACCGCTGTTTGGGAGTTTTAAAATGGCCGCCGCCACGTGTTCGTTTTTCGAATGGCGGCCACCCCCGAGAACAAAGGACGGCTACTTAACTTGTCAATTACCCGTTCGCAACAATGTTGCAACGGGTAATTGAGAGCACACTTCACACAGGGGAGGTCTCACTGTTTGGTAGTTTCATTCGAACAAACTAAGGGAATGAACCTACCTAACATTCAGACGAATACAATACATTTCATACTTAGAACTTGCTGTTTTTACGCGAACACATTAAAATACATGAAATTCTCAGGACAGCCCAGGGCCATCCGCTACACACATATGCAGACATTGACAGCAATCTCATAATCACTATCACATGTGAAAAAGCTAGTCACCATATGTAGAGACACAATTTGCATAGATTGTCACAGCTAATCTGTGAGTCATTTGGTTGGTATAGTGTGACAAAGTTAATCATCACTGCACTAAATGGTTAATTCTGACTTACAACATTTTATAACCATTGGTAATAGAGTAACCCAAATTATGAAATAATCAATTTAAAATAAATTTGTTTTTTTGATTATATTGTTTTGAAGAGGATGGGGAGGCATCCACAGGAACCTTTGCCAATAGGCACTATGATAAAATCATAATATCCAGTGACTTTTAAAAAAAATTCTAACCATACTAAGCGGCACTTCTGCAGTATTAATAGTACCCATAGTACCCATCAGCATTGACTTTTACCGTCTTTGGCTGCTGTATCACTTGTACAGAGGGGACTTACTGACATTTTAGATGTGGACGCCCCCTATGGGTGGGATTAGTTTGATATGCAAATGGTATAGGTCCTCTTTGTAATGGCACAAGTGAGCAAAAACATTTTTAAGACCTGAGCGGGGATTTATCTCTAAGCTTTTGAGTTCTGATATTCTCAGTTTTTCTTGCATTACCTGTGTATGCCTTTGCAATGTCATGCCACAATGGAATTAAATAAATATTACTGGTATTTGTCATGAGAGTCATAATGTATTCAGTCCATGAAAAGATTTCATGAAAACTATAGTGCTTGGTGTTGTTATAGCAGCATTGCCGAGTTTGTACCATTTAATAATAGTAATTGTGGTATCCATTCAGTGGCATGTACAGGAGAGCTACACAAGCACAACAACTGATACAATTTACATCTCTTTTCCATGTTCATGGTCACATTTTCGAAGTGATGTCATATCAGATTGTCTTGATAGCTTTTTTAAGAATTAGGATAACCCTCCAGCTTATAAATATATTGGCTGCATACTCATTTTTAAATGAAGCAGATCTCATTATTAAACAGTCACTGTTGTTGGCACTAGAAATATGCTGGCAGTTGCCCCTGACTATCCCCTTTTACACATTCCTCAGGACAATTTATCATCTTTGAATGATACATAGTGTGTGTCTGACTCCCAAAATACTGAATGGAGGCAGACAGTGCAGAAAAGTAATGATTCATCCTTTGTCAGCTGAGTTCAAAATAAGATCTTTCCTTATACATTACGATCGTCAAGATTTTACTTCCCGTCCTTAATCAGCAGCTGGACCAGGGCTCTTCAGTATTGCTTGTGGAAGTGCAAAGCAGCTTTGTATTCACAGGAGGTCTAATTGAGGGGAGGCGATTGGTTGCAGCAAAGTGAGAGATACATAATGGCAGGATGCCAATAGCCCTGCGATATAAAGTGACTCAACTAATGTAATCGTTGCATACGTAGAACTTACCACTCTGATAATTACATCTCTAAATGTTTTTTTTATTAGCATAAATTTAGAAATACATAGTTACAGGTTTACTCAACAAGGAATCAAATTATTCATAATAATAATATACAATATGTACAGAGTGGTTTCTTGTATTTTATTAGCATCGCTGATATTATTGCTGTTACTTCTTGTTTTTTGATCTTTCACTGCTCTTTGTTTTGGCTTTGCAGGTACCAGGGGAAAATGGATAGTGATGGCTTCTATAGCTTTGCATGCTCTGCAAAACCCCCCGGCTTTGTCAGCTGGATCACACTGAATTAGTCAAGTACTTCATTATCTCTCCTCTCTGCACATATTGCTCCAGGTAATAAAGAGAGGAGCCAATGCCTTCTGCTGCTCTGCCTGTGAAGTTGTGTTGTTTTGACCAATTCTGCACAGACGCATTGTGTGCTGGGAGGGCATCACATTTCATCCATTGCCCGCAGTGTTTCACAATATCCATTTAGTCACAGCAGTAAGCTAACCATGTTACTGCTGATAGCATAGCATGGTTTTAGAGTCCTGGAGCCCATCGGAGGCCTGAGATTCACTGTGGATGAGAAGAGAAACAATAATGATGATTTGAATAAAACAGGGAAAAGACAAATGCTTTATTTTCACTAAAAACAATATTTAAGTAACCTATATTCTCTTTCTCTTTCAATAATGATATAGATAATATTTTACAATTGTAATGAAATGTCTATTGTATTTTCCGCAGCACACACAATTTGTATGTTTTTTCTTCCCCTTTTGAATACATATTATACACACAAAATCTAAATTTAATTGTAGAAATAAATATTGACCACGGATATGTTACTTGTATCTCTTACTCAATTGGTGGACATAACTGAACCACAGCAAGTTCTTCCTACAATCAGACATATTGTTCCTGCCTAAATACTGTAAAATCTTAAAATTGGGTCATCTACCATTCTCTTCAAATTTTTTGAAATCTCTAAGGTAACTAATGAATTATGGTCTCAATTAAAAAAATTTGGATAAACTTTTTTAATTGTTTAATATTATGAAAAAAAATATTTTGATACTTTTGATATATTGAGACATTTATGTATATATAAAATATTGTTTGATGTTTTGATATGTTGAAAAAGTCATTTGAAAAGTTTATACAAAAATGAGTAAATCATTTAGAAAGCTTATCCATTAATATGAAATTGAGGCCTATGTGCTATGGTATGTTGCTCATTAGGAGGAAAATACCAGCACATAATTAAACCACACAGGGAGAAGAGCAATAAACAAAGACAAGGTTTAAAGTATTTGAATGAAAGGGCAGCATAAAGGCTATGAAGAAGATAAAAAAAACACCTAAGTTAAAAAAGATCTTTTAGCAGAAAAGCTATGAATGGACTGGATCAGGGGCAATCCAAAATGATAAAGGAATAAATGTTTTTTGTCAATTGTGCACAGATGACAAATTTATTATACCATTGCCATGAAACCTATCGATATCTGACCCTTAATATAAAATATAATTTGTTTTGTTTTATATTTAGCTCCTCAATGCCATATTAAAAGAAATAATTTTCTAACACTCTTCATGCAGAATTTTATAGCACCGTGTAATGCATTTTATAAGGCCATTGCATTTTGTATCTTTTGTATCTTAATAATTTCACTTCGTTTTGATGGAGGTGTTTTACCATAATACCCATGTGTTCATTTGCATTATATTGTACTTTTTTAATATTATTTTTACTAAGGCCCAAAAAGGTCAAAAACAATACATATAAGAACGCATTATGACGCATAATCAGGTAGAATTCATAATTGTGTATGTAGGACTGAAAGTGAATTATTAGGCAAAAGTCACAGAATAAGATAAGGGGACGTACAAGTGGATTCTCCCAAATAAATGTTATATTTTAAAAGCAAATAAAGAGTCACATGTCAGAAACACAGGATGGACTCCATAAAAAGGAATAGGCAAAGACAATAAAAAAGAAATAATAAGATAGAGAAAAAAAAGGAATATCATTAGAAGGTAAAAGTAACAATTTAGGCAGGACATTGAAACAAAACAAATCATAATACATTAAACAAATAGACCAAGACATAATTTTAGAAACTAGGAACAAATCCATAAACCAGGATACATGAGAGGACTTCAAAGACACGAGAACCAGTCACAGATATTAAGGAAAAATACATTTGTCGGATGGAAAATAATTCACTGCTGAAAACAAGTATATACGGTAAAATAATTCTCAAGCAAGGAAAAAATAATATATATATATATATATATATATATATATATATATATATATAAAATTATTTACATTTATGATTTGAGTTGTTTATGAGTTGTTTATGATCAATTCATTTTTAACCCATGAGTTCAGCTCAAGTATTTCTTCCAAGAGAGCCCGATTTTATGATGTGCTGAAAAAGCTTATACTTTTTTTTTTATAATCCTGCTTTGTGGACTGTAGCTTCCTTACAGATGGAAAATCAGTGTAGTTTAATATATTTATATCACTTCCATAAATTCATTAGTAAAGCTTTCGGAAAAGTACAGATACCACACTTTGTGAACTAAAACCACTGTAAATAAAAAAAACGCTGAAAAAAATTATTTTCACACTACACGCTACACTACTACACTACACACTTTTGATTACTGATGGTATTTGTGGGCATTAAGAAGGGGACAACTGTAATTTTCCACCACTATTTAGAACTTAAGAAGTAACAGCTATGGATCATGGGACACTATACCCAGGTTCTGTGGTGGCTAACAGTGTATTATGTTAATGTTCTAGACAAAGCATCTGGGCTGTAAGAAGGCAATAACAGTGAATTTCCTTGCTTTATTTTACTAATAAATTAAAGAATGTAGGGGTTTATGGTCTCACTTCTTAATCTCAGATCAGCTGATATATATTTAGGAACTTCACATGTAATGTGCAATAATTTGTGGGACATCTAAAACACGTCTTGAAAATGCAATACAAAAAGGTGTATTTAATTTAAATGATCTGTATTATCATGGGAATGAAATAACAGTCAGTCACTTTCCCAGTTGTAATTGAATGCTATTATTGGACATTTTCATGGGTATAAAATATTTTTTTTAAATTCTTTATTTAAGAGAGGAAGACATGTAGAAATATAGTGTACCATTTAGACAGAATAAGCATTGGTCTAAGATTAGACACATAACATTTTGAATGAACTACCATATTTTTCCATGTATAAGATGCCCCCTATTTTTTTAGCTCAAAATTAAGAAATACATATGTTAAACATCAAATATGACAACTTGATAATTTAGAGGTGACTTCTGAGGAGAACAACACAACTTCTGATTATCATGCCTCCCGTGTTCTAAGGTACTCTGTGAAGTGTTAAAGGACCACTATAGTGCCAGGAAAACATACTCGTTTTCCTGGCACTATAGTGCCCTGAGGGTGCCCCCACCCACAGGGTCCCACTCCTGCCGGGCTCTGGGGAGAGCAAAGGGGTTAAACTTACCTTTTTTACAGCGCCGGGCGGGGAGCTCTCCTCCTCCTCTCCGCCTCTTCGGCTGAATGCGCACGCGCGACAGGAGCTGCGCGCGCATTCAGCCGGTCTCATAGGAAAGCATTTACAATGCTTTCCTATGGACGCTTGCATCTTCTCACTGTGATTTTCACAGTGAAACGCATAAGCGCCTCTAGTGGCTGTCAATGAGACAGCCACTAGAGGATTTGGAGGCTGGATTAACCCATTTATAAACATAGCAGTTTCTCTGAAACTGCTATGTTTATACAAAAAAGGGTTAATCCTAGAGGGACCTGGCACCCACACCACTTCATTAAGCTGAAGTGGTCTGGGTGCCTAGAGTGGTCCTTTAATGGCTCCATGGTGCATGCTGAGAGACTACAGCTCCCACAATACAGCAGGTGGTGTGAGGGCATGCTGGGACATTCACAGCAGTATTACCTCTGCTCCCATTTCCTCCTCTATAAATATAAATCAGAAAGCAAGACTTATCTGAGGTGGAGCAAACCTTAATATGGCTGCTCCTTTTATGGTGTGGCATGTCTCTGGAGCTCCGTTGGTGGTTAGAGCTGATGTCTGCTGCAGCTCCTATGCATATAGTGACCTATTCCTCCTTGGCACAGCATTCAGAAGTGGATCGCCGGAAGGGAAGCTAGGTATGTGTGTGAGCCGTGGCACACTGAAATGCGGCAGGTGCCATCTTGGCTTAGCCCTCTCATGCAAGTGTTTTTTGTTTTGTTTTTTAACCCCTGCAGTGACATTCCGTGTATAAGAAGACCCCCAATTTTAGACTAAAAAAAAACAGTCTTATATACCGAAAAATACGGTATATATATCATAAAGAGGAGAGTAATTAAATGTTATGCTAACAATAAAATATATATGATATGTTCTGCAGTTTAATTTAGAATACTTTAAATATGAAATGTATTACTTTTCTTTATTGTGTCTATTTTTGAGACAATATGTACCCGTTGTATCAAGATCTGTGTCATGCACTCATATTTTTAATAAACATAGGTAGGAGAAAGAGAAATAAATAATTTTAAAAATTAAATAAAAAAGAAAAAGGAGCAGAAGGAGGGGAGGAAACAGGGGGGTAGTGTCCTGCACAATTTAAATACAGCTATTTTAAAAATTTTTGGAGGTAAATATTTTCTAGGGATCCCATACTTTAGAGAATACTGTGTATGAACGTCTGACCTTTGAGGTCATTCATTACTGCATTGTCTTCGATTTTTGTAAAAACATCTTGCAATGTTGGGGCGTCTGTTTTGAGCCATCCGGCTGCAATGATCATACAGGCCGCTAGTATGACTAAATTCAAAGGTTTCTGATTATGTTTGGGAATTCCCTCAGCTGGGCTAGACAAGGGGAAGTTCCAAGGAGAGAGATCAATCAGTCTCCATAAGACCTCTGTCATTAGATTCCTTATGCTTTTCCAGAATCCAAGTCATTTTGGGCAATCCCTTCACATATGTAGGCATGTACCTTTGATTCCAGAAAGTCACCAGCAGAGGTCTATTTGATTTCTATATCATGGTCATGTACCATCTGAATAAAATGTTAAACATATCAAATGTTAAACATCTGTTTTTGAGATAAGACACAGACCGAGATTATCACGGCTGCTTTACAAATTTTTTCCCACTTTCCCCTTCTAGGGTCTCACCTAAATCTGTTTCCCATTCTTTGATATATCTTAGTGGCCCCCATATTGAGGGTTCTTTGCTTAGATGTGTATATAGGATGACGATCAGGCCCTTTTTTTTTACTTTTCTTCATTACATAATAGTTCACAGAATATGGGAAGTGATATTACAAATTCTTTCATTTCTGTATATTGTGCGAAATCCCTTATTAGGAGGCAGGGCCGCCATCAGAAATTTTGGGGCCCCTAACACTGCTCAAGGTCGGCCCGACTCCAAGCCTGCCCCCAAATCCCGCCTCCAAACCCCGCCCACAGGAATACACAAACATAGACACAAACACACGCACTGGTACAAAAAGCATTACTTGCGGCTGCAATTTTTTAAAGGGGCCCAGTCGCACTATTGCATGGCCGTGGCGCTGACAGGGCTCCTGAAGATATAGGGCCCAACGGGTGGCCCTAAATGCTTGGGCCACTCGATGGGCCCTATCAACGTTTGGACCCCGGTGCAGGTGTACTGGCAACAGATACGCCGCTACATGTGGGGCCCGGGCCGCCGGACCTATGACAACCGTCATGGTTGTCACCCCCTGATGGCGGCCCTGTTAGAAGGTAATGGAAGAAGTCACTGGTCACTAGCTGTGTGATCTATCTCAAGTCTTCAAATCCTCTTGACTTGCACCTGTCCTAAGACCCATATTATGCTGTTCCCAGTACCCCCTTTAAATGCTTCAAATTGTCCAGATCCCTACATAAAGTTAGCACACATGATTTTCACTACAGCTTGTATATATTTTGTTAGGGCCTATCTCCTATGACTCGCATGTTTTTCACAAAATATAGTATGCTTACATCATGGAGAAACTCACAGCACAACTCCATGACACTAAACTTAACCTAAAGTTATGTTTTATACTTGATCCAGCTGCTCCTCCTTCCATCCACAATCCTAAATCTTTCTCTTGTATTCTGTATTCTTTTCCGTTCTGGTAAACTGTGTATTACTTCTTTTCTGACTTAGTTGTCTTTCCTTCTTTCCCCTACAAAAAGGGCACATACAGAGACATTCCTGGGTTCCAGAAACACCTGGAGCTTCAGTCCAATGGCAATGTTATGAAATCGGCACTAACAGAGAGATGGAAACATGTTATGACACACCCCTTTCTCTCTGCCCATTAGCAGCATGCTGCTGATGCTCTCTAGCACCACCTTATGACAGTCACCTAGAGGGCACCAACCTTTCCCTTAAGCCACCAAATAAATAAATAAATTTAAAAAAAAATGTAAAATTAAAAAACAATAATACCCTCCTGTTCTTCCACCAGTTGTAGAGAACCAGACTAAAGAGCCACACATCTGGGACTATAGCCACCCAACCCCCTTCCCCGTCAGCATCTACTGGCATAGTTATTATTAATTTGGTTTTATATGTTAAATTATTCAATGTTTATCTGGAGATTTAAAAATACCATGTGTACCATGATGCAATTCAGACAGTGGCGGCTCTAGACTTGGCGAGGCCTTAGGTGAAACTCATACATGAGGCCCCCACTAACACCATTATTGGAAAAAAACAGCAGTTGACTTGTGTGTGTAGAAGCTGTAGATATACTGAAGGGCGGGCTTGCAGTACTGGATATAGAGAACTAGTCTTTGTATACGTCATTGCATTGTCTACCTGTGTGTGCCTGAGAGTGTGTGTCTGGCAGTGAGTATCTTTGTATATGTATGCATGTTTCTCTGAGCATGTTTATGTTTGTGTTACTGCCTGTGGCCTTTGGCATTAAGTTCATGGCGAAGCTATGTTTTATGACAGTGTGTAGAATGATTGCCTTCAGGGGGTGACAGGGTGAGTAAAGGAGTAACTGTGGCAGGGTGATTGTAAAAAGAGCAGGAGGGTGCCAGAGTGCGGAGAGTGGTGCCTGTGTGTTTAGAGGGAGAGATAGTGTGTATGGAGGGGGGTGACAGTGTGTGCGGAGAGGGTTGACATAGTGTGAGGGGGTGACATAGTGTAGGGAGGTGGCATAGTGTGAGGGGGTGGCATAGTGTGGGGGGTGACAGAGTAAGAAGGGGGTGACAGTGTGAGAGGGTTACATTAGTGCAGGGGTAGGCAACCTTTTAGCAGCACTGTGCCGATATAGGATTGTGATGTCCCGTAGCGTGCCTGTCCTATTTTTTTAAATTGAGGTGTGTATGCTGCCGTATTCTGCTTGTGTTATTTTTACTGTAATTGCTTTGTATCGTTGTATTTGTGCGTATATGAGCTATTATATTGTATATGTTCATTAGTAGTTTATGGTATCGTGTATGATACATATGAATGTGGGCTGTGTATGAGGGTTGCTTGTGGACTTGTGTGTGGATGGATTTGTCACATTGTGTATTGTAGTGTGTGTATGTGTGGGGCTGTTTGGGGTATTGCATGTGAGAGGCTGCATGTGCGGTTGTGTGCATGTATGTGGATTGTTAGTGGTGTTGCGTTTGTGGGGATTGTGTGTTGTGTGTGTGTGTGTGTGTGGACTGTTCATATTATTTGTATGAGGGGAGGGTTATTCTGCAGCTCCGTGTATATCTAGCAGTGTGGGTGGGTTCCAGTGGGGACCAGGCTGGCCAGGTACAGGTCAAGGACAGGAGCTGCGATAGCTGTCGAGGGCTGCTCTACTACAGTGTGGATTCCCATTCACAAGTGCTGGGAGGAAGTGATCTGAGATCACTTCCTCTATGTGCTGCAATGCATAAATTGAGGATTGTCCTTCACCACCTCTTCGTATTAGCAGATATCTGAAGTTTTACTGGGACTCCTGATAGGCCAGAGTGTGTTTAGCTCTAGCAGCCTTGAGTGCCGTGCAAAGACACCTCGAGTGCCGTGCATGGCAGTAGTGCCGTAGGTTGCCTACCCCTGCATTAGTGTAAGGGGTGTGACAGAGTAAGAGGGGGGTGACAGAGTAAGAGGGAGTGACATTCGTGTAAGGGGTGTGACAGAGTAAGAGGGAAGAGACAGAGGGGGGATACCTAGTGTGAAGGAGGGTGACATAGTGTAGGGGGGGTGGGTGACAGGATGAGAGGGGGGTGACAGAGTGAGAGGAGGTGACAGTATTAGGGGGTGACTGTGTGAGGTGGGG
>OW240915.1:196801715-196949434 GCA_933207985.1 Pelobates cultripes
GGGGGGGGGTCAAAATGTACCTTTTTCCCTGGTGGTCCAGTGGGGTCAGTCTGGATGGCTCCCTGGTGGTCCAGTGGGCTTTCCGGTCTGCAGCTCCGCCGGATGCAGAGCTGCAGACCACATGGGGAATGTCTCGCAATCTCCATTCAGAGCGTTGCCGTGGTAACCCGCGGCAACGCTCTGATTGGCTGGAGAGCGCGAGACACCTCAGTCTGCAGTTCATAGACCAAGGACCCGACATGTCAGTCTGCCCTCAGGCGATTTAGGCGGCCGCGAGGCCACTGACTGCGCGAGGCCTTAGGCGGCCGCCTAAATCGCCTAATTAGAGAGCCGCCTCTGAATTCAGAATTCCCTTTTGACCCAGCTCTTTATCCAGGACTTGTTGTTGTATATTAGTGTTGGGGCATTTTTTCTATTTCATATTTACAACTAATTTTTTTCACATCTGTGTAATCTTTCCATAAAGTTATTTGAAAAATAACGGAATTGGGTAAACATAAAAAATGAACTGCACATGCTGCACAAATATCTGAGTTGAAAAAAAAAAAAAAAAAAAAAGTTTTTCAGCTTATTTATTTTTTTGGACATTTTGCCATTTGTTCTTGTTTTTTTGTTTTTTTTTTCAATTCACCAAATTTCACCGTTCAGTGACTAAATTCAAATGTTTTAGCAAGTTTTAAGTCTTCGGCATAATATTACTATAGCAAGTTATTCCTGTATATCATACTAAAGGCAAGAAAATAAAACACAGAAATGAAATGAATACTCATAAAAGACCTCCTGTTTCCAAGGTTTAATTGTTTTTCACTGCATAAAGTATGTTTTAAGAGAAATGAAAATGTATGCATTGCAGGTAATGAAGCCCCAAAAGATTCTGAAATCAGTGTGCAGGTGAAATTAAATGTGTTGATGTTTACGTATTTGATTTCAGTTCTGTGTGGATATTTGATATATCACACTTTCTTTGATATATATTTCTTATTTGACATATATTATTTAAGCAACAAAAACAGCATGTAAAATATAAACAAATATAAGTCCAGTAAGGTAAATATCAAGTTTGAAATGAGTAAATGATGGTGTCTGAAATAATACCCATTCTGAAGAGCAACAGGGTTTTTAAACTACAAGGTTAAACTACATTATCAAGACCATGTAGAGACAAAACGATGTCACCTGTCACCTACCTCACCCTGCCACTTCACCTTGTCACCCCCCTCACCCTGCCACTTCACCCTGTCACCCCTCTCTCACACTACCACCCCACCTGTCACCCTGCCACCCCACCTGTCACCCCATCTCACCCTTCCACCCCACCTGTCACCCCCTCAGGTGTGATAGACAGATATATAGATAGTATCATGTTACCAGCTGTTTTTCCATGCCCCCTCTTTTTTTGTGCCCCTTTTTTCCAACCTCTGGAAAAAAAGTCCCATCATCAGTAGGTCATTCAGCGTGGACGCAGTTCCTGTGGACATGGCCAGTTCAAGTTTAACTCAGTTGAGTAGCCGTGATTTAAACCTTTTTTCCCCTCTATTAATGTCAGGGAGACTCTCTCCCGTTAATAGAGGGGAGCTACTCTGTCAGTAGATTCATGGATATTCCAAAACTGTGCCGGGCAACTGCATCGATTTCCACACATCCGTTGTACAGGCAGCATCTTCTCTTCTGCTATACACAAATTGACAAAATAATCACATTTTTGGATTTCAAAGAAGCCTAAATGTCTGTCCAAGTCAAAAAAAATTAGGTTCCTATGGGATGGAAAACCATGGCAGTTCACATATCTACCTTTTGGCCTCAGTTCCACACCGTGTTATTTCACTTAACTCCTGAAACCCACTATTTGAGTTTTGTGATCAACAAAAACAAGTCTACTCTGTCTCCATCCTATCCCAATCATGCACAGTTCTGTTCCTAGGTATTTTATGTTTACCTTAGTCCAAGCTGATCAACATCCAGAAAGAATTACTAAGAGTACTTTGTCTTACCATGGTTCTCTTGCAACTGCTAGCTCAGATTGTGGGACTTCTGTCCTCTTCTATTCAGGCTATTTTTCCAGGACCACTTCATTACAACCATACAATGCCTTAAGGCCCAATTATTATCCATGGAACATTTCTAAAAAAAACTCACTCCTTGAATATTAGTGCAGAACTCAACTAGTGGCTCCTGTATAGCCTGGAATGTACAAGCTATATTAGGCCTAGTGCCAGACTTCATCTTGTAATCTGATGCCAGTTTATAGGGTTAGGGAGTGACTTGTGCAGGTCATTCCATGGGCAGAGCCTAGTCGAACACAGAAGGGTCACTCCACATTAACTGCCTGGAACTGATAGAAGGGCCATTTGCTATCCACAACCTAGCCAAGGACCTCACAAATTACTGTGTACTGCTCCACATAGACAATATGTCAGCAGTCCAATATATCAACCACCTGGGCAGGACTCTTTCGAAACTACTCTCAAATATCACCAAGACATCTACCAAATTTGCTTAGAGCGGAATATAACACTATGCACAGAATGCCTACCAGATGTAGCAAAAATTTTGAAACAGACATGTTCTCCAGACATTTGAGGGAAGCCAGTGAATGGATGCTAGACAGGACCATGTTCTCACAACTTATGGACCCTTGGTACTGGACCTTTTCGTGTCACAAATGAATTTCCTGACCTAAATTCCATGGCAGTGGACGTCTTTCACCAAGACTTGCAATTTAAAACTTTTAACCCCTTTTGCAATAATTGCAAGGGTAGATCACCTGCTTTGACTTTAACGAGTGTACATTATGCTGGCAACCCTGTTGTGACAGAGCCAGACAAGTTTCACCAGATTTACTTAAACTATCATGTCAGGATCTGCTCCTGATCCTGATTCTAAGGGGAACCCACATCCACTGGTCCTGTAAAACCGTCTCCAGCTGGTAGCCTGGGCAGTGCCCGGGGCTCCTAATATGTGAAAAGCTCCTTTGGGACTCCTCTGCTCCATGTACTTGGAGCAGCTATCTGTCCACATGGAATGTCTGGTGTAGCTGGTTTCTGGGACGGAGCATCAGTTTTTTTACACACCCTGTTCAGTCTGTCTTGAATTACTTATCCCAGCTTTTATCTGATGTTAAATCTTATAGAACAATTAATGTTTTTCGATCAGCTATTGAACGACTGAAATACTTGTACCTGTTCATGGGATTCTGATGGCTAAAGACTAGCTGGTTTGTCACCTCCGGCCTACCCCTCCAGGCCCCAAGTTATCCTTCCTCTGAGGTGTACATAACTGACCCAAGAATGGACACCTCTCACTTCGCCAGCTTTCTGCAAAACTCACGCTTTTATTATGATTGGTCTCCTGTAAGTGAGTTTCAGATGTTTACGCTTTCGGCGTGGACACTTTATCTTTCACTACTGAGGGCATGGTTTTCACAGATGCGTTTTGACTAAAGTCCACACTTCTCCAATTTTTTTTTATCTGGGATTCCTTCAGGAACCCAAACTTAGTTAATGCTATTTGCTGCTACACAGATCTTACCACTTCATTGCACTCTTCTCATGAGTGTCTACTTCTGGTTAACCACACAAAGCTGTCGGCACATTGAGTATGTTGACTGTTAGCACTGGTGGATGTGTACCCCACCAGGTTCATTCCTTTAGAGGTACTTCGGCCTCTTTGGCTTTTTCCCACCCATTTCCTATCTCCTCTGAGTCTGGTCTATTTTTTCTTTGTGAGATTTTTGTTCTCTGTGGTTTGACGATATTTTGCATTCATTTT
Organism: Pelobates cultripes; assembly: GCA_933207985.1. Lineage (NCBI taxonomy): Eukaryota > Metazoa > Chordata > Amphibia > Anura > Pelobatidae > Pelobates > Pelobates cultripes. The sequence goes on from OW240915.1 coordinate 196,805,484, forward strand.
GGGCTATTTCCATGTTCTCTCTCATATTATATTTTTCTAGTATGTAACTGGTCCACATCCTTGGATTTTGGTTCTTTATTCCTGGTGTTCGTCTGTTTCTTCAGTTATGTTCGTTGGAATATTCGTTTTCTCTTCTCAGTAATTTAAATCATACTTCCTCCTGGTTTACTTCACATCAATGAACAAGGAAATGGTATTGACTATCTGACTCTGTCTGATTTTGTCTCCATTGGTTAATCTGTTACCATGTGGTTTGCTGCTATTGGAGGCGCAGTAAAGAAACAGTGTCATTACTAGAATTAAGTTTATTTTGTCACGAAAGCTAGAATATTCTGCAATTTCTCATATTATAGGGACCTTCCGACAAGAAATTACAGTTACAGATTGGCACTGTATGTGAATTGTGCATATAATTGTTAGTGTATCATTTCAAACTATGTGTGTTTTATTAGCAACATATTCCATATGGTCACAATGCCAAATTTGCATACTCTCACAAGGATTGCGTTATATAGTAAAACTAGTCACAATGACTGAGATACAGAGAATCAGTTATTGAGAATGACTGATTACCCCACTGGGTTGTGATAATGCTTTAGGGGAACAACGACATTAAAAGTTTCTGTTTTGACAATCTATTTTTATTAATTTTGTCAATGTATAGAAGATAAATAATGAGATAGACATGAACAAGGAAAATGGCACATTCGTGATTTTACAAGTAAATGAACAGCACATGGTGTCAATCTCATGATGTAGCTTGGCAATTACCAAGGCAGGCATGAGACTACACGTGTCCTTTGGGATCTCGAGGAATTTACAAAAGACCTTGTGTGTTTATGGCAGTCTGCAAAGTTGTCGCTACCACTTTCTGTTAATAGAAGCGTCAAATCACTTGTCCAGACCATTGAAAAGGTATAGATAAAGTTTAATCTGATAAGAAAGATAAAAGGCAAGGAAATATGAGATGTGGTGGAGTGAGAGAGATTGAGAGAGAGACATAACCTCATTAAGAATAGAGAGGGAGGAAAAAGAAAAAAAGGGGTTGGATTGAAAGGTTGGAGTGGGCAGCAAGAGGGGACATATGAAGATTGGCGGTGGCCCGAGGCTGGGGTGCCTGCTCCATTTCTCCCACACTCTCTCCCCTATGGGCCATTCTCCAGTCAGGACTGCACCCCCAGGACAATCTATTCCCCATTTGTGCAGATAGTATATACATGAATTCCAGATCGCCTCATACTTAGCAGTTCTGCCTCCCAGTGTTGCAATTCTTTCCTCCACCTATCAGATCGCCTTGATCCTCTCCACTCAATCCCAGTAAGTTGGTGGGGTTCTCTGACTTCTGAACACCGGAATTAGAGATCTGGCTGCAGTTAGTAGATGCCTGGATACCATTTTCTTAAGTTTCGAGACAGGAAGGTCTGACCTGTTTAGAAGCATGTCAGCTGGGTGAAAGGCCACTCCTTCATCTGCGACCTTCACCAGAGTGTCATGCACCTGTTTCCAAAAGGTTCCAGAATATGTGTAGAAGCGAACCAACCCTATTCCTTTATCGCCAACAAACCTCGGACACATCAGGGAGATACTTGTGAATCTTCTGTAGCATATCATACTATTTGGTTTGGATCTTATCATTGGTTTCATGGAGCTCTGCGAAGAGAGAGCTAATATGAGTGAATGGCGCCATTTTGTTCTATTCCTAGGGGACATATCCTCGGACATCAGCATTTAATACAATAAGGAGAAACCATGCACCAGCAGTTCTCTCCTAAAATTTGCTGTTTTAATGGTGACATTTTAACTGACTAATTAAACCAGTGCTAAAGATTCAAAGTAAAACTGACATCATTGTTATTATTTAAATGATCTAATTAAAGTGGTCTGGATGCAGTGTCTCTGTTCCACTTAGCCCTGCAATGTAAATCATTGCAGTTTTAGAAAATACTGCAATGATTACCTTGCAGGATCAAGACTGCGTTTAGTGGCTGTCAATCAGACTCAGGGTCGCCTAAATAAGTATATTAGATAATAATAAGATAAATAATGCTGGACATCCTCAGGTTCTGCATGAAGACATCCAGCATCAGTAAAATCTTCATAGGAAAGCACTAAATCAATGCTTTCCTCTGGGCCTAAAGTACTCTTAGCACTCGTTGTGAATGCCCATTAGTCTCCCCCATTGGATGACGCCGGAAAAGATGGAGCACCGACCCAGGAATAAGGGACATTGGTGCTGGAATCGGGTGAGTGACTAAAGAGTTTTTTTAACCCTTGACATGCCTGTAAACACCCTTTACATGAAATTTTCAATTTTAAAAACTGACCCTGCATGGTTTTCTGTTATGAATCACTTACGTATGCACTGTCTGTTCAAGTACTATATGACAAAGTCAGGATTTGTTGCAACAGGTCACTTGATAATGTTGTCACGGTGCATCAAGCACTCAAGATGCAACATTTACCAATTCCCTGCCCCTCTAAGTTCTGAATACCAATAGTAACATGTAAACCATGCATTTGACATGGCCAACATATCCTGTGTACTTGCCGAAAACTAGGAGAACAGGATTGTTAAAGTGGCATGATTATATATAAATATAATTCTAGGTAATTAGAAAATATTCTAAACTTGTTGTGCATAGATTTCAAATGAACAAAAATAGCTTTATTGGCATTAGTATTTACTTATTCTCCAATGATAATATTAGATGAAGGACTCACTCTGGCGTACTAATACTTAGTATCTTCTATAATTTAGAAAACCCTTCAATAGATTCTTACTAGTGTCAATGGTGTCTCCATTTCAGAAGGGAAAATAATGTCACTACAGGAAATAACCTTTTGTGGGTGGTTGCCTATAGCCGGTATAGATTGTGTTTCTTCTAATGTGTCTTCTCCAGCCAATGATGACCCAATAAAGAACCATAACTCTAAGGAATTCTAAGTTAGACATATATAAGTATATAAGAGGCACATATAAAAAATCATATGTAAGTTATTTTAACACAACTATATTAAAATTTAAGTGGGGTATGCAGAAATGTTATTTTTTTACTTTTATAATGTTATTCTTGATTTACATTGAGAAGCACCAGGAGTTGGGGTCTCATATTCCTTTGTAAATGGAGTCATCATGTACCCATATCCTTGAGCATTAACAGTGTGTGTTATTTAAAATTCCCGAGCCTTTTGATAATCATATCATAATTAGCTAGGCACATGCAAAATAATACATTAATAAAATAAATTAGAAATGCTCTCAGCTCAGTAGAAACTACACTTCTAATATTAGTACACGTATTGGTAAACGAAGGCACATTTCCTGACTATGTAGAACATGATTACTGAAAAGTCTTATTAAATAAAACCTGTAATTGTTATGCTTAGGAAACATATTTGTTTATACATGGATTGAAATGAATATTTGAAATATTCCATTGGCACAGTTGTATACGATGGGATAATATGTTTCACTTATAAACAAAGTACATTTTGTTGAAAATTGTAATGTAATAAAGAATTCTTCTAGAAAAGTAATGTGTTTGATAATTGAGAAGGGGCTGTGTCTTCCATAACTTCTACGTTTTGAGCATTACATCCTTTTTGGCGTGTAATTACCATGGAGAGATGACGATGAAAATGGCTTTATTTGGGAAACACATTACATAAAATTTAAAATATCCAGGATTTCATGCATGGAACATTGGTATGATTGCAGTGTAAAAATGTTTCTTAAATACTGAGAAAAAAACCCAAACAAAAACAAAACTTGTAACACATGTAGCTTAGATCAAATAATGATTTTAAAGATCAATTCAGGGTAGAATTGACCAGTTACCTCATCATCCCCCAGTTGTTACCACACCAGGAAGTAGTTTGACCAATATTAAGATGTGTGTATTGATGCTGTGTATTGAGTGTTCAATGTTGGACATGTTTAATCCAGTATTACAATGTTTAAAGTGTAGAGGTAAAGGGCTGATTAGCATATGAGACATGTTTATGCATAGCAGTGATTTCTGAAAATGTATCTATCAGTATTCTAATATTCTATCTGCACAGTCAAACATATGTTCAGATACCCACTATTTAAAAAACAAACTATAAAAATCCTTAGGATAATCATGGCTGTCTTGTGTTTGCTGCCCTGATACTAATTTAAACATGGCTTCTGGGAAGTTGATTATAGCAGTCTGTATTTCCCCAGCATTGCTGCAAACAAACCACAATTTATTGCATACAACAACATGCATTATCGAATGTCACACAAACCTTTGATGTTTAGTGCATACCATGCATCCTTCAGCATTCACTGTGAGAAACACCTTTGGGAAGTTGGAGAAAGATTCAGACTGCATGGATTTTGTATCCCAACATGCAACTGGTATGCAATTTTTTTTAAGTCTATTGTCAGCTCATCACAATTCCCCCTTTAATGGGTAAACCCCTCGATCACTAGTTATTACAAACGTAAAGTAAAACCAGAGCAGTGACATAAGATTCACTGAACAAAAATGTATTGTATGAAACAAGTCATTCATTTTATTTCACATTTCAAAATATAAGAAATGAACTACAATCAGTACTCCAAATGAACATTCTTAAACTAGAATGGCATGCTGTTATATTAAGATAAAAATATCAGCTTTAATATAATTCTAAATTAATGCAACTTCTTTTGATTATTGATATCCTACTGTTTTATGCCTGAAACAACATCCAGGAGGTATCAGCCATTTATAAATATTTCATTTATGCTTATTTTGGCATCAGAAATCATCTAGTCATGACAAGGGAGCTGTATGAGAGATAAGAGGAGTAATTCATCAGCCTTTTGACATTTACCTATGACTAAATACTCACATTTATTAACATTCAAAAATAATGAAATACTTGTGTTGCATATTACTTAGAATTTAATAAATAGTATAGTTGTGTATTTCTGAATTTAATGTTCTATATGATGTGGAATTTCAAAATAATGCTTACTTAAAAATATATTTTCATATTTAATAAAAAAATATTGTAATTTGATTGTTTCTATTTTATTGTAATTCATTGGTCATTACATACATAAATTGCATAATATCTCATGCACAATGTGTAAAATATGCAGAACAATTGCTTTTACATTTAAAATAAAAGCCTATTAGCATATCGTATTTTCACAAATGTATGTGATGACCCTATTCTTTCAAAGAATTTGGCAAATGCATATTTCTTTATTTTTTCTGCAGGGTCCAATTGACTCCTCACTTACCAATAACCGAAAGAAACCTAAATAAAGCAATGTGCATTTGACATATCATATAGGATGGGAAGAATGGTCAAGGGGATACACGGTCCATTCAAGGATTTTTAACACTTTAGGCAAATATGGTCTTCTCTCCGTTTCTCCCCTGCCCATATCTCTGTCCCGAACTGTCACCTGCTTTATGAACCGGTGATAATTTCCTGTCTCTTCTCCTCTTCTTTCCATCTCACAATCTCGAAATGCCTTTTTACACTCACAACTAGTGTCTAATAATATAACTTCCCTTTCTCTCACTATTACTTACTATTGGGTATAGTAGCTGTGGTGCATGTGGCTGCAGGTTTATGAATCAAATTGTTTGGAGGGATGCATGTGAATGGTGGTAACTGTGTAATTGTGTAAGGAGAAACCGCAGATGTATGATGGGAGTTGTTTTTGTGTATGTGGGTGGGATACATGTGTGCAACTGCATGTGTGTGACCTGCATGCTTTGATTCCATTTTATGTTTTCTTTTGTTTCACCACCCCTTCCTATTACATTACTTATTGCCAGAATAGAAAGCATTAACCTCCCAATCTGTATCTAGATATAAAATAATAGGTACTTAAATCTTTCAAATACAAACAAATACCATAGACTATCAGGACTTTATGTTGTCAAATTCAGATGCATCTATATATTTATAAGCCAACCATAAACACAATTTCTTTCATTATGAAAGACCAATCTTTAAAACATACGTAGAGTTGGGTCTTTTGGCCAGGAATGTTGCCTCCTTGATTGTATGCTAGCACTTGATTAAAGGTTAAATGCAATACAACTTCACAGGATGATTATGTAATTCTGAAACATAAAAGAATATTTGTTGAGGCATTCCGCCATGCTTGGTTGCAATATATTCCAGAAGTACACTGCAGATAACATTTTTTTATTTTCTGAAAAGTTTTTTTTATAACAAGTGATGTTCCAAAAAAAAATAAGATTCAATCATTAATTCTGAAACTCTGCTGGCATCTCTTGCTTGCAAAAAAAAAAAAAGAAAAATATGTAGTAAAGGTACCTTTATGGCCTTGAGCTTGAGATAAATTGTGGGCTGTGGTAGTTAAACAACAGCTGTTCAGATTTAAAATGGAATTATGATTAAAATCCCCAAAAGATAACACCTCAGAAGTAAAAGCATTTACCTAAATGCATCTGTTAACAAGAATACACGGCATTTTGTTTTTGTTTTTCTTTGTTGCTCTTGCTAATGTATTACAGCAATCCCATTCCCTCTAGACCCACACTTGTCATACAGAGGTCTTCTCACTGCAGTCGCTCGAAACATTTGCCATCTTGAGAAAAGCACCTGCCGCAGTTTCCAGATGACCACAGGTGTAACCCGGCTTTTATCCCCGTGTACTTGTATGTGTAAGGCCAGGAGTACAGAGAAACAAATTACTGTAGTTAAAGACTCAAAACAGCAGGACCAGAATTTCCAGAAGTAAAATACAACATTTGCACTCTACAACCTTTATGTTCTTTGTGCACAACAGTACTTTAAGAGATTTACACCCAATAAAATGTAAACTTATTTATTTTTGTTCATTTATTACACTGTGGCTTTTATTGCTGACATGAAACAAGGTAACACTTCCCCTGAATTTCCGAATCTGTAAAGCATCATTGGTCAAAAAATTTCCAAGCCCAATCGTAAAAGTTTTTTTTTTTTTTTTAAAACAGAACTATTTTGCTGCTGCCAAGTTTTCATTACCTAAATTCCATCAATACATTTTGTTGTTGTTTTTTTTTCTTCAGCATATGATTTATTGGCTTAACTGAAACAGTAAAAAATATTCCTTTAAGATTGTTAAAATGAATTATTACATGAAAGTCTACAGTACCGATAGATAAAAGTTATGAATACAATTAAGAACTTGATATGTTTCAACAGGAGTCTCCAAATTTGGAAACTGGTTAAAAACTCCCTGTTACACTTCTAGGAATAGATCTCTAGGTAAGAAAACCTTAATTATATCCAGAAAATGTATTAAAGCCCTGATAATGTACTCATGTGTTCCCACATTAATTCACACAGCTATTCTGCTATTATTTAATTAAGGAAATCATTTTTTGTGTGAATTAATGTGTGACCAGTTCTGTGCTTAAGAATTATATGGGCAGTCGGTTTATCCCAAAGAATAGCCAGAGTGTTAAAAGTTATCCATCCTTTAGAGAGCTGGATATGCATAAGCATGGTATGCACTTGCCTATGGACACATTCAGGGCTGGCCCGTCCATTAGCCCCAGTGAGGCCATGACTCCATGCGGCACTGTGACAGGACCCGGGCCACCTACTTGCACACTACCGCTATACATATGTGCTGTTCCGGGCCCTGCTGGTCTTACATCCCCAGCAGCAGCAGGTACTCTTTGATCTCTAGCTGCGAGAGCGTTACCACAAGTTGCCATGGCAACGCTCCGGCATGCATTCCCTCTTCACTGTCCTCCAGCTCCACTGGACCACCATGGAATCATGTATCCCGCCTCCCTGCCCACAGGTAAGAGGCAGGGAGGGGGGAATAAGTTAAAATAAAAAAATTAAAAACTGCTCACCCCACAAATGTACTTATCACCACAAACACACACTGCATGCAATTCACTAACACGGTCACTGCATCCTCTATACACACACTGCATTCACTATACACATACACACACTGCATCCACTGCACACACAACCACTGCACCCACTACACACACACTTCATCCACTACACACACTGCATCCACTACGCACACTACATCCACTATACACACACACTGCATCCACTACACATACATGCACTGCATTCACTGCACACACACACACTGCATCCACTACACACACACTGAATCCACTACACACACTGCATCCACTACACACACACACACTGCAACCACTATACATACACACTGCATCCACTACACACACACTACATACACTAAATACACACACACTGCATCCGCTACACACACACACTGCATCCACTATCCACACGCTGCATCCACTTCCATACACACACTCTGCATCCACTATACACACAAACACTGCATTCATTATACACAGACACATGATGCAATACACACACACTGCATCCACTGTTTCCACTACACAAATGCACACTCTGCACACACTGCACACAATACACACACTGCATCCATTACACACACTGCATAACATAATGGACGTGGATGTGTTTTGGTTGGTGTGGTTTTATTGGAGAGGGGGCAACATTTCATGCTTGGACCCAGGCAGCACAATGCTTTGGGCCTGCCCTGGACACATTTATACCAAACGGTATTCACTAAGATGTATAACTAAAGCTGTGACTGTCACCACTTCTTGAACTTCAATGAAAAAAAAAAATCACCTTGAACACTACTACCTCCAAACTACCTTACACCATCAGTGTACCCTTCCCAGTTATATGAAGCTGTCCATGGAGAATGCCCAATGTTCTGCAAATGGTTATGCATGCAGTGAAGAGCCATTCATTCACACACATGACATCTCATATATTCGCAAAAAAATATAAATGTGTATCTTCAAATTTGTGTGTCATACATATTGAAAAATATACACTATTATTTATTTCTCTCATTTTCAAGTATGTCCTGGGTCCACAAAACATTGCATTGCTACAATAGGGTACAATATTACAAAAAATAAAATATACAAACAATATATATATATATATATATATATGCACACGCATATATAATTTTAACACATAATAGGTAATAAATAAATATATACTCACACTTCCTGCGATATTCATGCAACAAAATTGTTCTATGCCTTTGAACACATATAAACAATATTATACTCTTAGGAAAATACATATGCATTTACACACTGCACATAGGATAAAAATGTAGTATGTTTATACACATTGAAAAAGCCCCCATTGTGATGAAATATGTTAGTGTGATATATATATTTTTTTTTTAGTTTTTAAGGTATTTGGTAAAGGGTTCGATTATATATTATACCTCTCCATCCTGGACCATCATTTTATCATCTTGACTTATTTTCTATGATTGGAAAATACCACCTAAGTGCTATGGATTGAGCAACCTAGATTGCTCATAATTTTGTAAGTAGGTTTTCAGTTATCAGCACTTATTTAACTTACACTGTGCCCTATATTCTATTTATCTGTCTATCTGCTGTTTCACATATTCACTGTGAGGATTCTACAGAAACAAATATCCCAAAGTGGGAATTATGCCACTTAATGCTGAATACAAGGATCCATTCTAATGGATTTATATGGAATACATTTATATCCACCTCTACCACGTGTCTATAATACTGCATCATATTGCCCTTTTCTTTTTTTTCTTTTGGTCTACTATATATTCCATGGAGTAATTCCTAAAGAGGAAGAAAACCCATTTGCTAGGATTATACCTCTTTGGCACATACGTTACATTTTAGCTCCATTGAGTGTAAGTGCACTTCTTTATAAACATACTACACTATTATCCTTCCTGTGTTTTTCCGATTTATGTTATTTCATATGCAACTATGGACCTAGCTAGGAAAGAGAGATCACTGTTGTTTTGTTGCCTATATGTCCCTCACTTCACTTTATCACGTGTATTGTAAATATAAATAAACATCTACCCTCAGAAAACTCACACACATAAACATGTATTCATTTACTTTATACATCTATGAAGTGGTTTTATATATATATATATATATATATATATGAAGTGAGCAAATACATGTGCTTAGAGGAAAAACACATATATGAATGTTCTATGGATATGTTTTGTTTTCAATACTTACCTAGTATCTGCTACAGAAAGTTAGAATTACAATAAGTTGCACACTAATACACATCTATATATACACATACATTTGCATGCACACATGTTAATTTGGCTTTAGATGTGCCCACGTTGCCCATTTCTACATGCACAGTGAAATGGTCTTATATATGCCTTCAATGTTCAGTTTATATATGTTCAAGAAACAGTTTGATACAGATCTTAATGTTTAGTTTATATATGCATATGAGAGAGAGTTTAATATATTCTTGTAAGTCTAACTGAGGGGACAATTCCTGTGGTGATGCTGGGAGCTGAGTTACAACATCACTCAGGCCCTGGCATCATTAAACAGTGTGCGAGGGAGTTTTGCTGGAAGAGCATGAAGATTACACAAGCACCCACTGTACCCCAGGAGAGGATCCTTACTGGACCCAGGGAAAAAGGATCTCCACTGGACCTCAGAGTCACGTGAAGTACCAGTCACGTGAATGTTGTGGAAAAGGCCTGTTTCCCCATAGGGTATTTTGTCCCTAATCTAACTGTCTGCTTACGGGTCGTAGCTCCCACTGTGAAAAATAACCCATAAATGGCAGCATATGTCAGGTTTGGAGTCTCTTGCAGAGACTCCTCACCCTACAAAGCTTCCGGTTTACTATGTAACAGGTGTGCACTGATATAGGTGAAGAACAAGTAGTAGGGAAGAAGGAAATGCATAAGGGTAGAATAGATACTGAGAAAGCAGATAGAAGAGTTTACTTCACCTGCTCCTAGGTCCCTATGACAATCCTCTCCTGTGACTTAGCATGAGCATGATAGTCAAACCAAGGATACCATAACTCTGCATGTTTTGCACTGTTTCCTGAAACTGCTGCATGAATCACTTCCGCTGCTTTGATCTCCTCCACCCTTATAATCCATTGTTCCAGAGGTGGTGCATGAATCTGCTTTCTAGTGGACAAGGACCAATGCTTTTGCTGTATTTATCAGATGTTGAAAGATCAACCTCTTAAGTTTTGAACAGCATTGAGTGCAAAAGTAAATTTTTGATATGAAATGGGGCTGAGTTTCCCAGTATCTTTGCAATCCAGAAAGTTGTGATCCAGAAGGTTGTGGTCATTTGACAATCCCACCAAAGGTGTCGTATTGAGCCTACGTACGTTCCAAATCTGCAGTATTTAACCCCTGTTCATGGGAATATTCTATGCAGTAGCGTCAGAGAACGATACTAGTGAGAGATCATTTTATAATTGTGTTGCAGAATGAGGACTTTTTTCCCACAGGGTCTCCAAAAGGGTTGCATTCAGCAAGTCCTTCCTTTGCCTCTTAAAGGAACTGTTGTTTTCTAGGTTACCAGGTAATAGATGTTGATAAATAGTGGACACTCTCCCATCCGAATATACATCCTCCGTGCATAATTTATCATACCAGGTCAAGTCACAATATATTGGAAAAAACAGACTGCGCCAAATAAGAAATGCGAGATAACCTTATACAGATATATATGTATACACAATATTATGTATAAAAATATTTAGATATAACAATAATAAATAAAGAGTCCCAGCAGAAAAAGTATTTTTTGGAGATAAAAACCTTTTGAATGTAGTGCTTTTTTGGAGGTCAGTCTGTTATCCTCCTTAGTGTTCAAGTAGACAAAACTTTAGTGCATATGAGGAATTCAGTTGTTGGTGTCTTATATGAGATAAAACACAAAAGAAATCACCAATAGTGTAATCCAGTATATACAATATTTTATAGGGCTCTGAGTGGTACAATCCCGGTTGAAGGATAAATCTGGTGCTGCCCTCTATTGATGTTCACAATGTAAATGAAATATGAAAAGAATAAAATGAGATATAGTGCCCACTGTTTCAAACAATAGTACTTTTAAAAAAATGTATAAAATCTACTCACAATTTCAAGAGCACCTTTTGCTCAATGATATCAGCTTGAGTGGTATAATCCCCACCAAATTTATATGTAGGTAGATGTGGAGGTTCTTGTAGATTAAAAAATAAAAATGCAAGATAAAAAATACATAAACAATAAACATAACATTTTGACAGTAAAAACAATGTTCTGAACATATTTTAAGACTGTTGTCCTTAAGGTGGTGAAAAATATTTTCGGTAGTGCCTGTGGAATGGTTTGAAACAGGTACAAGAGCCTCAGTTGTACATTGATTTTCAACACCGCAATGCGGCCTTGCAAGAAATATGTCTGTTGTTGCATTGTTTGCGGTAACTCTGGAATTTGACGAGCAAAAGAACAATTTTTAAAAAATTAAGTCAACTATGTCAACAAAATTGCATGTGTTGAGACAAAATGACCAAGCAGGAAAATTCCTCATAATCGCTTTTTTCTGAATTTTCTATCTTGGTTACTTTAAAGTTTGCACTTTTCTAACCATCTGGCTTGACTCATGTTATACAATTGTTCCGTTCCCTAATACAGTTAAAAACATATATTTTCATTTATTTTCATTACCTCTCTTTACTGCTGTGACCATCAATCATGTTTTCTGTGGGATACTCTTGCTGTAAGACACAACTCTCCTGTATACCGTTTGCAAGCACAGACCTGCTTCCCATAGGTTAGAAGCCTTCTAATCTCTTTGCCGATTGGCACATACTGAACTGATGGAGAAGGACTGTATTTTACCCTGTGAGTTTACAGAAATCTAGACATTTGCTAGCAATTCTGCTGTCACAATGTATAGATGGAATTTGATTATCTATCATTTAATATTAAGTTGCATTGTTATGACAGGCATCCTTTAATTCACTTTATATTTCCCAAATTGAAGTACAATTCACTGGATAAAGCAGTGGTAACCAAATACTAGAACTCTTGATGTCAGCACACTACAACTCCCGTGGAACTTTGCCAGATGCTTGATATTTTGTTGGCTGGTTAACTTTAAAGGGAAATGTAGTTCCGTAATAGCAGGTCTGCTATTTAAATACAAAGGATTTAGTGAATAGGAGAAGGTCTTTCTTTTACATTTCCTTTGCTTACAATGTAAGTTTTATGAAAAGTTTCCATATCATAGCAGAACATTATATTTTTTAAAGTGCACACTGTTTTAGGAAAAAATCATTTACAGCAGCCACCTGCTCAGGAAGTGTTCATGAACTAAAATGTGTGAAAGAAAATGACTTCCCCTAAAAGGCAGTTCATGTTATATCAGGTAACGTGTGTTCTATTGTATTTTGGAACCCCGTAGGCATATATTTGTAAACATTATACAAATGCTATTACCACTAAAAAAAACATTATTTACCACGAAAAGTTGTGAATGTTTTAATATTATATTCTGATTTTTCTTATTTTATATTTTATCCCTACTATTTTGTCGCCTCTCCATTTGTTTTTCCATGTACCAATATATGTTGACAATTTTCACATTTTCATAACATATCACGAGAAACAAAATATTGCACTATTGGTGCACAGAGAACACAAACACACATTATCCTCATAAATATTTTTCTTCATGCAGACAGATTATTCAAAGATACCATGTACAAAGAGGATACTCAGTACTGGTTAAAGTCTTAATGTGGTAATAGTGTTTTATGACTCATTTTGTTGGAGTAAAAAACAAACAGATTGACCAGGACCAGAGGAGCCATATAATGTTTGTCCAGGATCCCTGTTACGCTGTGGGGCATTTCTTTATAGGCTTTAGTATTAGATAAACTGTAAAAGAAATTTGTGAAAATCAGGGAGTCAAGTGATTTCCATGTATCAGAAATACGGAATTTAGCAGTGAATAATCATAGCTTTTTGGGCACCCTACACTGTATCTAGGTATCTTCTCCATTTTAAGACAAAGCAACAATACACTCCTTGATTATCTTCTATGTGACCACGGCTAGTATTTAAATAATTTTGCTAAATCACTTATCAGATATTGAGATCTCTTGTGATGAGTCTTATTCAAAATGTTGTTGGAACTGACAAAGGTGATTCACCAGTTTTGTCTTCAGATGAATATCTATCTACAAGTGGAATACCTCTCCGGGTGTGCAATTTGACAGTGAAGTGTTTCTCCAGAAACTGGAGAGATGCCAGCAATTGTATGCTGGACAGGGGGATCTATCATCATCTGGACACTCTTTGAGGTCCCATCACTCTAGATCAATTTGTATCTCGAACTAATTAACAGGTGCACCAGTTTTTCAGTTAGTTTCCAGACCAGGAGAGCTTAGCAACTGACGCCTTTCTTCAGAAATGGCCAAAACACAGAGCATATGCCTTTCCTCCATTTGCCATGATTGCCCAGTTGATTCACCAAGTACGAGTGAGTGAACTCTCCATCTTGCTGGTAACACCAATATGGCGCAGTCAACCATGGTTTCCAGACGTTTCGGAATTCTCATACCAGGAAAGGGTATCAATCCCTTTACAGCTCCTGTCCATGCCATTTAAAATTTACTTTCTGCGATTTTCCGAAGGTAAGGAATATAAATCTGTTTTGCTTTGTCAAAAAAGAAAAAACCCACTGACAGGGATGGTAAGGTAGGGACAAGCAGGATTAGTGAGTAAAAGAAGTGGGTTCACAATAGCACATGAATAAAATACATCCCAGAGCAATACAAAGAACCCTTAAGGGAGAGTATACTCTGACTTGAAGTTGGAGGTAGGAGCAGCAAAGAAAGATTAAGTGTTTACTGATGTGCTCCCTATTACATGGTTACATGACTGTTGATTGGTTGATTTTTTTATTGTTATGGTTTGTGCTATTCGAAGTAAAGAAAGAGTGCAAAATAAGAACCCTCCTGTCATGTGGTAAAATTAATTTTTGTACAATGTACCACTGTGATTGTTATTTCACAGTAATTACTTTACACAGCATATTTGAGTAATTGCTAATTTTATAGTAATTCTGAAGAAATTTTAACACAGCTCCTCAAACGTCAATACAGAAAGGCAAATATGTAATATTTTATTATAGGCTTCCAATTTAATACTTTTAAAGTACGTTTTGAAAGGATCACATTTATTGCACTACAGAGACTGCCTTTGACTTTCTCCTCTCAGAAATGTTAAATTAGCAGATTCACATCATCACTCACAAGCAACATTACATTTTTACCTTAGTCACCGAATGCTCCTGTTCAAACTTTTATCTAAAATATTCTTTATCATCTTTTCGTTAAGCTCTCAAGAGCTAATGGTTTCTGAGCTCCCTGGGTAAGGATGATGTTCTGAATAATGAAAGCTCATTATTTCTCCACAGAATGCTTGTTAATTCAAATGATGATATTAAAACTATAGTAGCCTTTAGCGCTGGGGTGATTTCTAGCATACTTTATCATGTATCAATATATACTCTGTTTGTCAAAACTGCCCAGGGCTGGGGCTGACATTCTCTCCCGAGGAGTCTAGTGCTTCAAGAGGCTCTGAATACACTAAGGTGACAACTTGCAGAGTTTGCGCCTCTAGGAAATAGAAAGATGAAACTTGAAGTGCCATTGTCCCCCCTTGATTTTCTTATTAATATTCATAAAGAGACAGTATTCTTGTTTTTTTTTCTCTTTAGTTACCAAGGGTTCACATTTTGAAGGGAAAATGGAAAAGAAAAAAAAGCACACAGCAAAATTCAAATAAGCAGAGAATAAAATAAATGAGTGTCGTTTAAATTATCCATAATAATCATTTGTGCTGAGTTATTCATTTAGAAGTTGCAAGGAAAATACGATTACACAGATGTTAACAGAAACTAAACATGAGCTGGAAATATAAAGGATTTTAGTTTTATAGTAAAATGTTTGCGCTGTTATCCATTCAGGAATACTTTCGAGCCGTATGCTTTTCATCATTAGAAGGGCAAACAATTTCTTTATTTCACTTGAAAGTGGCATGAAATCAATGTTTCTTCTATTTTCTGATTAGCAATCATTTCTGCAGGAAAAAAAGCTGCTAAAGAGCTACTCACCAAGATCTGTGGCTTAAAATGAAATTAAACTACTCCAAAATCAGTTATTAGTTGGGGGGGTTTTTTGTTTTGTTTTGCTGTCTTGTTTTTTTTTTTTACTTTTGCTAAATAAACATTCCTGTGTAAAAGTAAAAGTGCTAATTAAAGAAAATCCACAAACTGTTAGGTATTTTCATTATAGTACCCATGTAGAATGAAGAATTAATCTTAATATTGTATTTCACTGCACACTATAACAGAGTAATAATAAAAGAAGAGAGATATTGATGAGAACAGGTTATCCTACCACGAGGACCTTAAATTCTAACAACTCCCCCCACCACTACCCCTGATGTTGATGGCCTACAACTCCCATAAGTCTTTCAATGTAACAGATGACTAGAGAATCACAGGAATTGTAGTTCAGCAACATCTTGGTGGATTTGGTTTGAGATGCCTGCCCAACCACATAGTTACCAAAAGACAGTAAAACATAATTAGGGTCCTGCACATTTTATATCAATAAAACACTATCTTATCCATAAATAAACAAAGGAATATATTTCTGTTAAGGTGCATTTTTTGAAGGTCTCTATTGTGAATACAGCTTAATGGAGTCTCAACTACATAACAATACCATTTATTAATTCTTCAAAATCTGATTAATATTATGTACTGTTACATTCAGGTGCAAAGATCTCTGTCTAGCTTTATATTGAACGTGAATCTGGCACTAGACAGAATAAGGCATTAGTCTAAAAAATTACAGTTCTGAGAACCAGCTAAGTAAGAAATATGATGATACAATTAACCTGACATAAATGTCTTGAGCATCTATGATAAAACTTCCATCCAAAACTCACATTGTGCAACTAATACTCTGAGTTCCCTCAAGAATTTAATCAAAAATTATTCTCAAACAGTGATTTCCAATGACAAAATGATGAACTATATTCATTTAAGATTTTATACAATTTGATTAATTCTCACCGAAATGAGAAGCTGTAATAATACATAATCTCAGGAATGTTCACCAAACATGCCATTTCCGCATTCCAAATCAGCCACAATCCCATCTTTCCCTGCAGCTGAAAAGCAAAACTAGCAAACTGTGGTCAAATTTAACACTAATTGTTGAAACTATAAACTTTAGAGCAATCACAACAGCAATGTATGTGTTGACCGCTCCAGATTTAGCACTGATGTGAGAAATGGTCCAAGTGGTTGTGCATGATTATGGCTCTCATTACAGAAAGACATTCTGACTCTCTCTCTCTCTCACTGCTATGTATACATACTATTGTATAAAATGTTTACATTGGACTTTTACTAGCAAATACTATGTTGCCTGATCTGTTTCTAGAATAACGTACAAGACCTGGATCTGCCATAAGATTCTGTTTTCCATTGTCTGCACAGCATGACCATAAATGATAAATTGTTTTCCAGTATGTGTTAATGGAAGCATGACTAGCTAATTATACAGTCTCCAATATCCCTATATTTCCAAAACTTAATTCAATCCTGAAATACATAGATTTTGTTTGAAATAAAGATGTGTTTTCTGTTTAAGTATGTATATCGCATGGTTCTTATTAAAAAATTTAAATAACCAAACACTCGAGAGATACGAAAATGCAGTAAAATACTGTTTGTTTTTTGTTTTCTTTTTTGATAAATGCTTATTTTTTGCTTGTTTTTCATTAAATAAACTCCTAAACCAGCATACTTCCTGTAGTAAATCAATGGACTCCGATCTTTGCACATTGCTGTTTTCAAATATGAGGAACTTGCTGAAATATTCATGCTATTCCATTTGTTGCTATGCACATTGGACAGATACATGTTTCTTAAACTCATGGTCGTTTGACTTGCTTTTTCCCACTGGAATCAACTTGAGTAACTATTGATATACCTGATGTTTCAATTACAACATCATCATATTTGCTCCTGCCCTAACACTGAATATTAACTTTTAAATGGTTTCTCCAAGCACCATGGCTAAATTACTAGCGGAGACCTAGGTAAGAGGGAATATCATTGCAAAATAGTTTGCCCCATTAACAGGAAGCAGAACCAGCGAACTCCTGGCATTAGAACTTCTACAGCAGGTATTAGTAGTTATGATGCTTGGAGCAACCTTTTAAAATCAAATTTCTAACTACTGAGTCATATATTCTCCTATCTATATAATTTCAACATTATTGAAATAATCAATACCCTTTCCCCAGTACAGAAACATCACAATAAGCCTACTACACTTTACACTGTATAAATATCCAACATGTTAGAAAATGATGGCAATCAGTGGTTACCTATATGGCTTTCTCTTTAATTTGGTACCTTTTTTTTATTATTATTATTTCTGATTGTCTCTTGCCTTTACCACTGACCTAATACTTCTGTTGATGCATTCTACGATATTCGTGAAGCTGATTTTATCTCCCATGCTCTTGATACTGACCGTCACAGTATCAGCAAGAATATTGTGAAATGGTGATGATTATGATTCAGAAATTGTGAAAGACTAGAAATTGTGAATTTAATATCTTATTTCTGTTAGAACACATGTATGAACAAAGATCAAAATGTTGACTGTGTACACATGCTTTTTCGGGAGCAAATACAATCTGTGCTTGTTTCAATAGAGGAAATATTCTGTATATTTACATACCTACTGAATTAACTCATACGACACTGAAAGCACTTCAATCCTTATCTCAGAAGACGCCTTTCAAGCATTAATAGTGTGAAGAGTTAAGCAACGTAGCAGAGGTTAATTTAAATTGCTCACTGATATGCTTGGAATCTTCCCATAATGCTTTGTGTGACTCAGAGCTTGTACACCACTACGAGTAATTAAATGTATTCAAATTATATGCTCTGGCTATGCCAGGCCACCAGGTGTGTGAGATTAAAAAAAAATAATAAAACAAAAATCTATTTAATAAAAATATACAAAACACCATCCATTGTTGACTTTAAGTTAGCTACTGGGTGTGTCAAAAATCAGAAGTGTCAGTACAACTTTAATACCCTCCAGTACTCTGTTGCTTCCTTTGGAAATGTTTCTACATACTCAAAATCTCAATAATTTATTGTCCTCTATATCATCAATAATGATGTAGCCATGGCAGGGAGAGTGTTAAAAATTACAGAGGAGTGAAATACTCACCAAAACATCCCTATATTCATAGCACAAAGCTGAAAAAGATAAAACATTATATACACTATGAAGAGAAGCATGTGTCACGTATTCATCTGCACATAAAAATGTGATTAATGGCATTTACTGTCCTGACAGAAAAAGTTGTGCCGAGCAGCTATCAATCCACAGGAGGGTTTGTGCTGAGCAGCAATCATGCAAATAGGAACCTGGTAACTGCCTTTGGGGTCAAAGGCCGGTTACAACCAATCAGATCCACAGGCGGGGTATTTAGGCCCAGTTCTCCTCTTGCTCTGTGCCCTGTCGTGGTTTCCCCTGTGGTTGTCCGAGAGCGCGTTATTGATTATGGTTTTTCTGGTTATTTGACTTTGGCATTGATATTGACTTCAATGTTTTCTGGCATCCCTGACCCCTGGCTTTTCCTTATCGTTGTGTCTTTTTCTGTATCCCTTGACCTCGGCTATTTCTAACTATTCTTTGGTACGTTAGTCCGGCAATTCTAAGGCCCGGTATACGTTACCTATCAGTCCTCTGTGTTACACAATGCTACGTGCTGGATCATACTGTAATCCTGACAGCATGTTATGAACGTGTATAAAATATAGAGAAGTTAAAAATGGGTCAAAGATCAATCAGTCTTTCCAGCATAGATACATCTCTGCTCCTGCATATGTAATTCTGAGTATAATAAAATCTACAAATCTTTTTTCCGATGGTTGGAGACCCAAGACTATAGGAAAGAAATAAGAACAGACAGTGGGAATTAAGAATGATGCTAAAGAGGACCACTGAGGACAACCGGACGGAATGGCCGCATACTAATTCAGCTCCGAGCCGACGGGGCTGAAAACTAAGTGAACGGAGACACATAACAGGGATGGGGAACAATAAAAAACAGCAGCCCACTCACCCACCGACGGGGAAGACCCCTGCGGGTAAACCGGGATCGGTAACCCGCCTGTTCCGCGACTATGCCGACCGCGTTTCAGAACATGGGGACTCCAACATGGCGCCGGCGGCGGCCTACCTATGCTCCCAGCCACAAAGCTCAGCGGCATCAGAGAGCTCCACAGACACACCAGATGTGGACATTAAGGAGCTATTGAGAAACCTACCCTCCAAAGCAGATCTGGCACAGATGCTGGGGAAAATTGAAGCTACATTTCAGCACAAAATGGAGGGCCTCAGCTCTGATATCCAAAAGGTAGGACACAGGGTACAAGACCTGGAGGATGAGAGGGGATCCTTTCAGACACAGATACAAGACCTAACCACTAAAGTAAATGCCCATGACAGACACCTCTCCATGATGCAAAGGTCACTGGACGACTTGGACAACAGGGGACGGAGAAATAATCTCCGTATAAGGGGGCTTCAAGAGGCGGACAATGAAAATCTGCTAACCACCCTCTTTAACTCCATACTGGGCCGCCCGCCAGACACACAAATACTCTTGGACAGAGCGCACAGGTCCTTACGGCCAAAGAGTGGGGCAGGTGAAATGCCACGAGACATAATATGCCGCATGCATTATTTCACGCTAAAGGAAGACATCCTGAAAACTCTAAGGGATACCTCCGTCCCACTGCTATACCTGGGCCAAGAAATCCAAATATACCCGGACCTATCATGGCTCACCCTACAGGCGAGAAGAACCTTAAAACCTGTCACAGACCAGCTGCGACTTCGCAACATCAAATACAGATGGGGCTTTCCATTCGCCCTCACAGTCGCCACTAGAGGAGCTGTATTCACTATCACAATGCACCAAGATGTCGCCCCATTTATAAGGGCACTGAACCTGAACGACACGCAGGTTGTGGACTGGTACTCGCCAGACCCAGCAACCTCCCACAATAAACAACCTCATGATCCGAGAAGACAATCACAAGCGAAAAAACAGAGAACCGGACCAGCCAGTCCCCAACACCCACGAGAGAGAAGACCTAGAGGAGCCATGGACGACTAACTAATATGAACATAAGATGCCTAGATGGATCGGCAACATTCACTTCAATACAGGACCTTCACCATCCCACGATGACAACTCTAACATACGAAACCACACAGAGGAAGAGAGAACGTAATTTTCAGATGCCTACTTACAGCGACCCCCGTCATAATGGACTAACTGGACTTACTACTGAACCAAGGCAGGACATGTGAACACCCGCTGCAACCATGAGCGGCAACCCACAACAGTCAGGATACCCTGCTGGACTTTCAACGCCAGGTCGTATGCTCAATGAAAAAAGAAAAAAAAAAAAATTGTATATTTATAACACACATGTGCTCACAATACGTCCCCCCGGTAGAACATTTCTAGCTTAAACCTCAGATTGAGACACACAAATAGGGAAATTGTTGAGACAACCCACACCAGAGTAAAGGAAAGATAGAGAGGAAAAAAAAAAAAAGTACGTCTTCTCTCGAGACAATGTTTACAACCATTTAGGCCGTCCTATGGGACAAAGGTACCTGTTCCCTCTCTCCCCCCCCCCCATAGGCTCCACCACACAGCACCATCACTCCACTACACTAGTATAAGCTTATAAGTTTTCAGCCCCACGGCTTACAAAGTATACTACGACAAACATCGAAACACCACAACGAACCAGATACCATTCTTACATACGGTATCCACTCACCCCACCCTACGCTGATCTCAATTTAACCAACGGTGTCACGATAAGCGGGCCTTCTGCAGACTCAGGGACATCTCAGAGGCCGACACCAGTCATCATAGTCGCACATAAGCGACTGCACGTACAGTAGATTGAAGTCATTAAAGGGGAGGACTCCAAAACCATTTAAAAGGGAAGATCTTGAGGACCAAACATTACAGCTGACTGAGGAAGCTCCAAGCAAGGAGTGAAACGCGTTTTGGCTATTTCAACAGGACTTTTTATTAAGGACTTTTTTTATAATTAATGTTTTTATTTTGTAATTCCAATAAATTTGTTACTTTTTATACAAGATCCTTTTAAAAGTCTTTTTCTGGAAACCTCGAGAGTATCTTCCCAGGGGTAGTACCATCCCCATTCAAATTGGTACAATACTTATATACCTAGAGCCGGGACCCACAGGCTCAGGACCAGAAACACCTTACATTGAAGGAGACGGGTGGTGCTACCCCTTATAAGCACACAAGCCAATATACGGAGCCAGTTTTCTATATACAGGCTCCTATAAATGTGAGTGTTCCATTTATCAAGATATCATTACCTTAATTTTCATATTATTTTATTGTTTTAAAACCATCTGCACTATATTGTACCTTTTGTATTTTCTCTTTGACATGCATCCTATATGTTAATATTGAATGAGAAACAAGCTGGTAAGCTATATATGTTAAAGCGCTCCACTTAATGGTATAAGTTTTTGTCACTTACACCGCACTATATATCTTAAGTTGTACAACGGTACCCATCTTCCGTGCTAGGATTAGACCTGGCAAATTGTATATAGTTTAAAATTGTTAACGTTACCACTGTTTTTGTGAATTTACTTTACTTTATTATATTGTATTTTATTTGTGTACTGAACGACACTATACATTGCACAGTGTATACACCATCCATAGTTACAAGGAGATCAAGATACCATGGATCATAGGCACCTACAGAGCAGGTCTACAAATCCTCCAGGGGTAGGACCACCCGGGGCTCCAGTCACTATCACGGTCACCTCCCACAATGCGAGGGGTCTTAACACACCAGAAAAACGACACATGGCACTATCAGACTATCATAGACACAAGGCAGATGTGGTATTTATACAGGAGACATATTTTCGCAAGAACTCCGCCCCTTCACTTAAATCCAGAACCTACTCCAAAGGTTACTTTAGCAATTATGTGGAAGCCAAATCGAGGGGGGTAGCGATTCTACTATCCTCCCACCTACCATTCATATACATAGACCAACTTGCAGATGACAATGGCAGATTCCTCTTTCTTAAAGGACTGATAGGAAATACAACAGTCACCTTGGTGAACATCTATCTCCCTAATAGGAAGCAAACCCCTGCCCTACGCAAAATACTGACCAAGCTAGATACCTTCAAAGAGGGCTTATTGATAGTGGGAGGCGACTTTAACATCTCCTTAGATGGGACACTAGATACCACCTCCCAGGCCCAAGCATACCAAGCCTCATCCAGAACCCGCATCCAGGCACTCCTGGACTCACACCAATTATATGATAGTTGGCGTATCACCAACCCAGCAGAACGCGACTACTCGTTTTACTCTCACTCATCAGGCACTTATTCTAGAATTGATATGTTTCTCATCCCTCACCGGTTCCTACACCTAGTCCACACATGCAAGTACGCCACGATTACCTGGTCTGACCATGCCCCAATATCAATGACCATCGCCATCCCATCGCTGCACCCTAATAGATCTCAATGGAAATTAAATGATACCCTCTTAAACAATCCGGAGATACAAACTCAAATCAGGGAAGGACTGTCTCACTACTTTGACCAAAACACACAACGCGGAACCTCATGTCCGATCGTGTGGGAAGCACACAAAAGCTACATTAGGGGAACGATCATCCAACTGGCGTCTAAACACAAAATACATAGAGAAGCACAGGCTACTAAAATAACCAATGAAATTAGAACACTAGAAGACACACACAAACAAGACACCTCCCTCACCACATATGCGCGACTACTAGAAAAGAGGACGGAACTTAATTCCATCCTAAACACCCGCACCAAACACGCCCTGGCTAAAACAAAAAGCCTCTACTATGCCCAAGGAGGAAAATGTGGAAAACTCCTAGCCTATGCCCTAAAAAAACAACGAGAACACACATTCATAGCGGCTATACGCAATAAAGAAGGGAAACTCTCGCATTCAATGACCGACATATCAAAGGCCTTCCACGACTATTACTCAACCCTATACAATCTCCGACATACAGCCCCCCAGACACAGGACATAACGGTGTTCTTAGAGAAGAGAATACACCACTCCATCCCAAACAACATAAAGGAATCCTTAGAACAGCCCATCTCCGCGGACGAATGTGTAGACGTAATTAAACATCTACCACATGGGAAAAGCCCAGGGCCAGACGGGTTCACAGCAAAATATTACAAAACCTTCGCGGAGACACTTACACCCCATTTCGTAAACGCTTTCAACTCACTGCTACGCTCAGACAAGCTCCCACCC
Source organism: Pelobates cultripes (assembly GCA_933207985.1). Taxonomy (NCBI): domain Eukaryota; kingdom Metazoa; phylum Chordata; class Amphibia; order Anura; family Pelobatidae; genus Pelobates; species Pelobates cultripes. The sequence goes on from OW240915.1 coordinate 196,829,821, forward strand.
CAGGCTCTTAATGCAACCATCACCCTGCTCCCAAAACCAGGCAAAGATTTAACCCAATGCGGCAGCTACAGACCCATTTCCTTAATAAATGCGGACATAAAAATCTTCACGAAAATCCTAGCTAACAGACTGCGCCCGATACTTCCAGGATTGGTGCATGCAGATCAGTCCGGTTTTATCCCGGGCAGAGAAGCCAAGCACAACACCACCAAGATCCTGAATCTTATGCACCACGCCACACGAGCCGGGCACCCCAGTCTGCTCCTGTCAATTGATGCTGAGAAAGCGTTTGACAGAGTAGACTGGACCCTGATGCTACAGACGCTTAAACACTTAGGATTTGGGACACACTGGCACAAGTGGATTTCAGCGATCTACTCGTGCCCAACCGCCAATGTCCGGATAAATGGACAACTCACCGACCCGGTAGGAATCTCCAACGGCACTAGACAGGGGTGCCCCCTCTCCCCGCTCCTCTTTGTTCTTGTCTTGGAGCCCTTTCTGCAGGGGATCCGGGACAACACTAACATCAAGGGCATCCAGGCGGGGACGGAGGAACACAAAATAGCGGCATTTGCCGATGATGTGCTTTTCACCCTGGCAGACCCAATAGCATCAATACCCCACCTGATGTCAGAAATGGCTACCTACAGCACACTTTCCAACTTTAAAGCCAACATTAGCAAATGTGAGATCCTCCCGATACACATTGAAACATGTGAGAAAGAGGCCCTGCGCAGGGACCACCAATTCACATGGGCGACACATAGTATCAAATACTTGGGAATCAACATCACCAGGAACCTTTCCCAACTATTCGAGAACAACTTCCCCGACCTAATAAGGGCCATAACGCAAGACCTCACCACATGGAACAGGCCACACTTTGGGTGGTTCTGTAGGACGAACATCCTCAAGATGAACGTCCTACCCAGAATACTATACATACTGCAAGTGCTCCCTATAACTATTCCCAAGTCCTGGTTCACTACAGTCCGTAAAACACTCACCACATTTATCTGGGCTCACATACCTCCACGAATATCGTACTCATTACTCACAAAACCTAAAGACAGGGGCGGCCTGGGTCTGCCCGATGTTGAAACATACCACAACGCAATACTGCTATCCAGGATATACGACTGGTCCCTCCCGAATTCCGGGAAACAATGGGTGACCTTAGAGGACTCCTTTTTCAGAGTACCTATCTACACAATACCCTGGCACAAATCAGGGCAAGTACTACTGCTCCACAACCCACATCCCACTATCACACCGACCCTTCGCATGTGGGCAACCACTCACACACACAACCTGATGTCGCCCTACCCATCGCCACTATACCCGCTCACACATAACCCCCTATTCCAGCCGGGAGCAGACGGCAAATCTCTCCGGGCCTTCCATACAACACCATATCTGACATTGGAGAATGCCTTGACAACTGTCGGGGCAAAAGTAACAAAGCCCTTACAAGCATTTATAACTAACCCTACGGCTATGCAAACGTATCAGTACAGGCAACTGACACACTTTATTCAATCTAAATCCCTAACCCTCAACGGCAGCCGTGCACAGACTAACTTTGAAAAATGCTGTTCCCTCCAATCCATAAGAACAAAACACATATCAACAATGTACTCCCAAATTCTATCCACAAGGCCACAACAATTGCCGACCTTCACTGCCACTTGGGAAAAAGAGTTAAACCTCGTAATACAGCCCGACAAATGGAAACAAATTTTTAAACAAATACACAAATCCTCAAAAAACACAACCACACAGGAAAGCAACTATAAAAGAATAACGAGGTGGCATTACACGCCCTCAAAACTACACTCCCTATTCCCCGCAACCTCCAAACAATGTTGGCGCTGCCACTCAGCAGTGGGCACCACCTCGCATATTTGGTGGTCATGCCCAGTGATACAAACATTTTGGACACGCGTAGCAGGCCTGATCCACGCCATACTCAAGATAACTGTCCCCTTAGACCCAGACACATACATATTCCTCCTCACCCCATACGGCTTACCGAAACATACGGCGGCCCTGCTCATACATCTGATAACAGCTGCGAACCAGCTTATTCCAGCCCTATGGAAACAACCAAACCCCCCGACCATACGCGAGTGGATACAAAAAGTAGAAAATACCAGAAGTCTAGAAGAAACGTGCTATGCCCTATCAAACCAATACCAACTCTACACAGAGACCTGGTACCCCTGGACCCAATACCTCCGCCAGACCACTTAGAGACCGAAGACACTCCACCTCCCCCCCCCCTCTCTTTCCCTCACCGGGAAAAGGAGCCGGCCCACATACAACCGTGGGGATGTAGGAAGAGGTAGTAAACCCCCACTATCACTCATATCCCTACACACCCAGCGCACAGACACTATCTCATATCTGATCTTGTACTGCTAAATGTATGATTGTATGATTCTATGATTATCCGACCAATGTAACCACTACGTTCTGTACCATGCACTCTCATATACCTGTTAAACTTAAGTAACGAAAATGCTGTATAATGTACTGACTTTAAATAAAAAAAATAAAAAAAAGAGGACCACTGAGGCAGGAGACTATGTACTTAACTTGAAAGGAGGTAGAATGAAGAGGGGTACTGATGTTTAGATGAGAATAAATTGGAGGGAGGAAAAGGGTTGGACATAAATAATTAGAAAGAGAAGAAGTGATGCCCAATACATTTGTAATTTCACCCAGTAACCTGAATGGAGATCTGATGTGTAGCATGATGCGCCTGCCAAGTAAATTTCAGGTAACAAGAGAAGAACATATCTCAGCTGCAACAAGCACTGAGCAATTTGAATAAGGTTATATGTTCCTATATATTCATCCAAGGGTAAAAACCATAAATCCACAGCATAGTAGTCCAATTCACAGGACATACAACATAGCTGGATATGTCAGGAATTGAGGCTGAAATGCTGCACCACTGCAGGGAGCACATTGGTAAGCAAACTCCTTATGAGTAAGCACTTTCCATTTTTCTGATGAAATTAAAGGGACACATTTGGGAAGCAGCCATTTTAGTTTTGAAATACAGAATTTTCAAACTTGGCCTATGTCTCATTTTTGGAAAGGTGAGCAGGCAGCAATTTTAAATTGCTATAGTATGAAGGGCTATACTTACTTAAAGGGTAAAGAATTTACCCCAGATGTACCGCTAAACCTGTTATAACTGAGAGAGGTAAGAAAGAAAGAATAGATCAAGCGGTTAATTGAAAAAAAAGGATGAATGTGGGGATAAGGTCCATGACTACATACCTCTTAGACTCACTGATACTCACAATTAATGTACATTATAGACAAAAGCTATATAATACAGTCTGGAATTAGTTTGTTTTATTTAAATCCACCTCCAAGTCTCCTCCACGCAGCCATAAACATGGAGTCTCAAGTTTCAAAAGGGTATATTATTATTATTATTATTATTACCATCATGATTTACTAGTGCCATAATTTTCCACAGTCTTCACAGTTATGCTATGGAATATGTTTTAACAATGAGTAATGTGAAGAGGTGAGGGCAGCCATGTAGGAAGATAGCAACACACACAGTGTTAGAAATGTTGTGCGTGCCTGTGAATATTTCCAAATATGCAGTCATTATATGAGTACGATCACATGTGAGAAATTCCCATTAATGTCAATATCAGCATTTACCTAGAGACATGCATGTAACAACCTCTGAACAGGGACATAGCAATGACAACCATTTATGCCCTAAGGCAGGGTTGGGGAACCTTCGGCCCTCCAGATGTTTTGGACTACATCTCCCTTGATGCTTTGCCAGCATTATGGCTTTAAAAAAATTATGGGAGATGTAGTCCAAAACTTCCCCACGCCTACGCTAAGGATTGTTTATGTGCCTGTATAAAACATTATAAATGGACCTGTATAGCTTCCCACTGTTGCAATTCACTGCACTTAGAAATAAATATGTGCAAGGGAAAAGCTACAGTGGTCCTCCTTGCACCATATCCTACACAATCTTAAGTAGGTTATTACAGTGATTGGAGTGTCCCTTTAGAAACAAGTGAAGTCCTGGACAATGACAGTAATAAGTCCACCCAATAAAAGCTTTCCATATTTATCGACAATTTTACATGTTCCCCTAATATTACATACTCCCTATTCCAAAGTCTACCTTAGTCGATAAACACCTAAAAGTTGATTCTGAAGTTAAAGGACCACTAAAGGCACCCAGACCACTTCAGCTCAATGAAGTGGTCTGGGTGCCAGTTCCCCATAGTTTTAATTGAGTAATGCTTTCCTATGGGTGGTTTGAATGCGCGTGCGGCTATGGTCGTGCATGCGCATTCGGCTTCACTCGGGAGCTGACGTCAGTAGGGGAGGAGAGGTCACCAGGGCCGAGGAAGCCTGGAACTATAGTGTTCCTTTAACTGCCCATTCTTCAATTAATTTATAAGCCACAAGAACAAACTCTTCAGTGACTAGATGGCAAAGTGTTAAAGATTTGAAGTGAGCTTGTTTTAGTAATGTATGTCCAATTTCTGTTATAAAGAACAAATATTAATCATGAAGGCAAATTTAAAAAAAAAATATGCTGGTAATAAGCAGGTAATCTTTTTCAAACATTAATTTTCATACTTTGGAATAAAAAAACTCCAATAAATTGTGTGCCATTTGTAACTCAATTAAACGTAAGAGTAAAGGCATATCTGAAATATTGATAAATATTGAAAATAAATGTTCAAAGTCGCCGAACAATTTAAAACCATTGGTAACACTAAATATAGAGACAAGCAGAAAAAAATATGCTTGGAATTAGGTAAATTTCATCAAACTTGTTAGTCATCATTTTCCAGGAAAACTTTTAAAAATAATCACTGGATGTCCCTGTTATATTACAGTGCAGGTTCAACAATCCTAGCAACCTAGCAACTCACTGATTATAAAAGTCCAAAGTTTATTGAAAAAAGGTTAAAAAACCAGCGATCAACGTTTCAGTCCTCCATAGAGGACTTTCATCAGGATCAAATAAAAAAAAAAAACTTTTTATTTGATCCTGATGAAAGTCCTCTATGGAGGACTGAAACGTTCATTTAACCTTTTTTTTAATAAACTTTGGACTTTTATAATTCATGAGTGCAGCTACCTACTTGGATGAATGGATAAAACAGCCGTCTTTAGCTTGCACCCGGTCACTAAGGGATACTAAAGCTTGAGTGCAGGAGTAATTTTTATTTTTATATATACATATATATATATATATTTTAAATTTAAAATAATCATACAATAGACATACAACTCTATGGAAGAAAAAAAACTTGCACAAATCAAATTGTAGACATTCTAGTAAAAAAAAAAAAAGATTTTACTTGTAACAAAATAAATTTATCAATATAAACAAGCCGTGATTTATTACTCTACTAAGATGACATTATACCTCATTTCTACATTATCAGCCCTAGTTTTGAATCATGTTAAGATAGTACTGAACCCTAGCAATACAAATTTACTGGAGCTTAGTGAATTTCCCAAGTGACTCTGTACATTAACATTCAATAGATAGAACATATAATTTAATATGATCCATGTTTACTAAGTGGCTCCATTCCAATAGACACATGATGCTAGTAGAATGTTTATGGCTCATTTAAGTAAGCAATAAATATGTATTTTAGAGAATAATGTTGTGTAGCAATCTTAGTCTATTTTCACATCTCTTCTCAGCTACTTGGTTTTTAAAATACCAGCAATATAGAAAAGCATCATATGTTGACAGCTCACGTATGTACATTTTAGAGGATTGCCCCACAGAACACAGCTAGCATAGCTAGCATTTTTATTAACTGGCATTTAACATTCATGCCAACTTCTCAAATTGCAATATAATTAGGTAACTTTTTTAATCGAGTAGCAAACAATAAAACTGTTTAACCTCTTAAGGACGGAGGCAATTGTACAACTTCTGAACCAAGCCTGGAATTTAGGCTATGTGTCTGTTCAATCATAATTTATACAGCATATTGTTCAGGAGAAATAGGGCTTTCATTTGACATCAACTATTTATATATATAACATAATTCAATATGAATAAAATCAAAAAAGTTTGAAAAGTTTATGTTGTGTAGCAACCTTAGTCTATACCAGAGCTCTTCTCATCTACTTGGTTTCTAAAATAAACAAGGAATAAAAATAATCCCAGGGTATTTAAAATGGAGTATGTCCAGTCTATTTTAGTAGCCACTTTGTTTCAAACCCTGGCCAAATGTAGTATTCATATTTATTTATTTCATTTTTCATAAAAGAACTGGCCTTTCACCAATGCTATCATAGTCATTATATGTTTTGGTGCTCTAAAGCAGATTTGTGCTCAGCGATGTCTCACGTGTACAACAGTATCTGCCACGTACAGGTTTTATGGTGTTTTGGAAAGTTGACACTCTTCCACTAACAAGTCTGACAATTTATCAGATAAGATAAATTTTAAGCAACAGGTGCAATGGTTAATGCACCGAAATCTGGTTATTCTCGGACATCTATGACAGAGGAAAATGAGATGAGTGTCTCTTTGATATTTGTGAACGCTCCAAAAAAGTCCATACAACGTTCGTCTCAACAGCTATCCATACCGAGAGCGTCCTTGCAACGCTTAATGCATAAATTGAAATTTAAGCTGTATTGTCCAAGACTGTCATATGGTCTTCTGGAAGAGGACCTAGACCGTTGGCTGCAGCTCTGTGAGATGATGCATAACCAAACCTAGCCAGGCCTTCTTGATTAGATCATCTGGTCAGATGAGGCTTCTTTCAAATTGTCAGGCCACGTGAACAGGCAAAACTGTGTGTATTGGGCAGATGAAAATTCTCATTACATCTCAAGTGAACCAGCCAAGCATCACAGTGTGCAGTACACTGCCCAGCGAAGGGCTGGTTTTCTTCACTAGGTAGTAACAATTGCCTAAACTTGTTGCATGACATAGTAGTATCGCAATTACTAACCAGGGCTAATTTTGCCGAACTGCTCTTCCAACAAGATGGGGCTCCTCCTCATTATGTTGTTGCAGTAAGGGACTTTTTTGACAACACCTTCCCACAGCATTGGATCAAACGACGTGGCATCATTTGACCGAATAATCCCCACATTCACCCGACTTAACACCAATGGACTTATTTCTATGGGGTATAGTAAAGAATAAGTTTTTTTAGAGGAAGCCCCAGACAATGGACAAATCAAAAGAGTTAATCTCAGAAGCATTTATGGACATTGATATGGACTGGAATTTATGTCATACTCTATATCACTGGACAGGTTCAAGGAATGTTGCATTGCTGATGGAAGACATTTTGAGCACTTACACAATTAGTGTTAATTACCTACTTTTGGGCCACCCTGTATAGATTTTTTCTACCAAGTGTATATTTAAATATAATGTGTACATAATTAAGTGAGTTTACTAATTACATGTTGGGAGATCTACCTGACAACCAAGGCAGTCCCCCTGCAGTAAATCTTGCAACCTGACCGATATGAGTCATGTGATTGCGGTGCCAACACGTTCATATTACTCGGATTGGTGGACTTGGCTGCAGGGGAACTTCCTTGGTTGTCAGGCAGTCCCCTCAATTGGATCCGATAAAGAGGGTAAGTATGCAGGGAGGGTCCAATCATTAGGGCGTGCTATGCCGCCGTAACCGCATTAAAGACCACTTTTTATAGGATACCATTGCACCCTCTAACATCAGGAAAGGGTTAAAATTGCTATTAATACACTTTCTATTTACTCTTCCAATTTCAAAATATTTTTATTTGAATATTTTGAAGGATGTTTTAATTGCAATGCAATAAGTTTTTCATAAATGTTAATATACGTCTCTTCGGACCACTATAATAAACCACACTGTCAAGTTTCTGAATTATCCCATTAAACACATGCCTGTAACAGAATCACTTTGAAATAGTGTTGAATGATGTACCTAAAGGCAATTACATATTAGTAATGATTAACTATAAATTAAGAATAAATCCCAGAAAAGCTTACATCTCAAATGGTCAGGATCTGTTACTGTCTGCTGTTATCATGCATGCATTATCAAATTGTCCAAAATAATATGAATTCAGTTTTGATTGATCAGTGTTGAGCGTGTGCATGATGTAGGGCAGGGATAGGGAACCTTTTGCCCTGATGCTTTGCCACTATTAAAAAAGATGTACTCCACAGCGTCTGAAGTGCCGAAGGTTGCCTAGCCCTGATGTAGGGTATGTTAGTAGCCCAAAGCAGAAACCATCTACATGCTCCTTGATTAACAGGAGTAGTAGCTTTTAGAGATAGCACTTTGATTAGTATTATTTTACTTTTTGATAGTGAAAATATCTAAAATAAGTGTGGCCAGAGGGCAATTTAATAAATGAACAAGTAGGTAGTAATCTTACCCTGAAAGTGATCATGCTTCTCACTGAGAGCCAACCATATGTCCAGCTAGAAACCACCATATCCTTAAAGGGACACTATATTGTCAGGAAAACAAATCGGTTTTCCTGACACTATAGTACCCTGAGGGTGCTCCCTTACCTCTTCTCCCACGCCGACGTCAGCATCCTCGTCCGACGTCACAGGAGCCGAATGCGCATGCACGCGCATTTATTGCTTTCCTACGGACGCTCTACGTGATTGAGGCATAATATGCCTCAATCATTGCAGATGCGCCTCTAGTGGCTGTCCGGAAGACATTATTCTCTGAAACTGCTATGTTAACATCTGAAGGGTTAAAACCTGAGGGACCTGGCACCCAGACCACTTCATTGAGCTGAAGTGGTCTGGGTGACTATAGTGTCCCTTTAAAAGCTGAATCCTGTACAAAATTCAGGATTCTCAATCAGCACAGCTACAAATGCAAAATGTGCAATGCAAAAAAAGAAGCAAATTAACACCATGATGCAGGGAACACAGGGTAGACATTAAGGAAAAAGAAACATGCAGTCCAAGAATTTGTAGAATAGGCCTAGCTTCCATCAGGCACATTGCTAGTCATCCTGAATAGAAAATTGCATATTGATCTGTCTAAAACAACAATGGACGCTGCTACTGTATTATGTAGCAATGTTAACATAAAGAGCAATGGCATCATGGTACAATTTAATAATAATTATATTAGTACAGTTGTATGTTCATGTGGTACACAAGACGGCTGTTAAATGCTTGTAATGTCTTCTATATTATCAACTACATATAATGTTCATTTCCATTGCCTACAAAACACTCCCACACTGTTGATAGTTCTTTAAGATTTAGTGTGAGAAAATGTGTCAAAGGACCCTGTCCCATAAAAAGAGATGAACAGATAGAAAAACATCAAAGGTCATTCTGGGACACAGCAGACCTCTGCATCTCCCTTCAATGAATGGGAAGAGCTGCCTTGACATAGTATGTCTGTGACTGCTCTTATAATCATCCAAAGTGCCTGTCTCCTGGTAAGTTACATTCTTTCATTAATGTCTACATCATACGTTGCATGTATTTAATGACATTAGAGAAATACATTCTGTTATTCCTAATACAATATTTGCTTTTAGATAGATCCACACGCATATGAAATACAGAGGTAACCTGGCACTTATCTTGTGTTGCCACGTTTTTTGGAAAAAATGACTGTCCATACTAATTTGCTTAATTAATTGATCTTCAAACCAAAAATCTCAAGCATCCCTTCCTCAATTATCCAAACCAACCCCCAAAAATCCCCTCAACAACTTGATTGTTTAAAGTGATATTCTTAGCATCAAAATAACTTGAGTTTAATAAAGCAGTTTTGATGCATAGATCATGCTGCTACAGTATCATGGTTTAATTCTCTTCAATTTAAGAATTAAATATTTTGTTTCTGTTTATGCAGCCTTTGCCACACCTCCCATGGCTGTGACTCCATTAAAAAAACTTAATGATAAAGTTTCATTTTCAATCAGATCTTACAGCACATGTGTTTACTTTAGATTAACTTATCTCCTGCTTCTGCAGTCTCTAGTAGGTTATTAACAGTGCAAAAGACAAGACATTCTACTTTAAACCTACTGTGCAAAAAAGTAGGTTTAAAAATTGATCTCTCTTTACAGAAGGTGTAAGTAGGTGTAGCTAGGATTGTTTGTAGTAGTGTGTATGTGTTGTAGTGTGAGTATACTGTGTGTATGTAAATGTGCTGATGTATGTACTGTATCTGTTTGTAGGCAGGGCCGGTGCAAGGATTTTTGCTGCCCTAGGCAAAAAAGATTTTTCTGCCCCCCCCACCCATATGTCCTGCCCACCATGTGACATCACAATGCCCCGCCCATATGCTCTGCCATATGGGCCAACGCCAGTCTTCACAAAGTGTCTTTTATCTGAAAAGACTGTGTTAACATTAAAAAACCTACAGGCACAGGCTATAGACACCAGAACCACTACATTATGCTGTAGTGCTTCTGGTGACTATAGTATGCATTTAATGTGAGGTAAATTAGAGATTAGTGCCACTAATAATATATTGGGTTGCCTACTTACCACCAGATGAGGACAAGAGGCTGATGATGGGCTCTGTCTGGCTCCACAGGTCTGGTGTAGAAGAGGCTCTCTGGAGACTGTTTTTAATAGTGCTCACAACAATTAACGAACAGGAAGCAGCTCCATTTTTAGGGCCCCTTACACACCTCAGGGTCTGGGCCCCCAGGGCTTGACCGTGAGTATGCCTACAATGCCCACTCATAAATCCACCTACATGGCCCACCCGTGAGTTCTCTCACAGTAAGTGGAGTGTATGTGTGGAGGGGATGTTTTATGTGTTATTGTAGAGGATGCAACGTGTGTGTGTTCTTATAGAATGTAGTGTATAGGGATACCAATTTCTGTAAGGGATGTAGTGTGTTTATAGGGGATGCAGTGTGTGTTTGCGTGTAAGGAATGCATTGTATGTTTCTGGGTGTGTGTGTGTGTGTGTAAGGGGTGCAAGGTGTGTTTCTGTGTATTTAATTGAATGCAGTGTGTGTCTGTAAGGGGTGCATTGATTGTGTAAGAGATGCATTTTGTTTCTGTGTGTAAGAGAATGAGTTTGTGTGAACGTAAAGGATGCATTGTGTGTTTCAGGTGTGTGAGTAGGAATGCATTGTATGTTTCTGTGTGTGTGTGTGGGGGGGGATGCATTGTGTATGTGTGTAGTGTAAAAGAGAGGGTTTTTGGGGTAGGATAGGGACTGAGAGGGGAGCATTTTATTTCATTTTTTGCATAGTGCTCACCCTCCTGTCAATTATTGATTTCCCCTTCCCTCCTGTCCCTTAGTGCTCTCCCTTGGCCCCCTGTAGTCCCCCCTTGGTGGTCTTCTCACTCCCCCTTAGTGGTCCTCCATCCCTCCCCTTAGACATTCCCCTCCTCCCCCCCACCCCCTTAGTGGTAATCTCCCCCTCCTAAGTGGTCATTATCCTCTTTCTCCCCCCCCCTTAGTGGTCCTTACCCTCCTCCCCTCGCCTTAGTGGTCCTCCCTACTTACCCCCCTTTGGTGGTCCTCCCTCTCCCAAACCCCTTAGTGGACCTCCCCCCTCCTCCCTCAGTGGTCCTTACCTCCCCTCCCTCAGTGGTTCTTACTCCCCCCCCTTTCCCCAGTGGTTCTTACTCCCCCCCCTTCCTCCCCCAGTGGTTCTTCCTCCCCCAGTTGTCCATACTCCCCCCTCCCCCCCAGAGGTCCTTACTCCCCCCTCCTCCCCCAGTAGTCCTTATCCCCCCCAATGGTCCTTACCTCCCCCTCCCTCCCTGGTGGTCCTTACCCCCCCCTCCTGGTGGTCCTTACCCCCGTGGTCCTTACATTCCCCCCATGGTCCTTACCTCCCCCCGTGGTCCTAACCTCCCCCCCTCCCCTGTGGTCCTTACTTGTCCCCCCCTCCCTTTGTGGTCCTTACTTGTCCCCTCCCTCCCTTTGTGGTCCTTACTTGTCCCCCTCCCCCTCCCCTCCCCTTTGTGGTCCTTACTTGTCCCCCTCCCCTTTCCTCCCCTTTGTGGTCCTTACTTGTCCCCCCTCCCCTCCCCTTTGTGGTCCTTACTTGTCCCCCTCCCCTGGTGGTCCTTGCCCGCGTATGTAGCGTGGACGGGCGGCGTGGAACGCGGGACAGGAACCTCAGAGGTTCCTGTCCCGTGTTCCGCGCCGCCCGGCCACGCTACATCGAGAGACCGGCGGGAGGGAGCGCTCTGCGCTTCCCTCCTGCCGGTCACTCAAATCCGGCCGCCCTCCACAGCAGTGCAGCACCGCCTGAGGCTTGTAAAAGTGCTCAGGCGGCACAGCATGAGGAGCCGCCGGGCGCAGGGATCCGGCACCCCCTGCTAAGGTGCGCCCAAGGCGGCTGCCTAGGTCGCCTTACAGGTGGTGCCGGCCCTGTTTGTAGGAGTATGTGTACTATGCCTGTAGTAGTTAGTATGTGTAACAGTGTTTGTATATACTGCTACTGAGTGTGTGTGTAGCAGAGTGTGTATTGCAGCATGTATCGGTGTGTATGTGTGTCTGAGTGTATGTAGCAGTGTGCCATAATGTTTGTAATAGTGCAAGTTAACATCTGATTGAAAATGAAATCATTTTTTCATGCAGGCTGTGTAAGTCACAGCCAGTGGAGATGTGGCTAGGACTGCATGGATAGAAACAAAAGTGATTTAACTCATGGCAGAGAATTGAGCTGTGAGACTGCAAAGGCATGGTCTATACACTAACACTGCTTCATTAAGCTAAAGTTGTTTTAGTGACTATAGTGTCTTTAACTTTTACCTAGGCAAATAGTTATTTGACCTTTATTTGACCTTTTGTCTAGGCAAAAAAGTTTTGCCTAATTTCTAGGTGCCCATTGGCTTGCATGGGCTACTTTCTCTGGAGTGCTTGGTCATTTTTTGTCAAGCAGGGTCCACTTTCCTTGGGTGTCTAGACCCTATTGCTTAGCAAGAGTCACTTTCCCAGGGTTCTTGGGCATGTTTTGGTGAACAGGAGCCACTTCCCTGGGGTGCCTGTGAATCTTTTAGTAAGCAAGGCACTCTTTTTCCGGGCAACTATTGGATAGCAGGGACTTATTGGTTAGCAGGAAACACTTTCCAAGGGTGCCAAAGGGCACCTTTTGGTTAACAGCAGACAATTTCTCATGGTGCTTGGTCATGTTTCTTGAGCAGGAGACTCTTTACTAGGGTCACTTGAGCACCTATAGACTAACAGGGCCAATTTCCTGGGGTGCCTGGAAGCCAATTAATGAGGGACACTTTCCAGGGCTGTCCGAGAGCATATTGTCGAGTAGGTGGCACTTTACTTAAAGGATCTTAAGTGGCTATATATAGTTGAACAGGTTACACTTTACTGGGATAGGTAGATATGTATTGGTGAACAGGGGCCATTTTGCTGAATTGCCGGGTACCTATTGGCAAGAAGGGCCACTTTTCCCACCTAGGGGCATTTGGGGCATTTGTTGGCAAGCAAGGGCCACCTTCCTGGAGTTCCTGGTTGCTCACTTGCGATCAGAGTGATTTTCCTTGAGGGGTTCCTTGGCAATTATTGGAAAGCAAGGGGCCACTTTCTGAGGATGTCTGGATTTTTATTGCTGAGCAGGAGCCATGTTCTGGGGTTGCCTGAGTGGCTGTTGTTGAAAATGGGCCACTTTCCCAGGTTACCTGGGCACCTGTTTTTTTATAAAAATGGCTTTGAAATCTGAAAAAGAAAAAGTGCAAAACTATTTCCCTGACAACTAGTTGGGCAAAAAGCTTTTTTTGCTTAGGCAAATTGTGTTTGAAAGCTAAAATAACAATTTACCTAGGCAAAAGCAACAATAATGACGTGACTACTTTATGTCCACAACAAATATCTATATTTTTACAGTTGGCATTTTCTAATTTTTAGATATTCAGCTTCGGTGACTATACAAACACTTGAAGCCTCAAATTCCTGGTCATAGCTATGTGGAACCTGGAGTGTTTTTTTCCTGTAGTCCATCCAACATCAAGTTTTGAAACTAGAGAATTTTTTTCAAATACCACTGTTATAGAGAGTGGTTATAAGTACTTGTGACTTTATCTTAACTGAACAAATCTAGCCATTTCGAACAGCCTCCTAGCCTCATTAGATGTCTTGTTGTTATTATATATAGTACAATTCCCAGTAAAATGTTTTATTTGAATTTATAAGGGTATTAGTTTTACAAAAGATAATGGAACCCCTACATCTGGAACCAACAGTCATAATGCAATTAGAGTAGCATGGATAACATTTCTTCAGCATTCTAAGGTATGTTCATATAACAACTAAGCCAGCTGACCATGTCTGCATACTGTATTGAATTGCAGCCACATAATTAGCTATTAAACGTGTACTATGTTGTATAAATGTATGTGTGGTGTGTTATATAGACAGACAAACAGACAGACAGATAGATAGATAGATAGATAGATAGATATTCTTACAAATGTGATTTAAACAATATTCATATTTGGATGTTATGAAAAAAATATGATCTTTATTGTGGCTACAGGTAGATATAACACAGGATTAAGATTCTGAGTTCTTCTCACACACCCTTTTCTGAATTCAAAGGAAATGAGCTAGTTATGCGTCAGAGCTCCATTCACAATCCTTACTTTCATAGCATGATATACTAGAGGAACTGGTTTTACACACCCAATGGGGGAAAATTACATCTTTTCGTTGCAAGCTGTTCAGTTAACAAACAGAGGAATAGACTTTATGCACGTCCAAACCTGCCCTTAAACAGACTGCCTGCACAGGGTGCCTGGAATCTTTAGGGAAAACATCCACTGTTTAGCTAAATTTCTGCAAAGCATGTATTGTTATTAGCGGAACAGCCGTATGAGGTCACAGGTGGTACTTAATGACCCGCTTGTTTCTCAACAGTCTGCATTTTTTCAAAGGGAGCACAATAGCAAATGGGTGGTAGCGTTGTAAAAAAAATTAAAGAGTTCAATTCTTGGCAGTAGATAAGTGTTTTTTTTCTGCTTCAAGGTAAATAAAATTTCCCTTTAAAAGATCAGAGAATTGTTGATTTTTTATTTTTTATTTATATAAACGGAATCCAGGTTTCAATTAAATATATATGATAATAATTGTTTGAACTGTATTTATTTAGTCTAGTAAGGTGTGACAGATGACTGAAAATGTATTGACTGTGATATTAAGAATTATGAAGGCAATAGAAGAGCAGGAGTCTCCTGGTCTGTTCTAATTATAATAATTTCAGCTGCTGACTTTTATTTTGAACATGCAATTCCAAAATGAATCACATGGGAGCTTGGAATTATAACAGATATAAAGGAAGCTGTGTATTCACAGTAAGAAGCAACATTACATTTATCCACATTAACACAATGTCCTCTAAGTAAACTAAGTGATCTTCATTTTTTACTTCTCAAATTAAGTCTGACACATTGTTGGTATTATTTTCTTTTAGTGGATTTATTTTGATTAACTTATGTGTAAGTTGGTATGAGTTTGTGTGTGTAAGTGATAGAGAGTGTGTATGTCTTCATTAATGTAAGTATGTTAATGTGTGTGTGTGGGCAGTTTGCATTAACGAGTGAATGTGGCTATTTGTGAATGTCAGGCTAGAGGTGTATTCTGTGTGTGTGTGTGTGTGTGTGTGAGACAATTTAAAAGTGTGTGTGTGTGTGTGTGTGTGATAAGTTTGTGCAGATGTGATAAAGTATTGGGAAGAACATGAGCATGGCTGGGAAGTGGGCAGGTCAAAATCTAAATAGACAAAATCATATAGAACAGAAAAATCCAGGTCCTCTCCTATACTGCTTTTCCATGTATAAAATAGCATGTATAACTTATCAGTGTACAAAATAGATGAATGGATGGTTGAAAGGATGGATGGACCATCAATCTATAAAGCATGCCTCGTAAATGCCCGGATTGTTTGATCTTCCTTCTGTATAATGTTACCAGGTTATGAATACATTTTTCTTTCACTATTCAGAAATTGATTGTGGTTATTAGTGATTATTGCCACACTGGAAAAAATCCTATAAGTCAGCAATATTCTAGCTTCTATGGCTTTAAATTTTAAAAACAGTAGACTTGCTGTATCTGTTCAAGGCAAGATAGGCATTTTATAGGATAATATTATTGAATATTTTCAATGGTTACTTGCCAGAAATTATTTTGTGGGCATGAGTGTGATAGAAACTATTCAACATAAATATAACAAGAAAACCAAACAGGCAATCATAACAGGACAAACAAAAAAAATTAGAACAATCACCACCCACTTATGTTTTTATTACGGACATACATGGGCTGGATTTTGTGAAATTTATGATAATAATCACATCTCCATTGCTGACACAGAAAGCGTGGGTGAATTATCCATGATTTTTATCATCTAAATCCAGGCTCAGCAATTCAACTTAAGATGGTATCTGGAGCTGATTATATAAATAAATAGCTCCACTAGAAATAAAAGCAATAAATATGACTCCACTCAATAGAATAGGTTTATTTTCTGATATCCATAAATTAGACTCAACTGTTAGGTAATCAGATTCAGATTATTAAATCAGATGATGTTAATAGCTTAGTTACACCTTAATGTACCTACCATAAAATATAATGATGACAGTTAGCAGTTGGCACTATGCTATACCATAAAATATTACATAATGATAATGATATTAAGGCAGCCTTTTATCATGACGTGTATATGTGCCAGGATGGCATTCCTCCTTAATGGGCAAGAAAGTTGAACATGATGAAAATTACATCATGGACATGCCTATACACCAAAATTACTGCATTTACCATCCTCCCACTCACAATATCAAATCTTCCAAAGTTGACAGGTCTGGTGATAGAAACAAACGTCTATTTCACATCGCTTGACTATATGAAGAAAAAAAAACCTTTAAATTAAAAGTAATGTAAATCAACACATCACACAGACCTGCATCTAATATCAGTATATGATATGTATGTATATTATAGCGATTGTTATAGCACATAGTGTACTAATTCCATTATTGTGACATCCAGTACTAGGTTCCCCCTATTCCTGTTTGCATCTTCCTGTAAGATTTACATTTTCAAAAGATTCAAAAGAAGATCTTAACAAAAAATTTGTGGTTATTATTCCATCTCTACCAATCTCATGTTGTCAGTGAAGACAGCCCAGTAAGTTGCTACTGGGCTTACGTCATATGGAAGTCCAGGATTGCGCAAGCCCCTCTAAATGTGTATACTGGCTCATTATCTCTTGTAGTTCAACAGAGAATACCAGAGAGAGCGTCTGATTGAGAATGCAGTTCTCACTTTTAAATGCACACTACCTTGTTAGAGAGTTTCAATAGCATATGCTAAAACTAATATGTTGAATAAATGTGCATTTGTTTTCATTAGAGCTTAAATAATTATTCACCCTCGCCAGCAGCTACACCTTCGGAAACTACAACTCCAACAATCTCTTGCCTGCGGTAGGGTTTGCACAGAATGTAAAGGCTATCCTTCCACATCTGAAGATGACCAACATTCGTACAGCTCTTACAGTTCTTACAGTTCTAATCAGCGCATCGAATCTAAAGACACATGTCCAATGCTAATTCTTTAAAATATTTTTATTGAGTTTTTTAAATATATTTAAATACATTATAATAATAATAATAAACATATTGATAATACGTAAGATTAATAACAAGGAGTCTATAAAATTATTAATAATATAGTAAAAATTAAAAATTAATAATAAAGATAAAATACAATGGGGAAAAATAATAAAAAGAAAAAGAAATTAAACAATAAAATAGTTTTACATGTACAATCATCCATTAAAAGTTACTTATTTAATCATTTAATATATCTTATTTACAAAATGAAATCCCAATTCTATCAAAAATACTGGGGAAATATGACTGGGAAAGGAAAACCAAAGAGCATAATATAACTAAGTGTGCATATAAAAAATAAATGCTAAAATATACAATGTTTACCGTAAATTAGAGAATTCATTTTTTTAATAGTAGCAGGGTATGAAGGTAAACATATGGCTCAGAAATAGCTAAGGTACCAAGATTAGCCAACTTAACACTATATGGTTAATGTTTGTTCTTACCAGAAAATACTGAAATGTATATTTTATAGCTTCTAAAAATATGTGATTGCATAAATAGGATGTATTGCTATTTTAGCAGAATATTTGCATGGCAGCATAGATTAATGAGTGCATCTTTTGTGATCCATTGTATTACAGTGCCTGCTTTCAGAAATACCAGTCATTCAGAATGAATGTTTTTAGAACATGATTTAGCTTCTCAGATTAGTATTACAAGAGAAAGGATAACATTCAAATAAACCATCTCTTAAAGCTGAGTGGAAAAGATTTAACAAATAGAATTCAGAAACATTGACAGTTTGGAAAGAGCACATATCCTATACAAATATATGTTAATGCTCACCAGTATTAAATCAATCAGCCTTTTTATAGTATAAGATGAAGCTGAAACTTCTGGAATTTTTGATGGTAGACTAAATATATTTCCAGTAAGCAGTGGCGTACACACAATCCACGGGGCCCCGCTGCGAAACTGATCCGTGGGCCCCCCCATTCCCCCCCTCTCCTGCCCCCCACCCCCTGACAGACACACACACACACATACATACAGACATACATAGACACATACAGACAGACAGATACATACAGACACATGCACACATACATACATACAGATACATTCATACATACACACAGACCGACACACACAGACACATACATACATGCAGACCAACACACACACACAGGCACACACACACACATACAAACAGACAGGCACACATACTTACATACAGACAGACACACACACACACAGACATGCACACATACATACATACATACAGACACACACATACATAAGACACACATACATACAAAGACACATACAAACATACATACAGACAGACACACACACATACATACAAAGACACACATACAGACAGACACACACAAGACATACATACAAAGACACATACATAAGACACACACATACAAAGACAAATACACACAAACAAACACACACACATACACACACAAAATATTTTAGTCACCCTCCTGTTTCCTACCTTTTAGGTGCAGGAGGGTGACTGGGGTCCAGTGGTGGCTCAGGTGGATGGGAGTCAGAGTTCCCACTCTGACTCCCTCTGCTTCCTCCCGCGCAGCTCTCAGTGTTAGCTGGAAGCAGTGACGTGCAGTCACTTCCTCCAAGCTCTGTGTGAGCTCATCACAGGGGCCCGGTTGCGCTGTTAAAGCACCCAACGCTGACCAGGCCCCCTTACAATTGGTCTCCATCGGGTGGCCCTGACAGCATGGGCCACCCTATGGACCCCATACCATGCGACACCGGCGGTTTGCCGTGCGGGCTGGGGCCACAAAAGATAATGGTAGGTACCCAGTCGCAGGGGTCCACAGGGCGGCCTGGCCCCCTGGAGTGATGGGCCCGGTCGCAGCTGCGACCCCTGCGACCGCGGTATGTACGCCGCTGCCAGTAAGTTGTTATGACATTGCATAAAATAAAATAAAGAATGTTTGTGCTTGCATTGTTTTTTTTTATATTGTGCCATTTATCAAAAATGAAAACTACAGGTACTCCTCACTTACCGACCGAGTTCCGTTCTAACGACCCGGTCATAGTACGAATTAGTCGGTAAGTGAGTAGTTGAGGGATTCCCTGCTCTAGTGCGTATGTCTATGTTCTATGTCTATGTTCAGGGAAATTTCCCGAACATAAACAAACGCAGCAGAGCAGGGAATCCCTCTAATCCCCACAACAGCTCGCACTTACCCCCACGCTAGAGAGTAACAGGTAGTTCGTAAAATGAGGACCACCTGTAATCTAATACAAAAAGGAACATAGTTTAAAATGCAAGTATAGTAGTGAATATAGACTGTAAAAATATTTTGCTAAAAAAATAAATCTTTTTAAATGCTGAAGAGTAGGCTAATTTTTTGTATGCCGAGCGCATTCGTCCTCCTAAAGGAACACTATAGCGTTAGGAATACAAACATATTCTCCTAACACAATAGAGTTAATCTATCTATAGTAGTGTTCCACTGCCTTGGGAGTCAGCCTTCACCATGGGGTCTCTGTCCTATATCCTTGGCTGAGATCATCAGTCTTGATGATTACAGAAAATTCAGTGTTTTCCCATAGAAAACATTTAGGGAGTCTAGTGCACATACGCAGCAAAATCTGTGCTGCGCCAATTAGGCAGTCTCTATGAGACCATCTGATTGAATAGTCGAGTTTAACTCTCCCATTTTAATGGAAGTTTTTCTAGACAGCCACTAGGGCATTTAAACATAACGTAAGTATATTTGAGAAATTTGTATAGATTTTTTTTTTTTGCCTCATACTAATACTTTAAGTTTCTTTAGTTATGCCTAAAAAATAAATAATACTTTGTGGCTTTCTGCAGTATAAATCCAAACCTCTTAGCTATGCCTAATCTTTTTCCAAATGTCATCCTGGTTATGAATGTAACTGAGCAAACGAGAGGTCATTGTGAGTGAAGCTGCTCACCTGACTGCTTCCACAGCCAATCACTGCGCTCTTATTATCTGTATAGTATTTTAAAGCCATGCCAAGAAGAACTGGGAAAATAATAAGAGTGATTAGCTATGGGGTTAAGTGATCCCAGAGCTCAGGTTCTGAGCTCATGCTCAAAATACATCTTATAAAGCAGTTGCTTATGAAAAGAGGGGCAGTGGCTAAGGGAATGGCGTCACACACAAATTTAAGACAAATTATATTTTCATATATGGTTTTAAAGGAAAAGTTACAAAAAGGAAGATGAATCATGATTAGCTTTGGAAGACTGATAAACAGCTGCTGGCTCAATTGAAACATATTATTGTGCCTTAAACAGTCTCTTGTGATTGTTAAGGTCTGGCGGGAGAATTCAAGTGCAGCAGATAGATGTGGACAGGGCAGAAAAAGCACTTCCCAGCCCAAAGGTACAGAGCCATCGTGAAAAGGTCAGAATGAAGATTCCAAATCACTAGAGGCTAAACAGTTCAGGGCTGTGGAAGGCAGCAAATAACACAATAATTCTGAAAACAAATCAAAATTTCAAGTACAATTGTGAAGGTTCAAGGGGCATGTCACAGCATGTAAGCATCACTAATCAATATGATAATATATATTTGGGAAATAAACAAATACTGTATGGGGAAACATAGAACCTTACTTCAGTGGTAAAGGCTGTTTCTAGTGCCAATATACTTTGTCCTGACAAATAAATTGGTAAGTTAACTATGCAACACCCTGTGCTGTTTGTATGCCATGCATTGGCTATATACTAAGGGGTTTTCCTTGTTTCTCTTTCATACACCTCTTATATATATATATGACCTGATGCTACTGTAATTATGTTTCCATTTTGATACTGGCTGCAGGAAGCACTAGAAGCAGGGGATAATGGCTGCAGTATTTTTGCACAACAACAAAGGTAATTGAGCCACTATAATCTATCAACTGACAATAAGGCCTTCATTGCACTTCCTGTTGTGCTATTAGTAGAACAGCAGCGTGTAGAAATCGGGGAATTTCCCAAAATGGCAAAAGAGAGAGAGGAAGTGAGGAAAGACAGGAAGGCACTTCTTCTCAAGCACCATAGAGCCTACTTTCTCAACCCAGGGAGTGCATGCACCAAAAGGCAGGAGGTATGGGCGGAGCCTTGCAGCGCGAAGGAGCGATCGCCATTTCTCACGGCTCCGAGTGCCAAAACTTCAATCTACCAAATGCCGACTGCGTCTCACCACTCACGACCAAAACAAGACCTGATCTAATGGCAGGACACCGTCCTGAAGAGGCTGATGCTTTTCTTTCTCGCGCCAAGCAAAAAATACTGCAGCCGAAGCTCTAAGGCCTATCGCACGGGTGGCCCACCTCACATAACCACTGGTCATCGTGGGGCAATCTGGGCCTGACAGGCCTGCTGTTCACTTTCCAGATAGTTGGATACATGGGACGAAAGAGCCCAGGAGAAACAAGGGACCTACAACCCTAGATGTCCCTAACAACCTTTCCAGCTACTGTTGCGCTGTATTTTTCTTTATATGTTCTTATCTGTTATTTTATGCTGCTCCCTTTATTTACTCTTTACTGTTAATGCATTGCACTGTACATTACCTGCTAGTAAACTACACTCAAATACCCGTGCGGAGAGGTGACAGCACCTCACCCGCTCTAGGCCCCTGAAACACTTACCAGACACACAAGGTGCTCCATGAGGGGGAAAATCAACACCACCCCACGCCCCCCACTCCTCTGAGTAATGGTGCAGAAGCTGCAGGGGCGTGAAGGGGTTAACACCCGAACATAGACCCACAGATCACTAGACACATCTGTAACGATAACCACCAAGTCCCATACCATAATAGCCATCGCCACACCTAAAAGCTCCCTGGACAGGCAAACGCCATAGACGAAACCGAGGGCGCCGCCAAGGAGCAATACCTCCACGACTAGGAAAGGCTCTAATACTAGTTAACCACGGTCAAGCAAGGCCAGTACACCACGCCTAGAGGTTTCTGTCGCATAAAAGGGTCACCTCGATACAACCAAACAGACCACCCTATTTGAAAAAGTGCACACTGCCTGACTGCCTTGCCTGATTTTGACACAATGTTTGTAAATGAGCTAAAACCTGCTTATGAGGATGTGGCCAAGAAAATGTGTATTGTAACATGCAAATTGCACCAAAAATAAAAAAAGGCAGGAGGTATGCTAAGAGGTGGCCGGCTGGAGGGAGTTGTAATATGCATGATCTTCTAGCACTGGTCCTTTGTATAGCCTGTAGTTATGCCAGAAGCCTGGTTATGATGGCATCACTAAACAGCACATGAAGATGTAGTGCTGGAAGAGCACAAAGATTACACAAGCCCCACACTGGACCCCAGGGAAAGGATCCCCACTGGATCCCAGAGAGAGAGAATCTACTCCAGCTCTCTCAAAGTTAGGGAGGCTGGGTGGACTTAATTTGAAATAATACAAAATATAATT
Organism: Pelobates cultripes; assembly: GCA_933207985.1. Lineage (NCBI taxonomy): Eukaryota > Metazoa > Chordata > Amphibia > Anura > Pelobatidae > Pelobates > Pelobates cultripes. The sequence continues at coordinate 196,852,862 of OW240915.1, forward strand.
TGTGAGTGTGTTTGAGAAAATTTGTATTTCAGTCAGTGTGTGTGTCTGTCAGTGTGTGTCAATTCAGTAAATAGAGACAGAATTCGGCACAGAGGCCTACAAGGAGTTGCTGTGAAAAAAAATGCTGTGTTTTTAAAAGGAAGTGCCACTATCGAAGCACCTGAAATATTTTTTCTGACCAGAACCAACTGTACACTGGTATTTCAGCAAGTGCGACTGTCAGTGTGTGTCAAATCAGTAAGTGTGTCTGTCAGTGATTGTGTGCGTGTCAGTGTCCTCTATGTGTAAATGTTTGTGTGCCAATGTCCTCTGTGTTTATGTGCGTCAGTGTCCTTATATAGTTACATACTTACATAGCCTAAAAAGAGACATGCGTCCATCAAATTTAGCCTTTCTCACATCTGTTTTTGCTGTTGATCCAAAAGAAGGCAAAAGAAAGCAGTTTGAAGTTACAGTCTTGCAACAAACTTCTTGACTCCAGAATGGCAAGGTCAGATCTCTGCTTGGATCAAGAAGCTATTACCCCACACATTAAAAATTATATCCCTGAAACTGTTTTTGCAAGTATTTATCCAGCTACTGTTGTCCTCTGTGTGTAAATGTGACTTTTATATTGCCAGGCACTTTTTATAAATGTACTGTATTTTCTAGTTTGTAAGCTCACATGCAGGGTCTTCTGTTCCTATTGTATCAGTATGTTATTTGTCCATGAAAGGTTGAGAAACACAGCCATAGAAAATATACGCATGTTACCAGCAACAGTAAGTCCTCCAACACATTCAGATTAGGCACTAGTAACTATTACTAACAATTCCCTTGTTAGTGGGATCTCAGAATTAGTGCTCCAAATTTTCCATTTACATACCTAGCACATCTAATTTGTAAAAGATTAAAAACATAAGTGGGGAGGAAGCATGTCAGTCGCTTATTACATCTATCCACCGGTGTTCTATCAAATTCCCCTACCTCGTGAAAATCCCCTACCCTGGTCACTTGCGGTGAGTGAAATCAGCTGGATCCTGTGCTGCACATGGTGCAAGCACTCCTGCTACTCCTCCACAGCAAGGTCCTGGAAGGTAAGTAAAACTAGTTTTACACTTTCATTATAGTTAGTGCATTCACTAAGCTTAGGCACACGGGACATTTAGGGTTAAATGAGGGTTCAAATTAGGGTCCGACGTCATTGCGCGTGTGCGACGTCTCGAGTTGTCACATACGTGTGACGTCGGACCCGATCTGACGGTTATTCAAAGCGGCCAAAATTAAGCAAAAGGCTTAATAAAAGGGTTATTCTAATTCTGAAGGAGTCAATCACTACCTATCTACTTCCTATTACATTCAGTCATCCCAGATCTACACCGAGAGACATGTTGAAGCGGTCTAAGTGGTCCAAGCTTGCCCCAATAGCCTGATTCAATGCACAATATGTGTTTATGTAAGCAAAAAATATAGATATTGCAATTAGCAATAATATCATTCATTGAGAGACATAAATGTACACAGAGTAGATACAATAGTCACAAAAGGTAAGACTTTACATTGGATACATAAAGATGACAGTCTGTACATCATATATGTCAAAAAATATATATACACAGAAAAAAGTCTATATAAAAACATATATAAAAAATAAAAATACATGATAAAATGTCAGGTCTGCAGGTTGTAGCTAGGTACAAAAGCTCACCTACTACTTTTTTATTCATATTGTTGTTGGGTAAAGTATCACTTTTATCAGACTCTGTGAGGAAGTTTGTACACATGAGTCTAGCTACAGCATGGACTTCCGTGAGATCCATAAGCTTCATTATATCTAGAATTCTGTGCCTTTGATTTAGAAGATAACTATTGTTGTCATCTCTTTTTACTTGCATTTTTTAAGATAATAGGCTATTTCCCATTCTTTTGACTTATACTTTTTCGTCCACGTGTGTAACAATCTCTATAGAGTGTGTTGTCTTTCATTACACAAGATTGTGTCATCTACTTAAACCAGTAGATAAATCCATTTTCCATTTCTTTGTCTGGTAAATAAACATTGGTCTGCTTTACTCTGAATTAAAGGACCACTATAGTGCCAGGAAAACATACTTGTTTTCCTGGCACTATAGTGCCCTGAGGGTGCCCCCACCCTCAGGGTCCCCCTCCCGCCACGGCTCTGGAAAGGGGAAAGGGGTAAAAACGTACCTTTTTCCAGCGCTGGGTGGGGAGCTCTCCTCCTCCTCTCCAACTCCTCTCCGCCCATTCAGCTGAATGGGCACGAGCGGCAAGAGCTGCGCGCGCATTCAGCCGATAGCATAGGAAAGCATTTGCAATGCTTTCCTATGGACGCTTGCATGCTCTCACTGTGATTTTCACAGTGAGAAGCACGCAAGCACCTCTAGCGGCTGTCAATGAGACAGCCGCTAGAGGCTTTGGGGGAAGGCTTAACCTATTCATAAACATAGCAGTTTCTCTGAAACTGCTATGTTTATAAAAAAAATGGGTTAACCCTAGAAGGACCTGGCACCCAGACCACTTCATTAAGCTGAAGTGGTCTGGGTGCCTAGAGTGGTCCTTTAAGTTGTGTTCTACAAGCATTTCACATCACTCTCCATTGCTCATGTTCCTGCAGTTTGTTAGAGTCCAGTCCACACATTCTTTAGCTCTTATATATATAGAAGTCCTTTGTTTCTTCCAAATCCTTCAAGTTCTAACATGTAAAGTTTGTCATCTATTTTACCATTCAAGAAAGATGATTTTGCATCTAACTGCTCTACATGAAACTGTTTAGATGCTGCAATAACTCGTGTTCTGATTTGCTGCATTTGACTACAGATGCAAAGATCTTGTCAAAGTCTTCATCATAATTTTAAGCGTATCCTTCCGATACATGTCTAGCTTTGCTATAGATAACATTTCCATCTATATACTGGTTTTGCTTGAATACCCACTTGCAATCTATGGCCTTTACACAAATCAGTGAGAATCCCGTGAGAATGTTTTGTTTTTGTTTTAAGGATTTCATTTCTTCTTTTGCTGCTTCCTTCGACCTCATGGCTTCTGTAGTAGGAAGATTATCTATATCACTGCAAGATGAGGGTTTATATGTGGATCCTGATGTATCAAGGTGTCTAGAAGTTGGTTCTCAAATTTCATCAGCTTAACAATGAAGCATTTGGCTCAGCAAAATCTTTTGTGTATTTTCTTAAACCAAGCAGAGTCAGATCTAAGGGGAAGGGGTGACACAGGGAAAAGTGGCTTCTGTAGTAGGAAGTTTATCAATATCACTCCACGATGAGGGTTAATAAATGGATGCTGATGTATCAAAGTAGGACAAGTGAGTAGCTGGAACTCCCTTGTTCTTTCTGGTTGAGTGTCTAGGATTCGGTTCTAAAATGTTATCAACTTAATCAGCATTTGGATCAGAAAAATCATTAAATTGCTATTCTCCCCCTTTTGCCAGTGTACTATATTAAAGGTACATACTCCCAAATACAAAATAAATAAAAATAATTTCATGCATTTAAATATGTATTTTTTACATTAGGGTTATCTAAAGACAGCTTACTAAAGCTGCAATTTTCTTGTCTGGAGCATTTTCAAGACCTCCCCAAATAACCCTGTCAGGACTCTCTGTAGCTGTCCAATCACACGTCTTCCCAAGGCAGTTGCTCTGAGCAATTGCTGCCTCTTGAGTTTAGCTCCACAAAGCTAAGCAAACCAGGAAGTAGCAGGACCAGTTGTCTGATTGAAAGCCCAGTGGGTGTAACCAGTTTAATGTATAAAAGTGTCAATTTCTATTGAAATCTGCACATTTTGAAAAATGAAAAAATAGGACACACTTTTCACATATAAAGCTTTTCATGTAGCTAAAGTGCTTAAGGAGTCTGGAGTCCCTTTAAGTGGAACAAAGGCAGATCTGGGGGTGGCAACATAGCAAGTTTCCTGCCCCGGCAAGAGGCCTAGGAGGGATGTCCTCTACATTTTCTATTTCCCCACTGCTGTCCCTAACCCCCACTTAAAGGCTGTAGTTAGGGGCTTTAGTGTGAAGGCATCATGGTACTCCTGTTACCATAACCACTGCAGATGCTGTAATGGTTAGCCTGCCTGAAGTGTTTCTTTAAATAATTTACCCATGCCTCTCCCAAGATTAGGTTCTGGATCCAAGCCTATATAGAAAACAGCTGTTGCAAAGGCCTCAGGCTATGAACCCTGTATGCAGACTGATTCTCTTCTGTTGCACAAGCAGCTCTTGCAATTTTAGTTTCTGAAGTTGTGCTTATTCATATAAAAAGTCTGCAGTAAGATGGAATCTGTGTGCCTGAACTCTCTCTGCAAATCCATCCTCTGTTAGGAACCACTTCCATATTATGCATCATAGATCATAGATGCCTATCACAAACATGTCACAGAGGGCAAGAGGCAAATAGTTCCTAAACCAACAGGCGTTGGCATGTTTACGTAAGGCAATGGCATAAGCTCTCACATCCTCCTGAGGTCCTTGTCATCTGTTGTAAAACTTGAATCTCTATTCAATTTCCAAAGACATGGGCTGGTAATGAGCTGTGAGTGTTTCAATTAACTCCTCTAGTGGTTTAGAAGTAGGCTTTTCAGGAAACAGCAGGCCACACAGTGAGTCATATGCAGATTGATTGTGATCAGGACAACAGCAAGCTTTTTGTCAGGGGCAGCACTATTAGCTTCTAAAAACTGATGTAAATGCTTCCTCCAACAGGCCAGGAGTCAGAATCTGGAAATAAGGGTTGCAGTATCCCAGTCTGTGCTAAATTATCTGACAACAAGGGCGGTTGCAGCAAACAAAAAAAGAAACAATTCTTGTTGCCAATATTATGTCTGATGGTAGCTGAATTATACCAGAATACAGTCTCTTAATCAGCAAGGATTTGTTTGTTTACACCTTATATATTAGGCATGTTCAATCTCTCTGCTGATAAATACATTTCTGCTGTAGCATCCATCTAACATGACTGAATCCCATACACACAATAGAGAAAAATTGGAGAGGTGTGCCCATCACAGCATGACTTGCATAGCTACTACAGGATCTGGCTTTGGGCAAACCACACATTGTGCATAGCTCCCCTAGAGGCGACTGCCAGCATACACCACAATGCCTATATTAGTTATTTTGTCAAGCTTTGACATTTTATCAGCTGGGGAAAAAAATGCAAAAGCTTTGGATCAAAATGCTCTGTCAAAATAAATCAATGTTTTGGAGTTCAATGAAATCTTATTTGCTACTTTTGTTGATAGTGTGTTTAGCAAATATGTAGCTGTGTCATAACTGCATCATCCCAATGTTTATGTGGTAACTGTGATTCTGTTAAAACAAGCACCTGAACAACTCAATTAAAGAGTGGTTCTTTCATTCAGCTACACAATTTTGTTCTGGACCTTATGGTCCAATACCTCCCAAGTGTCCCTATTTGGGCCTAAACCCCTCTGTCCCGCTTCTCTATCCTAATGCACCTCTTTCTAGCAGTTCCTTATTACTGATATATCAGAGTGTCTAACAGAACTCCAAAGCTATAATACTCACCGTAAAGTGTCTTTAAACTACAATAACTGTGTTTAGAAATCAATCTGTGTAAATCAGAAACATTGTTCTAAATTACATTTTAGTTTTATTAGAAAGTCACATAAAATGTATCAGAACACTCCTGGCCACACCCCCACTCACACTCCTGAACATATTTTACAAAGAGACTCTCTCTGGTTTTTAGTGCAGGAATTATTGCATTGTAGCTTTCTGGAAGACTTGATAAAATCAGAATCAGTTTGTCTTCTTCACTAAATTTACATTTCATAGAATCTAAATGATCAATCAACTTTTTGATTCGATATTTCTCTTTTTCTCCTCCCCCAGACAACTCATATTGAACCGTTCTCTTGATAAAGACTTTAAAGGACCACTATAGGCACCCAGGCCACTTCAGCTTAATGAAGTGGTCAGGGTGCCAGGTCTAGCTAGGTTTAACCCTTTTTTCTATAAACATAGCAGTTTCTGAGAAACTGCTATGTTTATATTAGGGTTAATCCAGCCTCAAGTGGCTGTCTCATTGACAGCCGCTAGAGGCGCTTGCGTGCTTCTCACCGTGAAAATCACAATGAGAAGACGCCAGCGTCCATAGGAAAGCATTGTGAATGCTTTCCTATGAGACTGGCTGAATGCATGCGCGGCAATGCGCATTCAGCCGAGGAGGAGAAGAGTTCCCTGCCCGGCGCTGGAGAAAGAGGTAAGTTTAACCCCTTCCTCCCCGTAGAGCCCGGCGGGAGGGGGACCCTGAGGGTGGGGGCACCCTCAGGGCACTATAGTGCCAGGAAAACAAGTGTGTTTTCCTGGCACTATAGTGGTCCTTTAACTGCTACCTAAAGAGGAGCCAGGAACCTAAACATTTAACAGGGCACTAATGCATTAGTAATATACATTTACATTGCTAATGCTATGGTGTTCTGTAGACATAATAATAATTAGATCAATGGTCAAGTGGTTTATTAATTTCTGAAGTACCCTGAGTTGCCATTATTTACCCCAATAGATTTTCACCTTTATGTATTTTTTAAATTGCATGTTTTTTAGAGTAATGTTTAGGATTTTTGTTAGTGTTAGGGTTATGGTTAAGGTTAGTGTTACAGTTAGTATTATCATTAGAGGCATGTTTAATGGCGTTAGGGTTAGTGTTGATGTTAAGGCTAGGGTTAGTGTTAACAGTTTGGAAAGTGTTTTACTGTAATTGCATTTGTGTAAGTGAAAGTGCGTTTGCATTAATGTGAGGGTTAGGGCTCTGGGAGCAGCACCAAAACAATAACAAGGTTTGTATTCCCTAACAAAGTCCCAGCATCATTAACACCACACATGCATTTTATTGGATTATACATTTTCAGTAGATATAAATTTAAATAACCACAATTAAAACTGCATCAGCTATAGGTAAAATGGCTAACAAAAATAAAATGTAATTTTAATCTTGTCAATATTCCTTTATGTCCAATACTTTAATACATATTTAGAATTTTAGCTATCCTTGATTGTATGTTGCTGATATTTAACAATTTGTCTTTTTTTATTTGTATGTTTTTTGTTTTATTTCATTTTTTGCCTCCATTGTAAAAATAGAGCCTGTAGCTGTTTTTAATAAAACTAATACTGCATCTTAAAATATTTTTTTTTAAAAATAAGTACTAGCAGATTGTATTATACCCATCCCAATCTATAATCACCATATAAAGAAGTAATTTAATATCTACAGTAACTTATGGAAAGGAAGTTATTTATGTATTGGATTTTTAACGGTATTGCATCGTTTTTAAAAATGATGACAATAAGGTGATTTCCCTAGAACCTTGATAATAATCTGTGGTTTTATCAGCATTGCCAGAGACTAAATACCAAATAAGGTCCCATATTCTTAACTTAGAGAAGGTCACACTAAAAGATTTCAAGAGAAATTGAAACACTGATCGTATAGCTTTTATTGCTTCCAATGAATACTTGTGTTTTCAAGCAGCTTCTGAAAGTTCAGTATCGTTCAAAAAAAGAGAATATTGGAAGGAATTTTCCCAGAGATACAAAGAGTCACAACATAAAATGAAATTATTGTGAAAGTTTCAATATATTTTCTTACTTTCTTATTTTATATAATACTGGCAGTGTAAGCTAAGCACAGCAAAACAGGAGAATAATGAAGACTGCATATAAAGCTTCACAAACATCTATTTTGTGCCTGAGGCAGTAAAAAATAAAGTGACTTGCCCAAGGTCAATGGAGTTTGCACTGGTCTTGAATTGGGGTCTCCATTTTCACAGGCTGGTGTACGTTTCTGCTCTCCAAATACTTCCCAAGTAAGAGAAACAAGTCATTGTACATCATCCAAAAGAATTCAAATCCCATAACTTGTGTTTGTTCTTATGACAACCCATCATCACAAATCTGGAACCAAAGTCAGTATCCTCCTTCCCCTGGAAAAAGGAAGGCATTTTTGTATTATGTATGTAGAATTCCTGTGGCACTAAGGTTACAAATCTTGAGTTGTTCTCCAATTAATGGAGTCAGGGAGTCTAAACTGACTATGCCCAAAGTTTATAAATATAAACTAATATGAATTAAAGTCCCACTGAAGAGAACATGCAGTATACCCCTTAATGTTTCAATACTTTATGGTATATTCTAGTGGCAATATTGTTCTCTATTGCACCACCCCATCTAACAGAACTAGTAAATAGAGGCAGAACTAGGCATAGAGGCCTACAAGGAGTTGCTGCAAAAAATGCTGTGTGTTTAAAAGGAAGTACCACTATTGAAGCACCTGAAATATGTTTTCTGACCAGAACCTACTGTGCACTGGTTTGGGTTAGTTAGTAGAAGACGAATAACAAGATTACCTTTTAAATAAGGAGGATTGCATGCATTTATTTTATGTGTATAGATTTCATAACTGTGATTTACTTATTCAACATCGAACAAGGAAAAGTATTACTTTAGATCGGATGAGCATAAATATTGGGTATTTAGAGAAGATAGGGAGGTTTTTTAAGTAGTTATTCAATGTGCATGGTATTCCAACTCTTTGTAGAGCTTAATTGTGTTTACTTTCCAATTACTCTTTTAGGAGTGATAATAAGAAATTGAAAAATCATAAACTGATAAGGCTAGCCTAGCTAATATACTGTGGCTGCAGAATTGTGGCCTTAGTAAAATATAAGTCCTCAAGAAATGGCTGTGCATTAAGTACTATGGAGACAGGCCTGCGTTGACAGTCACGATCAACCCATGCCTGCCCTGTGTGAAACATAGCCCCTCTGTAGATCCTGAAGGCAAAGCCCGAATAGAGACGTGCTTGTGGAGCGATCAGGTTACCTCCAGGGTAGAAGGTCACTAGAGGTATGTTTAGAGATAGTGCTGGCGTTAGGGTTAGTGTTGATGTTAAGACTAGGGTTGGTGTTAACACTTTGGTAAGTATTTCACTTACACTAACACAAATGCATTACAGTAAAAGTGTGTGCTTCCTAAATAGGGACACTTGTAACGTATGGTATTGCAGTGCAATGTTATGGATGGACCGCCCACATGGATCACACAAGACTTCTGCAAGACCCATGTATCTCTATGAAACAGTTCAGCATATATAACGTATATACAATTTTTGTTTGAAGTAAAAGAAATACAACATTCCAAAGTATCAGTGCAAAGGATCCCAGATAGGACCATGAATGGATATATTACTAAAATAAGCATCGGATTTCAAATAGTTATCCAGTACAGGGAGTGCAGAATTATTAGGCAAGTTGTATTTTTGAGGATTAATTTTATTATTGAGCAACAACCATGTTCTCAATGAACCCAAAAAACTCATTAATATCAAAGCTGAATATTTTTGGAAGTAGTTTTTAGTTTGTTTTTAGTTATAGCTATGTTAGGGGGATATCTGTGTGTGCAGGTGACTATTACTGTGCATAATTATTAGGCAACTTAACAAAAAACAAATATATACCCATTTCAATTATTTATTATTACCAGTGAAACCAATATAACATCTCAACATTCACAAATATACATTTCTGACATTCAAAAACAAAACAAAACAAATCAGTGACCAATATAGCCACCTTTCTTTGCAAGGACACTCAAAAGCCTGCCATCCATGGATTCTGTCAGTGTTTTGATCTGTTCACCATCAACATTGCGTGCAGCAGCAACCACAGCCTCCCAGACACTGTTCAGAGAGGTGTACTGTTTTCCCTCCTTGTAAATCTCACATTTGATGATGGACCACAGGTTCTCAATGGGGTTCAGATAAGGTGAACAAGGAGGCCATGTCATTAGATTTTCTTCTTTTATACCCTTTCTTGACAGCCACGCTGTGGAGTACTTGGACGCGTGTGATGGAGCATTGTCCTGCATGAAAATCATGTTTTTCTTGAAGGATGCAGACTTCTTCCTGTACCACTGCTTGAAGAAGGTGTCTTCCAGGAACTGGCAGTAGGACTGGGAGTTGAGCTTGACTCCATCCTCAACCCGAAAAGGCCCCACAAGCTCATCTTTGATGATACCAGCCCAAACCAGTACTCCACCTCCACCTTGCTGGCGTCTGAGTCGGACTGGAGCTCTCTGCCCTTTACCAATCCAGCCACGGGCCCATCCATCTGGCCCATCAAGACTCACTCTCATTTCATCAGTCCATAAAACCTTAGAAAAATCAGTCTTGAGATATTTCTTGGCCCAGTCTTGACGTTTCAGCTTGTGTCTCTTGTTCAGTGGTGGTCGTCTTTCAGCCTTTCTTACCTTGGCCATGTCTCTGAGTATTGCACACCTTGTGCTTTTGGGCACTCAGTGATGTTGCAGCTCTGAAATATGGCCAAACTGGTGGCAAGTGGCATCGTGGCAGCTGCACGCTTGACTTTTCTCAGTTCATGGGCAGTTATTTTGCGCCTTGGTTTTTCCACACGCTTCTTGCGACCCTGTTGACTATTTTGAATGAAACGCTTGATTGTTCGATGATCACGCTTCAGAAGCTTTGCAATTTTAAGAGTGCTGCATCCCTCTGCAAGATATCTCACTATTTTTGACTTTTCTGAGCCTGTCAAGTCCTTCTTTTGACCCATTTTGCCAAAGGAAAGGAAGTTGCCTAATAATTATGCACACCTGATATAGGGTGTTGATGTCATTAGACCACACCCCTTCTCATTACAGAGATGCACATCACCTAATATGCTTAATTGGTAGTAGGCTTTTCGAGCCTATACAGCTTGGAGTAAGACAACATGCATAAAGAGGATGATGTGGTCAAAATACTCATTTGCCTAATAATTCTGCACTCCCTGTATAATGGAAAACATTATTTTATACATGGTCTTTGAGTCCAAGATCAAAGAATCAGATTCTGCATTAGTGTTAGTAAATATCCCACTTTGCTTGAGGTAAAATATTAAAATAGTTTATGTCAAAATAGTTCAAAAACCAAAAAAATAAAAAAATTAAAACACCCTGTTCCGTTGGGTTATATATCCTCTCACTTTCTCAGTTCATTAAAACTTGACTTCAAATATGTCTAATACAACTGTTTCTGGAGCTGCAATAGTCCCAGAAGAAGAGCCCTGTTAGCATTGTCCTTGACTGACTATTATACTTATTGATTTAATTTTCTTGTTGCTGCCATCCTTCATGCTAACATTTCCTATCTCAAAATGTCACAGTTGGTTTCTCACCTTTTTTCAGATCAGAAAGTTATAAATAAAAAAAGTATTCTGGCTCTACATAAACCATAACTATAATCAGCTATTACTGGCACAGGAATGTGTTCATCAAACGTTCTACTCAATCCAGAACTGAAGGAAATAAGAAATGTTCCAGGGTTTTATTTTATGAAGCCAGTTATTCAGAATACCATTAAATAGAGCTGGTTTGTCCTATTCATAATCAAATCGATATGATGGGGCTGTTTAATTTGATTAGCTGCACAGAGAAGGACAAATGAAGCTAGACTACCACTTGTGATCAAAACTTGTGATTGGACAGCAAAAGGACAATCTTTAGAACCTCAAAGAATTTAAACATGATTTATAATTTTAGTATTTATTCTTACATAGACACACTTTACATAGTATTAACTAAAAAAAACTCAGTGGTTTAGTGGGATTGGTCAATAAATTAATTAATTAATTAAAGTTGCCCCGAATTATTCAATATTTCTCCTGATCCTGGTCTAAAACCAACTAATGCACAGCACATGCCAATGAGTATCATCCCTTATGCTGGATCTGCATTATTCAGGACATGAAGATTAATTCAAGATGAAAAAAGCAAAACAAAGTGACCCACCAAGAAAAGTCTGCCAACAGGCAAATAACTGGAACACTGAAGCAATATCATAACTAGCCATTAAACTCATCAAATCTCAAAATAATTTAATGACAACAACCATTTGTCTATCACTCTGTGCCTCTGACAGGAAAGATACAGAAAAATATGGTAAATTATTGCTACCCAGCACACTCTGTAACTTTGTCATACACTAACATCACAGCAGTGCAAACTGCTTCAGAAGTACACAAACATTCATATTTAGGGCAGAAGACACTAATAATATCAATCAGCAAGATCTGATTAATATCTGTGAAAGCAAGCATGGAAGTCCCAGAAGCTTTTAAATACTGTATAGACACATCTCTCTGCTCATTGCACATTGGTTTACCAGAGCCCCCTTTTCCCCCTAAGCTGGGTTTTGCTGGAAGACTTGTGCACTGATTAGTCACAACAATAAAACCTAATATCGTGCAGGTCCCACTGGTGCTTCCAAAACAGCTCTAATGCATAGAGGCATGGACTCCACAATACCTCTGAAATGCCCTGTTCTATCGGGCACCAAGACCTTGGCAGCAGATCCTTTACGTTCTGCAAGTTGCAAGGTGGGGCCTCCATGGATCGGATTTGTTGTTCCAGCAAACTTTAGGTAGCAAACTTTAGAAGAGGATCTCCAAGGTGGTATTTTCTGAGATGCGGACGTGTGGAACAGTGGAAAGGCAGGCACAGATGAGAGAGGTCAATGCGTGGCTGAAGTCTTGCTGTAGAAAGGAGGGTTTGGAGTTTTTAGAGCACTGGGCTGATTTTGCATTTGGGTACAATCTTTATAGCCTTGATGGATTGTATCTAAATGGAAGAGGGACTTTTTTGCTGGAAGGTTGGAGGAAGCTTTAAATTAGGAATGGGGGGAGGTTAGCAGACAGAGCAAGATTACATGTTGTTCAATTAAAGTTCAAGAAACAAATGGTAACTTTAAATATCATCTGTGTAAAGCTGTGCAAAGTTTCTGTTGGAATATAGGCGTGCTTGAGATATTGGCATAAGAGAAACAGTATGACATAATTGGGATTACTGAGACTTGGTGGGATGGACCACTTAAATTGTCTATTAATTTAAATGGATATACATTATTTAAAAAAGAACAGAAAAAAAAAGAAATGGGTGCAGGTTATTTCTTAATATTAAACCTGATTTGAAGCCAAGTGTTAAAGAAACTGTATATGATGATACAGGTGAGGATGTGGAAGCCTTATGGGTAAAATATACATAGAAGGAAACAGGGGATATCTAGTAATAGTAGGAATATGTTACAAGCCCTCAAACATTAATACTGATGCTATATCAAATTAATAAACCTGCACATGTGGGTAATTTGTTTAATTATTGGGGATTTTAATTATCCAGACATTTATTAGGTCAGAGGGACTAATAGCACAGTTAAGAGAAACAGGTTTATGAACCTGATAAATGATCATTTATCATCATTTATCATGATAATTTCATGCCTCAATTAGTGGAAGCGCCAACTAGAAGAAATGTTTGTCTGGATCTTGTCATAACTAATAACATTGACTTATATTAATCATTCAAGTTAGGAAGCACTTGAGAAATAGTTACTATAATATGGTGTCATTTCAGAATAACTCAAAAAAACTAAATTGCATGGGCTGTACAAAAAAAATTAATTTTAAAAAGACTAAATTCAATAGGATAAGGGCATCTTTACAAATTGGTTGGCAGGAAATAATCATTGACAAAAGCACAGATGATAAATGGAAGGTCTTTACACAAATTCTACAAAAGTAAATTTCTCAATAAATACCATTGGGAAACAATTATAAAAGAAACAAATTAAAATCAATGTGGTTTAGTACAAGAGTCAGTCAAATGATAAAAGATAAGAAATGGGCATTCAAAACATTTAAATCAGAGGAGTCAATTGCATCCTATAATAAATATGCCAATAGGGTTTTCAAATGAGTGATTAGATTGATTAAACTGGAAAATAGAAAGCTCATAGACAAACAGAGCAAGATGAACCCCCAGTGGTGTATCCTAGTTTTGTGCTGCCCTAGGCAGGACAAAACTCAGGCACCCCACCAGCCCCAACCAACCCTTCCCCCCACCCCACCTTCTAAATACACACACACATTCACTGACAGCTACGCATACACACTCACTAACAGACACACACACGCTCACTAACAGACACACACGCTCACTAACAGACACACACACGCTCACTAACAGACACACGCACTCACTAACAGACACACACACACTCACTCTAACAGACACACACACACTCACTCTAACACACACACACACACTAACAGACACACACAGTCAGACACACACACTAACAGACACACACACACTAACAGACACACAGTCAGACACACACTAACAGACACACACACAGTCAGACACACACTAACAGACACACACACAGTCAGACACACACACATACTAACAGACACAAACTGTCAGACACACACACTAACAGACACACACACTGACAGACACACAGTCAGACACACTAACAGACACACACAGTCAGACACACACATACACACTAACAGACACAAACTGTCAGAGACACACACACACTAACAGACACACACTGACAGACACACACAGTCAGACACACACATACACACTACAGACACACACTACACACACTCACACAGTCAAGACACACACACACATTAACAATTTTTTATTTTTTTTATTTACCCCCCTTACCTTTGGGAATGCTGGGGGGGTTTCTCTATCTCCCTGGTGGTCCAGTGGCTGCGGGCGGCGCTGGGCGGCGGCAGGCGAGGGAGCTCTTCCTCTGAGCTGTCCGCTCAGCTCCCTCGCGCGCCGCAGAGTGAGGCTGGGAGCCGGAAGATGACGTCATATTCCGGCTCCCAGCCTCACTCTGCGGCGCGCGAGAGAGCTGAGCGGACAGCTCAGAGGAAGAGCTCCCTCACCAGCCGCCCGCCCGCTCGGCATGCCTGTTAGCCGCAAGGCTAACAATGCATTTGCCCTGGGCATTTGGGGGGCGGCGTTTTTTGCCGCCCTCTGAAAAATGCCGCCCAAGGCAAATGCCTTGTTTGCCTCGCGGCTAAAACGCCCCTGCGAACCCCAAATAATGTTTAAGTACATTTAAGTACGTTTAAGTACATTAATGCCAAAAAGGTTAAGAGTGAAAGTGTTGGTCCATTGGAAAGTGTGATGTGTGAGTTAATCAGGGAGGAGTAGGTTGAGGCAAAAATAAAAAATAATAATTTTTCTCCTCAGTATGTAGTGAAGTAGAATATATGGCTGTAGATTTGAAAAACCCTATTACTAAAGCTTTACAGCAAACAGGTGATTGGTTAACACAGGATACAGTGTTAAATAAATTAACTTTAATAAAGCTAAGGTAAAAAAAGAAATATCCATACCACTGTTTTTCATTTTAGGGGGGGAGGGGGTTCTCTGTACCAGACGATTGGAGAATAGCACATGTGGTGCCTATATTTAAATTTGTTAAAAGCTCGACTTGGAAACTACAGACCCTTAAAGGGCTCTTAAGGGCTAATATTCAATAATTAATTTTGAACAAGAATATAGTTAGCAGGAATCAACATGGTTTTATGAACGACAGGTCATGTCAAACTCTGCATGTTATAAAGCAGTAAGTAGAAATATAGATCAAGGTGTTCCAGTAAATATGATCTACATGGATTTTGCTAAGGCATTTGATACAGTTCCACCCAAAATGTTACTAGCAAAACTAAAATCAATTGGTTTAGTAAAAACAAAATATGTTCTTAGATAGAACGCTGGCTTAAAGATAGAGTGCAGAGAGTAGTTGTTAATGGAAAATATTCATACTGGACAAATGTAGTAAGTGGAGTGCCTCAGAGTTCTGTCCTGGGTTCACTTTTGTTTAATATATTTATAAATGATCTTGAAGTGGACATTGCAAGTCATTTGTTGGTGGTTTCACATAACACAAAACTAGTTTAAAAAATACAGTCTGAGTATGATATAGCTTATCTACAGAGGGATTGAAGACAGGTAAAAGCAAAATAAAGCAGTTTGGAATAAAGAGCCAACAAGCCACTTGTACATGAAATGGGGTAGAGTTATGGATAACATTAAATGAAAAGAACTTGGGAACAATTATAAATCACAAACTAAACAACAGTATGAAATGCTGGACTGCTGTTGCAAAAGCTAGTAAGTTCCTTGTGTATAAAAAGGGGATTTGATTCCCATAAACCAAATATAATTTTGCTTCTTAACAAACCAATGGTAAAATCCCACCTTGAATAATTAGTGCAATATTGTTCACCAGTTTTAAAGAATGATATTGCAGAACTAGAAAAAGTACAGGGAGGCTACAAAACTAGTAAGTGGGATGGAAAACATTAGTTATAAGGAAAGGCTAGAAAAACTGGAATTGTTTTCCTTAGCAAAAAGGTGCCTCAGTGGGATTATGATAGCACTATACAAATATATAGAGTGTCAGTACAAACCGCTATTTGTTAACCTGTTCATTAGCAGGAATATACAACAAACAAGAGGTCACCCACTGACACTGGAAAAAATGTGTTTTTGCTTACCTCAGAGGAATGGGTTCTTTACAGTAAAAACAATAAAGATGTGGTTGTGTTATCAGATTCTATAGATAATTGTTTTTTTGTTTTTTTTTAAAAAGGCTTAAATGCTTTTTTCGCATAAGCAGAATATTGAAGGATATAATTCATATGTATGTTGATCCAAGGAGAGATCTGATTGCCATTATCTAGTCAAGAAGGGACATTTTCCTGTTTTGTTATTTTGCCTTCTTTTGCATCAACAGCATTAAAGAATAACTTGATCTTGATGGACTTTAGTCTTTTTTCTAACCTAGACAACAATGTAACATTATACTTGTAGATTTGCTTCACTCCAAACTGCAATTCATAAAGGAGAAGCAGCAAAAAAAATAAAAATAAAAGCGCTTTATATATTATATATTAAACTCATCCTCTTTTTCTATTGGATACTTCTTCTACCCTGATCTGTGAACCAATTGGTGAGAAAATTATTATTTATTATGTATGTATATTTTGTAATACAATGAATGGAACATTTTGTGTCTTTTGGTTAGTCTGATTCATTTTCCTGAATCTTTTTTCGTTAATGAAATTCTACAGAGCCTAACCACTTTATTGACAAAATTCGGTCACCCCAAAAACTTTTTTACTTTCAGGCAAGGTGGTTCGGCCAAAATACTTTTTTGTTCACCATATGCAAGTCTATTTCTCAATTAGCTGTTTTACAGGAGCTAAAGTAACAGGCTAAAGAGCTGTAACAAGATTCAGTTATAAACGTGCTGCATTATATTGACATTTTCACTTTAAAAAAAATGCTAAACACACACATGGATAAAAGAAGAGGAGATTTTGCGCACACGATGGATGAGTAATAATATGATCTGTAACATAAACAACTATCATAGGGTAATATGTATAAAAGCAGTATATAGTGTAAAAGTAACTTGGAGCACTCACTAATGTACTAATATACTAATATACTAATGCCGGAAAACAGAAATGACGCTTTCAGATGATGCAAAATGGAAATGACGTATCGGCTGAATAGCGGAAATCACGTGGCCGGATATAAACATCCGGATAGTAGGGCCATCATAAGAAGGTCAATTCTTATAGATTATATGGGAAAAGGACTCCATATTGGGAGGGAAGGAAAACCGTAACTCCCATATATGGTATTGGGGGGGAGGGTTTTTGTATTTTCACATATGTGTTTGGAATTTTTTAATTTTGTATTAGATATATAAGCAAGCTACTGATACATATCATTATTGCACCTGAGGAAGACCAAGAGAGTGGTCGAAACGCGTTGTGCCTGTCTAGGTTTTATTTCCAATAAAGTATTTTATTTATAAGTTTTTTTGGTTCCTGATTTTATCCAGACGGAATTTGATATCTGTTCCTGGGGGACCATCTTCAATACAGCATCATTTTGGAAGTATTCTAAATGCCTTTACAGTAGAGAGCCGACTTATGTGGCTCTCTAAAGTGTGAGTGCTCCAAGTTACTTTTACACTATATACTGGTTTTATACATATTGACCTATGAAAGTTGTTTATGTTACAGATCATATTATTACTCATCCATCGTGTGCGCAAAACCTCCTCTTCTTTTATCCAATTGTATACATGTAAGTGTTTTAAGGGTATCCCTTTATTTCTTCTCCTCATTTCTGTGTTAATTATGAGCAATATCTGGACATTTTTATGGACTTTATACAAACAGCCAATCACATCGCTAGAAAGAACAACCGCCCCACCCTTCATTTAGATGACGAGAACCGGAAGTAATGTCTTATTGATACGATACCGGAAGGCTCTATACTAATGCCGGAAAACGGAAATGACGCTTTCAGATGACGGAAAACGGAAATGACGTATCGGCTGAATACCGGAAATCACGTGACTGGATATAAACATCCGGATAGCACGGCCATCATAAGAAGGACGATTCTTATAGATTATATGGGAAAAGGACTCCATATTGGGAGGGAAGGAAAACCGGAACTCCCATATATGGTATTGGGGGGTGGGTTTTTGTATTTTTCACACATGTGTTTGGAATTTTTTAATTTTGTATTAGATATATAAGCAAGCTACTTATACATATCATTATTACACCCGAGGAAGACCAAGAGAGTGGTCGAAACGCGTTGTGCCTGTTCAGCTTTTATTTCCAATAAAGTATTTTATTTATAAGTTTATTTTGGTTCCTGATTTTATCCAGACGGAATTTGATATCTGTTCCTGGGGGACCATCTTCAATACAGCATCGTTTTGGAAGTATTCTACATGCCTTTACAGTAGAGAGCCAACTTATATGGCTCTCTAAAGTGTGAGTGCTCCAAGTTACTTTTACACTATATACTGGTTTTATACATATTGCCCTATGATAGTTGTTTATGTTACAGATCATATTATTACTCATCCATCGTATGCGCAAAACCTCCACTTCTTTTATCCAATTGTATACATGTAAATGTTTTAAGGGTGACTAAAACACTGGTTTGGTTTTTAGACGCACTGGGATTGATTGATCTATCTTTTAATTGTATATCGTTTAGCGCCACTTACCCATTTTCTGTGTGTTTGTATATTTCTAAACACACACACTCTGCACACATAAGGCACTTTAGCAAGCTGAAGTGTATTATGTGTTTGGAGTGCTCCGTTAATGCCATGTTTTGATTTATAAGCATGAACCTCCTTTACTATTCTTCTCTTTCAAAGACTCCTAGGAATACTAAACTGCTTAACTCAGATATTTATCCTACCAAACAATTAAACAGATCACGCTGCCATGAAAATTATCTGCTCCAACCTCTGCTGGTCAGTCTCAAGATGTAAAGATAGATGGTACTACTGGATGTGCCCACGGGTTACAGGAAATTAGCAAATTTACTTTTTATTTCCTTGGTGATGACCACTGCACACATAAAACAGTATTAATTCAACACTATTTTTGAGGAAAAATTACTAAATTCTTCTTCTAAGTAGACATTTTAAATAGAGTTCCAGTATATGTACAGTCAGGTCACATCCCTTTTTATTTCATTGGAATTGCATGCCTGCTTCAATATATCAATAAAAGGTCAAGGATCATCACTGTCAAAATCAAATTCTAAAGACAAGATCATATCTGTCATTAAGATCTTTCAAAGATACAATGTTAACATTTTATCAGAAAAGAAAACTGTTGGTCCTATGCTTCAATTAAATTATGTACATAGCCTTTTAGCCTCTACAGGATACGTTAAGGACTTTTCCTAAGCTAGGTCCTTAATGGAATAAGAACCTTTTTTTAAGCAAATGTATTTCATGAATGCAGTATTACTAGTCGGAATACACTTAAAGGATTGATAAAGTTAACACTGCACAATATTCTCAGGCCTATGTATTTCTACCTATGTGTGTGCTGGCTGTGTGTAATGTGCGTGCTGAGTGGGATCGGGCTGGAAGCGTTATGACATTGCGCAGATACGGCGAGGCAAGATGACGTCAGATGTTGCGCGAGCGGAATGACGTCAGATACAGAAGTCGGTGCCTGGAATAGCGTTGGATAGACAATTAGATAGGCAGCTTATTTTGATCCTCCCAACAGATGTTTTTCATTTTTCACTTATATGGGTAACATTATTAGGTATATAAATGGGAGTTAGGAACATTAAGATCCCCTTTGAGGAAGGCCAAGTGCCGAAATGTTGGGGCTTTGTGGTCTCCTGCACTTTATAGTTATGCATGCAGTACCATATACATGATTGCACTTTCTTGCTCCTTTGTTTTGCAAATTTGTACGTTTTTATTAAGCATATAATAGAAAAATAGAAACCATCTTTGTGCAATAACTATTGGTGTGCTTGGTAATTATTTTATTCTATAACTCAGTGGGAGTACCTTGAAAGTCCTCCTTAAAGGAGACTAGGCATGTACAAACCCTGCTGCAACACTACAGAATTCAAATATGTCTCATATTTGTGACATGCCTAGTTGCTCTCAAGAAAGGTTTTCTGCACAGGTTTTCTACACAGCCACCTATGAGAGGGGCCCTACAGAACTGAAACCTTGTCAGAATTAAAGAGACACAGATTTAAAGTTTAATGGGCAATGTCTGGAGTATGTTAATCTACCTCCCCCACTCCCGCAACCCTCCGCCCCCATTTTTTAGACTACCCCCTTCCCCAAGTAAAAGAACCCTACTGTTTCTAAATTATTGTAAATCAATTTTTCCAACATAAAAATTGGTACAGTGCTGTCCCAGATGTTTCTATGGATGAGCTTCCACTGTGTGTCAAAGCTCTGATACTTATAATAACAATGGAAGAAGGGTAATGTGACAGCTGGCAAGAGAGTGGATAATATGTGGGGGACAGAGAGAGAGATGGAAATCTGTAAGGCAGATCTGAACACATCTTTTAGTTTAGTTTGAGATCTCTTTTCTTCTTGTTTTTAGCCTTTGCAAGACTTCCCATTCTAACCCAGCCCAGACTTTATGTGGCTGTCAAATCACAGGCTTCCCAATGCAGCTCAATGGGAAGGGTTTGCAGGGAAGGTGATCTGAATTATTGCCTGCCTCTTGAGTTTAGCTCCACTGAGCTAACCAAACCAGGAAGTAACAGGTCCAATAGTCTGACTGACAGCAAGGGGGTGTAACAATTCTATATTTTTTCCATTGAAATCTGTACTTTTTGAAAAAAGGAAACACACTCCTCAACACATAATGCGGTTCAGCAAGTTGATGTACTCTAGAGGTCTGGAGTATCTATTTAATATTAGTGTTACAAGTAGCAATTGCAATGGTAACATTGCCATCCATTCTCTATAGGTATCCAACATATGATCTGCATGTTGGCATAATGGGCACATCATGTAATATACTGTACATGAAATATACAAGTCTGTGCATGTGTGTGTAATAATTGCAAGATAAATAATACTATATTATCTATATCATACATTATGGTCCCTTCATTTTTCTGGAAATAGTGAACAAATAAACAATGCATTAAAATTTTATGGAAAGACAGGAGGCTTCATATTTGCTTCACTTTCTTGACATGTGCACAGTCGTTATTCGGCATGTGCTAAAACCTTAATAAAATAACTCTGTGACACCATTTCTGTTGGAGTATAAAGTCCACAGCTTTATTAAAAAATTTAATTCAACAATTTAACAATTTAGGGTCATTGTCACAAGTATTAATTATGTCCGACCTTCTTGCCCAATACCCCCGACAATGACCCTACCAAATAACATAATAAAACATTCCAATAATACATAACGTTTAACCCATGGCCTACCAAAGAGGCCCCATAACCATATGTTTAACTGTAGGGGTGTACCCAGACACCCCTACACCCCCAGATTCGTAGCCACCAACGAGCTAGAACCTACAAACCATTTTCCACTCCGGCATAGTCCAGCCTAGACCTTGGCCTGCCCACTTCCTATTCCACCTAAATCCTCTTTAACCCAGGCCCTATTCCGCCACAGCACATGACTTGACCCCCTCAAGAACATGAGCGACCCCCACCACACAAAAACAGGGCCTGTGGAATACCATCCTGAAAACCCAAATTAAGTAAATCCGATCCCACGTCGGATAGATGAACCCCATCCTTCCTAAAATACCCGGGCAGCATACATTCCAACTCCTTGTGACGCACAACTACGCCACCCATCCGCCTCACGAAAACCGCCATGGTCTTATTGACCTTACCCCTACTTCGCGCTATCGCAGCCGAATCCCTGGCGTGTCTCCAATTAAAGCGAGGCACCATTTCAGACCAGACCACTACCACGCCAGGAACCAGCTTACGTAGCCGATCCAGATCCCTCTTCATCCTCCTCAACAGTTCCCGCTGCGGGATCAAGCCTAAATCGTTCCCCCCACCATGAACCAGAATTACGTTAGGGACTGACCCCCATGCCAGCCTATTGAACAGTTCCTTACTGATGCTCTGCCAACCGAAACCCCGGAAACCCAACCAAGTGAGAACCACCGCCTCCACCGGGAAGCCCAGTTGTGCTCCGTCTCTTCTCATCGCGGCCCTCCTCCGCGCCCAATAAACGTAGGAATGTCCGATCAGCCATACCAAATGACCTAAAAGAAATAGAACAGTGAACAGCAGAGCCCTTAACAAACAACGCCCCAGTCCCCTTTTACACCAACTTGTCCGGTCTAACGTATGAGCGGAACCGAATGGACTCCCATCTTCCTATCTGTTTGATCCGCTCGTCTCCCAGACCTAACCGAGCCGCCTCCGATGCGGCCCCAATTCTAAACGAATGTGTCCCGAAATGCATGGGTTCCAGGCCCAGCTTACCCAATCCTGCACGAAATATCCTAACGAACTGAAAACGGGACAAAGCCTTACCGTCAGCATGGATGAAGAAACAGCCTTCCTTCTCGGGGCGGACTTCCAAGAATTCGGCACCACAAGCCACTGGGCAAACCCTAGACCCTGGCAATTTGAACAATGTTACCAAGCTTCCTTTGACGAATATGTCCGTCTTTGAGCGGCACAACTTGACCTGTACCTTATCTTCACCAATGGTCACATCCCCCAACCGAATCCCACCAACCCCTGCTTTGTTGGTGCTAAGCAGCTCCCCAATACGGAATGCCCCGAAGAATGCCCAGACAAATGCCCCGGAAAACAACACAACTTCATATTTGGAGTAACATAATGCCGGTAGAGCCTCCACTAGTCCTTGCAGCACCGCGAATGACACTGGCCTCCTCGTATCCACCGATTTCTTACCCCTCCGAAAACCTCTTATGGCTTGCCTGACCAAGAAATGTTTCGTTATATCCTCCCATCCATTAAACTTAAATAGGAAGGCCAACGCCGACATGTGCCTGTCAACCATAGCTGGTGAAGCCTTCCTGGAAAAAAGTCGACACAGTACCCATAACAGTATATCTAACCGATGTTCCTCTGAACAGTCGCCTCCCACTTGTGCCACCGACTCTTCCCATTTGTGCCAAACCTTCACATATGCCGCCCAGGTGCCCGGTGCCAGGGAACTCTTTATGAACTTCCCAAGCATGATGTCCCGAGCTGCCACATTTCTGCCGGACATGCCAATCCTTCCTCTTGTGCCTCCGGCGCTGCTTCCCGAAAACGTTCCCACTGTGAACGAGACAGCGCGTCAGCCACTATATTCAAGAAACCTGGAACATGCCTTGCCCTGAACACTATATTGCTAGACATACATAAAAGTACCAAGTGCCTTAATAACCGTATCACTGCAGGAGATGATGCCGACAACCCATTGATAGCCTGGACCACTGCCATGTTATCTGAGTAAAATACTACTTTTTTGTTTGCGAGCTGCTTTCCCCATAACGCCACCGCTACTACCACCGGGAAAAATTCTAGGAACGCGAGGTTCCTTATCAGCGAGCTCGTCTTCCACTCCGCCGGCCACTCCTCGGCGCACCATTGTCCCGCTAAATAAGCCCCAAACCCCACGCTCCCGGAGGCGTCTGTAAACAAGCCTATGTCCTTGGAGGAAACTCCCGGCTCCCGAAAAAACACTATACCGTTAAATTCCCTTAGAAACCTTTTCCAAACCCCCAGGTCCGCTCTCATATCCGCCGAAACTTTCACGTAATGATTCGGCAACCGCACACCGCTCGTCGCCTGGGCCAGCCGTCAACAAAAAACAGTGCCCATCGGAATCACCCTGCATGCACAATTAAGACTCCCCAATAGCGACTGCAGCCCTCGCAAAGTCACTTTTCTCGCATGCCACGCTGTGTCCACTAGCTGACAAAGCTTAAGTAGCTTGTCCGCGGGCAGTCTGCATTCACCTTTTACAGAGTCAATCTCCAGGCCGAGGAAAATAAGGTGGGGCCAACCATCTTATCCCCTGCCAAAGGAACCCCAAAAGAGTGTGCTATCCATTGAAACACCCTCAATATCTGGCCACACCGCTCAGATCCTTCCGGCCCTACACACAAGAAATCATCGAGGTAATGCACGATTGATCCCACAGCCGACTCCCGTCATACCACCCATTCCAAAAAGGTGCTAAACTTTTCAAAATAGGAACACGAGATGGAACAGCCCATCGGTAAACACAGGTCTATGAAGAAACCCCCTTCGAAGAAGCACCCCAAAAGGTGGTGACAACCCGGATGAATGGGGAGCAGCCGAAATGCTGCCTCCACGTCCACCTTTGCCATCAGTGCACCGTGTCCCGCTCTCCGAACCAACTCGACCGCATGATCGAATGATGCATAGGATACGGAACACAGCGCCGCGTCGATATCATCATTTACCGATGACCCCAGTGGGTGCGATAAGTGATGTATCAGGCGAAATTTCCCTTCCTCCTTTTTAGGGACCACCCCCAGCGGAGACACCCTTAAATCTTCTATCGGCGGGGACGGAAAAGGCCCCGCCATCCTCCCCATCTGGACTTCCTTCATTAATTTTTCCCGCACTACCCCCGGGTGGTCCCGGACTGATTTAAGGTTTCCACACATGGTTCCCGGACCTTTGACCTTGAATGGGATAACAAAACCCTCTTTAAACCCCCGCCATAAGAACCTCGCCTCTTCCTGGTTACCGTACTGGATCGCGCCGACCTTCACCGGCGACGTTCCCAGCCGCCACCGCCGAAGTTAGATTTTCCTTTCTTAAAACACGTTGACTCCATGATTTCCCCCGCATCCGGAACATTCATGTTTAAATCTACACGATGCCATCCATTTGCACTGCCCTTCATTTTACAGCCAACAGAACCCCTTCTTCTGTCCGGCCGGTACAGCGCTTCCCGTGGCCGTACCGGCCGTCCCTTGAAAGGGCGCATTTTTCTGGGCCATCATTATTCTCATCCATAAAGGCAGGTCCATCTGATCCCACCTCATACTCGGATTCGCTGCCAACCGTTGGCGGAATTGTTCATCGTACCGCCACCATGCTAATCCCCCATAAGTCCTGTAAGCGTCCCCTATCCCGTCCAAATAACAAAACAGCTGCGAACATCGTTCTGGGTGCTTTTCCCCGACTACGCTCGCCAAAATACAGAAGGCTCTGAGCCAATTCCCAAAAGTCTTGGGTATCTTCCGATACCGCCGCTTTTTCTCCTCTTCTTCTTTTTTAGCGTCCTTCTTATCCTCTTCCTTCAAGTCGAGAAATTCCTCGAGTGGAAGTAAGGAGAAGATTTCCATGAATTCCCCCTTTCCCAATTTTTTCTTTTACCTCCGCTTTCAGGTGACATCCTAGTGGTCCCGCGAAGGACACATGCACGTTTTGCCGTGCCACGTCCGCTATCTCACCACCCCCGACCGCCTGTTGGCCTGACCCGACTGCCTTTCCGGTTCCCGACTCACCGTCCCCCGTTTCGACGGCACCCGACTTGTGTGTCACCATCCTCTCCGCCCCCTTGTTCTTTATCTCCCCCGTCCTCTGGCGACCATACCCTACCAAACTGCGGGGTTGACCCCTCATCTCCCGTCCAGGAGTTAATGAAAGATTTTAAGCAACCCAATAAGGACCCAGTGTGTGGTGTACTTCGTGACTCACCGTCAGTGCCCCCGACCGTGGCCGGCCGCAGGGTTGCTGTCCTTCCGTCCGCCATTTCAGGCTCCGGAGACTCCTGTTGCTGCCGACTCCTTTCCGCCTGGCCTCTCCTCGGGACCGTAGGTGTCACGCTCCTCGACCTGCCGGGAAAATATAACCTGGGTAGTCTGTCCACGTGTTGTCCTACCCGCCTTTCCTCCCGGCGTTCCTTCCTCCTGTCACTATCGCTACGCTGTCTCGCTGCCTGACCGTCCCGGCCGTAAGACCTCCTCTGCTGGTCCTTTAAACTACCGCCCGATGAACTGGAAGCACTGCGCCTACATCTTAGCCTCCATTCCCTGGTGCATGACCTCTGCCTGCTCCGTTGGCTCCTGGACTGGCTCCTGTCCCTGCTCCTCCCCTGCTCTGCTGACCACCTCTGGGTGCTGCTCCTGTCCCCTTCACTGCGCCGCTCGCTACTCACTCCTCGCCTCCTGGCCCAGCTCCTGTCCTGCTGCGCCTGAGAGCGGCCCATAGGGGGCTCCCGCTCGCCTCTGACCCCTCTGCATGTCTCCTTCCTCCTCAGCCCCTGCGGCTCCTCCATGTCCCTGCAACCTCCTGTCGCTGACCTGCCGTCTCCTCTCCTCTCATCCCGGCAACTTCCTGATGGCAGGGATTCACCCCCCCTCGCAATTCCCGTCTGCCCGGAGACGCTGCTGCCCCTGTCACTGCTACCTGTCCTGGACCTATTCCCTGTGAGGGTTAAGCCCGTCCCTGACCTGCCATCTGCCTCTCCACCTGTCACCTGAGGGGGCGCTGGCGTCGAGCTGTCCTCAAGCACCCCATCCTCCTGCCCCTCAGTATAGCCACTAGGGGCGGACTCACCGGGGCGCTGAAGTTCCGGACCGTAACGGCCCTGCTGCCTGGCTGCCATCCCAACTGTACAGGATCCAGCCGTGTCCTTCTGCCTCCCGCCCGCAGACTTGCGGCGGGGCCTTCTCCCACCGGCGGGCTTCCGACTAGCGCCCGCCCGGCGCACTCCGACTCTTGAGGCCCGTCCTTCCGCCTGGGCCGCCTTTTCCCCACTTTGCGGCGCTGGACTCCTCCTCCTCCTTGCCGCTGGCGGTGCTCCCG
Source organism: Pelobates cultripes (assembly GCA_933207985.1). Classification (NCBI taxonomy): domain Eukaryota; kingdom Metazoa; phylum Chordata; class Amphibia; order Anura; family Pelobatidae; genus Pelobates; species Pelobates cultripes. The sequence goes on from OW240915.1 coordinate 196,879,885, forward strand.
GGCTGAGTCGTTGGGGCGGACGTGCCCTCCTGGTCGGCCTCCTCTCCGACACCGCAGTGGGGGGAGCAGACGTGCTCGGGACCCCAGTTGATCCTGCAGCCACGCCATCCCCTTCTCTTCCACCATTCTTCTCACACCAGCCAAGATTTCTTCGGCAGAAGCCATCCCTGCAAGAAAAAGAACAGACCACACAAACCTGACAAGTATCAAGTAAGTGTGATTTTGATTAAAAAGGCCAGTTCACCAAAATGGCTGTTATTTAAACCCTTATTCTCCCCCCGCCCCCCGTCCAGACATTACTTTTCCACACCCCTTGACCTTAACTTCACCTGCCAACTCTCTGGCCCTGTCAAGGCCCACTCCCCTCCTGTGTTGCTCCATGGGCTTCATTACTCAAACCTCCCAGCAGTAAAGAAATGGTTTACAGAGTAGATAAAAAAAGAACCAATCACAGTATAGATATCAGTAATACAGGGTAATAAAGTCCCTCCTACTTCCTCTTTCTTTGCTGCTTGCCTCCGAGGTGAGTCTATTCTAATTATACTTCATGCGAGTTGGATATTGTAATTTACATATTTCATACTTTTATTTAAACATTTTCTCACTTTAATTCTTTATTTTTATCTTAAATCCTACCTCAGGTTATGTAGCCTCAGTTTGTTCTCTATCCCTGCTTTAATAGCCTGAGAGACCTTTGCTTTAGGCTCTCTCAGGGCTTCGATCACCCTATGTTCATTTCCTCTCTTATTTCTTGTGTTAGGACGAGCAATACGTTTCCCTGTCAAAGCTTGCTGAATCAGCTGACGGATCGCGCTTTGCGATTGTGCAACGTTTCTTTCCTTTTTGGGAGTTTGGCCCGCTGATGCTGACATCTCGTTGAGACAACTTTCCGCTAAGCTGGCCTTGCTCATGTGTTTAGTTTCATTCCATAGAGCTATCGCTTTCTCTCCTGAAGGTGTTAGATTTTCTGTTTCCTATAGAACTAAGACTCTGTCATCCTCATTTTTTAACCCTGTTTCCCAGATAGACCCACTCTCAGATATTTTATACCATACTTTCACGAGTCTCTTTTTTCTTTCCAGTATGAAACATTACCTGCTACTCTGAGACATGACTTGCATTCAAGGATACATCCCTGTTTACATGGTTGAGGACACTGTTTTTTTCTGTTTAACTGGTTGAATCTTCATCACCGTTTACATGGTGGACTACAACTGGTGCGGCTGCATCACGAAAGAAGACGTAGGAGGGACTTTATTACCCTGTATTACTGATATCTATACTGTGATTGGTTAATTTTCTATCTACTCTGTTAACCATTTCTTTGCTGCTGGGAGGTTTGAGTAAAGAAAGTAAAGCAAATATTTGCCTCCTGTCTTTAATAAAATTTAGATTATTCGGTCATTAGTACTAGAATAATCCCTAATTCGGTAAATTTATGGAAATTACATTACTGATATGCTCAAACTTCATGTCCTAAGTATGCATCCCATTTCTCAAATAAATTATACCCTGGAATGCTTGTCTTATAAATAACTCAGCAGTGAAGGGGTTAAGTTAAACACTGTCGGTCAAAAGGTCTTCAGTTTTTGATATATTTAAAAAAATCTCATTTCTCTATTGAAAGAAACAAGGATGAATGACATGATTTGTAATCGTACGCAGTGGTTGCAAAAATTCATATATGTCAGTGAAAAAAATACTTAGTAATTTTCCATACTTTCCTGTTTGATATGTATTGATTTAAACCCGAGTCTGGATGCCAATCCTATAACCTAATTTTCATTTCTTTTCTTTTTTTTTCCTCTTTAAATTTCTCAATAGCATGCTCTGATTACGCTGCCCAGCCTACCCTGTCATAGTTTCAATGTTACTGCAGAGAACACATGCTGGGGTGTGTGAGATAATAAAAGGTGCCTGACCTTATAACATGCCCTAGCAATTCACATAGAAATCAAAAGCTGACAGCTGAACACAGTTATGGCCATCCAAGGATAAAAGAGACAAGCCGCACAACTGCCAAAAATATTGGTTAGGGAGTACGGCTAGTGTTACCACACTTGTAAAGCTGGTATAATTAAGTAAAAAGTGTTATAACCATTTTATAGACTCACGCTGAAGTGTAACAATCAAGGAGATAATTTTTTATCCTTAAAAAATAAATAATAATAATCTATATATCATTAGTGTTGCCTTATGATCCGTGCTTGAAATTTAATCACATGGAATGAAATGATTTGTATCTTGGTGCACAAAATGCATTAATAACATTTTTGAAAAGAGAATTGGGAAATGCTATGGTGCATTAGCCTTAATTTTGTTTTCCTCTAAAGATTCATTTGAGCAGATTATATATTTATTAGGAAACAACTGAAAATGATTCTGTGCTTGCAGTTGATTGAGTCTGCCAGCACTGGCAGTGTGGTAAGTAATATCATCTTGAAGAATTTTCAGCTCATCTATTTTGTAATGTGTTTTTGTCTTTTTGTTGTTGTTTTTTGGTAACAGTGATTGCTGTTGGAGGTGGCGTTTGTCTTTGCCAGTGTAGGTGCCACCATGCAGCACATCTCTGCTGGATAAAGTAGATCACATTTGAGAATTAGATGGCACCACACATCCCCAAAGAGACTGAAGTCATTGGTGTTTGTGGCTTTTGTATGGTGTACGTGTTTGTGTGTGCATCTGCGCTCTGTGTCTTCAGTCTATGCAGCTTGCTGCACAGTGGGAGCGTATAGATAGAAGTCTGCCCGTGTAACAGATGCAAGTTTCCCATGCTTGCGTCCACTTGGGAGTAGACACTTTAAAGCTGATATAAATCACATGGAACTTGCTGTCATTTTTCTACTTTGCTTTCAAGTCAACAGACACTGCCATCTGACTGGCTAGAGTTGCTGTAGTTTTTAAATGAAGTCTGGGAGACTGGCATCAGCCGCACTGGCTAATTTTTAGCTAATACCGTGGTGATTTCAGCGTTCGCATCTGGCCGGTGCGTTCATGCTGTGTATGATTATAATATGCTGCTGCTCTTTCCCAAGCAGGAAGCTGGGGCACTGCTACTGACAGACTAAACAGAGGTCTGATCCAAACACAACAGCATATCACAGCCAGCAAAAAGGTCTGCGGCGCGGGACTTCTCCCTAGGCATAAAAAAAAAAATGTGTTAACTGTGCTAACAGTGCCAAGTAATATGCTTCGTTAAAAATTTAATCACCTGCAAGTGCAAAACAAGTGCAAAACAATCATATTGCAATTAGCACAGCAATTAACACCTCCCTTTTCTGATAGCACATGCATCCTTGGAAGTGCATGATTGCAAGTGTTTATGCTTTTGACAGACTAAGTTTCCTACGGAGAGAAAAAAAATGCCTAAATAGATTTTTTTTTTTTGGCATTTGGCTTCTCGTGCGTTCATGAAATCAGAGAACCAGCTGCCATATTGTTTTTTATGTTAGAGGTGTTCCGTTATAAAACTCTACACTCATCTACTGTCTGAGACAAGAAGGGTTGGCATATTATTTGCTTTTAATTTTTGCCAAAAATTTGGTATTAATTAGAAACACTGTTTTTCAGTGTAATAGCAGGACTGTACATGCTGTGGTTTATTTCTGTCTTAAAATTTAAATATAATTGTGAAAGTCCAAAAGGTCATTTGGTCAATAAATATATGAAGTTAATGAGGCATCTCTGCAGAAAAAAAAAATAATGCCTTTTTGAAAGAATCTCTGTTGTGGTTTTGGCCTAATGACTGAAACACGTTACCCATGTTATGGAGTGCAATTCAAAAATCCTAATGTGCAAATATGTGAAATATTTGGTTAAGTCTTTTCTCTGTCAAATGTCAAGTCACATTAAGCATACAAAGAGAAGTATCTGAACATATTATGAATTGTCTGAAATGTCACGCAACCTCAATGAACTGAACTATGTGGACGCTAAGGGTTTTTTAGTCCCTCCCATGCTATGCGACTGCTCTAAGATGTCATTCTGTTGGATTTATATTTTAACCCTCACAGTTTCTAATGTTTTTATTGTCTGTATATCTTTTTATTTTGGAAAAAAAATTTTGATGTAGTAATACTCCTTTGACTTGTCAATCATTTCATATTGGTACATTAAACAAAGAATTACTTAACAAAGGAAGTGAGTCATTTTATGTTCAGAATCAAAATGTGGAGGTAATTGGGGTTATTTATTGAGTATATCAGATGTTACATGGACTGAATTTATGCATGCTTAAATAACTAGCTAGTAAATGAAGAATAATAGAATAATATTGTAATATTGATTGCAGTTTTCTTTGCCAAGTTTTCACTTACTAAATCTACAACTATAATATGTGTTAATATGTGTAAATCTACAAATCCATACACTAATAAGGAAATCTCAACCTTACTATTAACTAAGTCACCATACCTCCTAAATGTCCCTATTTAGGAGGAACAGTCTCTATTTTGGGTTCAAATCTCTGTCCCTCTTTTCTCTCCTAATGTCCCTCTTTTCAAGGAGCTCTATATTGTCTAACTCACATGAAATCCACGAACCATTGAAAACCCTGAATGTTTACTAGTCATTTAAGGCCTCGATTTTACAACATATTAAAACATTTAAATTACATATATAAAATATATCAATAAATACCATAGTATCACAATATTAAAATATTTTTGCATAATGGGAAATAAATGTACTAGTTTATAAAAATAAAAAAAATTAAATAATTTAAAAAGCTTATCCGACAATATTAAATTGAGGCCTAAATGTTTGGTTAAGCAGAACATTCAAAAGCAATACATCTCAATACATAATTCAATACATTTGCCTGGGTACCCACACATGAAGGCAAAAAAACGTGGATGGGCTTTCTCAACTTTTGAGTATGTGCAAATTGTATAATTATCCTTCTTAAGTAACATAAATTCTGTATTTTCTTAAAAACAGATACAATTATACTCCCACTTGTGGAATAGTGAATGTATCTATAAGTAGAGTATCACAACAGAAAGCTCCTTGACCCGAAAGCTCCAGGCTTACACTTTGACAGTCATATTCAAATATCATCTGGTTGACTGATTTCAAAGAATATACTTTATCAAGATCCTTGATCAAGTACATTCTTACTAAAAACACTTGTAGGGTTATTCACTAAAGTCCAAATGCCCCAGTTCCGGATGTTGCAAAAATGCATATGTGCCAACAGTCCCAAATTTTCCACAACAGTCCTGTAGTTTGGGCAATTCAAATCTGCTGTGTAAATTTCAAAATGCAGGATTGGATTGACACTAGGACCATGCACAGATTGCTTCAGTAACACTCCATGCATGATCCACCTTGAGGGGGCAGCCTGTCAGGCAGCAAGACCACCCAATGTAATTTAGCCTTTTGTCTTTCATAGTGAACAGGTATGCAGACTGGGCTGAACAGCTGAAATATAGATCTAAACACTTAAAATATAAGTCTAGATTGTAAAAACTCAAGTGAGTGAATAAATAGTAGGAACCTGGGACTGGTCAACTCCTTCCCTTCACTCATGGGCTGCAGGTAAGGATTAATAACAATAATGACGGTAGGAGCGCTGCTCGTCGGTTCTGCTCCTACCCAAGAGTGGTCTAAATCCCCCATAATGCTCTTACACCCGTAATGCTGGCAAAGCATCATGGGAGGTGTAGTCCAAAACATCTGGAGTGCCAAAGGTTGCCTATGTTTGCTCTGGGCCAATCAGTATTTTTCTCAAGCCATTTTGTGAATTGGGTTGAGTTATGGATTGACTTAGAGCCGTCAGCTGATGCTCTCAGCCAATCAGCAGCAGCCCTGTCTAAGGCTATCCATGGCTTCCTGTTTCAAGAACCAGAGAGTAGCAGCTTTATGGTTAACCAAAGGTAAGCTAACACCAAGGACCTCTTTGAACCATAACAACTTAGTTATGATTAAGTTGTTATGGTGTCCATAGCGTTCCTTTAAAAATGCACATAAACTAAATACCTCAGAGAAAATATAGCTGATCTATTTAAATAGTTAACTTAAAACTGCAACCCCAATAACAGGAAATATCTAGTAAAAATGCTTAATATTAATTTCACATGGTATTTTATATTTATAACTAATTATATATGTCTCCTGCTCATATTCATAAGATATTCATCTGTCCCTCACCAGCAATGGATGCAACATATTTATTTAGAAAGCATTGAAAACAATTGCATTTTTATTGCTATTTAATTATTATTTTATATTAGATGGCATCTTCTGTTTCCAAAAATGTGAGACTGTCAAATGTTGACAGACCTTCCAAAATATTTGAGAAATACTGAGTTGATGAAATACAACTTTTCATTTCTTCTTTTTTTGTGTGGGTATATTCAATTGGTGCTCTACTGGTATGCTTTTGCCAGATGCCTCTAGAACAGCGTTCTGGGGAAGAAATCATTACGAGGTTTATAAAAAAAAAAATCCACAAGGAACACCTTTTTTGCATGGTAAATCTTGCAATCTAAACCTATTTTTAAGGATTTTTTTTAAAAGCCAGCTTATCTTAACTAAAAAATAAATTGTTCCACTGAAGTCTCTCAAAAAACAACAATCTGATCTTTCACTGAAAAGGCTTATCAAAAAGATATTGTCCTAGCAATGTTTATAGCACCAAGCAATTCTAGACAAAAAAGACAAAAAAAAGAGTTACTTTTAAGGAAAAAGAAAATAAACAAAGGCAGGAATGCTCTGCATTTACTGCAACTTATAGCCTGGAGTTTGATGCTATCTGCAACGTAATTAAACCCTTCCCTTCCTAATTATAAAGTGATCCTAGCTTAAACCTATGGTAGACGGTGGTTGCAGATGATATAAGGCTCCTAATGTTATAAGTTTGATGTCATATAGTTTATCATTCAATAAAAACTATACTGAACATGTCATTTTATGAAAGACAGTTTCCAGTAGTTTAGTTTAAGATCAGCATATTTCCATATTTACATCTAGAGTCACTGATCAAATTTGTCACAGTGAACACATTAAACTACAAATAGAGCTATCTAATCTTGTCATTTAAAGGGCCACAGCAGTTCTAATAAGTTATTGTTGGATGGCATAAGCATTTGAGCAACAATGCACATTCAAGGTACTAATCCCATTAAGTTTGCTGTAAAGTTTAATTTCTAAAGTCATTATTATTATTTTTTAATTTAAGGTATGTCGAGATTTATAGAACAGTACTAGAAAGCAACACATCACATCAGCATGGGAGGTTAAACAGAGCACAAGAAGTAATGTCATACATTTCTATTTTCTAGGACCTTCATGCAAATTAGATATCTAGAATGATGTTTCTCTCTTTGATGCCCTTTTAACATATTGGAAATCTCCAGTTCTCCCTCATGTAATATAAATCTTTCTCTATTGATTTGAGATCCTACCTGGTTTCAAGTGGTCCTAACTCTTACAGTCCTGGCTTGTAATGTCCACCTAATGAGGAATATTACATTATTCAATGCAAATGTAATCTTGTACTGTCTACAGAAGAAACTAACTAGGAATGAGACAATATAGATCAGTGTTTCTCAAACCAATCCTCAAGACCCACCAGCAGTCCAAGTTTTGCCAGTATCAAATTTGGAATAAAACAGGGAAATACATAAAACCTGGACTGTTGGTGGGTCGAGGACTGGTTTGGGAACCACTGAGGTAGCCTATATACAAACCTCTCCTACTATTAACTTTTACTGAACCACTTCTACAAGTATGTTAACTGTTGAAGGAATTGGGCCATATGCTATACCAAACATACATGTGCCCTTCTACCTCCTAACTTTCAAAGTTCTATGCTTAAACACTATTAAGGAGGAACACCTGATGTCACTCAGTTTTTTTAGGGCAGTTCTAAACCCTAAAAATTCATTGAAGTGAAAGGATTAACATAAATAAGCAGAATGCCCTCAATCTCCAATCAAGATCTCTAGAGATCTATATTAGTTAAATGTATATATATGTTCAATGTTTAATTAGTTAATAGTTAGAAAGAATAAGTCTACCAGGATATTTGTGAGGCAACATGTATAACATCATCTGTTTGTTAACATATGTTTACTTTTTGTTAATCATACAGTTTTTTTTCTCCAGAGCTCAAATCTTTCGTCTTTTATTAATGGCAACAACAAAAAAATCTGTCATCATTCTAACTACCTGGTCTGAACTTGTCCATCCTCTCATCTGTCACCATCAGTTTAAACTTTACCACAACAAAATAATGGTCTTGTGGATACAAATTTCTGTGAGCGATCTCTACTCCCATCCCAAACCAAGACCACATTAAAATCATTTAGCCAATTAATTTAAACTGGGCCTATTGTAAGTGAAAATAATATATATATATATATATATATATATATATATATATATATATATATAGTGTCATTTTAGGATAATTTAATTTAGTTACATTTCTAGCCTCTTTAGCTGATAGCTTTACATATTCCAGGTTGAATGTTTCCTACATTGTAATTTTTATAAATTTGTATGTTTACTTTTTTTTGCAGTGGTAACGACTGGACATAGTCTCATGTACTGAGGGACTGCGTTTGAGTGACTGAGGTATGAGTTGTGCCCAGCGAAGCTCTATGATGGCAGAGTGGTCAGAAGAGACAGGAAGAATAGGAACGGAACTGTGGACCTACCAAGTTAGCACTTTTAGGGCCTCAGAGCTCAAACTGTTCAGGAAGAGAACATCAGCCAAAAAGAATAAGTGCCACGGTAGTTGTCTTATAACAATCTGTGGTTTATCTCCTCCATCTTGGCAATACCACCACACTTATTAAAAGTGTGGATGGTATTTTGCAATTGCAGACTAGAGTGAGGTTGAAGCTGCTTCTTTTCCGAGAGTAGTCAACCAGACATGAATGCAATCACCACCGAACACCTCCAAAGCACTCTAGATGCAGATCGCTTGGAAGTACTCTTCCTGGTCTTCTCCAGTCATAATACTTTTTTTTCTCAACTGCTTCATTCATTCAACCACTTAACACAAGACTTCAGCAGTGATATTTTCTCCAACTATTTTTGTCAACTTTTAGTCTTTTGCTTCCACGACACCCTACTGCAACCGCTTTTGACACAACATGCGCAGAGTCTAAAACTTTGCGACTGTACACTACCAACACATGAGCCACATCATTTGGTAAAATCTCTCTGACACCTTTACCTGTTGTTTTGTAAAGGTGAGTACATACTGACATACCTCCCTATGACAAACATTGGTATAGGAGAATACTTAGCAACGTATTACCAGTCCATATATAAGGTTGGAGAGACAGTCTGAAAGCTGACTTAACATAAAGAGAGACAAGGCAAGATCAAGAGATTAAAAATACAAAGAAACAAGAAACAAGCCAAGGCCAAAAAGTACAGAAGTCAGGATAACTAAATAACAGAAAAGTGTCAAAACTAGATGAACCAGCAAGCAACAGAAATGCACTCTTGAGTAAGCTAAGACCAAAACTAGGCGCTGAACAAGGTGTGAACTGGCCTTAAATAGTCCAGAAAGAAGTCCTATTGGACAGAGTCAGAATTGTGACAGCAGAACTGGATATGAAGACATATGCAAAAGGTTCTGTCTAACCTTCTGTGCCACTTACTCTCCCAGCCCTCCGCAATCAAGACCTTTGACAGAGTTCGCTGAGGCTACATGAAATATGGTCTTTTATCTAAATATATACATGCCATTGTGCTATTTTATTCATGCCCATCCTAAGCAGCTTTATGCTCTAACTATAAATCATGGCTACTTAAAATAAATAAGGGGTCTCAGCAAATTTTCCACTATCCTCATTGTTTTGTTATTTGGCACTAGGGCATCTGGCCCTCTCGCCCTTACATTAAATTGTACTCTTTTATGCCACATTGGGTCTGCATTTGTGGGCTCTATGTAGAAATGTAATACTAGAAGTAACCAACTATCAGATATCCCTGCCTAATTTACAAATTCTCAGTCATTTTTGACTATCACAAGATTAATCTTACAAAATATTAGGCATTGCCATTGGCTTACATCCAGGGCCAGTGCAAGGATATTTGGCTATAGAGGAGAAGATGCATCCCCTCCCTAATTGAATATTCACCTATGTGTCTCATAACCCCTCTTTTGAATTTCTTACCCCTTTTAGTCCCTATATGAGTCTCTTACTTCCCACCAGCCCCTTTGTGTGGTTCTTTTCCCCCTCTAACTGAGGTCCCTTTCCTTCATTTTCATCTGGAAATATTGAACAAAAATATTAATTGAGGCATCAGCTAGACCTTTATCCTCTTTGACATGCCTTCCTTCTTTTGTTTTTAATCTAACTAATCCTTGTTTCACTTTTCTTTTTCATTTATGTATCTAAAAAATGTTTTGTCCCCCTTTTTTACTTACTGGGCTATTTTCTCTTCTGTGTGTGATTTGGAAGCTCTTATAACTTGCTTAGCCTCTTTCTGCCTAACCTTATAGATCTGTCTATCTTCCTCACTATGGGTTTTTTATAATTAATAAATGCTAACTCACTTTGAAGTGAAAATATACATATATAAATAATAATAATAATAATATTAATAATAATAATAAAAAGCTGAGCATATTACAGATTTTTTTCTAGGAAAATACCTATAAATTGTTTCACTGTATTTGCGGTTTATTTAACATGGTTATTTACTGACGTGAGAATTCAAAGTGAATTCAAATGTAATTTCAAATTAAAGAAAACAGAAAACAAAGCTGACTTGGAGAATTTTTCCAGTTCGCCTATTTTGACCTTAAATTTGAAATTCACTTTGAATTCACCTTCAATACGCACTTTAGTGAATAACCTTGTCAATCTATGTCTAGAGATTCTTCTTTTTTCAGTACACTCAACAAACCAAATAGAAAACAATAAAATTTAATTTAAAAAATCTAATTCAGCAAACGTTAAAATGTTAAATTAATAATTTCTGGTTTGTTTAAAATATAGAAAAAAATTAAACAGCGATTTCTAAAATTATATAATAAGATTGGATTTTTTAAAAGAAACAGCAGTTAAATCATGAATAAGGTAAGTACTGTTTAGTTTTATTTTCGACTTTTAATTTGAAGTTATTTTAGCTTTTCCTAAAGTAAAATTTGACTGTCATGTAGGAAATTTTGGTCTTTGAGATTTTCTATTGTTAGTTTATAGATATTCCATATCCTCATGCAGTAAATTTCTGTAGACAGGGCTCTAACTTTGTGAAAATGCATAATGTTTTTATTTTGAATTTCTCATTTTATTTATTTTTTTATTTTTTAAAGATATCTGATTTCCTTTTGATTACCAGTGAATCAGTTATGGGAATCAGATCTGTTGGGTTATGTGACACCGAAGAAGAATAAACCCCTCAGTATTTAGTAATGCAAAGGATATAATTGAAAGCAAATCCTTAGTTACAATTACGCTTTTAAGTTGTATGCAATTTATTTCACCAGCAGCTTTGAAATGATTAAATGACTTCCTAAACTAGACCTCTAAAAGTCTACAGCACGTTCAGACTCTACTGCATATTTGTGGTAGCCTAAGCTGATGCAAGTGCTTAATGTTATAGGTATAATATGGCAATTAAGGAGCTCCTGAGTTATAGCATTAAGTTATTTATTTACATTGAAAAAATAAGCACATAAACAGATTGTGGTAACTCCACAGATTAAAATAAATACTCAAACCATTACTCCATCTTATTAGAGGGTATTTTTGTTACAAATGCATTTCAAGGGGGATAAACAGACTGATTCATAAGGCGGCTGAGCATGCTCATTCTTGTAAAATACTCAAAGAGAGGGGGAAAAAACAGGCTAGTAAAAAAATGTAGACTGCAATTATTTTACTTTTTGAGTGCTAATAAATCCCTAAATAATAAAAAGCTTGAGCTTAGTCCACTATAATGGCTAGCTTTAACCTGCCATAAGAGGACAGATTTAATTTACAATATAATTTCTATAATTCAATTATCAAAATGGACTCTCGATATGACCTTGATCAAAATCCCACCATTTATTTGTTTGATACCGTTTTCTGAATCTTTGTATATATGTTTGTTTATTTTCAACACGATCACAATCCACAAATAAAAAAAACAAAATAATGTAAAAAAAAGACACTTCTAAAGCGGACCAAAAATTCAGTTGTGAGCAGCAAAAGCATTTTTGTTTTAAATGTCCTTATACAAGAGGATCCCTCTGAGGATTTATATCGAGACAAGTATAATTTTATATTGGATTTGATTGCACCTCTTATTGTATGGTTTATTTCACAATCCACAAATGTCTCAATCATTTGCTGTTGATAATAGCACCAAAGTTATATAGGGCGATATCTATCCAAACCATTAATACAAATTATAAAAAAAAAAATGTAACAGCTCATCAGCAGCTAATAACATATACATGATTATTGAATTATTGATTTTATTTGAGGTTTGTATTATGAATGTTCTTGTCTATGGTTAAAAAGCAATATTAGTTTTTAGTTAGTTTTTTGTTCTTAAATGCTTATAGTGATCTAGATAAACAGATTGTCAAGGTATACAAATGAGAAACAACATCACTAATAACTTTATTATATTTCACCAGCTAAAGTATGTAGTATCCATATTGGCATGTAGTCAAACATGTTGGGGTCTGTTAGATATTTTTAAACATACTTGATTAAACCTTCTGTTTAAAAGTACTTTTTTAAATAAAATAATACCACATTACATTGTTTTGTCATTTAAAAAAATAAAAATAAATTCCATGCTTGAACAATGCCAATACAAAATGGTTGGTAAAAGTGGTACAAAAAAGATACTTTTCAGATATTAATTATGGAACAACACCTGAATCTGTTATTTAATATTTTGGCTACAAAGAGGAACATTAGACAAGTTAAAGGGATACTCCAGACTCATAAAGCACTTTAGCAATAATTTAATTTTAGAAACTGTGCAGATTTCAATAAAAATAGATATTTTTATAAATTAACCTTGTTAAAGCCCATGGCTGTCAATCAGTTCTGTTACTTCCTGGTTTGTAAAGCTCAGTGGGCGGGGTTACAAGGGGAGGGATTTAAAGGCAGCAGACAAGAGATCTAGATCTTTTGCAAGCTGTTTTAAATGTAACTTGTGTGGAAAATGGTATAATTAAATGTGTGCAAGTTTTCAGTAAAGGTATATATACTAAACAGTGTTTTTTATTTATTTTTGAATCAGGACAGTAAAGTGCCCCTTTAAAGGAGGGTGAACATTATTTTAAGAGGCTTAGCCATATTGCTGGTGATAATAATTTGTTTTATAAGAATGGCATTTCAGAAAAAGTAAAATAAATAGTCCATTTTGCCATGGATCAGGACATGAAAATTGCTTTAGAAACAGCAAAAAAAAACCACAACTATTTATAATACTGAATGTTATGATCTAGCTAGGAATTTAAATAATTTGAACATAGTTGTCTCAGTTTAACCCCTTAAGGACCACACTTCTGGAATAAAAGGGAATCATGACATGTCATACATGTCATGTGTCCTTAAGGGGTTAAAATGTAAATTGAAGTTGAATAATATATACATGATTTTTGAGTACCAGTATCATTGGTGCTGTCCTCATTAAAAAAAAAAAAATAGAATTGCCTGCTTATTGTATAAGCCACTGCTCTGACTAATTGACTGGCACAATAAAATATGAGACAATTATAGAGTGCCAGTCTAGCTTTTGTAGATGATTAACAAAACAGTCAGACTCATTCTCACCCTTAATAGTTCCATTATCACATTCAGATTTACTTATAGAGTTAAACAGTCCCACACAAGAAAATACCTATGACAATTTGAGAAATACACATACATTTTTAAATTCTTTAAGAACTTACAGTTTTGTTACAATTTTATATTTATTATATTTATACATTATATAATCTATATTTTCTATAATTTGGGATAATATACCTCAGTGTATCATTGACTATATTTATATATAAATTAAGAATTGCTCAAAGTTTGCAATATAAAAGTTGAATGTTGAAATACGTCTTCCTCAAAAAAACAATATGTTTAATGTTCAACTTTACATACATTAGCCTTCGTAAAATTGGTATGCTTTATAGGGGTAATCTAAACACCAAAACAACTTTAACTTAATTAAGTAGTTTTGATGCATAGATCATGCCTCTGTAGTGTTAATGTTCAATCCTCTGACAATTAGCTGTTAAATCACTTTGTTTATGCACAGTTCCCTGCATGTGACTTAAACAGCCTCCATGAGAAAAATTATTCATTTTCAATCAGAATTAACTGCACAGTATGTTCACTTTAGAAGTTCTTGTCTCCTGCTCTATTATTGGAACTTTTTTTTTTTTTTTTGCAGTACAGGTGGTTAAAAGCAAGTTTGTGGTGCCACAACAGCATCAACAGATAGAAATAGTCAGACATAGTGGTACATAGGCATGGCAGGTAAATACTGTGCACATTTTTTTTGTTTTTGTTTAAGATAACTTAATAACATGCTTAATAAGCAACTTGTCAAAGCTGAAGAAGAGACTGGAACAGAGTAAAACATAAGTTGCACATTTTTAGTTATAGTAGAATGAGACACGCAGCAATAAACATGGTGTGTATATATTTAAAAATGTCGCTACATCTGCACATTGTATAGGTTAGTGTAATAACAAGAGGTTGTTATAGCTTTATGTCTAGGGATTCAAGAGTATTGGAACAAGACAATTACTAGGCACGGTGATATTTGGTTATTAGTAGGCACTGTATAGCTGTTAAGAGTGACTCAAATGCGGTGCCTATAGATTATGGTGGCCACTGAACCTTTGGGCTGCCTTACATTACTATGCTTCTCAGCATAAACCGCTGGATGACGAAATAGATAAAAGGAAATATGTATAAGTGCTATAATCAAATTAAAAGAAAGGAAAATATGGAATACGATTTGCCTGTCATCTGACTATAAACAGATGGAGTCTACTAGCATTATACTGGAGGACCTCATGGGTGATGAGACTGGAGCTTAATTCAGCCGATCCCAGTAAGAGCAATAGGCCTCCTGTTGGATGTACTCTGATCAGGCGTGTGGGCCCAGGCAGAGCCTGCATGAGCTGCAAGGTGATGCATATAGTTGTGCCCAGCTGTGACCAGGAAGGCCCTGTCAGGGAAATATTCCTTATGAGTTGGGCTTCCACAAGATCCATCGATAGGTTGAGAGTCCCAGTGTCGGATCTCAACAGTTCCTGTTTGGGTGCCGCTGTATGCAGGAGTGGGGAACACTTCCAGCTCTGCCACCATGTCGAGGCTCCTCTCACTGCCGGTGTAGCCAGCTTCTGATGCGATGTAAGGCTTTGTCTGTGAGGTGAGTGACCACTCGCCTGCATTAGGACTGGTTGTTGCAGCTTGCTTTCCAGCTTGCGCCAGAAATCCTCAAAAGTGCAGTCCTGCATGGATAAGATGCTTTCCTCTGTAGTATCGGGGGACCACGCAGCATCCGCCATCTTAGGTGAGTTGCTTTCTTTTTTGTGAGCCTTCGTGGCTTCACCCAAAATTTCCACATGGTTAAGGCAGTCTCCTGGGGATGGACCGGGATCACCTCCGCCAGTCCAAGCGGCGGGTAATGGGGCATCAGCCCAGTGCTGAGTGCTGAAGGGCAATCTAGGCCGCATGATTCAAGACGTGCCACGGGCAAGCCCCTGTCGGTTCTTTGAACCCTTCAGTGAAGCTCTGCTATGTCTAGGCAAGTAGCTGGATTCTGTTAAAATCTCGCTTAGTAGGGTAAAGAATTGCATTTATATCCAGTATAGGAGAAGAGCTCTTCAGAAACATGTCTTTCCACCATGGCAGTTGGGCCCCACCCCTCTATTATTGGAACTTTAATGCACAAGGGAGCCAAGATGTAGAAACGTGGAGTGTTAATTTAGATGGTTTGTACAAATATGCAGCAATGCCAATCCTTCTCTATAATCAGCCTTTTTCTTTAGGATGAATTATTTAGTATTTACATAGCTCTCTGTGTGTTGGAACAGCTTTGAAGTGCTTTGATAATATGTGAGCAGGTGAACATAAGAATATATATATATATATATATATATATACACCACTTGAAAGGAAAAAAATGCACTAGAAAGACATATAGTGTTTTTCCATGTCTTTCCTTGTATGTATACCTTTGGAAATCTGAGTGAGATCTGCCAAGATGAAATTTAAAGGCATCAAGTTCAACCTTCCCCACATTTGTTTTTTGCTGTTGATCCATAAGAAGGCAAAAAAACAGTTTGACGCACTTACAATTTTGCAACAATCTAGGGGAAAAAATCCCTCTTGACCCCAGAATGGCAGTCAGATTAATCCTTGGATCAAGAAGCTATTACCCTACAGTTGAAAAATTATATCACTGAATATTCAGTTTTTGCAAGTATGCATTAAGTTGCTGTTTGAACATCTGTACGGACTCTGATAAAACCACTTCTTCAGGCAGAGAATTCCACATCCTTACGGTAAAAAAAACTTTTCTTTGCTGTAGACTAAATCTTCTTTCTGCCAGTCTAAACGCATAACCTTGTGTCCTATGTAAGGTCCGGTTTGTAAATAAATTTCCACACAATGGTTTGTATTGGCCCCGGATATATTTGTATAATGTTATCATATCCCCTCTGAGGCAACGTTTTTCTAAACTAAAGAGGTTTAAATTCTTTAACCATTCTTCATAGCTAAAATGTTCCATTGCTTTTATTAATTTTGTAGCCCACCTCTGCACTTTTTCTAGTGCCATAATATCCTTCTTTAGAACAGATGCCCAAAATTGCACAGCATATTCAAGATGTGGTCTTATCAGTGATTAATAAAGAGGCAAAATTATATTCACCGAGAAAGAATGTCCTTTTTCATGCATGACAATACCTTACTGGCCTTGGCAACTGCTGATTGACATTGCACATTGTTGCATAGTTTGTTTTTTATGACAATTCCCAAGTCCTTCTCATGTGCTGTTATCCCTAGTTCACTTCCATTAAGGTTATAAGTTGCTTGTGCATTCTTTATGCTGAAGTGCATAACTTTGCCTTTTTCTACATTAAATTTCATCTGCCATTTGAGTGCCCAGTCCCCCAGTCTATCTAAATCCCTCTGCAGCAAAGTAATATCTTGTTCACAATGTATTACTTTAGAGTTTTGTGTCATCTGCAACTCTGAAAGGTGACTTTCAATGCTTTTTTTCAAGATAATTTATAAATAGAAGGGGTCCCAGAACAGAATCCTGAGGTACACCATTTGCCACCTCTGTCCAGCTTGACAAATTTACCATTAATGACAACTCTTTGTACTCTATTTTTAAGCCAATGTTCTACCCAAGAACAAGCATTTTCATCAACAGGTCAAACACCTTGGAAAAATCCAAATAGATCACATCCACTGCAACACTGTGATCTATACTTCTACTTACTTCTTTGTAGAATGCAATCAAGTTAGTTTGGCATGATCTGTGCTACAAAAAACCACGTTCTTCTCAATAAATTTTCGAATATTATCCATTAATAACCTTTCAAATACTTGGCCAGCCACAGAAGTTAAGCTCACAGGTCTATAATTTCCAGTTACGAATTTTGAACCCTTTTTGAATATAGGAACTACATCTGCCTTCCTCCAAAACTCCAGAACACTTGCTGAAAGAAAAGAATCTTGAAAGATTAAAAACAGAGGTTCACTTATTTCTACACTTAGTTCCTTAAGTACTCTTTTGCAAAATAAAATTCGAAAGACTGAGAGCTAGTCTTTTAAAGCTCTCCCTTGTGTGAGTAGGATACTTACAACTGATTGAGTAAATGAGATCTAAGCAATATCACACTATATGTCTTTCTTTTTTCCTTTGTTATGTATATACTGAAGAATCCACCTTACAGAAAAAGGCTAATCATAGAGAAGGCCAACCCTAGGAGAGAAAAGGGAGGGGGGAGCATGACTGCTTCCCTGAGGGGTTGGCATAGCAGCCAAATAGATACAGTTGGTTTTAGAGTTGGAAGCAGATAATTCTGGGAAAATTACCAGATTATTGGTGAATAATGCTGAGGGAGCCTGGCAGTTTATTTCCCCATTCACCCTCCCCAATGGTTCTGTTCTGGAATTGTTGTTTGGTGGTTTTCTTAATTTTGTAACAGCTGTGGGTTTCCTGCGCCTGCAAGTTTAGTAAATGAATAATGCCCGGATAGGCTTGGAAAGTCGCAGCCTGAATTTGGTTGATAAAGAAGGCTGAAGAGGCTCTGGAAGACGTTTAAAGTGTACCTGTCTACTGGGTAAAAAACAGCAGCTGACAGTATTTGGTTGTGCTGGTTAAATAAAGCTGTGGCTGTTGCCCTTACCCACTTAACATAGTATTGCTTTACCTAATGGGAAGGGAAGGGTAATGGTATTTGTTGATCGAAGGAGTCAGCAGTCAAGGATTTGTTTCTGCTTGATGGTTACTAAAGTAACACTCCACTTTTCTATATTTTATTTTTTAAAAATGTTTAAAAAGGTATCTTTTTACTCACTTTTTTCAAGGGAAGCTATTGATGTGCGACACCCGGTCCAAGGTTTCCTGATTGAAGTCTCTTGCCTGCATAGGGAATGAAGGGGCAGAACAATTGTACACAATTTGGCAGACTTGAGGGTCAAACCATTCATTACCAGTGTGACCACTTAAGATAAGACAGTGCCAGGGACATCATTGTACCATAACAACTTTACTGAGATGATGTTGTTATGGTGCCCAGAGTGGTACTTTAAGGTAAATCCATTCTTTACCATTACACAAAATTATTATCCCTATATGTCATTTATATCACATGATAGTTTATGATTTGACTTTTGCACAAGAGCCAGAGTGTCAGAGATTGTTTCCTGATATTCCATCTGCTTTGGAATGGAGAATATATACACACAGAGGCAAGCAAACAGATGTCCATTCTCGTTTGCTACCCATTTTTTTCATCACTCTTGTTTTTAAATATAATTTTATTAAATAAATAAACAGGCATGCATATAGACAGATTAACAGACAGAGTGTAGTATCAAATAGCCCAGAATGCATGATTATAAAACTTATCTAATGATTAAAATAACAGACAGATCCTACAAGATGTGTACATGTGACAAAATATACATCAAACAGGGGACAGGGCCTGACCGCCATGCTGAATAGTCACATGTAACAACAGCTCCAGCAATTTTATTAAATATAAGCCCATAAAAGCTGACCCAGCACCTACCTGTTGATAAGAAGCTGCAGTCCGGTACACGAGGGAGCATTGGTTCCGAGGAGAGGCTTGCAATCCCTGTTTAAGTCCCTCAGGAAGATATCTGTCGTCAGCATAGGATGAGGCCTACTCAGGCAGTGGGCTGCCCCTTTATCCTGCACAACAGTGTCACTCTGGACTCCCACAGCCAAGTGAATCTAGCCCTTCCCCCCCCCCTCTGGGCTGGTGGGAGTGATCCCAGTCAATGCCCTGCTGCCCCTACAACAACAGCGACCCTGCAGCCCCAATGTATCATCATACTACAGCTCAGACTACGAATCGCATGTGAAATGGCGGCAACCGCAAATCTGACAGTTCACACTCAGAAGAACATCAACTTTCCCTCCTTGCTGGCTACAATCCCCATTGATTCCTGGCAGACACTGGCAGCCTACCCAGCGGGAACACAGTAGTGTATCACCCTAGTATTTGCCAGACCAGAACCACCATGGTGTCCGGGCCCACATGCGGTGAGGAGGATAGAGATACCACTTGTCGGCAAACGCGGCACCGAACCTGCCCATACTGATCAACTCCAAAGGTCTTACCCTAGGGCCTGTCCAGGTGGCAGGCTCGCAGCACAAAACAACGCTTCCTCTTATGGTTCCACCCATGACAGGGCCACAAAGCCTGAAGTTAGCCAGATTAAAGCAGAGGGCCTCGGCTGACACGAACTCTCCCTAATATACTGCAGACAGACCACGTGGTGAACACCATTTGCCACTGGAGGGGGTTGCCTGATCCAAATCTGCTGTAACTTCGACTTCCTCCATGTTTCATCTCCCCACACGCTTTTTACCTTTTACTTTTGGCTTCTCTTATTACTTGTTGCTACTCTGATTAGTGTATGGCCGGTGAGATCCCGGGACAAAATATCACTATTAAGCTACTAGCCTGTTTGCATACCTACCCTTTTGCTTTATAGTACTATATGAGCATGCCCGAGGTTTTTTCTTTTTCTGATTTTGAAGCATATAACCTGTTTCACACCCAGGCAGACCCTCTAAGCATGATTGTCTCTTAAAATAAAAAAGTGCAGTAGCTGTGACATAATGTATACCTCTCGGAGTCTAACGAGGTTTTTCTGCATGTCATGTCATTTATACTATTGTGTGTACTTTCCTGCACTACAAAAATAAAGAATTGTAAAAAATATACATCAAACAAGGAAGCAAGAGCACCAGAAGCCTCAATGGGGTTACATCGCCCGAACACACATGCTACATCACCAGGAAAAACACATTACATCCCCTATACACCCATATTGTATTCCCTATAAACAAACACTGATTCACCTATACACCACTATGTCAACCGCACTGTCTGTCTATGTCTGCATGTAACTATCTGTATGTACTTATCTGTTTCTGTGTGTACCTGTGTGCACCTGTATGTACATGCCTGTGCCTATGTGTCTATCTTGAACTCTGTATGCCTTTAGGTGGATGTGTGGATGTTGATGCCAGTCTGCATTTGTGTATGTTTGTCTACCCACATGTGTATGTGTGTGTGTGACTATAAGTTACTGTTAGTGTGCCAAGAGGCATGCTAAGTGGTAAAATTGGGAAGAAGAAAGGGGTGGGGTTTGGGGAGTGGCCAGGGTTGGGCTTAATGAAGGGGTTACCAAATTACCTTAGCAAGGCTCCTAAAACACCCGTAAGATTTTTCACAACATTAATTTTCCTTTATTGTGATCTAATATTGTATTGTAGTACAATATATACAATACAAAAATAATAATAATAACAAATAAATTAAAATATATATAGGTATATTTTTAGCAGCTTGAGCCTCACAGCTTCTGGCATCCTGTAATTTGGAATGACTGGACCAAAATACAGCTTTATGGTCACAACCATAAGTGCTATGTTTGGGGAAGGGTCAACAAGGCCTATAATGAAAAGAATACCATCCCCACTGTGAAGCATGGTGGCTTACTGATTTTTTTGGGGGGAGAGCTCTAAAGGCACGGAGAATTTTATGAAAATTGATTAAGCATATTATCAGAAAAAACTGGCAGACAATTTGCATTCTTCGGCACGTAGGCTTGGACTTTCCAGGATGACAATGACCCTAAGCAAAAGGCCAAGTTGACCCTTCAGTGGTTACAGACGTAACAGTCTCCTGACCTTAATATCATTGAGCCACTCTGGAGAGATCTCAAACGTGTGGTTCATGTAAGACAACCAAAGACTTTGCATGACCTGGAGGCATTTTGCAAAGACGAATGGGCAGCTATACCACCTGCAAGCATAAGGGGCCTCATAGACAACTATAACAAAAGACTGCACGCTGTCATTGATGCTAAAGGGGGCAATACACAGTATTAAGAACTAAGGGTATACATACTTTTGAACAGGGGTCATTTCATTTTTTTCCTTTGTTATGTTTTCTTTTATGATTATGCCATTCTGTTACAACCTACATTTCAATATGAATCCCATAAGAAATAATAAAAATGTGTTTTGACTGCTCACTCTTGTTTTCTTTAAAAATTGTATATATATTACCAATTCTCCAAATGTATGCAAACATTTGAGCCCAACTGTATATATATATATTTATATATATATATATATATATACACACACACACACTGATCAGCCACAACATTAAAAGCACCTGCCTATGTCCCCCTTGTGCTGCCAAAACTTTTGTGATGAGCCATGGCATGGATTCCACAAGACCTCTGTCCCGTGGTATCTGACCCCATGGATCTGTGTTTCCAGCACATCCCACAGAGGCATAATCGGATTGAGATCTGGGGAACATGGAGGCTAAGACAGTACCTTACATTTTTTGTCATATTTCTCAAGCCATTCCTGAACAATTTTTGCAGTGTGGCAAGGTGCATTATCCTCCTGAAAGAGTCCACTGCCATCAGAGAACACCATTGCCATTAGGAGGTGTATGTCATCTGCAACCATCTCTAGGTAAGTGGTACATGTCAAAGTAACATGCAAATGAATGCAAGCATCCAAGGTTTCCCAGCAGAACATTGACCAGAACAGAACACTGCCTCCACCCGCCTGACTTATTCCCATAATACATCCTACTGCCATCTCCTACCCAGGTAAACAACACACACACACACTGGGCCATCCACCTGATCTAAAAGAAAATGTGATTCCTCACATCAGGTAACATTCTGCCATTGCTCCATGGTGTAGTACTGGCACTTACATCCCCATTGAATGCACTTTGGTGGTGGACAGGGGTCATAATAGGCACTATGACTGGTCTTAAGCTATACAGCCCCAATGTACTGGGTGTTCTGACACCTTGCGATCATGGATAGCATTACGTTTTTCAGTAAGAGTAGCTCTTCTGTGTGATCAGGCCAAACAAACTAGCCTTCATTCCTCACATGCATCAGTGAGCTTTGGGCGCCCATGACCCTGATGCTAGTTCACTGACAGTCTTTCCTTGCACTACTTTTGGACATGCTCTGACCCAATCATCTAACCATCACTATTTGCCCCTGTCAAAGTCACTCAGATCTTTTCACTTGCCCATTGTTCCTGCTTCCAATACACAAAAGGTCAAGAACTGACTGTTCACCCCTTGACAGGTGCCATTGTAATGATTTAATTAATGTTATTTACTTCACTTCAGAGGTTTTAAAGGAGTACTATAGGGTCAGGAACACAAACATGTATTCCTGACCCTATAGGGTTAAAACCACCACGTAGCCACCCTGGCCCCCTCATGCCTCCCTAAAAATACTTTTATTCAATTCTGGAGCTGCTTACTTAGTCCCTGTTTTCTTTAGACCTGCCCACTGCCTGTTGACATCATCAGAAGTGGTAGCCTGATCCAATCACAATGCTTCCCCATAGGATTGGCTAAGACTGACAAAGAGGCAGATCAGGGGCAGAGCCAGTACAATTCAAACACAGCCCTGGCCAATCAGCATCTCCTCATAGAGATGAATTGAATCAATGAATCTCTATGAGGAAAGTTCAGTGTCTGCATGCAGAGGGACGAGACACTGAATGTTTGGATGCATTTTAGGCAGCCATGACCCAGGAAGGAACTCTAACAGATATCTAAGGAGTGGCCAGGGAAGTTATCACTAGGCTGTAATGTAAACACTGCATTTTCTCTGAAAAGACAGTGTTTACTGCAAAAAGCCTGAAGGTAATGATTCTACTCACCAGAACAAATTCAATAAGCTGTAGTTGTTCTGGTGACTATAGTGTCCCTTTAATGTTGTGGCTGATCAGTATATATACAACAAAATTATAAACGCAACACTTTTGCTTTTGCCCCCATTTTTCATAAGCTGGACTCAAAGATCTAAGACTTTTTCTATGTACACAAAAGGCCTATTTCTCTCAAATATTGTTCACAAATCTGTCTAAATCTGTAATAGTGAGCACTTCTTTGCCGAGATAATCCATCCACCTCACAGGTGTGGCATATGAAGATGCTGGTTAGACAGCATGAATTTTGCACAAGTGTGCCTTAGGCTGGCTACAATAAAAGGCCACTCTAAAATGTGCAGTTTTATCACACAGCACAATGCCACAGATGTTGCAAGTTTTGAGGGAGCGTTCAATTGGCATGCTGATTGCAGGAATGTCCACCAGAGCTGTTGCCCGTGAATTGAATATTCATTTCTCTACCATAAGCCTTCTCCAAAGGCGTTTCAGAAAATTTGGCAGTACATCCAACTGGCCTCACAACTGCAGACCATGTGTAACCACACCAGCCCAGGACGTCCGCATCCAGCATCTTTACCTTCAAGATTGTCTGAGACCAGCCACCTGGACAGCTGTTGCAACAATCGGTTTGCATAACAAAAGAATTTCTGCACAAACTGTCAGAAACCGTCTCAGGGAAGCTCATCTGCATGCTCGTCGTCCTCATTGGGGTCTCGACCTGGCTGCAGTTCGTCTTCGTAACCGACTTGAGTAGGCAAATGCTCACATTTGATGGCGTCTGGCAATTTGGAGAGGTGTTCTCTTCACGGATGAATCCCGTTTTTCACTGTACAGGGCAGATGGCAGACAGCATGTATGGTGTCGTGTGGGGGAGCGGTTTGCTGATGTCAACGTTGCGGATCAAGTGGTCCATGGTGGCAATGGGGCTATGGTGTGGACACGCGTATGTTAAGGACAACGAACACAGGTGTATTTTATTGATGGCATTTTGAATGCACAGAGATCCCGCGACGAGATCCTGAGGCCCATTGTTGTGCCATTCATCCATGACCATCACCTCATGTTGCAGCTTGATAAGGCATGGCCCCATGTTGCAAGGATCTGTACACAATTACAGGAAGCTGAAAACATCCCAGTTCTTGCATGGCCAGCATACTCACGGGCATGTCACCCATTAAGCATGTTTGGGATGCTCTGGCAGCGTATATGATAGCGTGTTCCAGGTTCAGCCAATTGAAGAGGAGTAGACCAACATTCCACAGGCCACAATCAACAACCTGATCAACTCTATGCGAAGGAGATGTGTTGCACTGTGTGAGGCAAATGGTGGTCACACCAGATACTGACTGGTTTTTGGACATCCCCCCGGATCACCCCAATACCGTAAAACTTCACATATTAGAGTGGCCTTTTATTGTGGCCAGCCTAAGGAACACCTGTGCAATAATCATGCTGTCTAATCAGCATCTTGATATGCCACACCTGTAAGGTGGACGGATTATCTCAGCAAAGGAGAAGTGCTCACTAACACAGATTTAGACAGATTTATGAACAATATTTGAGAGAAATAGGCCTTTTGTGTACATAGAAAAAGTCTTAGATCTTTGAGTTCAGCTCATGAAAAGTGGAGACAAAAACAAAAGTGTTGCATTTATAATTTTGCTCAGTGAGTATATATATATATATATATGTCCACCAGAGCTGTTATAATGACTGATGTCAAAGTGCAGATATCGAAAATATTACTAATATTAAAAAAAAGAACCAATGATTTCCAGCTAATTCTTAGGAAAAACAATAGTAGACTACCAACTGAAGTCTATTATGTCAATATTTTTTATTGTATATTGTAATTTGTATTTTTTTATAGACAAGTAGTGGTGTAAGGACTAAGCAATAATACAATCTGTGTATCACCAAACCACAAAAAAAAACAATTGTCACCTTCATTTTTAACAACAGGATGTATATTATAACATGTTATTTCGAAGTATGAATTTGTTTATTTTTCATGGAATTTTTACAATGTTTAACTATATTTAAATAGGCAGGCAGATAAAACATAGATATTTCGCAAAACAACACAATATAAACACCACAGTGGTAAATAGGTGTAGTGAAATGTAAAGTATAAAAATACTTAACTTAAAGTTACAGTACAGCCTCCCAAGATCGCTACCCAGAGAAGACGACCTTTACAATATATAAGCAACCAAAAACAGATGTGTGGGATACGGCTTACATAGATATTGTATATCTTCACAAATACACTACGTGTGCATGTGGTCACTTGCATATGTAGAATGTGAGTTAATCTCCGCACGTACATATTCATTGCAGTATTGCATTGTTGCCAAGTGACACTAACATTAGAATTCTCATTATTTTTGTACTAAGTAAACTGCAGAAATGTGTCTGTCTAGCTAAATTAAATGTTGTTTTAACTAACAGTTAATAGTGTTGACTGCTGTGTAATAGTCATTTTCATTTTTTACAGTATTTAATGACTTTGTGATGACTCAAATTCTCTGTAGGAATACTTAAATCATTGCATTAAGCATGAGCGATTTTAGAAGGCAATGACTGATTAGCACTATAGAATGTAGACATGCTAAGCTTAATAAATTAAATCATTTGTACCACACTGTTTATTGACTAATGTTTTAGGTGAAACAATATGGTATTAAAAGACATTGAAGCATTCTAATCAGCTCTTACCTGGCTATCGTTTTCTGGATAATAAGTCAGTACATAGAACATAGCATCTCTTTAACCAAAGAGTCGCAAAATGGAAGGGAGTATATAGTTAAACACAATAATGTTTAAATCTTTAAGCAATATCATTTAATAATTGTTACACCGAGTGACACATGTATTTATTTTATTTAAGTGTTTAATTTGTCTTTCATTTTTAAATGTTTAGTTGATATTGAATGAAGGAAACAGCAACAGATTCTGTTAAAGGGACACTCCACTGCCCAAATACCAAATAAATAAATAAATCACTGTTTAGTATATATACTCCAAATGAAAACTTGCATGCATTTTATTATGCATTTTTTCAAATTTAGTTTTTATTGGTTTTGCAAGGTAAAAGGGATACAGAAAGGAAGAGGGGGTAACATTGTTTTGCATGTTTCACATTATTATTAGCAGGATACATCTGACAAACGTGAGAAACATCTATTTTTGATAGTGGGCACAATGTATCGTACAGAATGTAGCTTTAAATAAGGTATCCAATAGACATCAGCAAACATAGTTCCATGTTATATAATCAGCAGGATGCGGTGCCTGTCAAATCTCAATTTGCATGTTACTCTGCTCCACATGGGAAGACATCGAAATAGATGTCCCGTTGATGCAATCGGGATCCCACCGAGTAATTTGAGCTATGTACAAAGTGGAAGCTAAAACTGGGAATAGTCAGGGTGTTGTGGAAGGGGGTGTATAGTGGGAATCATTGAGTGTAACTTAAGGCAGGTGGTTAAGTAGGGTCTGTGCGGTCTTGGAGTGTATGGTGTGGTGTGTTTTTGTGAGGGATTACGGCTCCCTAGAAGGTGGTCTATGAAACTTAAGTCCTATGAGTGCTTTCGGTACTCACTCTCCCACACCTGCCATGTGGTTTCAAATTTTTGTTTGGATTGTGCTGAAGGTAGGGATAATTTTTCATAGGTGTAGAATTGGTTCAGCTTATCAAGTAGTTGCGTCATGGATGGGCAATTGTGGGATTTCCACCCTTCTGCCAGGAGGTTTCTTGCCGCCATTAGTGTTAACACTGTAATCTGTTTTTCGCCTGAGCTTAGCTGTGCAGGTAGTAGTAATAGTAGGCATACAGTGGGGGTTAAGGGAAAGTCTGGGATGGCCAGCATGTCTAATATGGTACGAGTTAGGGTCCTAAGGGTAGGATATCCTCACAGGACCACCAAATATGTTTTAGGGTACCCAGGGCAGTACCACATCTCCAACAGGTAGGTGAGGTGTTAGGGAATATTCACTGTAGACGCTGGGGGTCATGTACCAATGGTACATAAGTTTTCTGTGCGCTTCGATGTGTGAGAAACAACGGGTCCACTTAGAGAGCCCGTTCAAAGCATGTAACCAATTTTCATCCGTTAGTGTCTCATTACAGTCTGCTTCCCATTGGGCCTTGTATGATTGGGGTACAGTGGGGGTGATCTCTTGCCATACTTTATAGCATAGTGCCAGTGTTTTTGGTTTTGTCGGTGTAGACCAACACCTGTCTAGGAGTTGGTAAGGGGCAACCCATTTAGGGTCGGGTGTAGTAGAGCTGCGTGGTGTGTATGCTGTGAGGATGCTCTTCAGTTGTAAGTATGAAAAGATGGCCCGGTTTGGTAACTGCCATTGGGTCTGTAGTTTGGGGAAGGGGATCATTTCTTTGTTCCTCATCAGCTGGGATATGTGGGTGATCCCTGCTGTGGACCAGATTGCTAATGAGATTTCTTGTGACACAGCTTTAATGGTCGAGATGGGTGCTCATGGGTGGAACGTTTCTTTGTGGCCTATACATGAAAATAACTTGTCCTATATTTCCACGGTGTGTGATGTGGTCGGGAAGAGTGTGAGCTTTTGTTTCCTAAACTGTCGTGGTGTCCACATATAGTCTATAATTGGTTGGTCTGGGCATTGCGCTTTCTCCATGTCTGTCCACTGTAGGCGGTTGGGCTGGGCATGGAGGAGAACTCCATTTGTTAATGCTGCTGCTCTGTAGTACTGTCCGATATTTGGTAGGCCCACCCCTCCCACTCTAGGTTTTTTACCCGCCCAGATGAATGTACTACAGAGTTTCTGTAGGTCTTTACAGTATTGGTTGGGAAGTTTTAAGGGCAGCATTCTGAAAAAGTAGAGGATTCGGTGGAGGATCATCATTTTATATGCATTAATTTTCCCCATCCATGAGAGCATGACATGTTTCCATTTATTCATTTCAGTTTTACATAACAAGACGAGGGAGTTGTAGTTGAGTGTAGTTGTTGTGCTTATTGATGACGTTATTTGTACCCCTAAATATGTGATAGATGTTGATCCAATCAAGGTGGAAATTATCACGTAGGGAGTCCACAGTCAGCTTTGGTAGGCCCATGGGTAGCGCTTGGGTTTTATCCTGATTTAAGCGGTAGTGAGAAACTTCCCCAAATCTTTGCAGTAGGGTCATTAGGGGAGGCAAGGATTGTTGTGGTTTAGATAGGGTTATGAATATATCATCAGCAAAGAGTGCTAGGCTATATGTTCTACCATGTATATCGATACCATGAATGTCAGGGTGTCCACGGATTTTGTGTGCTAGGTGCTCTAGTGATAATATGTAGAGAAGGGGTGAGAGCGGACACCCCTGTCTGGTTCCATTTGTGATCGTGAATGGTTGGGACATAAATCCATTATGTGACACCCTAGCTGCTGGAGCACTATACAGGGCCATAATGCTTTTTATTATGCTTTCAGGGAAATTGAATTTTTTCAGCACTTCGGTCACGTATGTCCAATTTAGTCGATCGAAGGCCTTCTCGGAGTCCAGCACCAAGAACAGGCCCTCCAATCCGTGTTTGTGTAGGGTAGAGGTTATGTTTAGAATTTTGCTAGTATTGTCTGAACCTTGACGTCCTTTCACGAAGCCTGATTGGTCATTGTTTATAAGTTTATGGAGGAGTGGTGTCAGTCTATTACTAAGGAGGTTTGCGTAGATTTTGAGTAAGGAGATAGGTCTAAAATTCTTACATTGTGTCGGGATTTCCCCGGTTTTGGGAGGGTTGAGATATGGGCCAATAACATCTCCTCCGGGAGAGCGCCTCTCTTAGCACTCGTATTAAGGACCTCCAAGAGGTGTGGTGAGATAATAGAGGAAAAGGTTTGAAAGTAAGTGTTGGGGAGACCATCGGGTCCCGGTGATTTATGAGCTGGGAGGTGGGATATGGTGTTGGTTAGTTCCTCTAGAGTGAATGGGCTTTGTAGAAATTCTTTGTCATCGTTAGTTAGTCCGGGTAGTAACTAGGAAATCGTGTTGATTATCATTAGGGCTGTACACATTAATCAGAGTATAGGGGTTATTGTTGATAAGACATTGCAGACAAAAAATAGCGTCCCCTTTTGTCACCAATCATGCGTATCAATGAAAATGCTGCATCTTTGCTTATTAATATTGAAACACCTCGTTTCTTAGCTGTATAACAAGTATGGAAATTATGGGGGTAGTCCTTAGAGTTAAATCGTGGTCTACAATTCCATGTGAAATGGGTTTCTTGATAGAACGCTATCAGGGTTCTCATTTTTTGGCTTCACTTATGGCCAGTCTCCGTTTATTCTGAGATTTGAGCCCCTTGGCGTTTAGGGATAAAATTTTAATTGTCATTGGAGTAAATACGTATGCTTATGTTTGTGTACTGGCTCTCTGTCTTTCCGAGCCCTATTCGGGACCTCAACCAAAAAGCTATTATTCGGTCCCATTTCACCACCACTGGTAGCAGCATAACCCTCACGGCAAACCTATGGTCTGCGTCAAGCACACTCATTTTGTTGAGGGTAGGGAGAACTGGGAATAAACTATTTACAACATTCCATATGTCACGGAGGGTGACATCAAACTGCCTATAGCAACGGGTAATTATGGCCACCTGTGGGCCTTGGGGGTGACTCATTTTGTTGTTTGTATCAAGATTGCATGATCTAGCATTCTGGCGATATGTGGAAAGTGTGTATTAAGCGGGCAGTGGCTCGCCCGGAACAGCTAAGTAGTTGGTCGTTAAATTAGCCTTAAAGGGGTCAGGTGGTATTCTTGTATAAAATAACCATAACTAGGTATAACTAACATGTGGCTGGAACATTATGTAACCAATACATTACATCATATCGGAAAGTCGCGACCACAATATGGTAACTCCGGCCTCTAAGCGACGTGGTGTTTTCAGGTGATGGGGGTACCATAGTTCACTGAGGGGCGGTGTGTCTTGCGGGCCTGTGACCAGTCTTTAACCAGAGATTTTAACGTTTTATTGGTGGTAGTAGTTGCCTGCCATTCGTGCAGTAGTCGTTTTCCCTCTGCTAGGTCGGTGATAGGCTTCTCCACTCCATTTCATTTTACAAGCAGCTTGGTGGGGAAGCCCCATTTATATGGGATGTTAGCATTCCTCAGTGCTTCCGTTATGGGTGCGAAAGTATGCCGCTTAAGCATGGTGGCGGAGGAAAGATCTGTGAAGATTTTGATATTTTGGTAGGGTTCAGCCCATTTTTTCAGAGTTCTAGAGGCTTGCATAATTTGGTCTTTTATGTTGTAAAAGTGGATTCTGGTCATTACGTCTCTTGTCGCATCCGGTGTTAGGTGTTTAGGTTTAGGGAGTCTGTATGTTCTGTCAAGTGTTAGGTCCAGGTTGTTTAAGGAGGGTATGAGTGTTTTGAATAAGTCCTGCACATACCTAGGCAGATCTGAGTTCTGTATTGCTTCAGGGATTCCTCTGATGCAGACATTGTTCCTCCTGCTTCTGTCTTTGTGATCTGCCACCCTCTCCTCCAGTGATTGCAATTTGAGCTTAAGTGAGGAGTGGGCATCAGCTACAGGATTGTGAGCATCTATGAGTTCGTCAGTGTGCTCTTTTAGCTTTGCGGTTCTTTCACCAATGTTATGGATGTCGGCTTCTATTTCCACCGTCATTTGTTGGAGGTCTGCTTTAAGGGAGGTTTTCAGCTCCTGCATTATTATTCTCATGGAGAGCTCTGTTGCCTGGTTAGATTGCTTGGTTTGATCCGAGACGTTATCACCCGTGTCGGAGTTTGCGCCGGAGATCCAGGCCTATCGGCGCCATCTTGATCTCCGTGTTCCGATGTTTGATGCACTTCAAAATGTGAGTTCAGAGTTTTCTGTTTAAGTTTTTTTGCTGTTTTCGTTGCCATGCCGTTATATGATAGTTCCCCTCAGTTATTGAGTCGTTTTCGGGTTGATTTGCAGGCTTTACCAAGCTGTAAAAGCCTTTCTCGGGAGAGCTCTCATCCCGCACGTCCTCCCACATGCGCCTCTAGGACACGCCCCTATTATGCATTTTTCCATTGGAGTTATACCTAAAAGCTTGCAAAACCTGCAGCCCTTACAAGCCCTCCTCCTCTAACCTAGCCCAAACTTTTTGTGACTGTGCAATCACATACTTCCCAATGCAGTTCAATGAATCTTTGCAAGGCAGGTTCTCCGGGCACTTGCTACCTCTTCAGTTTTGATCCACTGAGCTAACAAAACCAGGAAGTAAGAGGGCCTGTTGTCTACTTGAAAAGCTAGCAGGGTGTAGCCAGTACAATTTATAAACATGTAAATTTTGATTGAAATCTTTACTATTTCCAAAAGGAAAATAAAGAGGACACACTCTTCACAAATAAATATTTTGAGCAAACTAAAGTGCTTTAGGGGTCTGGAGGTTCCCTTTAAATCAAAGTGTATGTTGAAAATGTTGGTTGAGTGACAATGGAATGACAAGTAATATGTAAATACAAGATTTGTATAGGATTTCTTAATAATAGACTTATGCATGCCTAAAAAAAAAATTCAGCTGAACTTCGACTGAAAATAAAACATTTTTCAGGACAGCAGAATTTCAGCCATGTTGCCTATTAATGTGCTGCAATGTGCTACCTAATGGCTAGATAATATAACTTTTTAAATGCCAATTGTGAGTCAGCAGAATTAGATTATTATATAAATGGATTTTAAAAAATTGGAAGTGAGAAAATTTAGCTTTACATCAATTGAAGTTAATCTTTTTTCCTTTTCCTATTTTGTATTAATGAAGAATAAAGAGCAGGGGTCATAATAAATACATTTTAAAGAAAGGATTTCTCAAAAAATGGTCAGTGGGCAATAGATGACCTACTCACCTATTCCACCCTGAGAGAAAAAAGCTCACACAAATCTAGTCTAGTTTAGTTCAGTTTAAAATAAAAACAGTTTTCCTTTTGACTTATACCAACTTTTTGCGGAAGTAGCAGGTATAGTCACACCACAAGACTCAGCTGGCAGGGCAAAAAACTCTATAATTAAAATGTAAATGTCATTATTAAACCATAAAATCAAAACCTCATATTAAGCAAAATTACTAATTTATTGATCATAAATTGGGTTAGCAAGTTAGCACTTACAACACATAGCTTAAATTGAGTATTTCAGTAAAAATTGTGTTTTAACAAATAAAACACAGTGCATTCTTCATGGTGAATATAACGGAAGGGACCGGGAGAGACAATTCTTTCGATAATATGGGGTGAGTACAGGATAACAAAGAAGAGAAGAAACCAATGGTAATTCAACTGCAGATTAATCCCATCATGAGTTTCACATTGACTTAATGTCACATAGTCTATGAAGATGGTGTACTTTTTTCATATATTTTTTTTATATTGGGTACCTGTTGGGGCTCCACTAAACGATCTCTTGAATTCTCTTCCCAATTGCTAATTCATTACAAACACCTCTATCATGATTAATTCTGCTTGTCTCTCCCTTGCAAACACCCATGACTTTTTCATATGCTACTAATAACTATACAGAATGCTTCAAAGAATGAAAGGAGAAGAACAAAGCTTTCCCACACATCCAGTCTGTAGCATCAGTGATCATCCGTTAGTGTGGAAAAAACAGTGCTTTATCAGCTTCTCCTAACTGCATCTGTGGATGGAGCAGTTATTGCAAGACTCAGTCAGGCACTACACTCAAAGCATTTGAAAAAGGGGAACAGCTGCAGCTGGAGTAATTTAATTTATTTATATATGAATTTTTAATGAGGTTGGTGAGCAAGAAGACATTCTGGCATCACTGTTGCTCAAAGTTTTTTGGTCCAATCCAAATGTCCCAATGGAAAGTCAATGTCAATGGGGAGGTGGGAAGATAAACTACAGATTGACGTCTGGTGTTCCAAAATTCTTTCTATCATGTCTGAAGTGAACAAAACGCGTTGCTTGATTTTAATATTGTTTTATACTGTCAAACAATACCTTTTTGGTGGAGATATGCAGATATTTTTTATCCAGTCTGTAAGTGCAATCATTTATTAAAAACGATGTTTACTTTGCAATATTGCACTATCTCTGCCTTTCTTTCAACATCAGAACCACTCTGCCTTACATCTAATGGAGCAGGATTCCTAGTCCAAAATACACCTATGGGGAGATGTGCCCAGCATATTATTCCATTTTGTGAGTTCTCTACCTCCCATCCCCTTGATATATGTTTTAGCTGTATCACACAATTTGGTGTTATTTCTGTTTTAGATATTCATAATATCAGGTTGTATTTTACTATTATTTTCATGAATATTTTATGCTCAGAGTTACCCATTTTTCATATATATCTTCACTTTTTTAGAAATGTATAGGTGTATATATATTTTGTTGGGTTTACTGAAATGGAGTTCCACTGGGTGCTGACATCCTGTCATAGATAATGTATGGGAAGCCCTCTTTTCTCTTGCTCTAGACTCGGGTTGAAATGTCCGTCAATCCTCCTGCAATGCTAAAGCATTGTTTCCATTAAAGGTAGACCTCCTCCACTACCACCACTATACCCAGAGTTGGCTGTTGGACACTTCCCTGGGATGATAAGGAGTACATCTGTCTTTGTCCATATTGCCTTTATCAATTATTGGCACTATCCTCCACATAACCTCTGCTAAGGATGGTGGTAATAGAGTAGTTACTGTAGATTGCTCCTTCCTATATTTAAATGCCATGACATTTGCATAGCCCATATTTCAATAAAAATAAGGAGTTTGCAAAGTGATTCTCCATTTCAGGGTTGCCAACAGAAATTTTGGAGCCCCTAACACTGCTCAAAGTCTGGGCCCCCAGACCAACTTGCCCTATTGCAGTCTATAATGAATGTGGCTGCAAGGCTAATCTTCCTGTCCGCCCGGACCTCCCACGCCACACCCCTCTGTCAATCCCTGCATTGGTTTCCCAATGCAGATATAGGGCTCAATATAAAAATCTAGTTCTTGCTTTCAAATCTCTACATAATGCTACTTCCACCTATCTTTCCTCCCTAATACACAAGTATGTACCGTCTAAGCCACTACGCTCTGCCGAAAACCTGCATCTATCATCTGTTCGTACTCCCACCTCTGA
Source organism: Pelobates cultripes (assembly GCA_933207985.1). Classification (NCBI taxonomy): domain Eukaryota; kingdom Metazoa; phylum Chordata; class Amphibia; order Anura; family Pelobatidae; genus Pelobates; species Pelobates cultripes. The sequence continues at coordinate 196,914,427 of OW240915.1, forward strand.
TGCTCACATTCAAGACTTCTCTAGGGCTGCACCGTTCCTGTGGAACTCCCTTCCCTTTTCCGTTAGACACTCACACAGTCTCTACTCCTTCAAAAAATCATTAAAGACTCAATTTTTCACAAAAGCCTATTGATTAAACAATTAATGGCTTCAAAAAACCACACTAAGTATTCATTGAATATTATTCTACCAATTTACTTCCCTAATACTTCCCTTAACTTTTGTGTCACTTTATTCCGCTCCCTCTAGCATGTAAGCTCATTGAGCATGTCCCTCAACCTCTCTGTTTCTGTGCGTCTGGTTATAATTACATGTTTGTTAGTCCACCCATTGCAAAGCACTACAGAATTTGTTGACGCTATATAAATATAATAATAATAATAATACATACTGACATACATACTGACATACATACATACTGACATACATACACATCTCATTTTTCAGCCTACCTCCTGTTTCTTACCTTTTTGTTGCAGGTAGGTGGCTGTGGCTGATTGGAGTTGACTGGCTCTTCCCTCCTCGCGGACTCCACTCTGCCTCCTCCCTCCCATGCAGAGTGAGCTGGGAGAAAGTGACCGGCCATCACTTCTTCCCAGCAATAGTTGCGGCTGCCATTTTTAAAGGAGCCCGGTCGCGCTATTACACAGTAGCAGCGCTGCAGTTCTACACATGGGGCCTAGGCTGCTGGGCCCCCCAGGGTCACCAGGTCCCATAACAACTGTCATGGTTGTCACCCCCTTATGCTCCATTTACAAGTATGCTGCACCCTGCCTTAAAAGCTACTACTGCCATACTCGGTGCTTTGCAACACACTGTATTGCAAATTGCAAAGCACAAGCTGTGGCACTGAAACACATTGTAAATTAAGTAATGTGTCTATGACAATAAAAAAACAGTGCCATACTAGCATATATGTGTTTGCATATGTGTGTAAATGACAGAGTAATTGGCTTTATGAGAGAAATATATGTTTTTTTTATATACTTGTAATTTGTAAATTACATATCTATATCCATATTTGTATCAAGGTGCTATTAGAATAGCAAGTGATTAACTCTTCAATACCCAAATCTAGTATAAACATCTTTATTTTCATGTGTTCAGCAGTATGAAATCTAGTCCATATAGTCTCACTCACCCTTATTTAGTTATGATACCTAGCCTGTAGCATAATTAATGTATCTGCCAGAAGCAACCAGTTACTGAAATAATAGTTACCTCACATCACGCCCCTCATCATCACCCCCCCACACACATCACTCCCCCTTCCTCTCATCACCACCACTCCTCCCTCTCACATCACGCTCCTCTCCTTCTCACATCACCCCCTCCCTCTATCCACTATACAAGCACACTGCATCCACTACACAAACACACTGTATTAACTATACAAACACACACTGCATTCACAATACAAACACACTACAAACACTATACAAACACACACAGACACACACTTATACATGTGTGTCTGTGTATATGTATGTCCGTGTATCTGTTTGTGTGTTGGTATATGTGTATCTGTATGTGTCAGTGTGTGTATGTGTATCTGTTTGTGTGTCTGTGTATCTGTTTGTGTGTCTGTGTTTGTATCAGTGTGTCTGTATGTGTGTGTCTCTATCTGTATGTGTATCTGTGCCTGGGTGTCTCTCTCTGTGTGTCTGTATGTGTGCGTGTCTGTGTTCGTCTGTATTTGTGTATGACTGTGTTTCTATGTAACTGCATGTGTATACCTATGTGTGTGTTTATGTGCGCCATTGTTTGTATATGTGAGTATATGTGTATATGTGCATACATCTCAGCATTTCACCTACACTAAACACAAATACAACCCTGCATCCAAATGTCAACACTACATAAAAAAGCACCACCATAATCAAAAAACACACTACAGAAAAATGCACACTTGCATTCAAATGCCAATACATGCAAATACACCTGTACATTCACTCACACATACTCCATACAAAAACATGCTTACATTCAAACACACAAACACTGCTGGGTGCTAAATACATTAAAAAAATACAAACACTACTCGCTGCTGAATACATTAAAACAAATTGTGGGTGTTTTTTACATTTGGGGGGTGGGGGGTGCCAAATATCGGACCCACCCTGGGTGCCAAATGCTCCAGGTACGCCCCTGCCTATAAGAAAGCTATTTGACTATTTTTATATATCTATTTTTGTCACATCAACTGCATATTGGAAACATTGAATATTTGATTTTATGCTAACATTTTAGACCCTGTGTAAAATATTTCAAAATAAAGGATACTACATATTTTCTAATTTTTTTTTTTTATTTCCCAGATATGTTTTTGAAGGATGAACATATGAGTGAAAAATAAAAACTCTGCAAATTTGAGTAATTTACCTTTTTAATTTTGTGTGCAAACCAATTTGTACACATAATTGATATGTTTCTATGTTAGCTATCTATGCTTCCTTCAATAAATGGTATGCTAAAATGTTCTCATTCAAAAAGTGCTTGGTAGTGAAGTCAGGGAGTATTGAAAAGGCTGAAAGGTGAATTCAGTGAACTTGCTAGTAGAGTATCACCAAAGAACGTCTACACTCTATAGTAATTGGACACACCCCTTCCCAAAAATATTCACTTGCAAAATCCTTCTTGAACATTTTAGATGCCTAACAATTTTCAATCTCTAAAAAAATCTTACATTGTCACATTGTACAAATGATTAGTCAATCCACAACAGAAATGCTTGTGTGGATCAAGCGTGTATTGTTTTTTGTTTTTGCAACCAGTCTACATTAATCATGTATATTAAACTCATGTAAGTTATATTAGCCTATTGCATTTAAATTGCAATTTAGTTGTACAAATGCTCTTATAACTGTTTAGTTACAGACTATATGGTTAAGAGGAAACATTTGTTTTACATTTTATTTGAAATAAATTTTACCTTGTCTTGTAAACCATATACTTTTATGAAATAGCTGACGCTATCCAACATTTGCAGTTCATCGCACTTTTGACCCATCAATCTTTTAGACTTGTCTTAGTAAAGATAGCGTTCAGCTGCAAAACAGGCATTGTGCAGGGTCCAGCAGGATCCAGGTAAGAAGTCAAGACATTATCAAATGGTTTGATTATTTATATTGTGGGGTGCCAGAGAAATCCAAGCACCATACCCACTATAGCACTCTGCAGTGTTTATAGTGCTTGGAGTGTTCATTTAAGAGATATCTATAGGGCTAAACTAATAGCTTGTAACATGCCTTCTATTGGTATATTTTGGATAGTGACTTCACAATCAATATTAGTGAAAAATGGAACAGTGTGATTCATGGACTTGTCAGTGGGAATGGACTTATCCAAGGACTTGGTCAATGGGTAAGTTGTTTTGGAATGCATCATATTATTCAGCTTATGGTTTCCTTTTATTAACAGACGTGACTTATAAACAGAAATGTGGAAAATGTATTTATTTCTTGTACCCATTTGACTATTCAAAATACTTTCTTTCATATTCTATAAAACAGAAACCAATAATGCAACTACAAATGTCATAAAATGTAACAAATAAATTCTGCTTAGCATATCCCAATACAGACAACTTTTAAAATTCACAAGTGAGATCACATTTGATGAAGTGTTATCAATTATGAATGAGCATGTTTAACAATGATCATGTATTTTCCAGTATTTGAATCAGCAATTTCAATAAATATCCACAGATGTCAAGTCTTTAGTTTACTGAGACACAGTACCAAATTGCATTTATTGTGTATCAAGACATTCTGTACAATGCTTTAAAACATGAGACTAAAGATAGTACTATATCGTCAACGTATTTCCTTTAATTTTGTAATCATATCTTGCTTATTAAAGGCTCAATGACTCATTTAATTTTGTCTCAGGAGATGCAGAAATACAGAATCGTTATATTAAACTTAATTCTATTTAGCATAAATGCTTTATGAGTTATTTCATTAACAATGTGTTTTCCTTGTGAAACAAGAATAAATTGGGTTGTCTGGATAATCTGTGGCTTATTCTCACCTCTTATTTCATTGACGCAATATAAAAATACAATGTATTCCTAAATGTTCCTGATACTTACATATACAATAATTTGGCAATTTTATTAAAGACACGGAGGCTCCTATTATGCATTCTCTTTCTTTATTATACTCCCAGCAGCAAGAAAAGGGAAGTATGAGAGAATCATAGAAAAAAAGAAACCATAACAGTAGCCTGGTAACAGTAGCACCAATCAGCATACAGTATAATCCATATAGGTGTAGTGTTCCTTGACTCCTCCTCTTTCTTGCTGCTCCCTCAGACAAGTTAAGTACCTCATCTTGCTACTCTTGTGATATTTTTATACATTTATTTGTATTTAATTCCTACACAGTAATTGGATGTTCATTAGATTGGGAATTATTATTTTATTGTCATAGTATTGTTATGTTATTCCTGTCTTCTGTGGTGTATACCCTTCTGGTGTCAGAGAGTGCTTCCTATCTGCTTTCAGGGGAGTGATCCCTCCGTGCCCTCACCTAATTGTTTTCCCTGTTGGGTAACTGGGGCTATTCTTCTGGCTTCTGATGCTTGCCTTTGCACCTCCGGTTTATGCCCGCGGTCTTCCCGCGGTTTTGCGGGCAGCCGCGTGTGCGCGGCCATTGAATTTAATTTCCCCCTTGCGGTCCGGTCGCGCATGCGCAGTTGATATCACGGCGGCCATCTTTTTGGTTTATGTCGCCGGGAGTGTAACTTACACTCGCGGCGGCCATTTTAAACGCGGTTTCGACGGGAATCTGCTGCGTACAAGCTTCCACTCATACCGGCTTCTCCTACCCGCCCAAGCACTCTCCTAAGACCCAGACTGGGATATTATTGCAGGTTCTTTTTCTTGTACTGATTTCTACCAAACTGTAAGTGTGGTGTGGAGGATTAATCTATCCTGACACCCTTTTTTCTGTTTTCTCTCAAGCTAGTTTTCCTTTACAGGCTACAACACTCTGCTCTTAGTAGTGCTAGGTACCAAGTGTATAATTGATTTTACTGGGCCCAAAATTTTCCACTAATTGAACTAGGGTTTATATATTCCCTATAAAGATGTTATCTGCTATGGAGGATCAGAGTGACAGACCTTCAGGGTCTATGTGCCCCACACCAGGCGTTTCCCCCCCTAATAAGGGAGGTAAAAATGACGCCAGCCTCATGGCATCGGAGGAGTTTCAATCCCTCCTGGACGCTACCATGGCACAATCCATTAACAGAGCTTTAACCTCTGCGATGGGGGTCATGTCGTCCTCTATCACTCAGTCTTTTACAGAGGCACTGATACAGACACAGACTAGTGGCATGCAGAGCACACGCAACCCGGTACCCACTAAAATGGCAAAACCGGGACGTAAGGTGTTGGCAAAGAGCAGACATGTGACCTCCCCTTCAGAACTGCAGGTTCAGCCTGCATCGAATGACACGCCTCAGGCTGTCAAAGATGGCGCGATACCACCGCGCACTAGAGCCCCTGGCCGGGCAAAATCGACCAGAACTTGGAAACGGGCACGTGCCCATGGGGATTCGTCCGATTCGGACTGGAGTGTGGAGGAGGAGTATGAGGACTCCTATATGGACCACTACAGCGCGGAATTTTCAGATTCCGGGTCTGACACCCAACCAGGCGTTGCTACCCAAAAGAATACGGCTCAAGGCGCTGCGCCTCCTGACTCTGGCGAGGGCGACCATTTGCGGGACCCACTGGGTAACCCATTATTTGACCCAGATGACCTTCGTCATCCTCGCTCGGCAGTATGGGGCCGCCTACTCACATCGCTAAGTATCTCGCACTTCGGGTGCGCAAGCCTTTATCTAAGGAAGGGCGCAATAAGTTACGGGCAGAATGCCCAGGACCCATCCTTCCAGACTCGGTGGAAAAAACACCGGACGTGGACCCTCAGTTGGTCCAATTCTTGAACAAGTCTGGTTGGAAACCAAGGAAGGGATTAGATTTTTCCCTCCGAAATTGCCAAGACAAATTTCTTGATACGTTGGGACCCATAACTAAACTATATGAGCTAGTGGAGTCTGCCCAATCGGGCGAAAGCGAATTTGATTTCGAAGTAGCGATAGGCTGGTTGCAGAGATTAGTCTGCATGGGAGGTAACGCCAATAAGGCTATGCCTACCGAACGCCGCAAGGCGATTCTCCTAAAAATAAAGCCCAAATTGGCCAGCATGGCGACCAACGAGCCGGGCCCAGCGGCTAAAGGCTTACTATTTGGTGAATCCTTTATTAAGGATCTTGGGCTGTACGTTAAGACGTTTACAGCAATTGATAAAGCTCAGACATCTCTTCAGAGAGTATTTGCACCACGGGTTTTTGGAGGGGCCGGCAGAGGAAGGAGCCGTCTACCCAGCCGTGGATTTCGAGGCTCAACTAGAGCCAGCAGAGGCTCCTTTCATAGCCAGAGACCAGTACCAGAGAGACACTATACCCCTTTCTTCCCATCTCGGGGACGGCCCTGGAATTCCCGTGGACCACGGGGGTCTGTTTCAAGCAGACGACCTTATGGTGAGTACCGAACATCTCCGTTTTTCCCATGTAAAAGTGGGGGGCAGACTGGCTTTGTTTCATCATGCTTGGAAAATTTTAACCGCAGATGTTTGGGTATTAAATACGATACAAGGGTACCTATTGGAGTTAACCTCCCACCCGGTTCAGACACAGTTCCCTCGGGAACTAAATATGGCCAGCCAACACCAGATGATGATCTCAACAGAGATCGCAGAGTTAGTTTCAAAAAACGCTATCCAACAAATCCCATGGGACACAGAAGGATTCGTGAGCAACTTGTTTCTGGTCCCCAAGAAAGGGGGCGGGGTACGCCCAGTAATAAACCTCCGGCCTCTAAATGCGTTTGTCCAATACCACCATTTCAAAATGGAGGTTATTCATTGCCTTCGGGACCTTCTCATACCATCGGATTGGATGGTCAAAATAGATTTAAGGGACGCTTACCTGACAATCCCGATCGCAGAAGCGCACCGAAACCTACTACAGTTTCAGTGGCAGGGAACGAAATGGAGGTTTGTATGTCTGCCATTTGGCCTATCCTCCGCTCCATGGTGCTTCACAAAAGTGCTAAAACCGGTGATTGCCTTCCTGCGCACACGAGGGGTCAGATTAATAATTTATCTAGACGACATCCTTCTTCTGTCCCAATCTCAATCCCAACTTCGCATTCACCTATCCTGGACGACCCACCTTATCCAAAACTTAGGATTCTTGGTGAATTGGGAGAAATCAATACTGAAACCCTCCAGACAGATGGAATTTCTGGGTTTCCAAGTTGACTCTGTTCAACAGAGGTTGTGTCTACCCAAAGACAAAATGATTTCGATCAAGAAAGAGATCAGACGGCTTATGCATCGTACGACTATTTTCCTCCGACAACTTGCGAGGATCATAGGGCTGTTGGCATCGTCCATACAGGCGATCTTCCCAGGACCGCTACACTATCGTGCCCTACAAAGACTCAAAGCCTCATATCAACGCTCCGGTCACTCATACGAAACCTGCGTTACACTGGACGAAGACTCCAGGGAGGAACTCGACTGGTGGTTAGCACACATGGAGACATGGAACGGTCGAGCGATATTTGGATCAACGCCGGACCTGGTCATAGAGTCAGACGCCAGCTTACACGGCTGGGGCGCGCATTGCGGGTCAGTTTCCACCGGTGGCAGATGGTCGACCGAAGAGTCCCTGTTGCACATCAACTGCCTGGAGCTATTAGCAGCGTCCTTTGCCATTCGCAGTATGACCCCACAGGCATTTCATGCTCGATCTTAATCAAGATGGACAACGTCTCAGCGGTACGTTATATCAACCATCTAGGGGGGACGAAATCGAAGGTTCTCGCGTTGATGGCTCGAGATTTTTGGCACTATTGCCTGAAACACAGCATTTCTGTAATAGCAGAATACATTCCGGGGCAGGACAATACAATGGCGGACTGGAATTCCCGATACCTTCGGGACGCAAGGGATTGGCATCTCCACCCAATGATTTTCCAGCGCCTCTCTCGACTCTGGGGACCTTTCAATATAGACCTCTTCGCGTCTCGACTGAACACCCAGCTCCCTCGGTTCTTCAGTTGGAGACCGGATCCAGATGCTCTGGCAACAGATGCATTCCTACAGGACTGGACCAAGGGCAGGAACTACGCTTTTCCCCTGTTCAACCTCATTTCTCGGACCCTAGCGGCCCTTCGATATTCCAAGGGGACGCTGGCACTGATAACCCCATTATGGAGGTCACAACCTTGGTTTCCTCAATTATTGGAAATGTCAATAGATTTCCCACAGCTGTTGCCGGACATTCCCTACCTCTTAACCAACCCAGAGGGAATGAGTCACGATCTGGCCAACCAAGGCCTATTGCAACTGATGGCATGGCTCATTTCAGGAGATCATGGAACCTTGAGGAGGTTTCGCAGACGACACTCAGTCTCTTGGCAGAGTCGTGGGCACCTGGTACCAGAAGTGCCTACGGATCGGCTTGCTGAAAATGGTCTGATTGGTGCGTGGGACGGTAAATGGATCCCATATCAGCTTCTACAGAAGCAATCCTACAATTTCTGACTCTACTCTTTGAGGAAGGAAAAGCCTTTCGTACTATAAATATGTACAGATCGGCTATATCAGCGAGACATATGGGGTTGGATGGCACCCCAATAGGTAAACTTGCCCTTATCTGTCGTTTACTCAAAGGCATCCGTCTTACTCGACCTCCTCAAACTCGATATTCTTTCTTTTGGGATGTCAATGAGATGTTGCGTTTTATCGAATCTTGGCCAATGAACCAGGAACTTTCACTGAAGCAATTGTCGACCAAACTGTTGATGCTGTTTTGTTTACTTTCATGTAAACGGGTCGCTGATGTCAGGGTGCTAGACTGGCATGCACGTGTTTTTGTCCCAAATGGAGTATCCTTTAATATTTCACGTAGAACAAAATCCTCGACTAAGGAAGTTTTCTACCCATCATTGCCGGACAACCCAAATTTGTGTCCTATGCTATGTCTGAAGGAATACGAGCATCGCACGGCATCACTCCGTCCAGAACAAACCCATCCACTGTTCATCTCATTCAAAAGATCTCACCTACCAGTATCTACTGCTACTTTAGCTCGTTGGATCAAATGGTTGCTGTCGATGGCAGGCATAGACACCTCAATTTTTTCCTCACATTCCGTTCACGGAGCTATGGCCTCTAAAGCTTCCGTGATAGGTTGTAAATTGGAAGATATACTACGGACAGCCGACTGGTCGAATGAGTCTACATTTCGTAATTTCTATTTCCGCCCAGTGCAACACATTTCCAGTTCAGTGGTTGCTCAGCTTTAAAATAGCATAATAGGAGCCTCCGTGTCTTTAATAAAATTACCAGATTTTACTATTAACATGACGTAAAGTCATGATTTTATTAATGACACGGAGGCGAGTATTATTCCCACCCACCCTACCCGGAGTGGTGAGTAAGTTACAACCCAGAACATGGAGCATTTAGGATAACTTAATACGGTAGGTACAAGATCACTCACGACACAGGTGAGTAAGTATTCTATGAATATGACTTACATGATACGTTTTTCGATCTAGCAATATGGTTGACGGAATTGATATAGTTACATCGTTTGATTAACATGGTTGACGAGTTGTTAATTGCGGAATAACAGTCACGAGATTTCGATATTACCATATTTCTCCTTTCTTTTAGCTTGAATACAGCTGGAGAGTTGCCGGTTGAATCGGTTCTAGTTTGAAGTTTCCGGTTATGGTTTTGGTTCGCGGAATGGTATTTATGCTTGGAATACCTTGAATTAGCACTAATAGTCTTCAGGACCTACGCAGAAAGAGGAGGAGTCAAGGAACACTACACCTATATGGATTATACTGTATGCTGATTGGTGCTACTGTTACCAGGCTACTGTTATGGTTTCCTTTTTTCTATGATTCTCTCATACTTCCCTTTTCTTGCTGCTGGGAGTATAATAAAGAAAGAGAATGCATAATAGGAGCCTCCGTGTCATTAATAAAATCATGACTTTACGTCATGTTAATAGTAAAATCTGGTAATTTTATCCTAAAAATTAGAAATCCATTTGAAGAGGACTGCTTTGGAAAATGATGTGCAATAAATAAAGACCATGTAGCATACTGTTTTCCTATTCTACATACTAGTTGCATCTGGTTAAATTTCAAAGTGCATGCTAATCAGTGGCCAGGTTTAAATTTTTCATTAGATTTGGAAGCACTTGCCTAGAATTCCTCCTTTTAGGGATCCTCACGTAAGTGTTAAAGTACTCATCTATGAATCCTCCCATTTCCAATTTTATTATATCTTTAAACAAATGTTGACAATGTCTAACAAGATTTCTATTTTTTTTCTGATTTTTGAAATGGAATTCCGATTAAAAATATAATATGATATAATATGAAGATTACCACTATATTATTATTAAAGTGTTTAAAAGTTCCAAAAAAATTAAACCTTTATCAAATGCATTTTTCAAAAAGAAACTTGTTTATTGTTAAATGCGCTCATTTATATCTATGTTTGTTGCTGAGCATTACCCATAAAGAAATCTTAAAAGCTGTAAATTAGCGCTCTCCTGTTCAACAAAGAGAATATACTAATACTAGAATATACTAATAAAACAATGTTTACTTAAGAGCAAAATATATTTGAAAGCTCCTTTTTATTCTACAAGTATTTACTTAGCATCCTGTTTTACAATATTTTCCTCATATTTTATATGTATTTCACCTAAATGTAGTGATTCTATTGGCATACCTGCCAGCATCGCATCAGACTTATTTTATTATGTTATTTATATAGCGCCAACATTTTGAGACTTTGTTGTCAAGAAAACCTTTTAGCAGAGCATGAACCGCTTTGGAAACAAACTATATCTAGCTGAAAATGATTTTTTTTCATCTACAATGCAATCAGCTATACTTGCTAAACATCTCTTGTACAGAGAAGGATTAAGAGCCCATAGGGCCATAGGCAGAGCACCAATTTAAAGCCACCTTAATTCTTCTCCTAGAGATGGTAGGTTGAGCCAAGGAAATTCATAGTTACAGGAGCCCTTTCTAACCCGTTGGTCCTAGATGGCCTCACAAGATCACCTTATGATTAATCCTGCTCTGCATTGTTCTCCTCTGAAAAATTAGGTTTATGAGATGCTGGATGGCTGGATGGGTGGATGGCTGGATGGCTGCTCATTTGCTTAAACTGAACCTGTCCAAAACAGAACTTCTGGTCTTCCCTCCCTCAAGTGTTGCTACTCCCTTGTCTGTGTCCCTCCAGGTCAATGGCATTACCATCCGCTCTACCTCTAAGGCTCGCTGCCTAGGTGTTCTCTTTGACTCCGACCTCTCCTTCACCCCTCATGTCCAATCCCCAAATCCTGCCACTTACATCTCAAAAATATTGCGTGCATCCAACCCTATTTAATGCCTGATACGGCAAAGGTGCTTGTCCATGCCACTGTCCTTTCTCGCCTTGACTACTGTAATCCACTTCTCAGTGGTCTTACATGTTCTCAACTTGCCCCGTTACATTCTATAATGAATGCGACGGCAAGGCTCATCTTCCTGTCTGCCCGCACCTCCCACACCTCCCCCCTTTGTCAGTCCCTACATTGGGTTCCCGTCAGATATAGGACTCAATTTAAGATCCTGATACTTGCTTATAGATCTCTACACAATGCTGCTCTGACCTACTTATCCTCACTATTACACAAACATGTCCCATCTTCTGCCGGAGACCTACAACTAACCCCTGTTCGTACTTCTACCTCTGATGATCACCTTAAAGACGTTCTGCCGGAGACCTACAACTAACCCCTGTTCGTACTTCTACCTCTGATGATCACCTTAAAGACTTCTCTAGGGTTGCACCGTTCCTATGGAGCACCCTTCCCCTCTCTGTTTGACTCTCACCCAATCTCCACTCCTTCAAAAAATCTTTGAAAACTTACTTCTTTAGGAAAGCATAACAATTAATGTGCACAGCTTTCCCTCCCCGCACACTGATTTAAAAAAATAATAATAATAAAATCAAAGACTGTACTTACCTTTTTCCAGTGCCGAGGTTCCTCCCACAATATTATGGAGGAGGCATGGTCATGACATCCTCCAGAGACAGTCCTATCCTGTGCCCCTTATAAGAGAGCTTTGAAGACATGGTGTGCATGCGCGGCGAGTGCCATTAGCTCTATCCAAGCTTACCTATAGGAAAGCATTAGACCAGTGCTTTTCTATGGGGACTGCAATGTCCCGTTGCAGTGGAAGTGCCTCCAATGGCAGTGTAATCCTCTAGATTGAAAGCTCATTTGAGCAGGGTCCTCATCAACCTATTGTTCCTGAAACATTTTGTAATAGTTTATCTTTACATTTTCCCTTTTTATAATATTGTAGAGAGCTGTAGAATAAGTTGATGCTATATAAATGCCAATAATAATAATAACCCTTTAGGAGAAACAGAGCTGTTTCAGGAAAAAGGCACTGTTTTACCTTGAATTGTTCAAATCAAAGGACCACTGCACCCAGGCCACACATTGGGATGAAATGGCCTGGATGATTTTAGCGATCATGTAATATTTCTGTCATTGAAACAATAGGAAATTATGTTAACCCTTTGGGTTGCAGACATGAGAGATTTACACTCAAATACATGTGAAAACGAAAGCTTGATTCTTTTAAAAATTAAAAATTAAATTCAGCAAGGCAACCCATGTGTTACATGTCATACATGCAAAGAATTAAAACAGGGAATCCGGCCAGGGTATCTTCATTGTTTATGCCCTCTGGTGTTTTCCATTCCATTTCAAAGGATCGTTCACAGTATCTTCAGATCGGCCTCTCCTGCTGTTGTCTCTATTCTTTTCTTCCGAAAAAAAAATACAAAACAAAACATAAACAACTTCAGAACCATAGGGTATGCTATCTGTCAACAACAAAACTTTTTCTTTTTATATCCTTCACAGAATTAATTCCCTATTGTTCCTCCCCCTCGTATATTATTGTCTTTTTTTTTTTTTTTTTGCAATGGTAAATGGTAATTAGAGTCAATAATCTTTTGCTGAGAGAGCACCTTGTCTTCGCAGTGTTTATATCACCATCAAAGATCTGCCTTTAGGCTCTGGTGTGTTAATAATTTAAGGTGTGCACAGCCCAGTTATAGCAGGAAGCGTAGTTATTGAGTTTGTAAACCAGCCGATGATTTATGGGAACACCTTGCATGAGTCATGCTCATTAAATAAAATACTTCAGTTTAATAAGGAACATGGGGTAAACAGCTCTTCTCATTACATAGTGAGCGGGCAATTGAAAATTGTTGAGTTTTGTCACCACTTGTGCCATTTCTGCTTTGTCTTAATTGTGCTGTCGGGACATGTGTGTGTTTCACCCTATTTTGCTCTTGAACCTGGAAATGCTTAGACATTCTGTTGTTTCCCACACGGTCATATCATAACTTATAGCCGTCAGAGACTAGGAAAGAAGAAAAAAAAATAAACTGAGGAGTTAAGTGAGAAAACAGAACATTTCCTGAAGTATGTGTACAGATATAAAATGTTAAGCTGTTTTCTCTGCTCAACATGTCAAAGCATTTCTTCTGCTTAGCTTGTAAGCTCATTTGTTCAAGGAGATTTTAGGTACAGTTTGACATACGACTCTTGATAGTAGATGAGTCACAGCCATTTAGCAATGTGAGTACCATGTCATAGTATTGCTTAATTATGAGTCACCCTGGGCTTTCTGGTCATCCCTAATACTGTCTTGTCAAGAGGCTGACATGTGCTAGCTAGTGCTATCCTGACTATGCCCTCTACAGGGTGGGGACTGCGATGTATGTTCTTGTCTCCTGTCCGATCTGTTTGTTGTGTTTATAACTTCAGTGGAATAGTTTGAAAGGGTGGGTGATCATAAGTAAAGGTATACACTTAAGGCAAGTTATATTCATACAAATGCTGTTTTACATGTTTGTGTGACAAAAGCTTTGCTTTATGTTTATCTGCTACTCGACTGACAGAGTTAAAGAAGTTAAAGAGTTGAAGAGTTCACTCTCGAAAAAAACTAGATTTTTTTCTTCTCTTATAGATAGTAGTAATTCAGCACGTGAGCTGCTTATATTTTAGGATTTCCACAATTTCCATTCACATCTCTCCCCCTCCAATTGCGTCAAAACCCCCACAAGTGATATTTTATTAAGTTTCAGGAAAATCATTGGCCTAGGTATGTGTACAGATCCTGACAATAAAGGCCCCATATGTCAATGTAGTTTAGCACCTACTATTTGAAATTGCACACACAAAGGTCTGCATTTAGAAAAGTAGACAGTCAAATAAATATCTTAATTTTAATTGATACTTAACATATTATTTAGAATGTGTTTGAAATCACAACAAATTAATTTGAGCTAAATAACCCAAAAGTTAATTCTCCAGTCACTCCTGAACTAAGAGAATTTTTTTTGTCAATTCAGAAAAAAAGAATGTTCTTTACTCCACAACTTGACATCTTTTATTTTGAAAAATTGGCACAATATTTAGTTAATAGTTAGAATATTAGTTCCAAAAGATAAAGCACCAGTATTGTTTTATAGTAATATATGGAAGATAAACATTTCAGAAATTACATATTATACTCTTTAATCCATATTTAATCCAGTGTCTGAAACATTAGCATAAAAATAGAGATGTAATTTTTGTCACAGTGAGTGAAATAATAAATAAGAAATCCACTACAAGACTTGTTTATATTTCTAAGAAACCTAGTAACATTTTTGGAGATGTAATTTTACAAAACTTCAAATTGTATTTTAACTTAATATGTGCATGTGGCCATAATGCCCACCTCCAATTTGTTCCGACACCAGCCAATGACAGTATACTGCAAGTTGTGCCTGTACATTACATTACATCTATGCATGTACTAACTATTTATTAACTGGTTCTAAACATTTTCTGGTATTAAACTTTTTTTTTCAATTTTAACTTTTTATTCTCAAAAGATATGTAAGGTGTTAATGAGTGTCTGGGTTCTCAATGGAGATTTCCATTGAAGCAATTGGGTTTTATTGCACAACACTGAAGAATATGAGTAAGCATGGTGCAGGCAGACCACCTCTTAACCTTGATGTATACATAACATTCATTACTTTGCATACTTTTTTAGACTTTCTCATAATCAACAATCATTACAACTCTTTGATGATGATCAGTGTAAGCAGAAGGGAGGGAAACTAGTAGACACTTCATGGATTTTTCAGCAGAACCATAATCATGCGATAACCCCAAAAATGCAGTATATGGGGGAATTGTAGTATTTCTAACTCTTAAGAAAGGATTGAAACAACTTGAACACTTCAGGACAGTTGCAGCTATAGAGATGCTTCTGTTTGCTATTAACCTGGCTTCCATATATTTCATATCTGATTATTTAATGAAAAATCCAAAAAACATTTTAAAATCTTCCTCTGGAACATCTACGTTCTTCGCACTTAGCTATATTTAATTCATAGACAAATATCTTCCCAAAGTGACTAATACTCATGTCCAAGTGTGGCAGGATAATCTATTGATTTTTAATAGTAAATAGAGATTCTGGATTCTCTATAATAGGAGCAATAACCAAGTCCTATTTACTATTACATTGCAAAAAATGGAAAAGGAACCACACTCAATTCACTTAAAACAGGTTGTTTAGCTGAACCAAGGACCAGCACAAGCCCAAAAGAAATTAAATACCAGTAATTAAGTGCAGTGCAGTGTTCCACATGTTCTAATAAAGGTGTCTGAAGACATTGGAAATCCTGGACCCTTTTCAATTACTGGTATTTAATATCTTTTGGGCTTGTGCTTGCCCTTGGTTCATCTAAGCACCCTGTCTTAAGTGAATTGAGTGTGGTTCCTTTTCCATTTTTTGCAATGTAATAGCAAATAGGACTTGGTTGTTGCTCCAATTATAGAGAATCCAGATTTCCACAGTTGTTGCGGCCATGATCTAAGGATTTTACTAGTGGCTACACAATGACATTATCTCTTCCATGGACCTACACATTTTCTGTGAACTATGTGGGATGCTGGGGATGTTCATCCGCCAAACCCCTATTTCGTTTTGATAGTGCTTACTATATGAATACATGACGTTCATATAATTAATCTGATTAGGCTTTTGTTAAAATATGTCTAGTTAAAATAAATATCAAAATCAAATTATGAAGCTTGCAAATTTCATGCATTACATATTATCTAAGAAGAAAATCCCATTAATGTGAAACGATGATTAATGCAAGCATGCAAAGAAGGATCCTCAATGCTTCTCTATGGAGAAGCATTTGATTAGCCCAGGTTTTCCATTTGGATGATATCACACAAAGGAGTCTGAGTGGCTGCAGCAAGACAGGATACTGATAGGTAAGTATAACTTTTTTATTTGACATTCTACATTGGAGCCTGAATCTTAATGGTACTAAGAACACACTGCTATAAATACATGTGTTTTTCTAACATTAGTCCATTTCTTTATTAAAGAATCAACCAAAGAAAAATAATTTGTAACAACTTTTCTTGCCAAGCAAGCAAATGAAGACAGTGCATGTTTTAACACTCTATTTTAGTTAATAGCCCCATTGTGTATTAGAGACATAAAGGTTTGTAGTCATTCATCCATTGATTACACCATGTATTTCCTTGTCTAAGTTTCTCAGTGACAGATTGTAACAGAATTAGTCATCCATGCCTGCTGTGTTTAGGGTCTATTCACCTCATATAGAAAAAAATGCACTTGGAATGGTCTCAAGGGAGCGAAAATCTCCAAACTGAACAATCCGTAAGATACCCACACTTAATAAAGCTTAGGTTTCTTCAGAAATAAACAAAACCGTCATATCAGCAAGATTTTTGTAGACTACATTAGTTTCAAGCTCTAATCAAACTTTATTTAGCAGTAATATGAACGACACACGCTTTTCTTTTTGTTAATGCTTTATTTTTTTCAGACAAATTAATAATGTTGATTACTTTTTTAAATAAATATATAGCCCAGAACAATCAATTGTCACATTGCACCCATGACAAGCCTAGGTTTTATGAGCCTTTAATGAAGAATGTCGAATCAGTCAAAAAATGCTTCAATACATCAATGACTTGTTAAAAAAAAATCCCTTGCTCCCTTTAACAGATTGAGGGGACAGATGTTTGTGCTTCACATTACACAATACAGGGGTTAGATACCAAGCCATGGTAAACTGGAGGAATTACTCTACAGTGAAAACTCATATCTTATTATATGGAGCCTTGGCCTAGACATCAGGTTACATCATACTGTTTAGCCGATCAACAGTAAATTATTGTGAGTTCACAACTAACTTGCAAAGTGTAAACCAAAAATGAAGATATTTTTGTCAACTTTTGAAATAATTTTTTTAGATCACAAATGTAAACATCACTTCACGGTAGAATGAAAACTTACATCTAATGACTTTAAGTAAGACATAAAAGTTAAGGAGTATATGAACACTTGTTGGAAATATGTAATGATTTGACTTAGCAAAGCATAATGTTCAACTAATGGTTGCATATTCTCTTCTCCCAGTTGTAACCCCTGATATGACTTGGGAACATTGTCTGGTTATAGTGTGTGCCATCTAATTATTTAATTAATATATTACAATTCAGTTAGGTTCTCTATCCAGGATCATTTCAATAATTTTTAGCATTTTTGTGTACAATGTATTGTCGCAGGACATATTGCTGTCAGATAGTTTGATGATGTCGTGTACCTTGCGTTTATGTTGGAAATACAGATTTGAATTGCACGAGATTGACATGTACGCAATAAACCTATTTTTCACCATGTTCTGTCAGCCCAGAATCAGTATCATCAACTTTTTTTTTATGTGGATTCTCATAGTAGTCTGAGACTTTTCTTTTCTTGGGACCTTGGGATATCGTCCATGTATACTTAAACAAACAGTTAAATCTATCAGTGATTAATTCTCAAGTAGCCCACTGCATTTAACAGCCAAAAAACAAACACACAGATTTAAGATGAAAGTCAGTTTTATTAAATAAGAAAAAAAATCAAGTGTTAAATGCAGAGACAACATTGAAAATTTCAAGAATTTATTCAATTTAGAGTTGAGTAAAATGTTACTTTTCATTGGTAATATGACATGTATTACATATGTTTATATCAGCGCTAATATACCTAACTAAAAGATATATATAAAAATACAAAAAATGAAAGTAGGTGTAACGGATCACCTGGCACCCCGACTGGGTACCTCCGTTGATGGATGCTCCTAGTGCTTCCTGAGGGCTCCAAGCACTCCACTTGAGACCATAAGCACTGCAGACCCCACAAAACAACGCAGTTTGGTTGGGGTCTCGCCGTCTCCTACCCACCCTGGACCTACGACGAGGCTCCAGGCTCCAGTGGGTGAACCTCTCTTCCTTCGGAGAGCGAAGCAGAAGCAAGCTCTTAAAAGAGCTTAGTGATTATATCCCAGGGGAGTATACAGTGTATAGCAATCCCCAGTGTAGATGCAACCTTTTCCCCCACACATGAGATGAGGCTCTATGTTGAGGGTAAAACAAATACTGTACACAAACCATCCCCTCTGCTTGGGAGATAATTGAGCAAGATACTGTATTAACTCAATTATCCCCAAGCAGGAAAAAACAGATTTTTACATATTTATCATAATATCAAAATTATACATTCAATTCGCATAAAACCTACATTTCCCGAAGTGGAATAATTATGGGAACAACATATTAAAAAATCAGAGCAATCGGTTTAGGGGTTCGGGAGATAGCTGGAAGTCACATTTGACCGACCGCAAGCATGGCTTTCATGCTCAAAACAGTTCCAGGGATTTAGGCTGTTCTTGTTCACATAGTTCACATACTGTTCAAATGCAGTTTGAATGCACGAACGGGGCCGTTCGTGCAAATAGACAATGTTAAAGTGGCGTTCGAATTGTCGAACACCGTCCGACTCCTGCCGAAGCGTCAAAGTTGCAAAGAAGGTGAGGTTCAGCGGTGTTCGTGCCATCGCGTGTCCAATTCTGGTTCCACGAGCTAGATGGCAAAACATCGCTGACTGCATTCGACTAAACAAGATGGCCGCCGCCACGTGTTCGACTATACGAACGGCGACCAGCTAGCCGTTTGTCAATTAGCTTGTGGTTATCCACAGCTTCTGGGAGGTAAATTGGGTGCGCACTCCACATGCAGGTGGTCCGGCTGTTCGGTAGTTTGATCGGTAAATTCCATTTACCGAACCACATAGTAAAAATGTACGAACAAGCCTTTTTACAGGGAAGAAACAAAGTTTTAACGCATGGGCCATAATCCTGGGGCAAAAGGCTGGCAAACAGGCCCCTCCAAAACCCAATGGCGAGGTTATTTTCGTCACAGTAGACGACACACCTTAAAACATTAGGCCTTATAAACAACAGAGATGAGTCAAACAGGGGGGATAAAGGTTGCGCTAGAAATTATAAAAACAGAGATGTGTTATAACATATATATATATATAAAATAAATATATATATATATATATATAAAATAAATATATATATACATATATATACATATATAAAAGCCTTATATATATAGGAGGACAAACAAATAAAAAGCAAAAGAAAGTTCAAATATAAGTCCAAGTATGAATCCAAATAGTAAAACTTGCTGGAAGATAAAACGTTAAAGAGTCAGCGGTATGTACGCCGCTGCTCATAGTCAAGTAGTTCCTAGTTCACAGATAAAATTGCTTGTGTATTAATTACAGAGACCAGCCGCTGGCTGCTCACTGCTTAGTATACATGCCGCCATCCATTGCATGCCACAGATAAGGGGACAAGGGATATATGGGATATTTCAACTCTCATCTACCAATAGGCTTTATTCATTTATTTCTATTGTATTTTAATATGAAGGCTGGCTAGCAAACACTGGCCAGCAGCTACATGATCAACCCTTGCACCTCTGAGGTGTTTAGGTATCTGAACCGTTTTTTTACAACCAAATTCCGGCTGAACTTAACCCTGGCATTGCTGTCGGACATCCCAAACAAAATATATATATATTTTTTTTATTTGTTTGGAAGAACTGAACAATCATGTTGTACACAAGTCTACCCCTGATACAGATTTAAGACATCAACCACAGGCCCGCGTTTGTGGCAAAAGATAGATAAAGCTTGTTCTAAGTGGATGCCTGTAATTATGGTTCTGGCAACTTAAACAACCACATAGATAATATCTCTGCTTAAAACTGGAAATTAGTTTTCTTTGTTGATAAACAGATTCATATCAAATTGTTAATATTTGGAAGTATATGTTCCCTCATCAGACTACAAAACTGTCATAATCATTAAACCTCAAAGCATGAAGATGGATTTAATTAGATTTATTAGCAGCAGCTGCCTCTGGGACCAGGCCTGCCTTCAAATTCAAAATAACATGATAACCTTTTTCTGGCTCCAGTACATTCTGCAGATAGCACAAGTAGATAAGGTTCACAAACATCCCATAGGTGTATTGGTTAAGCACCAGGTACAGGTAAGCTTAAAGTAGCAAAAATATATTAGATTTCATATACAAAGGTCTTAAACAGACCATAAACTACAGCCTATGTGGATTCAAGTGATGCTCATAGGTACATCCTAGTGTACATCCACGTGTTTCTATAAATCAAGAGGGAAAGTATTAGTGATGCAAAAATTCAAAAAGAAATTCAAAACATGGTCATATTAATAGAGTAAGATTAGTTATTACAACTAATCTATAAAGACACTATTCTGTATTGAAATAGGGAAATTAAGGGATACTTTAAGCACCAAAACAATTTTAGCTTAAAGAAGCAGCTTTAGTGTATAGTGTTTATATAGATGATGTGCCTGCAAACTCACTTTTGTTTCTGTTTATGCAGCCCTATGCATTGACTCGCAAAGCCAGCATCAAAAACAAAATGTTTTATTAAACAGATCTGACCGCACAATGTGTTTACCTTAGAAGTCTTTATCTCCTGCTCTATTAACCCCTTAATAACACGTGACAGAATTTTTTTGTCATGCTGGCCTTTTACTATTTAAGCTGTGCCCTTAAGAGGTTAATTGAACTTTAATTACGTATAGGAGACTCCTATATTAGAGGAGCAGGAGATAAGAAATTCTAAATTAAACACACGCTGCAATGAAGGAAGTATAAACATTAAATCTTTCTTTATAATGTAGAATGAAGGGATGTGAAGGGAGAGTGAGTATGTCACATGTAGGGGAGGTGTGCCTAGAGTTGCATAAACAAAGTGATTTAACTCATAAATGGCAGAGAATCAAGCAGATCACCAAAAACACTGTATTAACCTAAAGTTGTTGAGGTGCTTTTAGTGTCCCTTTAAGGTTTCCATCTTATGGATCCATTTTGTTTTCCTCTTTGGGTTTGCGTGTAATGCTTTCTTGTAATGGAGACATAGAAACCTAGAAACATAGAATGTGACGGCAGATAAGAACCATTCGGCCCATCTAGTCTGCCCAATTTTCTAAATACTTTCATTAGTCCCTAGCCTTATCTTATAGTTAGGATAGCCTTATGCCTATCCCACGCATGCTTAAACTCCTTTACTGTGTTAACCTCTACCACTTCAGCTGGAAGGCTATTCCATGCATCCACTACCCTCTCAGTAAAGTAATACTTCCTGATATTATTTTTAAACCTTTGTCCCTCTAATTTAAGACTATGTCCTCTTGTTGTGGTAGTTTTTCTTCTTTTAAATATAGTCTCCTCCTTTACTGTGTTGATTCCCTTTATATATTTAAATGTTTCTATCATATCCCCCCTGTCTCGTCTTTCCTCCAAGCTATACATGTTAAGATCCTTTAACCTTTCCTGGTAAGTTTTATCCCGCAATCCATGAACCAGTTTAGTAGCCCTTCTCTGAACCCTCTCTAAAGGTATCAATATCCTTCTGAAGATACGGTCTCCAGTACTGTGTACAATACTCCAAGTGAGGTCTCACCAGTGTTCTGTACAATGGCATGAGCACTTCCCTCTTTCTACTGCTAATACCTCTCCCTATACAACCAAGCATTCTGCTAGCATTTCCTGCTGCTCTATTACATTGTCTGCCTACCTTTAAGTCATCAGAAATAATCACCCCTAAATCATTTTCCTCATATGTTGAGGTTAGAACTCTATCAAGACATAGCTTTATCTAATTGTATTATATATATATATATATATATATATATATATATTTATTTATTTTTTATTATTATTATTATTATTATTTTTTAATATATATATTCCTTTAAGAAAGTAAATATAATGTATTTGTAATATATTATTACTTTTTCATTATATTATAGTTTAGACCTATATTATAGTTTGCTCCTTAGTTAAGGAGTAATTTAATGAGTAGAAGAATATTCTGGTGTTAAATTATATATATATTTTTTTATTATTATTAATATTTTGTGTGTGTGTGTGTGTGTGTGTGTATTTTAGGTTTAAGGTAGATTAGATCTTATTTTCTCCTCTTGCAATTTTGCCATGCTACTTGTAATAGAATTCCCCCATTGCCACAACAATGTATCTTCTCTTAGTGTCTGTTACCAATTTTAATTCTAAGGCTAGAAGCTGCATGTCAATGGCACAATATCCCAGTATTCAGTAATTGCCTAATTAAAGAATGATCAGTGTTCCTAAGATCCTACGAACCGAAGGTTCTCGTTTGCAGCAGGTCATAACAGCAAAAGTGTGCTCTATTAAGTACTAAAGATGGTTGAATAATTTTGAGACTAGAGAAGTCATAAGTTCCATTATCTGTTGATCTGGGAAAACCACCAAGCTATTGCAAATGCTTTTGTTTGATTATTTCATTGCAATAAACCTGGTTTTCAATGGGGGTTGAATAATGTTGATTACAACTATACATAATGCTTATATTCCTACCGGGCACCATACCTAATCTGGCACTTGCAACCCTGAGAATTCATTGGCAATTGCAATCCTGAGAATTAATATGCTCAATCTCCCAGCAATCTTGGTCAGTTCCAAAAATGCAGCTGCCAGATATCTCAAAGATGACAGTCCTACCTGCCACCATGGCTCAATTTAGGGAGAGAGTTTGATCAGTCTTTTTTACTTTTTCAGTGGTAATTTTTCCAACTTTCCTATTGTTCATTGGAAATATAGCTATACTATCTCTTTTAGCTACAGATAATAATTGTTGAAGGCTGTGATAATTAGAGGTATTGATTTTATAAATGGACAATTGAAGAAGCTTGAAAACCCTTATCAAACAGTCAAACAGGTAATAGTTTTATTCAGCAGTTATAAGGTTATAAGATAACCAACATAACTAGCCCTGTCTTAACAAAAGCATGTGACTCAGCAGGCTATCAGGATGATAAGTACCAAAAGTATGAATGGCCTTTTCTCAAGATAAGTATCCAGTTGCTAGGACCTGTTTTGGATGATGGTCCAAGAGTACAAGTAGTAATGAAGATCAGCATCTTAAACGTTTGCTCCATATTTGGCAACCAATACTCAGGATTCACCTGCAGGTCTCTTTTGACCTGGAAATGTGGATATTCATTGAAGTGTTTCCCCACAAGTACTAACAGTTTTGAAAACTGAAATCAGTTGGTTTAATGAAAAGTCTTGCTCTTGGATAGAACACTGGCTTAACGATAGAGTGCAGAAAGTAGTTGCAAATTTTTCAAATTGGACAAAAGTGGCAAGTGGAGTACCTTAGGGATCTGTCTTGGGCCCACTTCACTTCTGTTAATAAATTATCTTGTGGGCATTGAAGGTAATGTTTCGGTGTTTGCAGATAACACAAAAAATTTTAGGATAATACAGTCTGAACATTATAAAACGTCTCTACAGAGGTGAGAATGTGTATATGTTGGCGGACTAGGCAAGCAAGTGGCAGATGTGATTCAACACAGGCAGGGCCACCATCAGTGGGATTCAGGATGTACCCTTTTAAGGGGCCGATCCAGCTCAGAGGCCCACATCCGGCCCTGCAGCTCTTATTAGTCCAGTTGTGGAGATAGCTATATCTCCCTGAACCAGATTGTATGGGCCAGCAGCATCAGAGTTCACCCTTTATTTAATAGGGGCCTGCAAAGCTCCCATGCAAATGGCAGCATTGATTAATATCACTTCCTCCCAGTGTTACCATAGAGGTGCTCTAACTTGCAGCTTAAGATCAGATTTGGGGCACCTCTTGTGCGTGAGTGTATATGCCTAGTTGTGTGTCTGTTTGTATGTGTGTATCTAACTATGTGCGTGACTGTAAACATCTGGCTGTGTTTGACAAAGTGAGCATGAGTCTCTGGCTGTGTGTGCATGTCTGACAATGTATGAGAGTGATTTTCATGTATTGACTGTGTGTACATGTCCAACTATGTCAGGTTGACGCTGTGTGTGTGGCATCAGGTTGATGCTGTATGTGTGGCATATATGTGTATGGCATTTTTGACAGTGGGATTGTGTATGTGACTGTGTGTGTGAGAATTATATTGTTTATTTGTGTCTAGCAATGTGTATGTGTGTATTCTGAAAGAGTGTGTGCATGACAGTTTATATGTTAATATGTGTGTGTCAAGGAGCATGTATCTAAGTGAGGGGTTCGGCCAATATTTTTTAAGGGACCCTGAGATTTCTGAAGGCAGCCACGCATACGTTTTAAAAAATTAAATTGCAGAACTAGTAAAAGTGCAACAGCTCGCTACAAAATTAATAAGGGAGATGGAAAACATTAGTCATGAAGAAAGACATTGGAAAACTGCATTTGTTTAATTAGAGAAAAAGGCATGATAGCATTATACAAATAACAATCAGTAAACAGTCACTACAAACCGCTATGTGCTAACTTGTCCTGTATGTTGTTTTTTGTTGTTGTTGTTGTTATTTTCTAACAGAGTATTCAATTATATCTTTAATATGTATGTGAATAGATTGTGGACCCAAGGAGATATCTAAATCTGATTGCCATTATTATATTTTGTCATAATTCTCCATTACTTCAAACTGAGGGTTTGCCTTCTTTTGGATCAGCTGCATAAAAAGATGTGTTTAAAGATTGAACTCAATGTAGTTGACTATTTTTTTCAACATAGTTTACTACAAAACTGTCATGTTGTTTTTCTCTCTATTTCCTACTACTTGACATTATGTTGTTTGTTATTATTCTTCATCTATTTTACAGACTTGTAGTACATTTCAAGAGGGTTTGCTCTGTGTATGTGTTATTAATATTATTAGTAGTATTATTAGTAGTAGTAGTAGTAGTAATAGTAGTAGTAGCAGTAGTATTTATATAGCACCAACTAATTTACAATATTATGAAAGGGGGAAAATTTACAATAAATGAGACAATTACACAATGACAGAGAAACAATTGGTAGACGAGGACCCTGCTCACTAGTGTTGTATAAATGCATACAAGGTTATTCGCTAAAGTAAGAATTTAAAAGGACACTCCACTGCCAAAAGACAACAATAACAAAAATCTGCTTTTTTGCCCTAAAATTTTAACTTCACTTTTAATTCACTTTGCATTCCCACTTTAGTGAGCAACCTTGATAGATAGTATTAGTATGATTTAAGTTGCTAGAACCTATTAGAAAGAGGTTATCAAAAAAGACAAGGTAAGTGGAAGGGGCAAAAGGGGTATATCCCATATAGAGACCATCAGGGAATATAGCAGCTGCAAGGCACTTAAATCCTTACTATGTCCTCTGGGAGCTGCATTTATTTATTTTTTTATTTTATTTTACTTAGGGTGTGTGCATACACCTGCAGTCTTTGTGCCCAGGGGACATTGAGATGTAAATTAGGGCTTCATTACATAATTGACTTAATACCTCTGGATAATATACAGACTTCCACATTAAAAGGTTGAACACTATAATACAGCTTTAGTGCTTCCCAGTGAGTTAAATTAACACATGCATTAAATTTTTTCTCAGTAATGTGTGTTTATTATGACTGCCTCCAGATTATTGACTAACATAGTTATGTGTTTCCAAGATAATACATTTTATAATTCATTGCTCATTTTTTAATGTGTTTTTTTCTACATACAAAGGAGAATTGTAAAGTGTGTAGGGTTTTTTTGTTGTTGTTTTTTTTGCTTTTATTAAACAGTAATGCATGCTGTGGTATTACTGTATTAGTTTTAGGAAACACATATGGAACATTTAGTTTAGACAAAATAAGTGTTAGAGGAGGCAGCTGGGGGAAATAAAAGCAGATTGAAAATGGATTTGGAGTGGTCAAAGCATTCTAGACTTGTTAACAGTAAACAGACAGAAACTGTTAGACTGCTTCAATGTCCAATGGTAATGTATAGCTACTCTCTTTCCCTCCAGGCAAAAGAAGATTTCTTTAGTAGAGATGCAATCAGCTCTGACCAATCAGTAATGTAGGCTAATCAGCTGATCGAATGGTCCAGGAGTAGTCCACAACTGGCTCCTCTCTGACTGTCTCTAGCTTGGCCTTGGGCTATAGGTTGAAAACTTTTAATTACCAGCAGGGGCAACACTAGTGATTGAATGGTGAATGGAGTTACTACTAAGGCAGCCCTACTTGAATAATAATGGAAAATAATGTGAAAAGAGCAAAGTAAGACACATGGATATGTAGTGCTTTGAAAAGAAGAGTTAATTACTTGGCAAAAACAACATTTTTAGGACATCAGGGGGGATGCAACGCAATCATTTAAGACCCTGTTGACATTTACACATATATTTTCATTCTTCTATACCACACAGACATACTGCTGTATGCAATATATTTTTCTGCAGTTGTCAGGGTAAACATACATTACCAGTTAAATAATGCAAAAATCTATATCAAAATGTAATTATTTAGCATTGTACAATATTGGGAGCTGAATGCAGCTTGCATCTACATCAGTGTATATTGACCCACAGGGCATATTCTGTTCTTGCTGAGGAGCTAATTAACCCCAGGTCAGGAGTGAGAATTTAGGCTACTCCTCTTTCCGCTTCTAATGTATGAGAAGTCTCCCTTTTCTGCTTCCCCTCTACAGCGATGAAAAAAATAAATGACTGAAATATTTCCTGTTATTCTTCATGTAAATGGATATTACTGTTTAACAAATTGCAACATCCTGAAATGACACTTCTGTTGGACGTTAGGAGAAAAAAAAAAATCTGATAAATAAATAAAAAGAACAGCAGGCGTTTCGTAAACATTTCAATGATAATGCAATATTGTCTTTTAATTATCCTGACAATTTTCCTACAAGAGGTCCCCGCAATGTATTGCGGCGCAATTTATTTAAGGCGCATCTGGCAGTACAGGCGTTAAACACTGTTTACCAGCATCACAAGTAGCCTGTGTGCCAAATTTATAATTGCATATGACAGTTCCTCAGCATAGCCAGACATATTAATGGGGGCATTGCAGAACAGCTACCACTTACAGCCCAGATACATTTGCAATTTTCATTGTGTGTGCGTGTGTGCATGGATGTGTATGTGTGTGTTTTCAATACATATATCCAATGAGCAGTGTATGTTGCTCTTCATATGTTGTCATATTTTACGTTTTATTATAATTCTATATTAAATACATTTCTATTTACCAAAATGTATATTGTTGTACATTTAGTAAGCTTAATAATTTTTTTTTTTTTTTTAAACATACAAATATACACAAAAAACATGCATACATGTATCATACATTAAGGTTTATCTGTTAAAAACTATTTGTAGTACAATAAAATCCAAAATGTAACATTTAGGCTAAAGTGGTGTGGTAGGACAATAGGTCAGTTGAAGAATTTTTTCAAATCAACAATTCTCACCTAATCTTTGCGGTTCAATTTTCCATATACTTTGACTTCACTTGAACGTTTAGTGAATAGACCCCTATGCCATTCATATGTCATTAGGTTAATGGTCCAAACATGACTTGGATATTACAAGCTTTCCTGTTAGAGCAGACACAACCTAAAATCATTTTTTTTCCTGATCTCCAGATAAACACAGTGCGTTCATCACATTTAGTCAGCTTCATTACTATTTATACTACCGTGCACTGGCTTTTTGCAGTCAATTCATAATTGTCCAGTTTTTCTAATTAATCACAAAAGATTTTTGTCTTGCCTGAAGCTAGTTCTGGGGTGACTCACAATGGCGAGCCAACGCTCATACATCAAACACAGACCCTCTTTTACTCCAGCCTTCTGCTAGGGAATGCTGTTCTGCTCTTCTCTTGCACGGAGGGGCTCAGAGAGCATGTGCAGCCTGGGGCGAAATGAAGCACTGCGCTCTGTCCTCTACCGTGTGGCTTGTTATTTTTATCTGATGCTTGCATTCTCGGCCCAAAACAGATCCAGTTAATTTGGCAATGATTTTTTTTTTTTTTATTATTATGATTCAAAGTGTTTGGTTCTTTCTTTTTCATTATCCCCTTAGTTTTGCCTTGGCTTCAATTTACATTTTTTTAGGGCTTCAAAAGAGGATGGGGCCTTCATTGTTATGTTGTCCATAATGTTCTCATTATTTCAGGGCAACAACAAAATTGCAAACAGTGGCAGATATTCGTAAACCACTCGATAGGCGCTTGAGTCGAGTGATGGTAATGCAATTAGCTGACAGAGATGCAGAGCGATTTGTTGTAATTATGGAACAGGCCAAACAATATTTAGCAAATTAAGGCAATATAATTGCATCAGTCGCTGTAAATGGATGTTGATTAACTCATTCTGGACCTCACTGCTAAACAATAGATATCGAAGACTTTCAGGAGAATGAGAAAGGAGTGTTATGGGTTATTATGGATATGACCAACAAGATATTTAAAATTGCTATTTTTATACCTGCTAACATTGGGCTCAAAAATTGGGCCTGTCCCACCTAATATGTGACGTTTGCACAGGACAAGCATTTAAATTCGCACAGGACAAGCATTTAAATTCTATATCAAAAAACATTTCCAGCCAGACTGAATGCGCCACTAGACCGGTAAGGCAGAAAACTGCATATACCTAGCTGCAGAAGCACCAACCAGAGCACTACAAATGTGATTTGTTATTTTTAAACATTTGCTGGGAACTACTTCATATTTGATAGGACTATAGAGTTGGTTTGAGTGAGGACAAAGATGTTCTTACTTACTCTGTTAATTATTCTTTGTAGAGTAGACCAAGTAGCAGTTTTACAACATTACATGGCTACCAGCAGCAACTAATGTACATATTAACAGTAGAATTCAGGCCAATTTTCATCCATTATTTTGTCCAAATTTGTCCAATACTTGGACAAATGGAATCCTAAGATCACTTGCATAATTTTAGTTATATAGATATGTATATGTCTCTGATTTGGTACCCTAATGTTCATTAGTCCATCTTCCAATGTACCTCATGTGGGATTGTCATTTTTTTCTTAATTTCGGTCTTCCATCTTTTTAGTAGATAACTCCCTAAATAAAACTGTTAGCCTTATGTGTCATTAGCCAGCCCAAAACAAAGTTCTAATCTCAATTCTGTACATGCTGGCGCCTGACACTTAAAGGTGGCATGGCCCCAGCCAGTGGCGTACATACCAGGGTCGCCCGGCCGCCCGGCCGCCCCTGCGACCCGGTGTGTACCCACTGGGCCAGCCTCTTCTCCTGGGGGGCCCAGGAGCCGACCACCCCAGGGCCCCCCGAGGCTGGCCCTGCTGACACCCGGAAGGCGGGTGGCCAGTCGGGTAGGCGGGAGGGCGCGCGAGGGAGCACTCAGTGCTTCCTCTTCAGCTCCCTCGCGCACTGCACTGATACCGGAGCCGGAAGATGATGTAATCTTCAGGCTCCGGCATCCCTACGCGGCGCGCGAGGGAGCTGAAGAGGAAGCACTGAGTGCTCCCTCGCGCGCCCTCCTGCCTGCCCGACCGGCCACCCGCCTTCTGGGTGACAGCAGGGCCACTGGACCCCAGGGAATCCCCCCAGCACTCCAAAAGGTAAGGAGGCTGGGGGGATTAAATTTTTGTAAAAAAACATGTGTTAGAGTGTGTGTCAGTGTTAGTGTGAGTGTGTGAGTGTTAGTGTTAGAGTGAGTGTGTTAGAGTGTGTGTGAGTGTTAGTGTGAGTGTTAGAGTGAGTGTCAGTGTTAGAGTGAGTGTTAGAGTGAGTGTTAGAGTGTGTGAGTGTTAGTGTTAAAGTGAGTGTTAGTGTGAGTGTTAGAGTGAGTGTTAGAGTGAGTGTCAGTGTAAGAGTGAGTGTTAGAGTGTGTGAGTGTTAGTGTGAGTGTTAGAATGAGTGTTAGAGTGAGTGTTAGTGTGTGTGTCTGCTAGTGAGTGTGTTACTGTGTGTGTCTTAGTGAGTCTGTTTGATGTCTGTTAGTGAGTGTGTGTTTGTCAATGAGAGTGTATGTTTTGTAAGTGAGTGTGTATGTATGTCTGTCGCTGAGTGTGTCTGTCAGTAAATGTGTGTCTGTTAGCTAGTGTGTATGCGTCTGTAAGTGAGAGTGTGTGTGTCTTCAGCACTTACCTTTCTCCAGCGCCGGACTCCCTTGGCGCTGGGGATCCCTCACCTCTCAGCTCCGAATGCGACCGCGCACGCATTCAAACCGCCCATAGGAAAGCATTACTCAATGCTTTCCTATGGACGTTCAGTGTGCTCCTCTAGCGGCTGTCAGTGAGACAGCCACTAGAGGCTGGATTAACCCTCAGTGAAACATAGCAGTTTCTCCGAAACTGCTATGTTTTCAGCTGCAGGGTTAAAACTAGAGGGACCTGACACCCAGACAACTTCATTGAGCTGATGTGATCTGGGTGTCTGTAGTGGTCCTTTAAGTGTGTGTGCATCTGCATGCACTGGCGTACATACCGCGGTCGCAGCCCTGTAACCCCTGCGACCAGGTGCACACCGCCATGTGTTGCGGCCCGGCCCGCGTGCGGGGGGGGGCCCACGGATAAATTTTCGCACCGGGGCCCCATGGGTCATGTGTACGCCACTGGCCCCAGCACTACAGCTGTCCAACACTCAGTATGTCCTCCTTAAAATCCCATCACCTCCAGTGAAGGGGAGTGACATCAGCCAAGGGAGGGAGAACTTGGCCCCGGCGAGAGAAAAGAGGTAAGTTTAAGCTTTTTATTTCTGGTGTTTGAGGTTGTATAACCAGCACAGAATGGGTTATTTCTGCCAAAACCAGTTACAATGTTTTTTGGTTGGAGTAGCCCATTAAGGGTTCCTAATTAGGGAGATGCTTAGTAGATAGCTCACTAATGTGGTACCCTTATGTAGGATTGCCATATTTAAGAATACCAAATAAGGGAACTGTCTCCTAAATACAACAGCTCTATAATTTGGTATCCTTAAATATGGTATTCCTACGTAAAGGTACCAGTTTAAAAAAATTTACAAGAATGAACTAATGAACAAATCGCACATGGAAGAATTTTGCTAATCGCACAATTCTTTCATTAGTCCATTCTTTCAATGTGCGTTCAGAGACTCAAAATTGGGACAAAAGGCAAATTTTTGTCCAAATTGCAATTCTTACAAAAAATAATGCCTAAATCTAATTAACAGTGCAAAGGAGTCATGGCTGGTTAGGTCAAAGGCAAGCAGTGTTACAAGAAATGATGTGCTCTGTGTGTCACATTTAACCCCAAAGGAGTAACACTTTATTTCTTAATAATAATTATTTTATTGACACAGAATAGTTTTTTCTTTAACTGTTAAATAAATATTTAGAAAAATGTGGTCCGATTTTCACACTATCAGACCTTATTAAGCTAATTATTACTAGTTTTATTTACATGTAGATGGGGCGCATTCCCTTCTATACTGAATGGCCTTTAACAAACCTATTTCAATTAAATATTAATATGTAAAATGTTAGACGCGTCGAGAACCAATGTGTCCAACTAGTTAGGGCATGAATTTACAAAACCAAGAGCTGACAGATAATTCTGGAAAATGCATATGCCCCTAGTTAGGCTAAAACTAACTAAACTTTTATCATTCTTACCCCAATCTGCATGAACAAAGCCTCACACACGCCCTTTACTCAACTTTTTCCACATTCCTTGCATTTTAAACCTCACTAGACATCTCATTGAATATGCAAATCAGTTTCTAAAAGCAAGTTATTTTACCTCTACATAAAGTATTACTTAAACCTCCAAATTGTGAGAAAGACATTTTGTGCTAAATCTGTGTTTATTGAGGTCATCATAGTTAACATTCTTCCCATGTAGGGGAAGAAGTGTATACATAGCGAACAGATTTGGAAACAGTATTCACTTAATTTTTCATCTTACTTTTGTTGGTTTTCTCTCTCTTTTTTTTTCATGTAACATACAAACAATATAGAAGATACAGTGAAATACATATAATAGGTAGCACCGTGCAATATAATAATGGAAATAGTGTGAGATCTAGCATTTACAATATCTTGTGAAGCACGTATGTGATACAATAGTAATCAAAAAGTATTGTTGCACTCACGGTCTTGTCATAATAGGCAGAGGCGGCTCTCTAATTAGGCGATTTAGGCGGCCGCCTAAGGCCTCGCGCTTGCTGGGGCCTCGCGGCCGCCTAAATCACCTTAGGGCAGACTGAACTGTCGGGTCCTCAGTCCATGGCGAGGACTCAACAGTGAGAGTTGGCTCGACGGCTTGCCCAGTATGCCGCGGATGGCCCCTCCACATGATTTGCCCATAGAGAGAGCCAGCCTCTGATCTGCAGGTCCGCCGAGTGCAGAGCTGCAGATCACGCACTGTGGTTCTCGCGAGCTCACAGAGCGTTGCCGCGGGTTACCACGGCAACGTTTTGACAGGCACTGGCGAGAATGAGGTCTGCAGCTCTCGCGGAGCAAAGGCTGGAAAAGTCATCCCCCCGGACCACCAGGGAATTACATTTAAACTAAAAGGTATTTCAGTGTATGGAGGCTTGTCCGAGCCTCCATACACACTGACCCAACACTACCCTGCCCCCCCACACTGCCCTTCCCCACCACACTACCCTGCTCCCCCCACACTGTCCTGCCCCCAACACTACCCTCTGCTCCCCCAATACTACCCCTGCTCCCCACACTACCCTGGACACCCCAAACTACCTGACACCCCCTGCTATACTCCTGCCTCCAACACTTCCCTGCCCCCCACACTGCCCTGCCCACCACATACACTGCACCCACATGGCCCTGCCACCACATATACTGCCCCCCACACTGATGACCACCACATACACTGCCCCCCACACTGACCATCACATATACTGCCCCCACACTGATGACCACACTGACCACCACATACACTGACCACCACATACACTGCCCCATATACCCTTCCCCCACTCTGACAACCACATACACTGCCCCAACACCAACCACCACATACACTGCCCCCACACTAACCACCACAGACACTGTCCCCCACACTGATCACCACATACACTGCCCCCACACTAACCATCACACTGACCACCATAGACACTGTCCCCCACATTGACCACCACATACCCTGACCCCCACAATGACCACCACATACCCTGACCACCACATAACCTGCCCCCCACAGTGACCACCACATAACCTGCCCCCCACAGTGACCACCACATACCCTGCCCCCCACACTGTCTCCCACACACTCTGCCACCCACATGGTCACACACCTTGCCCTCCTAAACTGTCATACACACTGCCCCCTCATGCTGTCACACACCCTGCCCTCACCACACTGTGTCCCACACACCTTGCCCTCTCACACTGTAACACACTGCCCCCCACATGGTCACCATCCTCCACACTGCTACCCCACACTGTCATCTTCCTCCTCACTGTCACCCACTCACACCCTGCCCCCAAAACTGTCACATTCCTCCACACTGCTCTCACCCTGTTACCCTTTCACACACTTGCACCCCATATTGTCAGCCCCCAACACTGTCACTAATACATACAGTCACCCCTCCCACACACTGCCCCTGCACACACTGTCACCCTTTCCAACACTGCCTCCCACACTCACCTACCCACATCACAATTCCACACACATACAGCCACCCCCCACATGCTGTCATGCCCCCTTCACCCAGCCTTTCTCACATTAACCTCTCCTAATCTTGTCGCTCTCACCCTCTCCATCCATACCACAATTACCGGCCCTCGCTCTTCTACACTCACCCTATCACATTAATCCCCCTAATCCTATCACACTCATCTTCTCTCATACTGTCACACTCACCCCCAACCCTGTCACACTCATCCTTTTTCACATTAACCCTTCCACTTGGGCCCAACCATGCCACACTCACCCTGTCACATAATCCTGTCCGACTCACTTTCCCTTGCCTTGTCACACTCCCTCCTCCAGCCGTGCAACACATAACCCATAACCCTGTCAAACTCATCCCTCTTCACCCTATCACATTAACTTCTATCCTGTCACTCATCCTGCCAAGCCACGCCACACTCACCCTGTCACATAACTCTCCCTCATCCTGTCACTCTCACCTCCCCTCGCCCTGTCACACTTCAACCGTGCCACACTCACCTCAACAGTGAATACAGAGACTAGCTCTCTGTATCCAGCGCTACAAGCCTGTCATACATTATAACAACAGCTCATTATACACACGATGCAACCCCTATATGTTTTTTTACTATGAGTGCTAGTGGGGGGCCTCTTGTTTGAGTTTCGCCTAAGGCCTCATAAAGTCTAGAGCCGCCACTGGGGCCACTGATCAACATTAAGAAATAATATCCATTGTGGGGACGCAAATCATATACAATATCCTGGAAACCACACACACCATCACAGATACTGTGTGATTTTAAGTAAATTGTATATGACTTGCAGATGTCAGGGAACCGCTATGAAAAAACAGGAGACTTCCGGAATCTTCGGAAGAGTTGGGATGTCTGCCTTGAAGTCTTTGTTAAGTTCCTCAAACCCTTCAACAATTTTTGC
>OW240915.1:196949534-196984846 GCA_933207985.1 Pelobates cultripes
ACCTTTTGGACATCACTGTGTTAGATGATTTAATGACCTACGCAGAAATCATTTAAGCAACTGAAAAATAATGTAGGAGCATTCCAATATATTTAAATAGCTTCTAAACATTATATTATATACATACACATTACTGTACATTATCCTATATCACACAGTATCATACTCAAAAACACCACAAATTAAGAATATATAATAGGTAACTGTGGGAATTGTATTCTTAAGCATACAAGCAGTGTGAATCTAGTCTGCATTCCATGGGTAAACTCCAATAATTAATTGTTCTTTTCTGAATGCCTCATTCTCACCAATCTTTATTTCTGATTGGGGGATGTACAAAGCAGCACTTTGTAAGATGCTAACTCCTCTTTATGGTATCTAAAGGGTTAATGCAGTATTTGTGGTCAAGCAGTTGTTTTAACAATTCTTTCTTTCTATGGTAGCAATATTCAATTCATTTTTACGTTGAGTTTACCAGAAGGTCTTAGACCCAGAAGTCTGTGGTTGTATCGCCCTTTTTTGATGTTAGTGGGATACTGTAATAGCTTTTCTGACCTCTGAACTCATCCATAACAACATTTGCCATAGTAAATATACATGTATTGATTCCTGTACATAACAGTCACTGCTAGAACAATATTGTACTCATTTTATTTACATCTTAATACTTCACTCTTATTAACTTTATAAAAGAGGAAAATATCATTTTTGATAGCACCCAACACTTGATTAAGCAAAACTATATTAACGCTAATAACAAAATTCATCATGACATTTTTATTTAAATAGATGTTTGATAGAACCGAACTAGACTACCTAATTTATTATCTGAAAAACCATAAGGTTCCCTCAAATTCTTCATCTTGTGCAGATGGTTTTGTTTCATTCTGCCAGCATTCCTCCTCGCAGTTCTGTGCCCTTCCTCTGAAGCATGTGTTGCAAAGTGCTTTAAGAGTGAAGACCATTAGACAAATTCATTCACGATCATTAACTTATTATCTCCAGTGGCTCCCTGAAGACTCCTACTAACATATTTAACAGTACACAAAGGAGCCACATACAAAGTAATTACTTTATCTTCTTCTTTGATTAGAACTATTATTTTCTGCTGTCTTTTTTTTTTTTCTTACCTCTATCAATAACATATTTTGTAGCAATACCTAACCACTATCGTATACAAACCTATGAATGTCCCCTTTAGTCACAAGCTATTTTAGAATATAAGGTAGTTGCAATCCCATTGGTAGAGTTGGTAGACACATCCAATGTGAGATAGCTCACAGTTACTGATGGTCTGATTTGAGAACTGGTAAATGTTGCTGAAAACTGCGAAATACTGAATAAAGAGTTTTTAACTGGCACCATAATTCGTGATCTAACTGGCACAACCACTGGTAAGAAAAATTTAATTGTGAGGATTAGAGCAATTCACTGAGCATTATCTCAAGGTATAAAATTCCATTTCAAAGTTTTTCTGTAAATAACTTAATGAACATCCAAAGGTACTTACTACTTAAAGGTACTTAGTAAAGAGTTACATTATAAAAATGTTTATCTCATGGTTAAGCATGCAAAGCAAACTTTGAGTAGACAAACTCTTCATCTGGCTATATGTTGTGTATACACATCATTTAAAAGAATATAATAAATAATAATTTATAAATTGGCACCCTATAACAAATAAATAAATAACAACAGGGCTGCCCTCATGGCATATGCACTCACTATGCATGACACATGCACACACACGCGCACACACGCACACACACTGTGCATTTTTACACACACAATTACAATTTTTTATATACTGCCACCATATTCCACAGTGATGTACAGCAGGAAACAAAATAGGCATTCACTTCTAGCAAAACATACAGGAACTGAAGGTGAAGAGGGCCTGCCCAAACAAGCTAACAATCTAAATACTGCATCCACTGTACACACTAGAAACATAGAAACATAGAATGTGATGGCAGATAAAAACCAATGGCCCATCTAGTCTTCCCAATTTTCTACTACATCCCATACAAACAGGCAGACTGTACCCACTATACAAACAGTGTCTTTAGGTCTCTATATATACACACAATCATGTATTCCTGACACTGTAGTATGAAAACTGCTGTTTAGGTGGCCGACCACCTTGGCTCCAGTTAAAAAAGGGTTAAAACTCACGTTTATTCCAGGGCCGCGTAGGTACATTTGCAGCTCAATCTGCCTCCTTGGCTGAGATCATCAAACTTGATGACCTCAGCCAATCCAATACTTTCCCATTGAATCTATGCATCTCTATAGGGAATGTTCAGTGCCTCCATGCAGGGTGTGGATACTTTAAATGTCAGTGCTGCACATAGTGACCCAGGAATCACATTTATTGCTAGTCTGAATGACTGCCACTAGAGGTTTTACCAGGCAGTAAAGTAAACACTGCCTTTTTGCCTGAAAAGGCAATGTTTACATTAAAATGCCCACAGGGACAGATAATAGAGACCAGAACAACTACATTAAGCTGTAGTTGTTCTGGTGAACTATAGTGTCCCTTTAATTTGAAATGCTTCATTGAAAATCATAGAGGGAGCAAACAAAGGACATACTTGGGTTTGACGTTTTCCAAATAAATGTTCGCATCACACATACCACTTGCAGGCATATGTTGAATAGAATATAACATAATGAAAGCTGGTGGGTCAAATCCTTTAAATCAAATCAAATTTGAAAATAATTGAACCCCTCTTTTTTATAGTCCAACCCCCATCTGTGTATTAAAGTTGCCAATCCAGATTTCATGAAAATGGAAATAGAAAACACATTAATGATTCTGACTGCATATATATTACTAATCATCATATTTTGTATTCATTGTATTTCCATCTTAATACATAGCAGGTCATTTACCACAATTTCCCTATCCTGTAAAAAAAAATGGCATAATTTATCTTGGAGGCTGCTCATTTTGCATGAAAATGATATAATCACAGTTCAATACATAGCGCATTGTGATACCATGCAGGTAGGACATTAATAAGACAGTCCAAATCAGTGTAATTCACTGAAACTAATACCCTATTTATCCAGGAGGTAAATCATAAGTATCTGTGCATATAGCTATTCCATATTAAAATCCATCATGTACGTTTTTTTACAATGGAAGGGCACTGTGATAATGCATTTATCATGGGACTCTCTAAGATTAGTAAGTATATAGACGTTGTTTATGAAATCCACCAAAAAGTACATTTAATGCACATTACAGTTTTCCTGCCCTGTGTCAGACGCAGTAAATGTGTCTTAGATGATGCTGATCTGGTTGTTGTTTAACTGGCCTGAACTAGACCACTGTATTTGACACAGGAAATGTGGTGAAAATTAAGGCAATCAATCATTGTATTTGATACATTGCCTTCCAACACATATGGGGTAGATTTATCAACATGACGCTAATGGTTAATTGATAGCAAAATGGGGACAAGGAAAGCACTAGCCGCTAATAGTGCCTATTTATTACTTGCATTTATATCACCTTTTTCACAAAATGTTTTACTTTTTATTTTGGGAGGACTTGTTCTTACTATGGCTAATACTTCCTACTTTTGTGCATGAAAAATCTACACATCCCGATTAAGTGATATTTATTATATGTAATAAATTTGCCATATGCGATGTGTGTTAAAACTCTGAAATTGGATGTGAAATCAAGCACATTGTTCATTCTCAGGCCTACAATTTATTTTAAGGAGATTGCTGTTTTCCCTGACCTACCTTTAATTCTCAATTTTTTGCCTCCATGTGCAGTTTACCTCTGTGAGGAGTGGAGGATGGAGTTACAGGAGACAGTGGTGGGGAGAGAGGGAAACTGCAAACTGGCTATCATATTCTCCTTCCTGCTACCCCTCGGCAGCCAGCATAGTAACAGGCAGTGGGTATGTTAGTGTGATGCCCTTCCAGAGCATGCAGTGCTCTCGGATGGAGAAAAAAATCCTGTTTTTTTCTTTTTACAAGAATATGTGTTTGACAGTGACTTGTCACTGGTGTCCCCAATAGTGGTTAACAGAGAACAAAAATGAAACAGGACAGTTAAAGTGTGCTTTGCATATGTGGGGATGCTCTCTGTTGTGTTTTATGTGTTTGGAGGTTGTTTGTGTGATTGCATGTTTTAGCAGAGTCCTAGTCCTAACAGGGACTTTTCTCTGCTGGATCCACAAAAGTACAATCAGGAACAAGAAAAACGCCAAATAAATATCCCACCTCCTCCCCAGCTACTGGATGGCACACAGTTCTGGGAGTACAACTGGTTTTATTCCTGCCACACTCGGCTTTTATACATTGACCCTAGCATGGGGTTTCTTAGTCACAATTACATGGCTTTTCTTACCAAGATCCTCTGTGCCTGAGAGATAATTGCGTGAGAAAAAACTATAAATTAATTATCTCTCAGGTACCGAAAAATCAACACTATTTTAAAACATCCAAAAATCCATTTTAATAACTTCAGAACCCCACGAAAGTCATATCACCGAAGAGCTTGGATATGAGCGCACATTTTGCCAAAATATCACAATCCTTTTGGTGGTTCGGGAACACCATTTGAATAAAGTTTTGACCGGTCGACCACGAGGTGATGCCCCAATACAGTTCCAGAGAAAACAAGGCATCTTTCGGGGGTTCTCACATGAACAGTGGCGTACATACCAGGGTCGCAGGGGTCGCGGCTGCGGCCGGGCCCAGCCCACCAGGGGGCCCGGCCGCCCCTGCGACCCGGTATGTACCCACTGGGCCAGCCCAGGGCCCCCCGAGTCTGGCCCTGCTGACACCCGGCGGGCGGGTGGGCTGTCTGGGTGGCCGGCGCGCGAGGGAGCACTCTTCCCTGAGTGCTTCCTCTTCAGCTCCCTCGCGCACCGCACTGATACTGGAGCCGGAAGATGACGTCATCTTCCGGCGCCGGCATCCCTACGCTGCGCGCGAGGGAGCTGAAGAGGAAGCACTCAGGGGAGAGTGCTCCCTCGCGCGCCGGCCACCCAGACAGCCCACCCACCCGCCGGTTGTAAGTAGGGCCAGCAGCACCACTGGACCCCAGGGAATCCCCTCAGCTCTCCAAAAGGTAAGGAGGCTGGGGGGATTCAATTTAAAAAAAAAATGTGTGTGTGTTAGTGTGTTTGTGTTAGTGTGTGTGTGTTAGTGTGTTTGTGTTAGTGTGTGTGTTAGTGTGTTTGTGTTAGTTTGTTTGTGTTAATGTGTGTGTGTTAGTGTGTGTGTTAGTGTGTTTATGTTAGTGTATTAGTGTGTGTTAGTGTGTGTGTTAGTGTGTTTTTGTTAGTGTGTTTGTGTTAGTGTGTTTGTGTATGTGTTAGTGTATGTTAGTGTGTGTTAGTGTGTTTGTGTTAGTGTGTGTTAGTGTGTTTGTGCGTGTGTTTGTGTTAGTGTGTGTTAGTGTGTTTGTGTTCGTGTGTTTGTGTGTGTGTTAGTGTGTGTGTTAGTGTGTGTGTCTGCTAGTGAGTGTCAGTGAGTGTGTCTGTTATTGGGTGTGTGTCTGCTAGTGAGTGTCAGTGAGTGTGTTACTGTGTGTCTGTTACTGAGTGTGTTTGATGTCTGTTAGTAAGTGTGTGTGTTTGTCAGTGAAAGTGTATGTTTTGTGAGTGTGTATGTCTGTCTGTCGCTGACTGTGTCTCTGTCAGTAAAAAATGAAATACAGAAATTATTAGATTTAGAAATTTGCTTTGGACTGTTTTGCAATTCAGCCGAATTTGGGCCTATTGTGTGTTCTTCAGAATTCCCGAATTCTGAGCCGAAATATACTTGAATGATAGACTAACTGAAATAATATAAAATAAATCTATGTTTATATATTATATATTTAATAAATATACAATATATAAATATCTCCTTTTTTTTACTGTTCCTCTTGTGTTTTTCCTTATTAGTTGCTTTTTCTTACTTGACCTGTGAACCAAATAGTGGGAAAATACTCCTATCAATATATTCAAAAACTGTTTGGCCCATTTCCCCTTTTTGGTTTCTTCTTTGGTTCGAGTTTTTAAATCAACATTTGACCAACATGACTTCCGACCAAATGTTGGATGTTCCGAACAAATCTTCGGAAATCTAACATTGAAAAAAATTTTTTTTTCAGGACTGAAGTCTACAAATTATGAAGAAAAAACATTCATAAAATAACTCATTGCAGTGGTTGTTACGTTTACATTGAGCCTAGCAACGCTGACCATTCTCCTTATAAAATGGACATTTGGTTGTTAGCTCTGGTAATAAAATGCAAAGAGTCATTATATACCAGTCCGTAATCTATGGTTGCACTTTTATCTTTCATCCATAAACCTCCTAAGTATGAGTCATTTTGGCAAATGTATTTGTATTTTCAGGGATCGACTGACCCACAATGACATTATTGGTACCACTTACCTGTGCATGTCCAAGATCTCAGCCTTTTTACTGAGTGTGTTTGATGTCTGTTAGTGAGTGTGTGTGTGTGTCAGTGAAAGTGTATGTTTTGTAAGTGAGTGTGTATGTATGTCTGTCGCTGAGTGTGTCTCTGTCAGTAAATGTGTGTGTCTGTTAGCTAGTGTGTATGCGTCTGTTTGTGAGAGTGTGTGTCTTCAGCATTTACCTTTCTCCAGCGCCGGACTCCCTTGGCGCTGGGCAGGGCCGGTGCAAAGAATTTTGGGTACATAGGCGAAGATGCATTTTTCCGCCCCCCCAAAAACATCTTCACCCATGTGCCTCTTAACCTCCCTTTTGTGTTTCTTATCCCGTCTTTTAAATATCTGACTCCTTTTGCCTTTGTGTGTCTCCTATCTCTCCTCTTTGTATGACTCTTACATCCTCCCACATTTTGTGTCTTACTCCTCCCAGCCCCTTTGTGTGACTCCTTTTCTCCCAGCCCCTTTGTGTCTCTTTCCTTCTCAAGCCCCGGTGTGTGTTTCTTTCACATCCAGCCCCTCTCCCTGTTCCTTAATGGTCCCCTCCCTTCTCTGACCCTTACTGTACCTCTCCCCTCTCTCCTCCTTTTCCTGTTCCTCAGTGTTCCTTTCCCTTCCCCCCTCCTTTCCCTGTCCCTTAGTGTTCCTCTCCCCTCCCACCTCTGTTCCCTGTCGCTTAGTGTTCCTCTCCCCCTCCCTCCTTTTCCTGTACCTTAGGGTATCTCTCCTTAGGGTATCTCTCACAGACACTGTCCCTTGGTGCGCCACCCACCCCCATAGTGGTCCCCTCCCCTTCCTGGTGTGCCTCCTACCTTTCTTGTAGCGTGCCTGAGCGGAGCGAAGTTCCTGTACCATGGTACACTCCGCTTGGCCACGCTACAGTCAGGGGTGTATAAACACTGACAGTCACACACACTCAGTGACAAACACACAGACATCTCTGACAGCCAGA
This sequence comes from Pelobates cultripes, assembly GCA_933207985.1. Taxonomy (NCBI): domain Eukaryota; kingdom Metazoa; phylum Chordata; class Amphibia; order Anura; family Pelobatidae; genus Pelobates; species Pelobates cultripes. The sequence goes on from OW240915.1 coordinate 196,956,918, forward strand.
CTCACTTATCTGACACACTCATTCATTGACAGACACTCACACGCACACTGACAGGCACACAAACACTGACAGACTCATTGACAAACACACACTGACACACACACACACACACACACACACAAACTCACAGACACTGACAGACACGTACTCACATGCACATACTGACAGACACACTCACACACACTGACAGAAACACATACTCACACACACACTGACAGACACACATACACACACACTGACAGACACACATACACACACACTGACAGACACACTCACTCACACACACTGACAGACACATACTCACACACACACTGACAGACACACTCACTCACACACACTGACAGACACGCATACTCACACACACACTGACAGACACATACTCACACACACACTGACAGACACACATACTCACACACACACTGACAGACACACATACTCATACACTGACAGACACACTCACTCACACACACTGACAGAACCATACAAACTCACAGACACACATACTCACATGCACACACACACATTAATAATCTAAATTAAATTTACATTTCCCACCCAGCCTCCCTACCTGGAGAGCTGGCGTGGGTCTCTCATTGGTGGTCCAGTGGGGCTGCTGGGAGGCGTGCGGCTGAATTGGATGCCGAGGGAGCTCTGATCTCTCTGATGTGCTCCCTCGCAGGCTGCTTACGGCTGCCGCGGGAGTGGGAATATGACGTCATCAGTAAACAGCCTGCGAGGGAGCACATCAGAGAGATCAGAGCTCCCTCGGCATCCAAATAAGCCGCACGCCGCGCCGGGGATCCAGGAGGTGACCTGGCAGGAGGGAGCACTTCCCTCCTGTCGGTCACTGGAATTTTGCGCCCCCAGAGCCGGTGCGCCCTAAGGCGGCCGCCTGTGCCGCCTTATGGACGCGCCGGCCCTGGCGCTGGGGATCCCTCCGCCTCTCAGCTCCAAATGCACATGCACGGCAAGAGGCGCGTGCATTTAAATCGCCCATAGGAAAGCATTACTCATGGACATTCCTATGGACATTCAGTGTCTTCTCACTGTGATTTTCACAGTGAGAATCGCGGAAGCTCCTCTAGCGGCTGTCAATGAGACAGCCACCAGAGGCTGGATTAACCCTCAGTGAAACATAGCCGTTTCTCTGAAACGGCTGTTTTCAGCTGCAGGGTTAAAACTAGAGGGACCTAGCACCCAGACCACTTCATTGAGCTGATGTGATCTGGGTGTCTGTAGTGGTCCTTTAGGTGTGTGTGCATACCGCGGTCGCAGGGTGGTAGCCCTGCAACCAGGTGCCCGCCACCATGTGTTGCAGCCCCGACCCGCGCTGAGTAAGCGCGCGGGGGGGGGGCCCACAGATCAATTTTCGCACCGGGGCCCCATGGGTCATGTGTACGCCACTGCACATGAACACTGGTGAATCCATTCCCTGGCTGTTAGGGTATGAATGCTCCCACTGTTTGGTAGTTTATGCCTCCCGAATGCTGTTCTCCTAACTTTTCAGGAAGTTGGATGGGCAGCGGTAGCAGTTTTCTGGGCGTTCATGGGGTCGCGTATCCGAAAATAGTTCCACGCCGTCGACGACTATGTGCCGGGAGACAAAATGGCCACCAATTGTTTGAACACGTGTGTTCGGTTATATGAGCTGTGGCCACACAAGGGAAAGCACTTGAACTAATAACCAATTTGTGGTTAACAGCCAGGGGTGGTCGGTAATTATGAAGGTGCAAACAAGTGACCACACAGCGAGGTAAATGAACGGGGCATACAGACAGCCGAACAAAAAGAAATAAAAGTACATTGGAGTTATCCATTGTGATACACTGTTAAAGTGTGTTTTGCATATGTGGGGATGCTCTCTGTGTTTTTTAAATGTGTTTGGAGGTTGTTTGTGCGTTTGCGTGTGTGTAGAGGAGATTGTGCTGTAGTGTGTAAAGGGATCTGTTGGTGGTGTACTTTGTGCGGCAATGGGTTGTAATGTGTGGGTGGTTTCTGAGCTTTAACTTATGTGTATGTGTGTGTTTCTAGAACCTTTAGACTGTGTAGGCTTGGGTGGGTGTTACGATTGCTAGTAAGGGCTGTACTGTGTGTATCTAAGGGCTGCAGGGGTTAGCATTGTGTGTGTATGTGTATAGGTGTTGTAGTGCACAGGTGTGTATAGGGTGTTTAGTGTGCATATGTGTATAGTGGTGTAGTGTATTTATAGGGGTTGTAGTGTGTGCATAGGGGGTGTAGAGCAGACATCCAAAGTATCACAGTAGTTTTGGGAGACTCCTGCGTTTGTAGCGTGGCTCCCTGATACCCTCAAGTCTCATAAAATATCCCAGAAATCACACACACAATCTGACATACAATATATATAAGATTGCATGTGTGATTTCCAGCCTATTAAATATGCTAAATGCCCTGATTAAACGAAGAGCATTTAGCATATACTACGCCCTTTAAGAGCCTGACTGGGCTCCTGCAGTATCTGCTGGCTTGGAGGAAGTGATAGATAGCCACTCACTTCCTTTCAGCTAAAAAGACAACCGGAGGGAAGAGGAGGAGGAGGCTGGAGCACACTGGTAGAATAGAGGCTAAGGAAAGCCTGGAGTAGCTACATGCTCACTCCTATCAGCCTCAGCCAGGACACAAGGTAAGCTAAGAGTGGCTGCAGATCAAATTATTATACCATGGGTCCATGTATGTAAGATTGTGTGTATCTGTGTATGTGCTACTGTGTGTGTCTGTGTGTATCTGAATGTGTGTGTGTGTATCTGACTTGACTGTGTGTGTGTGTGTATATGTGCAAATGTGTGCATCTGTATGTCAGTGTGTATCTGAGTGAGTGTGTATGTACCATAGTGTGTATATGTATGTATCTAAGTGTGTGTATCTGTATGTATGTATCTAAGTGTGTGTATGTGCCAGTGTGTGTATCTGTATGTATTTGACTGTGTGTATCTGAATGTCAGTGTGCATTTGAGTGTGTATGTGTGTCAGTGTGTATCTGAGTGTGTGAGTGCCAGTGTGTGTATCTAAGTGTGTGTGTGTATGTGCAAGTGTGTATCTGTGTATGTGCAAGTGTATGTATCTGTGTGTGTATTTGACAGTGTGTGTGTATGTGTCAGTGTCCGTATCTGTGTGTCACTGTGTGTATCGGGGTGTCAAGGTGTGCGCTTGTGTCCATGTGTTAATAGTGTGTAAATAGTACATAATATGTAAATTGTTGTGTTCTGTCATAATAAAATATCATGTCCTTGTTCATACACGTTTGGTGACTGTGTATATGGGTGCGTTTTGGGGCATGCAAGCTTGTGTGTGGGCACGTGTGTGTGTGCGGGGGTCCATGCGAGAGTGTGGGGGAGCACGTGTGGGGGGTGCAGTTGCCGATGAAGCCACATACCTGAAATAAGCTTTTGCATAATTGGATGTCTGGTATAGTGTGTATAGTGTGTATTGACATAGTGTATGTATATATGGGTATAGTGTGAGTGAACACAATAGGGGTGTAGTGTGTGTTTATAGTGCATACAGAGTGTGTGTAGTGCTGTTGTGTGCTTGTATGCAGAGGATGTATTGCGTGTGTTTATAGGGGTATAAAGTGTGAAGTGTTCTTGTGTGTAGATGCAGGGGGTGTAGTTTATATATAGGGGTAGGATAGGGTTAAATAATCAATTCACTAATTTAGTTATTAAAAGAAAAAACTTCACACCTAAACATTTTATCACCCCTCCACTAATTACCTTGCAGGTGGAGAGGGAGCACGCTGATCAATGGTGATCCAGTTGGTTGGTTATTCGATCTCGCGAACACTGGAGTTTAAGAGCGTTGCCACGGAATACCACTACAATGCTCTGATAATATCGGAGCTCGCTAGATGGAGAGAAGGAGGCTGCCATGCATGCTGCCAGTAGGGAATTTCCCCCTGTTAGCCTAATTCCCTTCCTTCCCATTAGGGGACAGAGCCTTTCATACCCTCCCTCTTGGGGCCAGTGCTGCGCTGCTTGGGTCGCAGGGAAAATCTTTTAATCTTCCCTGCTGTCCTCGGTACATGGCCATCACAGTTCATCGGCATTGATTCCATGCTGTCTTATGGGGAAAGTCTAATACATATGTGGTCCTCGCAATACAGGTGCGTTTAGTGCTTCACTGGTGTGACGTCGCTGGAGTACAAGATCGATCTAGCACTGAGAGAGCTTGGTGCTGGAATTAAAGGACCACTATAGGCACCCAGACCACTTCAGCTCAATGAAGTGGTCTGGGTGCCAGGTCCATCTAGGGCTAACCCTGCAGCTGTAAACATAGAAGTTTCAGAGAAACTGCTATGTTTACTTTAGGGTTAATCCAGCCTCTAGTGGCTGTCTCATTGACAGCCGCTAGAGGCGCTTTCGCGCTTCTCACTGTGATTTTCACAGTGAGAAGACACCAACGTCCATAGGAAAGCATTGAGAAATGCTTTCCTATGGACTGACTGAATGCGCGCGGCTCTTACCACGCATGCGCATTCAGTGAATGATGTCGGAAGAGGGAGGAGAGTCCCCAGCGCCGAGGGAGCCCGGCTCTGGAGAAAGGTAAGAATTTAACCCCTTCATCTCTCCCTTTAGCCTGACGGAAGGGGGGCCATGAGATTTTTTTTCTGGCACTATTGTGGTCCTTTAAGGTAAGTGGGATATCACCAGGTATCCCAACTGCCCCCTGCCTGTGAACACCGGAAGCACTCTGCAGGGAGCAGGAAGCAGTCAATGCTCACAGTGCACGGCTCTCTTGCTCCCCCATCAGAAACAAGAAGTGAGTTAGAGTGTGTAAGTGACACTGTGTATGTCAGTGAGAATGTGTATGTGTTACTGAGAGTGTGTAAGTGACACTGTGTGTGTCAGTGACAGTGTGTTACTGAGAGTGTGTAAATGACACTATGTATGTCAGTGAGAGTGTGTAAGTAACACTGTATGTCAGTGAGAATGTGTGTGTGTTAGTGAGAGTGTGTAAGTGACACTGTGTATGTCAGTGAGAGTGTGTGTATGTTAGTGAAAGTGTGTAAGTGACACTGTATATGTAGCTGTAGTCCATGTTTTTTTTACTAGCAGTAGTTTACATTTTTAATAGTTTATTTGATAGTTGGTGTTTGGTGCATGTAGCGGAAAACCGGTAACCCAACTGGTTACCTCCGTTAAACTCTTCTCTCAGTCACGAATGGAACCGTCCGTGAATATAGCTCCATTCCCCAGTAACTAGACAACTCATAGTTCTGGGAGTATATATAATTTTATTGTTATGAATGCAGTGTTTAATGCACAGACCCCCAGCATGGGCTCTTCAATCCCTACGTACAGTTTCCACCCTAGCGTCTCTGTGTCTGGGAGATAATTGAGTCAAGAGTCAAGTTAATTATCTCCTGGATACAGAGAGCCGAATACATGAAAAACCCCCAAATCAGTTTTGAAGCTCCCACAAGTCTTATATCTCTGGATAGCTCTCACTGGAGAGCCCAATCTGTCCAAATGGTGCTCTGATCTGTGGAGGTTTTGGAGAAACACCACCTCGTTAAAGTTTAGATTGACCATTAGCGTGGTCTAAGTCGAAAATAGCTACAGGTAGTTCCAGGCATTTGCCAGTACTTTAATGGGGTCTCTGGCCGGTTGTGGAAGAGGGGCTCCCACTGGCTCATAGGTAGCAATTGTTCATTCTGCTGGCCTGTAACTCCCCTCCAAAAAGTGCTCTGGAAAAGGGCATTGGGGAAGGAGTGAGAACCGTGGTAAAATATGAAATGGCCAAGGTGGTACTTGTGGATGAGTTGGAGTTCCAGGGAAAATACAGATACGTTCCACTGAAGCCAGGACACTCTGGCTCATTTCATAAACTGCGAGCAGGGCAGAGAGAGGCCCTTGCTGGGTTCATGTAGAGGGGAGAAGGAACAGAGAGCCAGGGTAGTGTTTCAGTCTTTTAGGGAGGCTTTGGGGATATCCACCACAGTATAGAATACCTCCTGAAGTTCAATCTGCCCAAATTGGAATACCCTGCTGTACAATTTGACTCTAGTTGAGGTTAGTTATTTAATTCTTCCAGCTGATATATCTGATGTAGTGGAGCTTAAGAGAAACGAAAACTGTCATTAATTAGGTCAATCAATACTAGGAGGATCTTTCTTTCTTTCCTTTATGCAGTGCACTCATTGCAAACACACTATGAAAAGCCAACAACATCACACACATTCACTGACCCATATGGAAACTGGAAGGAATATGAAGATCATGAAGACTGATGGAGATGGAAGAGGCAGGCCAACTACGCAGCTTAAAGCATAAACAAAAATGGTAAATTAAAAAATAAAAACAACCAAAAACAAACTTTTAATTAGTTATTTGGTTGTGCTAAAAGTAAAGATGTGACAATTTCTGTTTAAATAAGAGGCAACTTTAATCCACAAAATATCCTATATTTGTGATATTATCAAATATGCTCTCTCTGTTTTGTGGTTTTCATTAGAACCTAATTATTATTAGAACCTTAACTGATCTGGATGGGTTCTGATTAATACATTATTTGGATTAATTATTAATTTATTTTATTAACTTTAAGGATAAAAAGTTTAGTGGAAATCCACCAAAATTTAGCTTCTAACTTGCCAAGAATATTTTTTTTTTCTTTACAAATTATAAAATAAACGAACAGTTTGGGACTTAGTGAATAATCCTGTTTGTGACCTGGTTAAATACAAAGTGAAGATGAGCCTTTTAATTATAACATTACTAAAATGCTAAGGGCAATAATTAAAGCATAAATGTCACACTATCAAGGTTATTCAAGTGAAAATTGTTGGGAATTCAAAGTGAATTTCAAATTTCCTTTCAATCTTTTTTTATTGAAAATATAGAGAGACATAAACAAGGATAAAGTTCTGGTGTTATAGGTGTGGGAACTTTAAATGAACTTTTTCCATTTTTCATCATGTATAATAAGAAAACAAAGGTTAAAGAATAAAGAAACAAAATAAAGAAGCACGGTAGACTTTTAATTTTACAAATAACAATAACAGTAGGAGATCAGGATGTACATCATGTACAGTGACACTGCCATTTTGGATCCTTGAAATGTATACTTATCAAACTGGAGATGTAAAAACTTTAGTTCAGGTAAAGATTAGTCTGTAATTGGAATGGTACTTCTAAGAGTATGCAGCGAATTTCAAAAAGTGTATTTAAACCCTTAGCAACCACCGATGTACCAAGTACGTCCGACAAAAAACGATCACTGGAGTGATCAATTCTGGGTTGCTCCACGTGGCGCCCGGCAGTGTAGCAGAGGATCGGAAGCCATCGGGCAGGCTTCCGATGCTCTGCTTGTGTGCTGAGTGTCTCGAAGGGCGAAAGTGAAGTTTTTTGCATTTTTCACACACAAACAGCACTTTCACTGATGATATCATTGTGATATGTTTTACTGTTTTGAAACACTAATATTTGTGTTTGGCAAAGTCTCCCGAGTATAACAGTACCCCCCATGTACAGGTTTTATAGTGTTTTTGAAAGTCAAATATAAGGCTTGATTTTCAGTTTTTTCACATTGAAATTTGCCAGATTGGTTATGTTGCCTTTGAGAGCATATGGTAGCCCAGGAATGAGAATTACACCCATGATGGCATACCATTTGCAAAAGAAAACTACCCAAGGTATTGCAAATTGGGTATGTTCAGTCTTTTTTAGTAGCCACTTAGTCACAAACACGGGCCTAATTTAGCGTTCATAATTGTTTTTTGTATTTTTAACACACAAACAAATATAAATGCTAACTTTGGCCAGTATTTGTGACAAATTGGCTACTAAAAAAGACTGGACATACCCAATATTGAATACCCTGGGTTGTCTACTTTTAAAAAATATGTACATGTGAGGTGTGATTCACAGATTTATGACAGATTACATTGTTACAATGTCACTATTGATACATTTTAAAAATAAATATTTTGAAAGAGCCTACTTGTACTTATAGCCCTATAACTTGCAAAAAAAGCTAAGAACATGTTAACATTGGGTATTTCTAAACTTAGGACAAAATGTAGAAACTATTTAGCATGGGTGTTTTTTGGGCGGTTGTAGATACGTTACAGATTTTGGGTGTCAAAGTTAGAAAAAGTGTTTTTTTTTAATTCTTTCATCATATTTTATAATTTTTTTATAGTAAATTATATGATATGATGAAAATAATTGTATCTTCAGAAAGACCATTGAATGGGGAGAAAAACGGTATATAACATGTGTGGAAAGTAAATGAGTAAGAGGAAAATTACAGCTAAACACAAACACTGCAGAAATGTAAAAACAGCCCTGGTGCTTAACGGTAAGAAAATTGAAAAATGGTCTGGTCACTAAAGTCATTTATCTAATGCTTTAAAATGTTTATAATGGTTGTATACATGGACCCCAATTTCAAAACACTTTAGCATCTGGTATTCCTTATGAGTAGAGGTCTCTAGTCAGTCCATTTTGGAGGTTCTTTAGATTATTAAAATAAAATGCAGGATAATTATTACTCTAAAGGATCCTCCACATCTACCTATGGGGGGATTATACCACCCATGCTGATATCATTTAGCAAAAGATGCTCATGAAATTGTGAGTAGATTTTATATATCTTTTTAAAAATACTATCCTTTAAAACAGTGAGCACTATATCTTGTTTTATTCCTTTCCTTTCATATGCCATTTACATTGTGAACATCTCAAGGGGGAAACTTCAGATTTTTCCGTGAGCAGGGATTGTACTGCTCAGAGTTCTATTGTACTGATTGAACGCTGTCTCTTTGTGAGTGTATTTTATCTTTATTTTACCTAAGACACTTTATATACTGGATTACACTATTGGCGGTTTCTGTTTTATTTCATATGAGACACCAACAACATAATTCCTCATCTGCACTTAAGGTTTGTCTACTTGAACACTACGGAGGATAACAGACTGACCTCCAAAGCACTATCTTAAAAAGGTTTTTATCTAAAAAAAATACTTTTTTTGCCAGCACTCTTTAATATTGTTATATCTTAATATTTTAATTTTTTATATATAATATTATACATATATATTTGTATATGATCATCTAGTATTTCTTATTTGGCACTGTGCTTTTTTGTATTTTTTCCTTGTTCTTGGGTTATTAGGGTATCAAAGTAACAGACCCTATTCTGCCGCCTTTGGAGTTAGCACTGTATCTCCCCTTCTTTTTTTCCTGTTGTACATAGATTCAGATAAAACGGTGTGGATGGAAGCACAGACAGACAGAATCGTTTACACCTTACAAACAAACCTAGGACATGATCTTTTTGTGAGATTTCATTTGTGCAAGATAATTCTCCTATAATTTCAATTGTTTTTGAGAGATACCATCTAGGCTAGATAATTGCTCCACAATGAGGTTAATTTTCTTTGTGTTAAATCTCATCTTAATATTTTAAATAATTTTTTGTCTATATAGGTCAAATCAATGAGGATTTGTCACTAAGGTATCTGTATGAGATCAACCATTTGAAGCTGGATATGGCAAGTTGGGTAAGGTTATGGGAATGATTTTGTTCCACAAAGTTGTCCTATGTATTAAGACTTGTTGACTGTCTCTAGTCTTTTTAGATAGTCTTATTATACATATACATTGAGGAACTGAAAGCATACTAGAAAATCTGGATGTGCAGTGTGTCTTCCCTCATCAATTACGAATGCTTGTTTTTCCAGCAGATGTTTTTCTGAATTCTTTTTAGGTAGTCCTCTCTACAGCTATGGATTACAATTAGCTGTAACAGTAACATGTACCAAGTGTTCTGGGTAGATGTAAATCATGGTTTCAATGGTGATTGTCCCACTTTACGAACTTTGTACCACTTTTCTCAACACTTTCACAAATCTCCCTAACTCGTTTTTACATCTTCTTGACCTACTGTGTCCATCATGTTTATTCTGTTCTGTCTCTCTCTTATCTTTCTTTTCCACTGTATTTTTGTGTTAGTTTAGCAGTGAGATATTAACATTCTTCAGTTAATTTTTAAAATGTAGCACTTTAAATTTCAATTCCGGATATGATCAGTTAGTATATCCATTGGGAACGTTGGTAATGTTTTATGGTATAATGTCTGCATATAATACCTGGAAAAAAACGGCTTTTCCATCAAGCCATCATAAGTTAGTAACATCATATTCTCTGTGATCTTGACAAGGAATCAGCTCCAGAGCAGAATTACAGTTACTGCATAATTTTTCTACAACAGTTAAACAAATACAGGTCTGACGGTTCACCGGTTGTCCTTCACTGCACCACTTTTGGTAGGTACTAACCACTGCATACCGGGAGCACCTCACAAAACTTGTTCTGTACTATATCCCACCCATTGACAGGTGCCATTGTAATGAGATAATCAATGTTAATCACTTCACCTGTCAGTAGTGTTAATGTTGTGGCTGATCAGTGTAAATGGTATTTCCAAAATTAGAATTATCATCTGAAAGTGCAAAGTGTTTTTCCTATCATCAAATTTTGACATGGGAAGCAGGTCAGCTTTGCTTGTTTTAAATCACACATGTCTTTAGTTCAGTTAAATTTTATGTATCAAGTTACTATTAGTCAAAAGAGGGTCAATTACAGACTAGATAGTGTCAGCCATGATAATGAAGCAACACACCTGCAGGCATTGTTAACCAAGAGATGGTAGGAGTTATTTTGTTGTTTAACCCCTTCATGATGGCGACGACTACTTTGTCCTTTAACTAATGGAATATGAGCTATATGTCTGTTCAACTATAATTTACCTTACTTTCATATTAAGTGCATCTACAATTAATATATATCATTTTGTTCAGGAGAAAAATAGATTTCATTTTACATTAAATATTTATATTTAAAACATAATTTTATATGAATAAAATCTAAAAAAGTGTGAGGAATTAAGACATGTTATTTTCCAAGTTCTGCATGGCATTTTACCTGTAAATGTCAGAATGCTGTTAGATTATACTGTAATAAAATACACATATTTTTCATGGTGTTTCGGAAAGTTACAGGGTCAAATGTAGAGCTTGCCCATTTCAGTTTTTACACTTGGAAATTTGCCATATTAGTTTGGTAGGTCCATGTTGCCTTTGAGACCGTATGGCAGCTCAGGAATGAGAAGTACCCCCATACCCACTCATGTCATACCATTTACAAAAGTAGACAACCCAGGGTATTGAAATGGGGTATGAATAATCTTTTTTAATAGCCACAAACCCTGACCAAAGTTAGTGTCGAGATTAGTTTTTTCCATTTTCACACAAAAACCACACTTTCACTAATGATACCATCATCATTATATGTTTTACTGCTCTAAAATGCTAAAGTACCCCCCATGTACAGTTTTTTTGGGGGTTGGAACGTTACAGGGTCAAATATAGGGCTTGCAAATTGCACATCTGGGTTGTCAGGCAGGTCCCCTAATATATAATTAATACAATAATAGAATTATCTATAAATCATATATAAATATAATTAGAATTATTAGAAAAAAGGGATCATTTCATACTGCAATACTCTGGTATCTTGGCATCTTGTCTACTGGACTAATATGGCTAATCCAAACTACACTAAATATAACAGCCCCTTGTTTTCCCATATTATCTTGATATTGGGGAAAGTCCCTGTGTGGACTAAAACGTCAAACTATCTGGAGCTTATGTATTTGGAATAAAGGAATACCTATTATCATTGGCGGCTCTAGACTTTATGAGGCCTTAGGCGAAACTCAAACAAGAGGCCCCCACTAACACTCATAGTAAAAAAACATACAGGGGTTGAATCGTGTGTATCATGAGCTGTAGTTATATTGAAGGGCAGGCTTGCAGCGCTGAATACAGAAAGCTAATCTCTGTATTCACTGTTGGGGTGAGTGTGACACGGTTGAAGGAGAAAGTGTGGCAGGGCGAGGGGAGGTGAGAGTGACAGGATGAGGGAGGGTTACGTGACAGGGTGAGTGCGGCATAGCTAGGCAGGATGAGTGACAGGACAGGAGAAGTTAATGTGATGGGGTGAAGGAGGATAAGTTTGACAGGGTTAGGGTTATGTGTTGCATGGCTGGAGGAGGGAGTGTGACAGGGCGAGGGAAAGTGAGCCGGACAGGATTACGTGACAGGGTGAGTGTGGCATGGTTGGGCAGGACTGAAAGGGTTAATGTGAAAAGGGATGGGTGTGACAGGGTTGGGGGTGAGTGTAACAGTATGAGAGAAGATGAGTGTGATAGGATTAGGGGGATTAATGTGAGCGAGGCTGGGTGAAGGGGGCATGACAGTATGTGTCTTGGAGGGTGAATGTGTGTGGAATTGCGACGTGGGTAGGTGAGAGTGGGTGGCAGTGTTGGAAAGGGTGACAGTGTGTGCAGGGGCAGTGTGTTGGAGGAGTGATTGTATGTATTGGTGACAGAATGTTGGGGGCTGACAATATGGGGTTCAAGTGTGTGAAAGGGTAACAGGGTGAGGGAGAAGTGTGGAGGAATGTGACAGTTTAGGGGGAGGGTGTGAGTGGGTTACCGTGAGGAGGAAGATGACAGTGTGGGGTGGCAGTGTGGAGGAAGGTGACAGTGTGGGGGGAGTGTGGGAGGCAAGGTGTGACAGTGTGGGGCAGACAGTGTGGGGGCAGGGTGTGTGGCAGTGTGGGGGGCAGGGTGTGTGACAGTGTGGGGGCAGTGTGTGACAGTGTGGGGGGACAAGGTGTGTGACAGTGTAGGAGGGCAGGGTGTGTGGGACAGTGTAGAGAGGGCAAGGTGTGTGACAGCATGAGGGGGCAGTGTGTTTGACAGTGTAGGGGGGCAGGGTGTGTGACCGTGTGGGCGGCAGAGAGTGTGGGAGAGCAGGGTGTGTGTGTGATAGTGGGGGGCATTTTGTGTGAGAAACTGTGTGGGGGCAGAGTGTGTGGGAGACAGTGTAGGGGGGCAATGTTTGGGACAGAGTGTGTGGGAGTCAGAGTGAGGGGCAGGGTGTATTCTATTAGGTTCCAGAACAGTTGCATCCCTGGCCATGCCTCCATCTACGGAATTTGTTGGCGGTATATAAATATAATAATAATAATAATACAAACTGATAGTTCAGTTATTTTCAACATCAGTTAAAGGACCACTATTGTGCCAGGAAAACATACTCGTTTTCCTGGCACTATAGTGCCCTGAGGGTGCCCCCACCCTCAGGGTCCCCCTCCCGCCGGGCTCTGGGGAGAGGAAAGGGGTTAAATCTTACCCTTCTCCAGCGGTACACAGGGAGCTCTCCTCCTCCTCCCCGCCTCCGATCCTCCTCCTGGGCTGAATGCGCATGCGCGGCAGGAACTGCGCGCGCATTCAGCCAGTCTCATAGGAAAGCATTTGCAATGCTTTCCTATGGACGCTTGCGTGTTCTCACTGTGATTTTCACAGTGAGAAGCACGCAAGAGCCTCTAGCGTCTGTCAATGAGACCGTTACTAGAGGCTTTGAGGGCTGGATTAACTCATTTATAAACATAGCAGTTTCTCTGAAAGTGCTATGTTTATAAAAAAAAATGGGTTAACCCTAGCTGGACCTGGCACCCAGACCACTTCATTAAACTGAAGTGGTCTGGGTGCCTAGAGTGGTCCTTTAATACAAACTGATGGTGAAAATGTCCCTCTGACTATTTGAAATGTTGGTAGGGATCCGGATGTAGTTCTGTTGTGTGGGGGAGGCAGTGTGTGTGACAGTGAAGGAGTCAGTGGAGAAGGCAGAGTGTGAGGGTCAAGGTATGTAGAGGTCAGTTTGGGTGGCAGGGTAGGTGGTGGTCAGTGTGGGGGAGTAGTGTGGGGATCAGGGTATGTCGTGGTCAATGTGGGGGACAGTGTCTGTGGTGGTCAGTGTATGTTGTGGTTAGTGTGGGGGCCAGTGTATGTGATGGTCAGTGGGGAGCAGTGTAAGTGGGGGGGCAGTGTGGGGGCAGGGTATGTGGTGGTCAGTGTGGGGGCCCGGTATGTGACTGGCAGGCAGTGTGGGGGCAGTGTATGTGGGGCAGGGCAGTGTATGTGGTGGTCAGAGTGGGGGAAGGCATATGGTGTCAGTGGGGGAAGTGCATGTGGGGCAGTGTGCCGTGGTGGTCAGTGGGGGCAGGGCAGTGTGGGGCAGGGTATGTGGTGGTCAGTGTGGGGCAGGAAGGCGGGGTAGGGTAGCGTGGTCGCAGGGCAAATGTGGGGCAGGGTAGTATGTGGGCAGGGGGCAGGGCAGCGTGGGGGGCAGGGTAGTGCTTGGAGGCAGGGTATGTGGGGGTCAGGGTAGTTTGGGGTGTCAGGTAGTGTGGGGAGCAGGGTAGTATTGGGGGCAGGTAGTGTGGGGGCAGGACAGTGTGGGGGGAGCAGGGTAGTGTGGTGGGGAAGGGCAGTGTGGGGGGGCAGGGTAGTGTTGGGTCAGTGTGTATGGAGGCTCGGACAAGCCTCCATACACTGAAATACCTTTTAGTTTAAATGTAATTCCCTGGTGGTCCGGGGGGATGACTTTTCCAGCCTTTGCTCCGCGAGAGCTGCAGACCTCATTCTCGCGAGTGCCTGTCAAAACGTTGCCGTGGTAACCCGCGGCAACGCTCTGTGAGCTCGCGAGAACCACAGTGCGTGATCTGCAGCTCTGCACTCGGCAGACCTGCAGATCAGAGGCTGGCTCTCTCTATGGGCAAATCATGTGGAGGGGCCATCCGCGGCATACTGGGCAAGCCGTCGAGCCAACTCTCACTGTTGAGTCCTCGCCATGGACTGAGGACCCGACAGTTCAGTCTGCCCTAAGGTGATTTAGGCGGCCGCGAGGCCCCAGCAAGCGCGAGGCCTTAGGCGGCCGCCTAAATCGCCTAATTAGAGATCCGCCTCTGCCTATTATGACAAGACCGTGAGTGCAACAATACTTTTTGATTACTATTGTATCACATACGTGCTTCACAAGATATTGTAAATGCTAGATCTCACACTATTTCCATTATTATATTGCACGGTGCTACCTATTATATGTATTTCACTGTATCTTCTATATTGTTTGTATGTTACATGAAAAAAAAAGAGAGAGAAAACCAACAAAAGTAAGATGAAAAATTAAGTGAATACTGTTTCCAAATCTGTTCGCTATGTATACACTTCTTCCCCTACATGGGAAGAATGTTAACTATGATGACCTCAATAAACACAGATTTAGCACAAAATGTCTTTCTCACAATTTGGAGGTTTAAGTAATACTTTATGTAGAGGTAAAATAACTTGCTTTTAGAAACTGATTTGCATATTCAATGAGATGTCTAGTGAGGTTTAAAATGCAAGGAATGTGGAAAAAGTTGAGTAAAGGGCGTGTGTGAGGCTTTGTTCATGCAGATTGGGGTAAGAATGATAAAAGTTTAGTTAGTTTTAGCCTAACTAGGGGCATATGCATTTTCCAGAATTATCTGTCAGCTCTTGGTTTTGTAAATTCATGCCCTAACTAGTTGGACACATTGGTTCTCGACGCGTCTAACATTTTACATATTAATATTTAATTGAAATAGGTTTGTTAAAGGCCATTCAGTATAGAAGGGAATGCGCCCCATCTACATGTAAATAAAACTAGTAATAATTAGCTTAATAAGGTCTGATAGTGTGAAAATCGGACCACATTTTTCTAAATATTTATTTAACAGTTAAAGAAAAAACTATTCTGTGTCAATAAAATAATTATTATTAAGAAATAAAGTGTTACTCCTTTGGTGTTAAATGTGACACACAGAGCACATCATTTCTTGTAACACTGCTTGCCTTTGACCTAACCAGCCATGACTCCTTTGCACTGTTAATTAGATTTAGGCATTATTTTTTGTAAGAATTGCAATTTGGACAAAAATTTGCCTTTTGTCCCAATTTTGAGTCTCTGAACGCACATTGAAAGAATGGACTAATGAAAGAATTGTGCGATTAGCAAAATTCTTCCATGTGCGATTTGTTCATTAGTTCATTCTTGTAAATTTTTTTAAACTGGTACCTTTACGTAGGAATACCATATTTAAGGATACCAAATTATAGAGCTGTTGTATTTAGGAGACAGTTCCCTTATTTGGTATTCTTAAATATGGCAATCCTACATAAGGGTACCACATTAGTGAGCTATCTACTAAGCATCTCCCTAATTAGGAACCCTTAATGGGCTACTCCAACCAAAAAACATTGTAACTGGTTTTGGCAGAAATAACCCATTCTGTGCTGGTTATCCAACCTCAAACACCAGAAATAAAAAGCTTAAACTTACCTCTTTTCTCTCGCCGGGGCCAAGTTCTCCCTCCCTTGGCTGATGTCACTCCCCTTCACTGGAGGTGATGGGATTTTAAGGAGGACATACTGAGTGTTGGACAGCTGTAGTGCTGGGGCCAGTGGCGTACACATGACCCATGGGGCCCCGGTGCGAAAATTTATCCGTGGGCCCCCCCCGCACGCGGGCCGGGCCGCAACACATGGCGGTGTGCACCTGGTCGCACACACTTAAAGGACCACTACAGACACCCAGATCACATCAGCTCAATGAAGTTGTCTGGGTGTCAGGTCCCTCTAGTTTTAACCCTGCAGCTGAAAACATAGCAGTTTCGGAGAAACTGCTATGTTTCACTGAGGGTTAATCCAGCCTCTGGTGGCTGTCTCACTGACAGCCACTAGAGGAGCACACTAAACGTCCATAGGAAAGCATTGAGTAATGCTTTCCTATGGGCGGTTTGAATGCGTGCGCGGTCGCATTCGGAGCTGAGAGGCTGAGGGATCCCCAGCGCCAAGGGAGTCCGGCGCTGGAGAAAGGTAAGTGCTGAAGACACACACACTCTCACTTACAGACGCATACACACTAGCTAACAGACACACATTTACTGACAGACACACTCAGCGACAGACATACATACACACTCACTTACAAAACATACACTCTCATTGACAAACACACACTCACTAACAGACATCAAACAGACTCACTAAGACACACACAGTAACACACTCACTAGCAGACACACACACTAACACTCACTCTAACACTCATTCTAACACTCACACTAACACTCACACACTCTAACACTCACTCTTACACTGACACTCACTCTAACACTCACTCTAACACTCACACTAACACTCACTTTAACACTAACACTCACACACTCTAACACTCACTCTAACACTCACTCTAACACTGACACTCACTCTAACACTCACACTAACACTCACACACACTCTAACACACTCACTCTAACACTAACACTCACACACTCACACTAACACTGACACACACTCTAACACATGTTTTTTTACAAAAATTTAATCCCCCCAGCCTCCTTACCTTTTGGAGTGCTGGGGGGATTCCCTGGGGTCCAGTGGCCCTGCTGTCACCCAGAAGGCGGGTGGCCGGTCGGGCAGGCAGGAGGGCGCGCGAGGGAGCACTCAGTGCTTCCTCTTCAGCTCCCTCGCGCGCCGCGTAGGGATGCCGGAGCCTGAAGATTACATCATCTTCCGGCTCCGGTATCAGTGCAGTGCGCGAGGGAGCTGAAGAGGAAGCACTGAGTGCTCCCTCGCGCGCCCTCCCGCCTACCCGACTGGCCACCCGCCTTCCGGGTGTCAGCAGGGCCAGCCTCGGGGGGCCCTGGGGTGGTCGGCTCCTGGGCCCCCCAGGAGAAGAGGCTGGCCCAGTGGGTACACACCGGGTCGCAGGGGCGGCCGGGCGGCCGGGCGACCCTGGTATGTACGCCACTGGCTGGGGCCATGCCACCTTTAAGTGTCAGGCGCCAGCATGTACAGAATTGAGATTAGAACTTTGTTTTGGGCTGGCTAATGACACATAAGGCTAACAGTTTTATTTAGGGAGTTATCTACTAAAAAGATGGAAGACCGAAATTAAGAAAAAAATGACAATCCCACATGAGGTACATTGGAAGATGGACTAATGAACATTAGGGTACCAAATCAGAGACATATACATATCTATATAACTAAAATTATGCAAGTGATCTTAGGATTCCATTTGTCCAAGTATTGGACAAATTTGGACAAAATAATGGATGAAAATTGGCCTGAATTCTACTGTTAATATGTACATTAGTTGCTGCTGGTAGCCATGTAATGTTGTAAAACTGCTACTTGGTCTACTCTACAAAGAATAATTAACAGAGTAAGTAAGAACATCTTTGTCCTCACTCAAACCAACTCTATAGTCCTATCAAATATGAAGTAGTTCCCAGCAAATGTTTAAAAATAACAAATCACATTTGTAGTGCTCTGGTTGGTGCTTCTGCAGCTAGGTATATGCAGTTTTCTGCCTTACCGGTCTAGTGGCGCATTCAGTCTGGCTGGAAATGTTTTTTGATATAGAATTTAAATGCTTGTCCTGTGCGAATTTAAATGCTTGTCCTGTGCAAACGTCACATATTAGGTGGGACAGGCCCAATTTTTGAGCCCAATGTTAGCAGGTATAAAAATAGCAATTTTAAATATCTTGTTGGTCATATCCATAATAACCCATAACACTCCTTTCTCATTCTCCTGAAAGTCTTCGATATCTATTGTTTAGCAGTGAGGTCCAGAATGAGTTAATCAACATCCATTTACAGCGACTGATGCAATTATATTGCCTTAATTTGCTAAATATTGTTTGGCCTGTTCCATAATTACAACAAATCGCTCTGCATCTCTGTCAGCTAATTGCATTACCATCACTCGACTCAAGCGCCTATCGAGTGGTTTACGAATATCTGCCACTGTTTGCAATTTTGTTGTTGCCCTGAAATAATGAGAACATTATGGACAACATAACAATGAAGGCCCCATCCTCTTTTGAAGCCCTAAAAAAATGTAAATTGAAGCCAAGGCAAAACTAAGGGGATAATGAAAAAGAAAGAACCAAACACTTTGAATCATAATAATAAAAAAAAAAAAAATCATTGCCAAATTAACTGGATCTGTTTTGGGCCGAGAATGCAAGCATCAGATAAAAATAACAAGCCACACGGTAGAGGACAGAGCGCAGTGCTTCATTTCGCCCCAGGCTGCACATGCTCTCTGAGCCCCTCCGTGCAAGAGAAGAGCAGAACAGCATTCCCTAGCAGAAGGCTGGAGTAAAAGAGGGTCTGTGTTTGATGTATGAGCGTTGGCTCGCCATTGTGAGTCACCCCAGAACTAGCTTCAGGCAAGACAAAAATCTTTTGTGATTAATTAGAAAAACTGGACAATTATGAATTGACTGCAAAAAGCCAGTGCACGGTAGTATAAATAGTAATGAAGCTGACTAAATGTGATGAACGCACTGTGTTTATCTGGAGATCAGGAAAAAAAATGATTTTAGGTTGTGTCTGCTCTAACAGGAAAGCTTGTAATATCCAAGTCATGTTTGGACCATTAACCTAATGACATATGAATGGCATAGGGGTCTATTCACTAAACGTTCAAGTGAAGTCAAAGTATATGGAAAATTGAACCGCAAAGATTAGGTGAGAATTGTTGATTTGAAAAAATTCTTCAACTGACCTATTGTCCTACCACACCACTTTAGCCTAAATGTTACATTTTGGATTTTATTGTACTACAAATAGTTTTTAACAGATAAACCTTAATGTATGATACATGTATGCATGTTTTTTGTGTATATTTGTATGTTTAAAAAAAAAAAAAAAATTATTAAGCTTACTAAATGTACAACAATATACATTTTGGTAAATAGAAATGTATTTAATATAGAATTATAATAAAACGTAAAATATGACAACATATGAAGAGCAACATACACTGCTCATTGGATATATGTATTGAAAACACACACATACACATCCATGCACACACGCACACACAATGAAAATTGCAAATGTATCTGGGCTGTAAGTGGTAGCTGTTCTGCAATGCCCCCATTAATATGTCTGGCTATGCTGAGGAACTGTCATATGCAATTATAAATTTGGCACACAGGCTACTTGTGATGCTGGTAAACAGTGTTTAACGCCTGTACTGCCAGATGCGCCTTAAATAAATTGCGCCGCAATACATTGCGGGGACCTCTTGTAGGAAAATTGTCAGGATAATTAAAAGACAATATTGCATTATCATTGAAATGTTTACGAAACGCCTGCTGTTCTTTTTATTTATTTATCAGATTTTTTTTTTTCTCCTAACGTCCAACAGAAGTGTCATTTCAGGATGTTGCAATTTGTTAAACAGTAATATCCATTTACATGAAGAATAACAGGAAATATTTCAGTCATTTATTTTTTTCATCGCTGTAGAGGGGAAGCAGAAAAGGGAGACTTCTCATACATTAGAAGCGGAAAGAGGAGTAGCCTAAATTCTCACTCCTGACCTGGGGTTAATTAGCTCCTCAGCAAGAACAGAATATGCCCTGTGGGTCAATATACACTGATGTAGATGCAAGCTGCATTCAGCTCCCAATATTGTACAATGCTAAATAATTACATTTTGATATAGATTTTTGCATTATTTAACTGGTAATGTATGTTTACCCTGACAACTGCAGAAAAATATATTGCATACAGCAGTATGTCTGTGTGGTATAGAAGAATGAAAATATATGTGTAAATGTCAACAGGGTCTTAAATGATTGCGTTGCATCCCCCCTGATGTCCTAAAAATGTTGTTTTTGCCAAGTAATTAACTCTTCTTTTCAAAGCACTACATATCCATGTGTCTTACTTTGCTCTTTTCACATTATTTTCCATTATTATTCAAGTAGGGCTGCCTTAGTAGTAACTCCATTCACCATTCAATCACTAGTGTTGCCCCTGCTGGTAATTAAAAGTTTTCAACCTATAGCCCAAGGCCAAGCTAGAGACAGTCAGAGAGGAGCCAGTTGTGGACTACTCCTGGACCATTCGATCAGCTGATTAGCCTACATTACTGATTGGTCAGAGCTGATTGCATCTCTACTAAAGAAATCTTCTTTTGCCTGGAGGGAAAGAGAGTAGCTATACATTACCATTGGACATTGAAGCAGTCTAACAGTTTCTGTCTGTTTACTGTTAACAAGTCTAGAATGCTTTGACCACTCCAAATCCATTTTCAATCTGCTTTTATTTCCCCCAGCTGCCTCCTCTAACACTTATTTTGTCTAAACTAAATGTTCCATATGTGTTTCCTAAAACTAATACAGTAATACCACAGCATGCATTACTGTTTAATAAAAGCAAAAAAAACAACAACAAAAAAACCCTACACACTTTACAATTCTCCTTTGTATGTAGAAAAAAACACATTAAAAAATGAGCAATGAATTATAAAATGTATTATCTTGGAAACACATAACTATGTTAGTCAATAATCTGGAGGCAGTCATAATAAACACACATTACTGAGAAAAAATTTAATGCATGTGTTAATTTAACTCACTGGGAAGCACTAAAGCTGTATTATAGTGTTCAACCTTTTAATGTGGAAGTCTGTATATTATCCAGAGGTATTAAGTCAATTATGTAATGAAGCCCTAATTTACATCTCAATGTCCCCTGGGCACAAAGACTGCAGGTGTATGCACACACCCTAAGTAAAATAAAATAAAACAATAAATAAATGCAGCTCCCAGAGGACATAGTAAGGATTTAAGTGCCTTGCAGCTGCTATATTCCCTGATGGTCTCTATATGGGATATACCCCTTTTGCCCCTTCCACTTACCTTGTCTTTTTTGATAACCTCTTTCTAATAGGTTCTAGCAACTTAAATCATACTAATACTATCTATCAAGGTTGCTCACTAAAGTGGGAATGCAAAGTGAATTAAAAGTGAAGTTAAAATTTTAGGGCAAAAAAGCAGATTTTTGTTATTGTTGTCTTTTGGCAGTGGAGTGTCCTTTTAAATTCTTACTTTAGCGAATAACCTTGTATGCATTTATACAACACTAGTGAGCAGGGTCCTCGTCTACCAATTGTTTCTCTGTCATTGTGTAATTGTCTCATTTATTGTAAATTTTCCCCCTTTCATAATATTGTAAATTAGTTGGTGCTATATAAATACTACTGCTACTACTACTATTACTACTACTACTACTACTAATAATACTACTAATAATATTAATAACACATACACAGAGCAAACCCTCTTGAAATGTACTACAAGTCTGTAAAATAGATGAAGAATAATAACAAACAACATAATGTCAAGTAGTAGGAAATAGAGAGAAAAACAACATGACAGTTTTGTAGTAAACTATGTTGAAAAAAATAGTCAACTACATTGAGTTCAATCTTTAAACACATCTTTTTATGCAGCTGATCCAAAAGAAGGCAAACCCTCAGTTTGAAGTAATGGAGAATTATGACAAAATATAATAATGGCAATCAGATTTAGATATCTCCTTGGGTCCACAATCTATTCACATACATATTAAAGATATAATTGAATACTCTGTTAGAAAATAACAACAACAACAACAAAAAACAACATACAGGACAAGTTAGCACATAGCGGTTTGTAGTGACTGTTTACTGATTGTTATTTGTATAATGCTATCATGCCTTTTTCTCTAATTAAACAAATGCAGTTTTCCAATGTCTTTCTTCATGACTAATGTTTTCCATCTCCCTTATTAATTTTGTAGCGAGCTGTTGCACTTTTACTAGTTCTGCAATTTAATTTTTTAAAACGTATGCGTGGCTGCCTTCAGAAATCTCAGGGTCCCTTAAAAAATATTGGCCGAACCCCTCACTTAGATACATGCTCCTTGACACACACATATTAACATATAAACTGTCATGCACACACTCTTTCAGAATACACACATACACATTGCTAGACACAAATAAACAATATAATTCTCACACACACAGTCACATACACAATCCCACTGTCAAAAATGCCATACACATATATGCCACACATACAGCATCAACCTGATGCCACACACACAGCGTCAACCTGACATAGTTGGACATGTACACACAGTCAATACATGAAAATCACTCTCATACATTGTCAGACATGCACACACAGCCAGAGACTCATGCTCACTTTGTCAAACACAGCCAGATGTTTACAGTCACGCACATAGTTAGATACACACATACAAACAGACACACAACTAGGCATATACACTCACGCACAAGAGGTGCCCCAAATCTGATCTTAAGCTGCAAGTTAGAGCACCTCTATGGTAACACTGGGAGGAAGTGATATTAATCAATGCTGCCATTTGCATGGGAGCTTTGCAGGCCCCTATTAAATAAAGGGTGAACTCTGATGCTGCTGGCCCATACAATCTGGTTCAGGGAGATATAGCTATCTCCACAACTGGACTAATAAGAGCTGCAGGGCCGGATGTGGGCCTCTGAGCTGGATCGGCCCCTTAAAAGGGTACATCCTGAATCCCACTGATGGTGGCCCTGCCTGTGTTGAATCACATCTGCCACTTGCTTGCCTAGTCCGCCAACATATACACATTCTCACCTCTGTAGAGACGTTTTATAATGTTCAGACTGTATTATCCTAAAATTTTTTGTGTTATCTGCAAACACCGAAACATTACCTTCAATGCCCACAAGATAATTTATTAACAGAAGTGAAGTGGGCCCAAGACAGATCCCTAAGGTACTCCACTTGCCACTTTTGTCCAATTTGAAAAATTTGCAACTACTTTCTGCACTCTATCGTTAAGCCAGTGTTCTATCCAAGAGCAAGACTTTTCATTAAACCAACTGATTTCAGTTTTCAAAACTGTTAGTACTTGTGGGGAAACACTTCAATGAATATCCACATTTCCAGGTCAAAAGAGACCTGCAGGTGAATCCTGAGTATTGGTTGCCAAATATGGAGCAAACGTTTAAGATGCTGATCTTCATTACTACTTGTACTCTTGGACCATCATCCAAAACAGGTCCTAGCAACTGGATACTTATCTTGAGAAAAGGCCATTCATACTTTTGGTACTTATCATCCTGATAGCCTGCTGAGTCACATGCTTTTGTTAAGACAGGGCTAGTTATGTTGGTTATCTTATAACCTTATAACTGCTGAATAAAACTATTACCTGTTTGACTGTTTGATAAGGGTTTTCAAGCTTCTTCAATTGTCCATTTATAAAATCAATACCTCTAATTATCACAGCCTTCAACAATTATTATCTGTAGCTAAAAGAGATAGTATAGCTATATTTCCAATGAACAATAGGAAAGTTGGAAAAATTACCACTGAAAAAGTAAAAAAGACTGATCAAACTCTCTCCCTAAATTGAGCCATGGTGGCAGGTAGGACTGTCATCTTTGAGATATCTGGCAGCTGCATTTTTGGAACTGACCAAGATTGCTGGGAGATTGAGCATATTAATTCTCAGGATTGCAATTGCCAATGAATTCTCAGGGTTGCAAGTGCCAGATTAGGTATGGTGCCCGGTAGGAATATAAGCATTATGTATAGTTGTAATCAACATTATTCAACCCCCATTGAAAACCAGGTTTATTGCAATGAAATAATCAAACAAAAGCATTTGCAATAGCTTGGTGGTTTTCCCAGATCAACAGATAATGGAACTTATGACTTCTCTAGTCTCAAAATTATTCAACCATCTTTAGTACTTAATAGAGCACACTTTTGCTGTTATGACCTGCTGCAAACGAGAACCTTCGGTTCGTAGGATCTTAGGAACACTGATCATTCTTTAATTAGGCAATTACTGAATACTGGGATATTGTGCCATTGACATGCAGCTTCTAGCCTTAGAATTAAAATTGGTAACAGACACTAAGAGAAGATACATTGTTGTGGCAATGGGGGAATTCTATTACAAGTAGCATGGCAAAATTGCAAGAGGAGAAAATAAGATCTAATCTACCTTAAACCTAAAATACACACACACACACACACACACACAAAATATTAATAATAATAAAAAAATATATATATAATTTAACACCAGAATATTCTTCTACTCATTAAATTACTCCTTAACTAAGGAGCAAACTATAATATAGGTCTAAACTATAATATAATGAAAAAGTAATAATATATTACAAATACATTATATTTACTTTCTTAAAGGAATATATATATTAAAAAATAATAATAATAATAATAATAAAAAATAAATAAATATATATATATATATATATATATATATATATAATACAATTAGATAAAGCTATGTCTTGATAGAGTTCTAACCTCAACATATGAGGAAAATGATTTAGGGGTGATTATTTCTGATGACTTAAAGGTAGGCAGACAATGTAATAGAGCAGCAGGAAATGCTAGCAGAATGCTTGGTTGTATAGGGAGAGGTATTAGCAGTAGAAAGAGGGAAGTGCTCATGCCATTGTACAGAACACTGGTGAGACCTCACTTGGAGTATTGTACACAGTACTGGAGACCGTATCTTCAGAAGGATATTGATACCTTAGAGAGGGTTCAGAGAAGGGCTACTAAACTGGTTCATGGATTGCGGGATAAAACTTACCAGGAAAGGTTAAAGGATCTTAACATGTATAGCTTGGAGGAAAGACGAGACAGGGGGGATATGATAGAAACATTTAAATATATAAAGGGAATCAACACAGTAAAGGAGGAGACTATATTTAAAAGAAGAAAAACTACCACAACAAGAGGACATAGTCTTAAATTAGAGGGACAAAGGTTTAAAAATAATATCAGGAAGTATTACTTTACTGAGAGGGTAGTGGATGCATGGAATAGCCTTCCAGCTGAAGTGGTAGAGGTTAACACAGTAAAGGAGTTTAAGCATGCGTGGGATAGGCATAAGGCTATCCTAACTATAAGATAAGGCTAGGGACTAATGAAAGTATTTAGAAAATTGGGCAGACTAGATGGGCCGAATGGTTCTTATCTGCCGTCACATTCTATGTTTCTAGGTTTCTATGTCTCCATTACAAGAAAGCATTACACGCAAACCCAAAGAGGAAAACAAAATGGATCCATAAGATGGAAACCTTAAAGGGACACTAAAAGCACCTCAACAACTTTAGGTTAATACAGTGTTTTTGGTGATCTGCTTGATTCTCTGCCATTTATGAGTTAAATCACTTTGTTTATGCAACTCTAGGCACACCTCCCCTACATGTGACATACTCACTCTCCCTTCACATCCCTTCATTCTACATTATAAAGAAAGATTTAATGTTTATACTTCCTTCATTGCAGCGTGTGTTTAATTTAGAATTTCTTATCTCCTGCTCCTCTAATATAGGAGTCTCCTATACGTAATTAAAGTTCAATTAACCTCTTAAGGGCACAGCTTAAATAGTAAAAGGCCAGCATGACAAAAAAATTCTGTCACGTGTTATTAAGGGGTTAATAGAGCAGGAGATAAAGACTTCTAAGGTAAACACATTGTGCGGTCAGATCTGTTTAATAAAACATTTTGTTTTTGATGCTGGCTTTGCGAGTCAATGCATAGGGCTGCATAAACAGAAACAAAAGTGAGTTTGCAGGCACATCATCTATATAAACACTATACACTAAAGCTGCTTCTTTAAGCTAAAATTGTTTTGGTGCTTAAAGTATCCCTTAATTTCCCTATTTCAATACAGAATAGTGTCTTTATAGATTAGTTGTAATAACTAATCTTACTCTATTAATATGACCATGTTTTGAATTTCTTTTTGAATTTTTGCATCACTAATACTTTCCCTCTTGATTTATAGAAACACGTGGATGTACACTAGGATGTACCTATGAGCATCACTTGAATCCACATAGGCTGTAGTTTATGGTCTGTTTAAGACCTTTGTATATGAAATCTAATATATTTTTGCTACTTTAAGCTTACCTGTACCTGGTGCTTAACCAATACACCTATGGGATGTTTGTGAACCTTATCTACTTGTGCTATCTGCAGAATGTACTGGAGCCAGAAAAAGGTTATCATGTTATTTTGAATTTGAAGGCAGGCCTGGTCCCAGAGGCAGCTGCTGCTAATAAATCTAATTAAATCCATCTTCATGCTTTGAGGTTTAATGATTATGACAGTTTTGTAGTCTGATGAGGGAACATATACTTCCAAATATTAACAATTTGATATGAATCTGTTTATCAACAAAGAAAACTAATTTCCAGTTTTAAGCAGAGATATTATCTATGTGGTTGTTTAAGTTGCCAGAACCATAATTACAGGCATCCACTTAGAACAAGCTTTATCTATCTTTTGCCACAAACGCGGGCCTGTGGTTGATGTCTTAAATCTGTATCAGGGGTAGACTTGTGTACAACATGATTGTTCAGTTCTTCCAAACAAATAAAAAAAATATATATATATTTTGTTTGGGATGTCCGACAGCAATGCCAGGGTTAAGTTCAGCCGGAATTTGGTTGTAAAAAAACGGTTCAGATACCTAAACACCTCAGAGGTGCAAGGGTTGATCATGTAGCTGCTGGCCAGTGTTTGCTAGCCAGCCTTCATATTAAAATACAATAGAAATAAATGAATAAAGCCTATTGGTAGATGAGAGTTGAAATATCCCATATATCCCTTGTCCCCTTATCTGTGGCATGCAATGGATGGCGGCATGTATACTAAGCAGTGAGCAGCCAGCGGCTGGTCTCTGTAATTAATACACAAGCAATTTTATCTGTGAACTAGGAACTACTTGACTATGAGCAGCGGCGTACATACCGCTGACTCTTTAACGTTTTATCTTCCAGCAAGTTTTACTATTTGGATTCATACTTGGACTTATATTTGAACTTTCTTTTGCTTTTTATTTGTTTGTCCTCCTATATATATAAGGCTTTTATATATGTATATATATGTATATATATATTTATTTTATATATATATATATATATATTTATTTTATATATATATATATGTTATAACACATCTCTGTTTTTATAATTTCTAGCGCAACCTTTATCCCCCCTGTTTGACTCATCTCTGTTGTTTATAAGGCCTAATGTTTTAAGGTGTGTCGTCTACTGTGACGAAAATAACCTCGCCATTGGGTTTTGGAGGGGCCTGTTTGCCAGCCTTTTGC
>OW240915.1:196984946-196994946 GCA_933207985.1 Pelobates cultripes
GAGCTGCAAATGTACCTACGCGGCCCTGGAATAAACGTGAGTTTTAACCCTTTTTTAACTGGAGCCAAGGTGGTCGGCCACCTAAACAGCAGTTTTCATACTACAGTGTCAGGAATACATGATTGTGTGTATATATAGAGACCTAAAGACACTGTTTGTATAGTGGGTACAGTCTGCCTGTTTGTATGGGATGTAGTAGAAAATTGGGAAGACTAGATGGGCCATTGGTTTTTATCTGCCATCACATTCTATGTTTCTATGTTTCTAGTGTGTACAGTGGATGCAGTATTTAGATTGTTAGCTTGTTTGGGCAGGCCCTCTTCACCTTCAGTTCCTGTATGTTTTGCTAGAAGTGAATGCCTATTTTGTTTCCTGCTGTACATCACTGTGGAATATGGTGGCAGTATATAAAAAATTGTAATTGTGTGTGTAAAAATGCACAGTGTGTGTGCGTGTGTGCGCGTGTGTGTGCATGTGTCATGCATAGTGAGTGCATATGCCATGAGGGCAGCCCTGTTGTTATTTATTTATTTGTTATAGGGTGCCAATTTATAAATTATTATTTATTATATTCTTTTAAATGATGTGTATACACAACATATAGCCATATGAAGAGTTTGTCTACTCAAAGTTTGCTTTGCATGCTTAACCATGAGATAAACATTTTTATAATGTAACTCTTTACTAAGTACCTTTAAGTAGTAAGTACCTTTGGATGTTCATTAAGTTATTTACAGAAAAACTTTGAAATGGAATTTTATACCTTGAGATAATGCTCAGTGAATTGCTCTAATCCTCACAATTACATTTTTCTTACCAGTGGTTGTGCCAGTTAGATCACGAATTATGGTGCCAGTTAGAAACTCTTTATTCAGTATTTCGCAGTTTTCAGCAACATTTACCAGTTCTCAAATCAGACCATCAGTAACTGTGAGCTATCTCACATTGGATGTGTCTACCAACTCTACCAATGGGATTGCAACTACCTTATATTCTAAAATAGCTTGCGACTAAAGGGGACATTCATAGGTTTGTATACGATAGTGGTTAGGTATTGCTACAAAATATGTTATTGATAGAGGTAAGAAAAAAAAAAAGACAGCAGAAAATAATAGTTCTAATCAAAGAAGAAGATAAAGTAATTACTTTGTATGTGGCTCCTTTGTGTACTGTTAAATATGTTAGTAGGAGTCTTCAGGGAGCCACTGGAGATAATAAGTTAATGATCGTGAATGAATTTGTCTAATGGTCTTCACTCTTAAAGCACTTTGCAACACATGCTTCAGAGGAAGGGCACAGAACTGCGAGGAGGAATGCTGGCAGAATGAAACAAAACCATCTGCACAAGATGAAGAATTTGAGGGAACCTTATGGTTTTTCAGATAATAAATTAGGTAGTCTAGTTCGGTTCTATCAAACATCTATTTAAATAAAATCGTCATGATGAATTTTGTTATTAGCGTTAATATAGTTTTGCTTAATCAAGTGTTGGGTGCTATCAAAAATTATATTTTCCTCTTTTATAAAGTTAATAAGAGTGAAGTATTAAGATGTAAATAAAATGAGTACAATATTGTTCTAGCAGTGACTGTTATGTACAGGAATCAATACATGTATATTTACTATGGCAAATGTTGTTATGGATGAGTTCAGAGGTCAGAAAAGCTATTACAGTATCCCACTAACATCAAAAAAGGGCGATACAACCACAGACTTCTGGGTCTAAGACCTTCTGGTAAACTCAACGTAAAAATGAATTGAATATTGCTACCATAGAAAGAAAGAATTGTTAAAACAACTGCTTGACCACAAATACTGCATTAACCCTTTAGATACCATAAAGAGGAGTTAGCATCTTACAAAGTGCTGCTTTGTACATCCCCCAATCAGAAATAAAGATTGGTGAGAATGAGGCATTCAGAAAAGAACAATTAATTATTGGAGTTTACCCATGGAATGCAGACTAGATTCACACTGCTTGTATGCTTAAGAATACAATTCCCACAGTTACCTATTATATATTCTTAATTTGTGGTGTTTTTGAGTATGATACTGTGTGATATAGGATAATGTACAGTAATGTGTATGTATATAATATAATGTTTAGAAGCTATTTAAATATATTGGAATGCTCCTACATTATTTTTCAGTTGCTTAAATGATTTCTGCGTAGGTCATTAAATCATCTAACACAGTGATGTCCAAAAGGTAGATCACCAGATGTTGTAGAACTACAACTCTCTTGATATTTTACATACCTTTGGAATGCTTTTAGAATGACAAACCATCATGGAAGCTGTAGTTTTAAAACATCTAGGGATCTATCTTTTGGGCACCCCTGTTTTAACAGGCTCTAGAATGCCTCCATAAATGGCTTCACATCCAGCCTTACCACCAGCAGCTCCCATAGAATAAATCTGTCACTGGCTCCCAAGAAGCGTTGGGAGGGGAATTTTTAATACCAGTACCAATGGTTATGCTGCCATAATATTTGTTACCAACTTTTTAAAACAAATTTTGGTGGCAGTAAAATATTTAAATACTTGCAATATCTGTACTACACGGCTACCTATGTCTTACCTTCACTACTTCCTTGTCGATTTGGAATTTTCCACTTCAAGGATAAGAGAATGGCATAGGGCACAAAAGACTCTTATTTTATTGGATATATAGCTCTGAACATAGAAGATGTATATGCTATGACATCTTTAAACTGGCGCAATGCAATTTCAATTAATGTTGACTGCAGATCAGCACCATTTTAAATGCTGGTATGATTTCAGCACTAATTTACTACGATACCACCAAACAGGATGTGCACCAAACAGAAAGTACATCAAATAAACAGTGAATTTTGTTATATTGTTACTGAATGCCAAGCATGCATAGAAAGCACACAATTTATTTTTTTTAAATAATATTTTATTAGTATGGACAATATCTCCCCAGAATAATTGTCACCTACCCATAAATCCACCCCCATGAATGAGTTTAACCCCAAATCCCCATGTATACTATTGGGGCCATACAAGCTCTGTTTCTGCTGTTGGAAACAAATATGAATGTCAGTCACTGGCCAGCACCTGATTGTATTAACTTGAAATATAATATAGTAAACAAGACAGCATAAAAATCTATTACACCACTTATATTCTTATTAAAGAAAATTAAACCCAAAAAAATGAGCTACATCGTGTTTATTATTTAAAAGTATTCAGTTTCATTTTGTTTCCTTATTGTATTATTATTATTTTTTCAAGTGCTTAGATAAAAGAGCAAAATACTTCCAGATAATAAGAACATAAAAATGAATAAACTTGCAGACATTTTCATTCTAATTGAAATTAATGTAGCAAAACAATATGAAATATCCTAGCCATTCACATTTGCTCCTTCTGTCATGATGCAGTAGAGCAACCATCCACATGATCACTGGAAAATTAATTTCTTTTAGATTAGACCTCCATCTATACAGACATTTGTCAGTAATGTATATATACACACACATTTGAGGAATACTTACACATGATGTAGAATGAATGATCACTCAATGGAACTCTATCTGCTTTCAGAGACCAATTGCTTTCCTGATACCATATGCTCATTTTGTATTAAACACTTTGATTGAATGTTCTTACATTTCTTTAATTCAGATGACGAGTCTGATACCGTCAGGTATGTACTTTAGCTAGCTGATTTACAGATTTTTTTTGTCAGGTGATCAACTGTCCATTTCTAATTATACCCACCATGAGTGTCAATGTATTTTTATAGCGAAGAGGGGGCCAAGGAGACTCTAGCTTATACCTCCAGCAGGCAGCACATCCTGTCGCCTACTGGAGGTGTAAGTTGGATTCTCCTGTGCCCCCTCTTCACTATACTAGACAGCAGTGGCCCAGGGGCTTGTGGGGGAATATGTATATAATGTTGCTCGCTATGTATATGTACACAGTAGGAATATAGGTCCCGCCAGGCCCCTTACTGCTGTATTGGCTATACCACCCTGGTGGTGGCCCAGCTCTAATATTAATACTTTAATATTAGAGGTACAGCTTCAATAATTCGAAACACATGGCATGTATGTGACTGTTATATAGTGTGTTGCAGTTTTAGTAAATTGTATATCAAGTGCTAGTAGATTGTATACCAACAAATACTAAACAAATGTCAATGTAATCCAGGTACAGTGCATGTCAAGTGTATGGCAATGTAATCTAGGTGTCAATATAATTTATACCATGAAGGGCTTCCACAGACATTGTAATGCATTTCTCCTTAATAAACACTTCACTTCTGCAGTTTTATGTTAACATTTAAGGTTCAGGTTTTGGTTTAGACCTCGGTTTGGGGTTCCTTTAACCTTGAACCTTTTTTCCCAATGAAATACCTTTTTAATTGCAATTACTAAATAAAGTTTATGTGTTAAAAGCAAACATTAATTTGGACTTCATATAGTGAAGATGTTGTATTTAACCCCTTAACCCCTTAAGGACACATGACATGTATGGCATGTCATGATTCCCTTTTATTCCAGAAGTTTGGTCCTTAAGGGGTTAAAGGACCACTATAGTGCCAGGAAAACATACTCGTTTTCCTGGCACTATAGTGCCCTGAGGGTGCCCCCACCCTCAGGGTCCCCCTCCCGCCCGGCTCTGAAAGGGGGAAAGGGGTAAAAACTTACCTTTCTCCAGCGCTGGGCGGAAAGCTCTCCTCCTCCGATCCTCCTCTTCTCCTCCCATGCGGCTGAATGCGCACGCGCGGCAAGAGCTGCGCGCGCATTCAGCCAGTCACATAGAAAATCATTGGCTGATTTTCACAGTGAGAAGCACGCAAGCGCCTCTAGCGGCTGTCAGTGAGACAGCCACTAGAGGAATTGGGGGAAGGCTTAACCCATTCATAAACATAGCAGTTTCTCTGAAACTGCTATGTTTATAAAAGAATGGGTTAAGCCTAGCTGGACCTGGCACCCAGACCACTTCATTAAGCTGAAGTGGTCTGGGTGCCTAGAGTGGTCCTTTAAGGACTGAGCCAATTGTACAAGTTGTGAGCAAATCAAAATGTAAACAAAACCTTGAATTTGACCAAATGTCTGTTCAACCGTAATTCATCTCTTTCATATTAAATGCACCCACACTTATTATATATAATTTTGTTCAGAGGAAACAGGGCTTTCATGTCACATCAAATATATGTATATTAAAAATAATTTAATATGAATAAAATATAAAAAATGTGAGGAAATAAGAAATTTTTATTTTTTTAGTTCTGCATGGCATTTTAAATGTGAATGTCACAATACTGTTAGCTGTTACTGCAATAAAGTACACATATTTGTATTCAGCGATGTCTCACGGTTAAAACCGTACATCAATGTACAGGTTTTATGATGTTTTGGAAAGTTACAGGGTCAAATATAGCACATCATTTTTCAGTTTATACACATTGAAATTTGCCAGACTGGTTATGTTGCCTTTAAGACCAAATGGTAGCCCAGGAATGAAAATTACCCCCATGATGGCATACCATTTGCAAAAGTAGACAACCCAAGGTAATAGAAATCGGGTATGTCCAATCTTTTTAGTAGCCACTTAGTCACAAACACTAGTCAAATTTAGCGTTCATATTTGTCTGTGTGTGAAAAATGCAAAAAACGAAATTGAACGCTAATTTTGGCCAGTGTTTGTGACTAAGTGGCTACTAAAATAGCCTGGACATACCCCATTTGCAATACCTTGGGTTACCTACTTTTGCAAATGGTATGCCATCATGGGGGTAATTCTCATTCCTGGGCTACCATACGGTCTCAAAAGCAACATAACCAATCGGGCAAATTTCAATGTGGAAAAAAGGAAACTCAAGCCTTATATTTGACTCAGTAACTTTTGAAAACACCATAAAACCTGTACATGGGGGTACTGTTATACTTGGGAGACTTTGCCAAACACAAATATTAGTGTTTCAAAATAGAAAAACGTATCACAACAATTATATCGTCAGTAGAAGTACCGTTTGTGTGTGAAAAATGCAAAAAAAACGCATTTTTACTGACGATGTTATCATTGTGATATGTTCTACTATTTTTAAACACTAATATTTATTTTCTGCGAAGTCTCTCAAGTAAAACAGTACCCCCCATGTACAGCTCTTATGGTGTCCTAGAAAGTTACAAGGTAAAATATTTGGTTTGCGAGCCAAATTCTCTGGACTTTCAGCCTGGGTTGTCAGGCAGGTCTCTCAAATTGTAATTAATAAAATGACTTGATTATGTAAAAATATTATATAAATATATTTGTAGAATTTAAATATATATGTATATATATATATATATATATATATGTATAAACATGGCTCGCCCATTCCAAGAGGTCAGAAAAACCTGCCACATACGTAAATCAGAGGTTGCGTGATTATCTAAAGTGATACGTGAAGTGTCTGAGGTGAATTGTGGAAATAAAGATAGTAAATGAGAGATAAAGGATCTACCCTGTGGTATGATCCTCATGGCAAAATTGAGCGACCCCCAGCAGCGATTGAAGTTCCTTCCAGTTGCAATAACCTTGTAGTAGATAGTGTTCAATGCTTGCCAGGGTGCGCTCAATCTTATCCTGTGGGAGGCTAGCTTGCATATGGATAGAGTCCAATTGGATCCCCAGAAATTGCATGCTAGTGTCTGGGCCTAAGGTTTTGTGAGGAGAGACTGGGATAGTGAGGGATTCAAAAAGAGCCAACATGTGTGTAAGGCTACTTGGAGGGAGTGTGTTGTTTTCAATCATGAGGAAATCGTCTAGGTAGTGAATAACCGATGGACATCTACACACATTAAGTAACAACCAGCACAAAGATTCCGCAAACGTGTCAACTAACTGTGGATCATCTAACGTGGGTTGTAAATTGTCACATTCTAGTGTACCAGTTGGCAAGTGTACCAACCCGGTGTGAAACCCTTCA
The DNA here is from genome assembly GCA_933207985.1 of Pelobates cultripes. Classification (NCBI taxonomy): domain Eukaryota; kingdom Metazoa; phylum Chordata; class Amphibia; order Anura; family Pelobatidae; genus Pelobates; species Pelobates cultripes. The sequence continues at coordinate 196,991,895 of OW240915.1, forward strand.
GATAGTCCAGTGATAATGTAGTCAACGAAATAGTGTGATGGGTGTTGTCGTAACAGTGTAGCCAATAACGTGATGTTCACGCACGTGTGATACGGTTTAGGGAAAGCTTTATTTGGGCACATTGTCTTAGAATGAGCCCTGAAACAGTGGGAACGCACATGCATTAGCCTACAGGAGCTAAAACCACAATTCCCCGCATTAAAATTATTACAAATCTGTGATTTGCCTAGGAACACGATGTCCCTACCCAGTTTGTCCTCTAAGCTTCTGGTAGGTCTTTGGAAATTAGGGATAGATTGGCCCTGTTCCGTTTAAGCCGTATTAGGGCAGAAATTGGTGCTATGTGCTGTAGATGCACATGATGCACAAGCTGGGGGTCTGAGGCCTGCAAAGTGTCTGCAGAATAACTCAGTTTCCAATTTGCTCCAATTTACACTGAAATTGAACTGAGTCAGAGCTGCAGCCACTTTTGCAGAGAAGAAACGGTGGTAATCATAAAAAGCAGTACCACTGTATTTGTGCCCCAGATCCACCATCTTGTGCATATATACGTCTAACTCTTCTCTTTTTTCGTGATATACTGAGCCATAGACGTCCCTATAGATGCCAAAACCCAGTACAAATTCCGGGATGGACAGTTTGCCCTTAGAACCACAGGAATATCCCGGTATGCAAATGTCCTATTCTCCAGAACATCCTGGGAGGCAATAAGCAGTGAGACCAGGTTGATGTCCTTGCCTTCCAGAATGTTTTTTTTAAGGGGAGATGGGACGGCAACTGAGATCCACTAGGACTTTCCCCTAGCATTGGAGTTATCGGTAGTGGTGTTTAAGAGTCTAAACAATTCTGCTTTCCTAGCGGAAGCTGGGAAAGTGATGCAACGTCTTCTTAATTCTGCTGTGAGACGTGGGATGGTCCATGATCTCAGGGAAGACGGACTATTAACATAATTTCCAGGGCCAGGGGTACCAGGCCTAGCGTGCATGCTGGATAGTGACAGTTCTTCAGGGATATCAGGATTTTGCAACATAACTGAAAAATATTAAGTAACAATCATTATCCTATGATGAAGTGGACGGGTACTGGCGAGGTTAGCTAGATACCAAGCGGCGAAACAATTATGCTTTGTGAAGTGACAGATGAGTCCCTGCTAATTGCCAAGTGGCATGAGAGGCACTACCTATGCATTGGCCCGAGGGGAAAGTATGAGGCCACCGAAATGTTGTGGCGGGATGTTGGCCTCTCGTGACAAATTAAAGCATAAGATAGAATGGGAGTGACATGGGAGGCCCGCTCTATGCGACCATGTGAGGCGGCTAACTATGATTTGGCCTGAGGGGCGTATACCTCCGAGTATGAGGATGGGTGTTGGCCTCGCGGGACCACTAGCCTAATGATTAAGACCGGAAGGTATCTCCTACTTGGCTGTCTACCACCCTGAAAGCCAGTAACCACTCTAAACTACAGGCTAAAGGTACTGGTTCTAGTGACGTACCTGATAAGTTGAGTCAGGACGTGGAGTAATGTGGAGTGGATGAATTAGCCGGTTGTCAGTAGATACGTGCTGCGACCTATAGATATGAACATGATATGAGTATCTGTAAGTATAGGGTTTAGCTGGCCAGATCATGGGCCTGAAAAGTATAAGGCACCTACCAAAACCTATGAAGAGTCTAGTAAAATGAAAAAGATGATGACGGTATGTTGTGCTTTAAAAAGCAACCGTCTGGAAGTTCCAGTACCTAAGGAAAGTAACATGTTAAATACATAATAAGTGTCAACATATATCCCAGCCAATAACATAGAAAACTGTCAATTAAATCTCCAACCAACCTAAAAGAAATTAGTATTCTTGACACAGTTGTCAGAAATTCAAATGTTGTTATGCTCCGTATATAAGTAAATATTAGAAACGAAACCTGTGGGAAATAACATCAGAACAAGTATCAAACTAAAAAATCAAGTCTATCATACCTGTAATTCTTAATTCAAGACCATAACTTAATGCTGTAATATCCTATATTACCCATAGGGGCGTTATTCGTATGAAAATGCCAATCGTTGATTTACACAAGGATATAACTGCCGAACAATAACAAGCAATATATGTAGACACTGATCGTTTGACTGTTTTCCCCTATGTGCCGTTCGTTTAATTTTGGTCTGTACAACAACCGAAGGCAGTAGCTGGAATATATTGAAAACGAATGGTGGAATTCATGTAATGTGAGAAACGAACACGTGTGTGTGCTAGTGTGTTTTTAATGAATGATTGTGCTGAACGGCGTGCATGAAAAACAGTCAGCGTAGTTAGCCGAAAGCCGAAATGAAATGAACAGGGACCCCTGCCGTGAAAGCGAGTAGTGTATTGCGGCCGTTTTCTTACGGCAGGGGTTTAGACTTACGGTTTTGACCTATTGGCCAGGCTGAGACCGGGGTAGCTCGGACACCGGCGGGAGGATGTGTAGCGATGGGCTTGCAGCTCAAGAACCAGGAGTCCACGAGGGAGTACAGGTACAAGAAAATGGCGGACTGAACCAGAAGTAATCCTCACAGGCTTGCCAGACCATCAACGGTAAGGTGAGGAATCCAAGCCCCTCCCACAACTACAGGCCAAGGCCTTAACATATATAGATAGATTTTTTTAAAAATGCAATAATCCCCTGCACTCACGCTCAAAAAGTGACAATACCGGGCACATCACCAAGGCTCCAATAGACAGAAATCCACCAAGGAAGGCTGCTCTCTGGGTTTAAAAGAAAAAGTTATTGATACGATTTAAAAATAATGACCAACGTTTCTGTCCCCGCTCAGGACCTTCTTCAGGGTCAAAAATACAACAGGACACTCAGACAATGTACACAAAGTGACAGTATATACCATAATAATTAATAGAGAAACTCACTCAAGTGTTGCGCTGTCTCATCCCGCCAACGCCAAGTGAATTTCCGGGTGTGCGTGCGCATTGCTATGCGTGCTCCACCCCCCGTCAGGTCATTGTGCGTGTTGGCGTACAGGGCAGACGGAAGACCGATCACCAAGGCAACCTCAT
>OW240915.1:196999946-197172056 GCA_933207985.1 Pelobates cultripes
AGTCTGCATCCCTCACCTGAAGCAAAGCACATACTATTTCCTAGCTGTGCAAATGAAGTACCAAAGCTGAATACTGAATCCAAGTCATACTTAGGCCTTGATTTAATATTTTTGGATAAACTTTTAGATTTTTTTTTAATATTATAATATGAAAAAATATATATCATATACAAAAAATATCAAAACAATATATCATATTAAAAAAATAATAAAATTATATATATATACAGTATCTCACAAAAGTGAGTACACCCCTCACCTTTTTGAAACATTTTTATTATATCTTTTCATGTGACAACACTGAAGAAATGGCACTCTGCTACAATGTAAAGTAGTAAGTGTACAGCCTGTATGACAGTGTAAATTTGCTGTCCCCTCAAAATAACTCAACACACAGCCATTAATGTCTAAACCGTTGGCAACAAAAGTGAGTACACTGTTATACAGGCTGTACACTTACTACTTTACATTGAGTGTCATTTCTTCAGTGTTGTCACATGAAAAGATATAATAAAATATTTACAGAAATGTGAGGGGTGTACGCACTTTTGTGAGATACTGTATATACATATATATCAATTTACCAAAAAATAACAATATATTAAAAAATGATAATATTTTTTCCTAATATTAAATCATTCCAAAATCATCAATCCAAAAATATAAAATTATTTTTTATTTATTGATATTTTTTATATATTATATATAAAATATATACTGGTTTTAGTGTTATATATTTGCAAGAGCTAGAAATAAAGCCACTAGTGTATAATTATGCCACCCAATGTTTATCATTTATTGTATCTTTCTTTCTTTCTTTCTTTAGATGTGTGTTGGACCTTTCATAATTGTGATATAGAAAATGTAGAATGGCTGCAGAGAAGGAAGCAGCCATCTTAGCCTGTGTCTAGGTACCTAAATAATTAATAGCTTTCACTGTTCATGTATTCATAAAGTGATAATATTGGCATATTTAAATCTCTTAAACAGGCATTCAAAAAAAAAAGTTTGGGGGATGTTTTACACCAAGCATTCTCAGATAAGAGTAACTTAGGTTTTGCTAATTTAGAATCAGAGACTTCATTATAAATAACTTTCACTAAAATACACTAAAATACAGTAAAACATGGCTGCAGCATATAACTGACACAAAAAAAAAACACTAGCTTTTTTCATGAAAAACTTACACCAATAATTATTAAACCAGAAACTGTCCATAGTTTACCAGGAAAACACAAATATTGCTCCAAAATGACCAGATTACAAAATTCCATTTAGTCACTAATAGTGATGTCCCGAACGGTTCGCCACGAACGGTTCGCCACGGACTCATCATTGAGTAAACTTTGACCCTGTACCTTCAGCGAACCGTTCGGGACATCACTAGTCACTAATAATGACTGATTCTGGCTTACTTCTGATGTTGTCTGATTCATGAGTGAGTTATGCTGGTGACAAACGGGCTTTTCCAGCTAGAAACTCTCATCTTGATGACACGAGAGGCTGTTAGGATAAGGGCATAACATTGTTATTTTCTTATTATATCATCAAATGCCTTATCACTAGTGATGTCCTGAACGGTTCGCCGAAAGGTTCGCCACGAACAGTTCGCGAACGGTTCGCCACGAACAGTTCGCGAACGGTTCGCCACGAACGGTTTGCCACTAATGGTTCGCCACGGACTCATCATTGAGTAAACTTTGACCCTGTACCTCACAGTCAGCAGACACATTCCAGCCAATCAGCAGCAGACCCTCCCTCCCAGACCCTCCCACCTCCTGGACAGCTCACTAAGAATGCAGCTTCACAATGGATGCTGTCCAGGAGATGGGAGGGTCTGGGAGGGAGGGTCTGCTGCTGATTGGCTGGAATGTGTCTGCTGACTGTGAGGTACAGGGTCAAAGTTTACTCAATGATGAATCCATGGCGAACCGTTCGTGGCGAACCGTTCGCGAACCGTTTAGCGAACCGTTCGGGACATCACTACTTATCACTGTAAAAAAAGATTTAATATGTTATTGGGGGTGTTATGGTTGTTGACATGAAGTTTATAATGATGGTGTTTCCTGCAAACTGTGGAGAGTATACCTCATTTTAATGATTGCCTTTGATACATTTTTAAATGAAAGCAGGTTACACAAAGGAAAAAATGCTTTTGAAGTTTTGAAGGCAGTGGCGGATCCAGAAAATAATCTTGTTAGGGGCACTGGTAGATTATTTAAAGGAACAATCCAGGCACAATAACCATTACAGCTCTATGTAGTGGTTTCGGTGCATGAAGTGCCGGGGTGCCCTCCCAGAATAAGTAGTCAAACCATTTTAGAACAGTTTGACAACTTACCTGAAGTCTGCCAGGATAAGGGCATTAGTGTCTGTGAGTGTGTGTCTGTGTGTGAGTGGTGCAGTGTATGTGAGGGATACAGTGTGTGTGACGAGTGCGTGTGTGGAAGGGTAAAGTTTGAGTGTGTGTAAGGGGGCAGTGTGTGTCTGAGGGATGCAGCTAGTGTGTGTCTGAGGGATGCAGTGTGTGTGTGTGGTGGGGGTACAGTGTGTGAGTGTGGGGTACAGTGTGTGTGTATGGGGGGTACAGTGTGTGTCTGGGGGGTACATTTTGTGTGTGTGTGTGAGAGAGAGAGGTACAGTGTGTGTGGGGTACAGTGGGTGTTTGGGGGGTATAGTGTGTGTGGAGGGGTACAGTGTGTGTGGGGTGTACAGTGTGTGGGGTGGTATAGTGTTGTGGTGGGTACAGTGTGTGGGGGGGGTACAGTGTGTGTGTGGTCTTCTGTGTGATAGGGGTACAGTGTGTGGGGTAGGCAATATGTGGGGGGCAGTGTGTGAATGCGAACATTATTGTGGGGGGTGCAGATTAAAATAAATATAAATAAATGTGTATATATATATATATATATATATGTGTGTGTGTGTTTGTTTTTAAATTAAAATAAATATCCCCCCTCCTTTCTTTCCTTTCTTAGCCCAAGGAGGGGGGATGTTACTTCCATTCCCTGGTGGTCCTAGCGGGAAGTGAACTCTAGCCTGCAACTCAGGCTAGAGTTCACTCTTGCGAGATCTGAAGGGTTGCCACTGTAACCATGGCAATGCTCTGTTCTCGCAAGAGGAGGACCCAGAGGAGCCATAATTTCATTTAGGGCTGGATTTACAGGTGCCTGTAGGCACAGAATTTTAAGGTGCCTCTGCTACCCCCTCCCCCACCCCCCACCCCCCAAATATGCAGGTCAAAAACAATGTTAGTAGTGGTTTGGGTAAAGGGAAATTTAAATGGTTACTCCAACCACCATGACCACTTCTGGTTTTAGAAATGGTCATGGTGGTAGGAGTCTCTATGTGCAGAATTTCTGCTTGAAACGCTGTACATCCAGAAATACTAGCACTTTTGTGCCGGGGGCTTGTTGCATCCCGGGCACATGTAACGCTATTCTAGGCTGCCTAAAATTCTGTCTCTCGTCAGTGACAGTCATAATGAAATAACAAGCGTCTCTTTTGCATGCAGCATTTGTTTTTAATTTAAACTCCTTCTGCCATGCCTGACTCAGTATACCGTTATACCATTAATTTTGCTTTTTTTTTTTTTTTAATCTTCCTTCCCTCTGTCCACCCCCAATCTCTCCTTCCTTTTACCAATTCAGAGAGTGTGCATGCATTTGATTGGACCACGAGAGGACACTGGTGATGTCAGACAGAGGCTTAGTATCCAGCAAGGGGAGTTTTGCCCAGGGCTGCATTCCAGGTATGTTTACAGGCCAGCCCATTTTACAGGGAGAAACGGGAGGGAAAACAAGGATTACAGTATCCCTTTAAGGTTTGAGAAATGTTAATATTTAGATTGCATAGGAAGATAGAAGGACTAAAAGTTAGAGAGGGGTTTCAGTTTTAGGATTTTGGAGTTTAGGGTGAGAGTGGGGTTAATCTTTGTATTGGGATACATGGGGTTTAGTTTTTAAGATGAGTTAAACATAGGGATAGGATAAAGATGTTTTTTTTCAGGTTTAGACTTTGCATGTTTCAACTTTGAAATAATGAAAGAGTTTGTTTAGGTTTTAAGGGGTGGAGCTAAAGGGTCACTCCCCTGCCCAAATACTAACAAAAATATATCAAATCACTGTCTAGCGCATATATCTCGAGCCCATAACACCTCATCCAACATTGATTTTTTATCAGTTTCACCTGAGTTGGTGTCTAAAGTGGTACAGGCAAAAATACACACCATCATAATCTCACACCACGCACCAATGTACTTAATCTTAAGGACAGGTCATCCTCTTCCTTTCTCTCCACAGTGGAGATTCCAATGTTTTTCTGACAAACTTCCAAGGCAGTAATACGAGGCCTAATAATAGCTTATGTCTCTAATTACAAAAAACAATGGGACCAAAAATATGCTCAACTTAATACTGATTTAGCAAATGCCCATTTGGCATTAATGGTAGCATCAACTGATATAACAAAAAAAACAAGCATACATTAAAGCAAAACAATTTTAGTCTCTTTCTTCCTGGAAAAAAGCAAAAAAATTTTAGAATTCTCGAAAAATAACTTTTTCCAATGGGGGGACGGAATGCGAAAGCTTATTATACACTTAGCTCAGCCCAAACCTGGCCACCAGCACATAACATGTAGTGCCCAAGCTGACATGACACACACTACTGATCCAGTAGCGGTGAATACTGCGTTCCCTTCTCATTTCTCTAGCATCTTTGCCTCACAGCCAGATGACCCAGTTTTAGGAATGAAACTATTAAAGGAGGCAAACCAACTTAAAAAAAAATAAACAAAGAGAAATACTCAATGCCCCAACTGGGGAGAGGGAGATAGCATGGGCAATAAAATCAGGAAAGGCAGGTAAGGCTCAGGGTCTCGATGGATTTTCCATTATAACATTCCGAAAGGGCAAGTTACCAGCACTTTAACATATCTCTTCAATGCTGCCTACATAGATAAAAAATCAGTACAACCCTTTACACCATGTAGAACAATTTTAATATTGAAACCTGATAAAGACCCAACCCTAATGGCCTCCTACAGACCTATCACACTTTCAAATAATGATTTCAAAATGCTCACTAAGATATTAGACAATATTTTGAAATACCGCTTTTTTGGAATATCATTTTACAATCTCATGAAAAATTTGTACTCCAAACAATCCAAAAATCAATACGAACGGCCTAGAATAAAATGAATTCATAACCATGAGAGGGGTGAAGCAAGGCTGCTAATTATCACCTATTCTCTTGAAATAGGCAACAGACCCACTCATAAGATACATCCACTCTTTGAACATTAAGGGAATTCAATAGGTCCCACACACTTTAAAACTTAAGGACTTTGCAGATGACCTGTTACTTAATCTCTCAGATCCCGACACATCCCTTCCAAATACAATTGCCTTTTTTGAGCGATTTAGCCAGATCACAGTTTTTTTAAATTAATTGGCCCAAATCAGCTGCACTAAGATTGAGACTAGGTCCACCAATACAACTAAGGTCACAGACCACTTTAACGTGGACAACTTCAAACATTAAATATCTGGGAGTTTTCATCACCCCAAAAATATCCACTAAATATCTGATTCATGTAAGATCACTGTTAATTGTGGTAAGAGATCTTCTTGCCATGTGAGAATACCCTCACCCTTAATTTTATCCAGGAGAAATACTCTTTTAAAATCAGTCATATTGCCCAAACTCCTCTACCCTCCACAGACTATCCTCATCCTGCTCTCACGTTCAGATGAGAAACTCCTAAACCAACTCTTCTCTAAATTTCTTTGGCAACAAAAAACATCCACGAATAGCAATGCACAAGCTTTCCCAAACTAGATTCAACCTGCTTTAAACCAGCCTCTAGAGGCTGTCTCCCTGACAGCCACTAGAGGCCTCTTCCTCGATTCTCAGTGAGTAAATCGCACTGAAATGACGCTAGACGTCCTCACAGAGTCCAGCGTCAAATAAAATCCTCATAGCAGCAAAGCATTGAGTACTGCTTTCCTATGGGGGGGTTTGAATGTGTGTGCGCCACTGGCCGCACATGCACATTTGGCTCCACTGGGGAGCTGACGTCGGCAGGGGGAGGAGAGGTCACCAGTGCGGAAGGAGCCCGGTGCTGGATTAAGATAAGTGGCTGAAGGGGTTTTAACCCCTTCAGCCTAGAGGGAGGGGGGGACCTATTAACCATACAGTGCCAGGAAAACAGGTTTGTTTTCCTGGCACTATAGGATCCCTTTAAGTATGAAAACGTAAGAGGGATATATGGAAACAAAACTTATGTGGGCTAGCTGAAATGAAATTAGATAAGGTAATGCTGACTTTGGTCTCTCTAACACTTTCTTCTACACTCACTATATCCACCTTTTCTCTGTCTCAGACTGTATACCAGGAGCTTCTGCCTGCTAGTAAGAAGGTAAGGAGACAAGTGGACATGTGAGTGCTAGAGGATACTTGTGCCAACAGCATCCTGAGCTTGGCATAAATGCATCTAATGATGCGCTTGCATGGATGCCAGGACCTTCCCCAGATCACCTCAGCGTTCCAGGTGCGAAAATCAGCCACAGCGCCTGAGGGAGCACCAAGAGACATCATTGCCATAAACTGAGACGTAGCAGTGAGGTCAGTGATTATGAACCACTCAAGGGCACTGGGGACGATACGCCACGAAGGCCATACAGTAGCCATATATGCCGACATCCCGTTCTCAGTCCTGGCAGAAAAACGGAAACTGGCACAGGTAGCCAGGAGAGTCAGGGACAGTTCAGTCACGTACCGGTAGGGAATGGAGAGCTCCCTCCTAGCTGACAAGGGGGGTGAGAGCCTCCAGCTGACCTCATCAGATGACTTTCCTAAATGCCTTGGGACTATCCACCCCGATGCAAGCAGAGACCCCCCACATCATCTCACAGAAACGAGATTGCTGACTACTACAAACAAAGACCCCAAAAACTACTGAAGAGTACTGCCAAGTGACAGAGTTTCACCCAGAGTCACTCTACTAACACATACCTAGCAGTCCGCACAACACCAGTTGCCACCAGCACTGTTATCATATAACCCATTTTATGTTCACTTTATGTTTATCTTATGTTAGCTTGATAAGCCTTATTCTATTCTCAGTTCCCTCCACAATGAGCACTGTGACGAACCCTGAAGTGGTAGCTAGGGGTTCGTCGGTTTTTACCCAAACGGCTATGAGCAAGAGTAATTATAGCTCGCCGTTCGGATCTCCATTCGTCTAATATTCCAGAGTAGATGAAGCGTTCAAGCAGAATTTCCCCAAAGCAGTAATCAGGTACCCAAACATCAGCCGAAACATAATGAAGGGTGTAACAGGAATCAAATTTTACTGTGCCACACTGGCTTTTCTGTGATTCTCCAGTGATTCTCCAGGCTAGAGAAACACCCCCTGGACCTGGTGGAAAACAGGGACAAAACTTAGTACAACCAATAACAATACAGGGACAAACATTGACACTCCCAGTACAAACAGTTAATTCCCTCCTCATTGCCTGGAGATACTTGGGTCAAATAAAGTAATAACTTAATTATCTCACCCAGATCGGTTCAGGGGTTTTCAAATTTCATGGAAGTCCCATTTGACCGACCACACACGAGGCTCCTGCCCAGAACAGTTCCATGTGTTTAGGCTGTGCAGTCGGTCTATTTCGTTAAGTCATAAAACCAAACAAATGCACGAATGGATCCCTCTGGCTCTTAGCAGCGATTGTTCCACTGGTTCGTGGGAACCAGACTACCGAACAGCGCTCTCCTAGCTGTTCGGGAAAAGGAAGCAGGCATTCGTTAATTTGACCGGTGTTTCTGGAAGTCGAGTGTCCGATTTTAGTTCAAGACAACCAAGTCCCGCTGCCTCTTTTCGTGCAAACAAGATGGCCGCCGTTTTCTCTTCTAAATGGCATTCAGCTATACGACCACACATAGAGAGCGCTTAATTGAAGGTTTCCTTTAGTAATAATGAGCCAGATGGGTGGTCGGTCGTTCAGTAGTTTGAAAACTACTGAACAAATAAACGAAATATAAACAAAAATCCGAAATATTACATGAACAAAGTTAGAAAATGCTGATTTTCTCACAAGCACAATGAGCTATATTATGTTCTGTAATTGTAGAATGACAGCTCACACAATACCCAGGGACAGCGCACACTATGTATCTATGTAACACTATGTATAATGAAAAAGTTGCACAATCCATATATATAAAAAGAAAATTGAAAAATAAAAAAGATATGATAACTTAGGAATACTTAAAGAAAAAAGTTGACGTGTAGTCAACTTATGGAGAGACGTGGGTGAAATTAAGGTATACCAAAGAAATTATATAGTGAACAAGATATAGACTGAGTGGTTTAATGTTTAAATGTTACCACCAGTGCCTATAGTGGAGCGCTAAAGGAATAAGCACTTACTAGTAGCTAGGCATAAATAGACAATATGCAGTGTAGTATATTAGTAAAAAACTGGTGTGTAAAATATTATAAATTACACACTCACATGGGACAGAGATAGATATGGACAGGCTCAAATCACATAGGCAGATGTGTTCTCTGGGGACACTGACCCTCTTCTTTCATTTCAATAGTACTCAGAAAGAAAGCAAACTAAATGGAAGCAACAACTTCTGGCAAAGTACAGTGTGACAGGGTATAATATATAGGTGCAAATAATATGTCCTGCTCACCTTGTTCAGAGCTCTTACATCCTGGCTCAGGGAGAAAGGAAGATGCAAAGTTGGATTTCACCAGGCCTTAGTGCAAATTGCAAGAAACATTTAAGTGTTAAAAAAAAATTAAGACAATACAAATCACAAAAAATAATATATTCACTGAATCCTCAGTTGCTCCAAAACATCCGAGACGCGTTTCGCCACGTCCTGTTGCTTTCTCAATCGGTATCTGCTGGCTTCCCTGTTAGCCATTTAAATCCATGTTCGATCTAATTGGCTAGCTCGCTCGCAATTGTTCACTATATATTTTTATGTGAAGTCAAGGAGATACTCACATTGTGTGATAGCTTCTATATTCTTACATTATATTTCTATCTTAAAGCACACTTTTAGCACAGATAACTTTGTATTTTTGATACCAAAGAAATTGTTTAATATGTATTGCTTTTAGTAATTATCTCAACGCTATTGAAATTAAATTTTTAGTCAGAGACCTACACAAATAGAAACTTCAAATGACAATACTTTCACCTACAGACCAAAGCTCCATAGTAGAAGAAGCGTAATTTTCCGTCATTGCAGGTGTCAGATGTACCAATCCCCCATCCCACCCATGTATGGGAGTAGCTAAAACTTGGAAACTTCACCTAAGTAAATATTGTTTATTTTTGGGTGCTGTCAGGATTTCTAGATTAAATATTTTGTACTGACTTCAGTGGTTAAGCATGCCTCAACACATGTAGCATTTAACCCAGTGTTTATTTTTATATATTTTACTATTTTAATGTGGAGCTGGCTAGCTGCCACATAATTAAGCCTTCCACTGCCGAGGGTTTTAACTATTTGCCTGCTGGCTTCTAGTGCTGCCAGGCAAATAGTACTTACAATTATCATTCTCATGCATAAAAGCAAGTAATTGATCGTTTGTGAATGTGCGTCCTGCCAAATTAAAACTGGTGCTTTGTGAATCTTACATATCCAATACATTGTATACTAGAGGCAGATCTCTAATTAGGCGGTTTAGGCGGCCGCCTAAGGCCTCGCACTGTCTCGGGCCTCGCGGCTGCCTTAACCACCTTAGGGCAGACTAATGTGTCGCTTCCTCGGTCACTGACCCAACACCAGGAGGGGGCCCAGCGGCTTGCTCAGTATGCCGCCGGGTGCGAGGCCCCTCCAGTCTGTCCGGCCGGAAAGCGCCAATTGCAGAACCGCAGACCATGTGTCTCGCAAGATCTGGCCAATAAGAGCGTTGCAGCGGGTTACCACGGCAATGCTCTGACCGGGCCTCGCGAGATACATGGTCTGCAGATATGCACACTGCGGAGCTGCAGATCAGCTATCCTGGCCAACGGACCACCAGGGAGAGAAACAAAGTATTTCTCACCCCAGCTTTCCTCCCAGTCCCCCCCCTTTCACACACCTTCACCACCTCCCAATATCCCCCCTCTCACCCAGTGTCTCCCTCTTTCATACTATTACCCCCTCCCTCCCAGTATCCCCAATCTTTAATACTATTACTGCCCTCGTTCTCAGTATTCCTCTTCCCTAACACTATCACCCTTATCACTCCCAGTATCCCCCCTTCCACAACATCACCCCCTCCCTCCCAGTATCAGCCCTCCCTCACACCGACCTTCACCCCCTCCCAGTATCCCTCCTTTTTCAATCTATCACGCCCTCCCTCCCAGTATCCCACCCTTTCATACTGTCAACACCCTCCCTTCCAGTATCCCCCCTCCCTAACACTATTACCCCCTCCCTCCCAGTAGCCCCCTTCCACACCATCACCCCCTCCCTCCCAGCTTTCTACCCTCCCACACCCTCAGCCCCTTCCCAATAACCCCTTTCACACTATCACCCCCACCCTCCCAGTATCCCCCTCTTTCATACTATCACCCCCCTCCCTCCCACTCTCCCCCTCTTTAAAACTATCACCCCTCTCCCTCCCAGTATACCCCTTCCCTCACACCTTCACACCCTCCCAGTATCTCCCCTCTTTTACTCTATCACCTCTCCCTCCCAGTCAGGGCCAGACAGGGCAGCGGCACCTGGGGGCTGCAGAACTCTAACTCCCTATAGAGAGGGAGCCCTGCAGCTGTTTTTAATAATATTGTGGCCACCGGGTGGCCCGGTCTGGTGGCACACTCTGAGGAGGTTACTTACCTTGCGGCCTGCGGCCACATCTCATGATAGGTACAGCTGTCAGCACAGGAGGACTGAGGGAGGGGGCAGAGCTAACTACCATGCTCCATCGCGGTTCCCGCAATTCCCAGCACACCCACATCATAGAGTAGTGATTAGGTCAGCAGGGACACAGAAATAGAGGGGCAATAGAAACACAAATAGAGACACAGGGGATAGGGGACAAAGAGAGGGGTAATAGAGAGACACAGGGGATGGTGGGGCACAGAGACAGAGAGGTAATTGAGAGACACAGAGGATGGGGAGACAAAGAGAAGGGTAATAGAGAGACACAGGGAGAGGGGGGATACAGAGACAGATGGAGTAATAGAGAGATACCAGGGAAGGGGGGACAAAGAGACAGAGGGGTAATAGAGAGACAGGGGATGGGGGACAAAGAGAGAGAGGAGTAATAGAGAGACACAGGGAAGGGGACAAAGAGACAGAGGGGTAATAGAGACACAGGGGAAGGGGAACAAAGAGACAGAGGGGTAATAGAGAGACACAGGGAAGGGGGACAAAAGAGACAGAGGGTAATAGAGGGACACACAGGGGGACAAAAGACAGAGGGGTAATAGAGAGACACCAGGAAGGGGGGACAAAGAGACAGAGGGGTGAGAGAGACACACAGGGAAGGGGACAAAGAGACAGAGGGTTAAAAGAGAGACACAAGGGAAGGGGGGACAAAGAGAGGGGTAAGAGAGAGACACAGGGAGTAGATGGGGAAGAGACACAGGGAGAAAATGGGGAAGAGAAACACAGGGAGGAGAGGGGAGAAAGAGACACACAGAAGGTTTGTTGGGGACAAAGAGACATACAGAGGGGAAGGGGGAAAAAGTGACACACAAGGTTTGTCAGAGGCAATGCTGGGCTGGGGGAAAAAGAGACATAGTGGCTGGGAGAGAAAGAGGCACACGTCTGGAGTTAGAAAAAGACACACAGATGGGATTTGGAAGGGTAAAAAGAGACAAAGGGGCTGGGGCTAAGACATACATAAAAGGGGCTGGGGGAAAGAGATATACAGAGGCTGGAGAAGGGTAAAAAGAAACACACAGGGGCTGAGATGAAGTAAAAGATACACAAGGGGAGCTAAAAGAGAATTACAAGGGTGGTTGTAAGAGACAAAAAGGAGACAAGATCCACTAAACGAGGTAAAAAAAATATCAAAGGAGGGAATAAGAAACACACACAAAAGGAAAGATATTCATAAGGGAGTTAAAAGAAACTCAAGAGAAGATGAATTTTTTTGTGTGTTTGGGGGCGGATGTATTTTCGCTTATGTTCTGCTTTCCGTAACTCAAAGTTTTCAAAGGTGCCGAAGAGCTAATTGACAGGTGGGAGAAAAATCTCTTATTAAATAGATTTTCCTTCCAATATATGTATTTTGCTAGCAAACTTGCTAACACAATGTACAGATAGACGTAATTGATGTGATCCTGACAGTAATACACATATATATATATATGCATGTATATTGATGTGTGTATAAGTAACATATATAATTATGCCTATAATATTTACACATATATTAATATACATTTATATATGCATAATACACACATAACTGCAGACATTTACCATTTCAGTCCCATTACTAAAATGTCCTTAATATGTCAAACTAGTTGTACGGAAACATTGATTACATGCAAATGTACGTCCCCTTAAAATAAAGGCGCTCTCTTGCTTATTTAGAAGCCCGATATGCTTTCTTTCGTTGGAGTAATAGTCTTTCGTTGGAGTCAATTTTAAGTTATCTTTTCACCCTCTATATCAGCATACTATGCTGGCGCAACGCATTATTGGGCTGGTATAGAATTTTTTCCAGGGCTGCTTTTAGTTCCCAGTCTGACCCTGCTCCCAGTATCCCCCCTCTTACAAACTATGACCCTCCCAGTATTCTCCCTCCCTCACACCTTTAACCTCCTGCCTCCCAGTATCCCCACTCTTTCACACTATCATCCCCTCTCTCCCAGTACCCCCGTCTTTCACACTATCATCCACCTCCCTCCCAGTGTTTCCCTCCCTCACACTATCACCTCCCAGTATCCCACCTAACACTATCACCCCCTCCCTCCCAGTGTTCCCCTTTCCTCACACCTTCACCCCCCTCCCTCCCAGTATTCCTCCTCTTTCACACTATCACCCACCTCCCTCCCAGTATCCCCCCTCTTTCCCACTATCACCCTCCTCCCTCCCAATGTCCCCCTCCCTCACACTAATACCCCCCTCCCAATGTTCACCTTCTTCACACTATCACACCCCTCCCTCCCAGTATCCCCTCACACTATACCCCTCTCCCAGTATCTACCCCTAACACTATCACCCACTCCCTCCCAGTATCCCACACTCTCAATATTATCCCCCTCCCTCCCAGTATCCTCTCTCTTTCCCACTATCACCATGCTCCTTCCCAATGTTCCCCTCCCTCACACTATCACCCCCTCCATCCCAGTATCCCCTCTCACACTATCACTCCCTCCCTCCCAGTATCTACCCCTAACACTATCACCAACTCACAGGATTACCCCCTCACAGTATTACTCCCCTCATTCACACCATCACCCCATCCCTCCTTGTATCCCCTCTCACATTATTATCCCTCCCTCTCAGTATCCCCCTTCAAAGTACTACCCTCTCCCTCCCAGTATCCCCCCTACTCTATTACCCCTCCCTCACAGTATTCCCCCCTCACAGTATTACCACGCCCACAGTATTACCCCCCTCCCTCACAGTATCACAATTCTGACAATTCTGTCACACTCACCTTTTCTCACTCTGTCACACTCTCCCCACAGTCACCATCTGAAGACATACATCATACATACTTTATTATTTGGTAAATGATTTTTAAAAGCTTTTTTGCTGAAACTAAATTTTCAGTTTTTGTTTCCAATAACCCCTTTACACTAGTACTTATGTATACACCACTAGCAGGCTATGCAACCATACCCCACAATTGTGTATAAATGATTGTCATATTTCAAATTAAATGTATTTATTTCAAATTAATTTTGTTTGCAAATTATGCTACAACTACAGCCAGAGAGCCCACAATGCAGGAGCACAGGAAGCCACTACACTGTAAGCTTCTGAACAATGAATGCAGAGACTAACTTTCTGTATCCAGCGCTGCAAGCCCGCCTTTCAAAACTTATACACACAAGATGCAACCCTATTTTTTCACTTTGGGTATTAGTAGGGCCTCATGTCTGAGTTTCACTTAAGGCCTCATAAAGTCTAGAGCTGCATCTGTTGTATACTATTCGAATGCGAAATTAGAAAAAAAAAAATTAGAAGTCGGTCAGCCCAAGTTAATCTTCAGCAAGCAAGCCCAGATACATCTCATATCTTCATTTTAATATGGATAGCGATTGCTGCGGAATCGATCAAGCCAACTGAATTCCAGCTGTATTTGGCTTTAATAAAATAGAGAAATGCCATTGCAGTCAGAATTGGGTAATTTTCAGAAGATGTAGTCCATCCTGTAGCCCTGAGAGTATAATGTTAGATTACTGTTTGCACCAATTGCATGTTGTTATGCAAGTTGTAGTCTAGCTATGTTGATGCATTGTTTACCTTTATCACAGGTTTAGCTTAAAGGGATACTATAGTCACCATAACAGCTTTAGCTTAATGAAGCAGTTTGGGTGAATAGATCATGCCTCTGTAGTTTTACTGCTCAATTCACTGCCATTTAGGAGTTACATCACTTTTGTTTCTGTTTATGAATGCCTAGCCCCACCTCCCCTGGCTGTGATTGACACAGCTTGCATGAAAACAAAATAGTTTCATTTTCATTCCAATGTAACTAACTTTAAAAGTTTTTATCTCCTGCTTTGTAAATTGAACTTTAAAGGACCACTCTAGGCACCCAGACCACTTCAGCTTAATGAAGTGGTCTGGGTGCCAGGTCCCGCTAGGGTTAACCCATTTTTTCATAAACATAGCAGTTTCAGAGAAACTGCTATGTTTATGAATGGGTTAGGCCTTCCCCTATTTCCTCTAGTGGCTGTCTCATTGACAGCCACTAGAGGCACTTGCGTGCTTCTCACTGTGATTTTCACAGTGAGAGCACGCCAGCATCCATAGGAAAACATTATTATCCCTCCCTCTATGTGACCGGCTGAATGTGTGCGCAGCTCTTGCCGCACGTGCGCATTCAGCCGACAGGGAGGAGAAGAGGAGGATCGGAGGAGGAGAGCTCCCCGCCCGGTGCTGGAAAAAGGTAAGTTTTAACCCCTTTCCCCTTTCCAGAGCCGGGCAGGAGGGGGACCCTGAGGGTGGGGGCACCCTCAGGGCACTATTGTGCCAGGAAAACGAGTATGTTTTCCTTGCACTACAGTGGTCCTTTAATTACATACAAGAGGCTCTTGCTGGGTCTAGCAAGCTATTAACAGAGCAGGAAATAAGCAATTATAAGTTAAACAAAATTTAAAATAAAGGAAATGTAAACATTACATGACTCTTTATGGGAAGTGTTTAGGAAGGCTGTGCAAGTCACATGAAGAGAGTTGTGACTAGGGTTGTAAAAACAAAGTTATTTAACTCCTAAATGACAGAGAATTGAGCAGTGAGACAGCAGGGCCATGATCTATACACCAAAACTGCTTCATTAAGATAAAGCTGTTCTTCTGACTATAGTGTCCCTTTATATATGTATCAATTGATTAACAAAAAATAAATTTATTTGCAAAGCAACCTGCAAATATACAATTGAGCTCTCATTGGTTGCTTTTTATAAATAACATCTGCAAGTACAGTATACTCAAATTGACATGTTATCAAATCATTACATAATATTTAATATTCCTACGTAATGTTCAATTCAGAATATGAGCAAAAATCATTTTTTTTTAATACCAATAAAACATACAGTATATTTACATGACATGCAGTTTCTACTAAACTATTTTTATAAGACATTAATTCAAATATATGTGGCATTGGAATAATGCGCTCTTTTACTTTTTCTGACATGAATGTTGCAAAGTTCTTTGATCACTGGAGTACAATAAATCTTCTTTTATTTAACTTTCGCTTACATGTTAAATTAGCGCTGAAACATTTACATTAGCAAACAAACAAATAAAAAGAAATCGCTAATTTGCTGCAGGAGGCCGTAGTGTGCTCATACATCCTAAGAGGCAATGCAAAATTCTTAGATTAGACTTGAACATTAGCTTTAGGATGACAGAGTTTTAATGGATTACTATGAGCCCATCTGTTTCCCCAATAAACACAAAGGCTGCTAGATTTTTTAACACTCACCACTGTCACTGTAAACATTAATTGCTACACATATTTACTTGCTGTCTCTGTTGGCAGATGCCATTACTCCCGCCTCATCTAATCTCTTACATGAGTCTTCTTCTCTACCCTTTTCATTTTGATTTTGTTGTAGTATTAATGCCTTTTGCTTGTGATTTATATCATTACTAAATCTTAAATTGCCATTGTAGAGTTGAATTTATGGATATTTTATTGCATGACTATGAGATTATTGGCATCTTAAATCTGAAAACGAAGTCCCCAGTTTTTAGTTGAATAGTCCATCATACTGTTTTATTAAATGTTACTGCTAGAATTGAAAAGATGCATCAGAATTGTAGTCAGAGGAAAGAGCAGACTTTCAGGAATAATAATATAAAAGGCCAGACTGTTTCATTCTTTAAATAGCAATCTTCCTAGACCATAGTTCTGCCGTGCATAAAGTTCTGCAGTGTAGTATTCCAATGAAAGCACAGATTTAATTGTGTGTAAACTTGATAGCTGGGTGATTTGATGGTTAAATTATTACTGTGCTATATAAAAAAATTCCCAGATTTTACTATTAACATGACGTAAAGTCATGATTTTATTCAAGACACAGAGGCGAGTATTATGCATATCTCTTTCTTTATTACTCTCAGCAGCAAAGAACAGAGATGAATAAATAACTGAAATGAACAAAAAAACAGTACAGTGCCCAAGCAACCAATCATCTAACACAGAAAGTGACTATAACAGGCTTGAGGCACCCACAATCCCCCTCTTTCTTGCGGATAACGAAGAACAGTACGTAGGAAACCAAACTTCAGCTAACGTAGCCAACAGCATCGCCAACATGGAAAAACCCAAGAAATTCAGGCTAAAAAGGAGACATAGAAGAAAAATATGGTAACTTCTGGACTCCAAACGGTATGCGTACATAAACATAGAAGCAATCAATCTAAATATAACCAGTCACCTATCACTGTGGAACATTCTAATAGGCATAACGGAAGCAAATTATTCACCAATACATACAATGTCAGAAAAGGAAAACATATTAAATCTCCAAGGAGAATACTTACCGATCCATAACCACACCGACACCACACCCTTCCACAACTGGGAGAGTGGGTGGGAATAAAACTCGCCTCTGTGTCTTTAATAAAATCATGACTTTACGTCATGTTAATAGTAAAATCTGGGAATTTTATTAAAGACACGGAGGCTCCTATTATGCAAATTCAAAGCTTAGAAACCACCTGAGATGCAAAATGATCGATCGGCCTGGAATAGAAATCAGAAAAGTCGATTCCCGTGACCAATCAGCCGCTCGTAAGATATCTTCCAAGCGACAACCAAGCATAGAGACTCTAGAAGCTATAGCTCGGCAGACCGAATGGGGAGTAAAGATAAACGTGTTAATTACAGCCAACAAAACCTTTGAAGCCGACTTCATCCTTCTGGAAATGTTAAAGGAGATGCCCCCTGAGGTAAACGTGACGGCATTCCAGTCTAGTGCTCTGACATCCAACACCCGTGCATGAAATCAAGCATAAGAACATAGCCACCTTAGCTGACAGTTGTCTCAGCATCCAATCTAGAGTCGGATACCATGATGACAGAAAACTTTAGAACTACATTTACGTCCCAAAAGGCAACAGATCTAGCTCTAGGTGGTCTATAAAGGTGAATCCCCTTAAGCAGACGACACACGAAAGGGTGTCTACCTACAGGTGACCCACCCCAACCATGATGTCCAGCTGAAAAGGCCGAACGATCCAGGTTGATGGTGTGCTACGCCTTCCCTGACTCAAACCTACTAGTCGAGAATTCCAGAATCATATGCCGAGGTGCAGATACGGAATCCCTAGTGTATTCCACGCCCCAACTGGACCAATTCGTCAGGCGGACCAGTGTGCCGATCGAGTGCCTGGTGCCCATGCATTGTCTAGGAGATTGAGAGTTGACTGCGTAAATCAAGGGCGGTATGCAGAAGGGGGTAAGGGCGCGCATGCAGGAGCCACGCGGCAATGAATAGCCAAATAACAGCAAGGAATGGCAATGAATAGCCAAATAACAGCAAGAAACCAAACATGAGCAAAATAACACTTAAAAACATCACAACAAGCAGAGTCTAACAGAGCACAATAAAGTGGTACTTAACTGGTCTGAGAGCAGCAAAGAAAGAGGGGGATTGGGGGTGCCTCAAGCCTGTTATAGTCACTTCCTGTGTTAGATGATTGGTTGCTTAGGCACTGTACTGTTTTTTGTTCATTTCAGTTATTTATTCATCTTTGTTCTTTGCTGCTGAGAGTAATAAAGAAAGAGATATGCATAATAGGAGCCTCCGTGTCTTTAATAAAATTAGTTAACACTGAGCTCACTAAAGTCATATGTTGGACACGTTTGCTGTTAACCTCTTATAATGTTTTGAAGCCATATATAGTTTTACCTTTTGTTACATGGAATTAGAACTCGTATATTTTTTTATCATTCAAACTGAGGTTGTATTGTAATAGAAAACTTGACTTTGAGACCAATGAAAAACGAAGAACTGATCTGAAACACCAATAAAAAAGAGCAGAGTGTACAAGATTGTGGTAGAAAAAATTAAATACTCAAAAAGCTCAAAATTGTTGAAAACAGTACATGAAATAAAACAGAAAAAATATACATAGTCTAGAAAACCCAATGTTTTGTGTTCCATACCATGTTTTGTATACCTAAAAAGCTACTAGATGCAAACCAACAATCTGGCTCTGATACAATCACATGATCTTCCTGATCTAGTTTTATATAAAACTTTCAGCATAAAGGCAGCCAGTGAAAGATGTGGAGAATAGAGAAATGATATAGTGTAAGTCCATAAGAGACATTGAAAACATATATTGTATCTTATGTAGTAAAAATCACTGTCTCACACGGGTAGAGGGAAAAGTAGCTTCCATTTCCTAAAGGTTACATTATATGCTGTAATGGCAGTCACTCTTACTCCAGTTCCGACAGATGCTGCACATATCACGCTTTCTCAGATCGCAACCGTCATTTGATTGTATTCCTAGATTATAGCTGGGATTAACAAAATGAATGCAACTCCAAGTATTTACTCCAACAACAGTGTTAAGGTATATACATGCAAGGATCTAAGTGGCTGCTGACTTATATACGCATGCTCTTGTGTGTTTTCAACAAATGGTCAAGATGTAGATAGCTACACTACCATGATACAATGCCACATAAAGAACGCTTACACAGAGACCTCACCTGGTTCGAGGGCCTCTGTGACAATGGCAGCACACTTGACCATGCTATATCAGCCCTCTACCAACACCTACTTATCGGAGACACGACCCAGGCTTCTACCTTCCGTCGCCAATGGGAAGGACAACTTCGAAAGACGCTCACACCTTCACAATGGGATTTGGCATTGCTATGGCAACAAAAAAGCTCTATGAGCTCCTATTACCAAGAGGTGAATTACAAACTGCTATCCCTCTGGTATAGAACACCATCCCTCCTACACCAGATCTTCCCGTCAACCTCCCCGATGTGCTGGAGATGCCAGACAGAACGTGGCACTTTAATACATATATGGTGGGAATGCAGGAACATTACCCCATACTGGGCAATGATTAAGGACACTGTGACTGACGTTCTGGGCGATGTCCCGGAATGGAACGTAGAATTAGCCCTATTACACATAACGACACAATCGATCCGGACGTATAAAAGATCTATACTACGTCACTTACTAAACGCGGCCAAAGCTAACATACCGGCACACTGGAAGACAAGTGATGTACCAACTAAAGAAGAATGGATCCGCAGAGTAGAAGACATTCATGGAGCGGAAGAAATACACGCTTCTCTGACGGGCCAAGCAATAAAACACACAGAACTGTGGCTCCCATGGTTCCTATATATTACCCGCTACAGACAGGCAGGTAACGCCCCCGAACCCACTGACGGGGCAACATCAGATGCGGATCCCACAAGACACAGTCCACCCCCCCCTTAGCCATATCTCCCTCCCCCCCTCCTTTTTTTCTTTTTTTTTCTTTTTTTTTTTCTTTCTCCCTCTCTCTCTTACTTTCCTCTTCTTCTTCTTTTCTTCCTCTCTCTTCTTACCTCTCTTTCTTTCTTCCGTTTCGCTGGACGGGCCCCGGGACCGGGGAATCGGGATCGGGATCGGAGAGATACATTACGATAAAAACAAAGAGGGCAAAAAAGGGAAGGGTAAGAGAAAAAGGAAAATCTATCGACCTCTGAAACTCTAAGGAGAGGAACACCCATTCCTGACGGGATCTGAGGAGTGCTCAGACTCCCTAGGGAAACGCGAGTCAAACCATGCCTTGCTAAATGTTCCGGTATCAAAATGTTTAAAGTAGAGCTTACGCTCATATAGCAGACACGCAACATCTTAACTCCACTACAATCACACATTACTAGGTCTACGACACACACACCACTAACGACACCAAGACATCACGCATGGGAAATTTCACGAACTATAGACTCTGCTACAAGTAGTAATGACAACACCCCTAGCCATATAAGATAACACACTAGAAATGGGGACACGTATTATACAACCCACTAAACTTACTCTCATGGCACGCTAAAGACCCGCATACACATCTGGAACGCAAAGACCCGTGAGTCTCACCGTTATATCTCCCTACCTTACACATCTCACTAACTCACACCTAGAGACACCCACATATTCTATCACCTGACATAACGAGGCGAAGTAATAAAGTCAAATGGAAGGAGGTGGGGAGATGGAACTACAGAGTGAGAGGAATGAGGGAAACGAAACCTTTACGTTACAAAAACAGTACAGGACCTCTCCTCCCGACCTGCATATTTTGGCGTACTGCACGATGTCAAATGTTATGCATCATTACGACTGTTATTTCACTCTGTCACATAACGAAAAAGACTTACAAAAAATAAAATAAATAAAAAGTAATGAAACTCATGGGGAAATACGGACGAGAACCCCGACATAATGCGATTAACATCCTCAAATTGATGCTATGTTGGAGACCTGCGTGTCTTAACTTGTAAAGCTTTTTGCAGCATGTACTGCTTATTTGAACCACTTATCAATAAAAACAGATTTATAAAAAAAAGATGTAGATAGCTTCCCACCTGGAAGTCCAGTTCTCCAGTTGAATATTTTCTGTAATGCCCCTCTCCAAAAAACATAAAGATGAAGGGGAGGATGCAAGATCACTCAGTAGTGAGATTTGTATGTGACCATTTGTTTATCTGAATTGAGGGGTCTAAGCAGTCTCATTCAGTTCTCGTGAATCACGATGTCCAAACTTTAAGGTTGGATAAAGCAAAAGTGATCAAATGAACACAAGGTGTTAGAGTTAGGTAGTTCGGTAAATGCAAATGATTTCTGATTGTGAAGAGGCACTGGGGAGAAGGCTCTCTTGTGGAGATTAGATGTCAATGGACAAAGGCAAGTGAATCAAATGAAATTACTTAACAAGCCTGTCCTATAATTAGTTATGAATTGGTGAGTACTGCTGCAGTTATAGGAAACAGCATGTTATCATCTTTAGGTAACCACATTTTAAATAAGGGTTAGTCTCAGCCAAAGATTTAATGCTCTTAGTATACCAAACTTTTAACTAATATGGAGTTATGAACTTGTGAGATCTGAGCTTCATGGCTGCATGGGAAATGTGAATATTTTGGTTACTCATATTGGAAGGGATGTAATTTGACAAATAAAAAAAAGACATATTTTGCTTGTAAGTTTTTAATATAAGGTATTGAATTTGCTTGGCCTTGGTTACAGAAATGTTCATTTTAACAGAGGCTATCAGGCCTAACCATTAGATACCAAGTTTATGTAAGGAAGAATGGCTTTTTTCATAAGAGAGGTGTAATTGAGGGTATACCAGGCGGTTAACATAGTCAGGTAAGATGAGAAGGTTGGAACCAAACGGTGGTTTGCAATTGCTAAAGGGTCTTGAATGAAACATATATTGGTACTGTTCCATTCCTATCTCTATTTGAATTGTAATCAGAAACTGCAGAGTAGGTATTCAGAACAGTGGTTTTAAAGCAATGAGTCACAAGCAAATTGGTTCCAGTTCTGTAACAGGTTGAATGCCAAGAGGTTAGCAACCACATAGGAAAAGTGAGAAGTTTAGAACCAAATGGGATAAGTGATACACAATTGCTTAAGGGCCTTGGATGAGATAGGTATTGATAATGCTTCCATCTTATCTACATTTAAATTGGAACCTAAAACTACAGAGTAGGTATCTAGATCAGAGGTTCTCAAACAGGGTTATTTACTAAAGGTAGAATTCAAAGTAAATTCAAAGTGAAGTTTAATTTTAAGGCCAGAGTAGCCAAACTAAAAGAATAGGTGACTTAGATAATTTTTACAGTTCAGCTATTTTAACCTTAACACCGTAAGGACACATGACATGTGTGACATGTCACGATTCCCCTTTATTCCAGAAGTTTGGTCCTTAAGGGTTAAAGGGACACTATAGTCTCACTGCTCAATTCTCTGCCATTTAGGAGTTAAATCACTTTGTTTATGAACCCTAGTCATAACTCCCTGCATGTGACTAGCACAGCCTTCCTAAACACTTCATGTAAATAGTCATCTAAAGTTTATCCTTCCTTTATTGCAAGTTTTAATTCAGATGTTGTTATCCCCTGCTATGTTAATAGCTTGCTAGACCCTGCAAGAGCTGTATGTGATTAAATTTAAATTTACAGAGAAAGAGATACAATTGTTTAAGGTAAATTACATCTGGATGAAAGTTAAACCATTTTTTTTCATGCAGGCTGTGTCAGTCAGAGCCAGGGGAGGTGTGACAAGGGCTGCATAAACAGAAACAAAGTGATTTAACTCCTAAATGGAAGTGAATAGAGCAATTAAACCTGACAAGCATGATCTATACACTAACATTGCTTCATTAAGCTAAAGTTGTTTAGGTGACTATAGTATTCCTTTAACCCCTTAAGGACACATGACATGTGTGACGCGTCATGATTCCCTTTTATTCCAGAAGTTTGGTCCTTAAGGGGTTAAATTTGAAATTCACTTAGAATTTACTTTTACTTTTCCCTTTAGTATATTACCCAGAAAGTGTGCCATGAGCAAATTGACTCCCTTGCTATAGTAGGCTCAGTGTTTGCTGTGTTTAAACAGTTTTTTTTAAATAAGCATTTAAATTGAAACTCCCACCTGTCAGTGACTAGGTCAATGTTACATATCTCTCCAGTAAGACTTCAGGAAAATGTGAAAATAAAAAGTCATAGTTACATATATACACACATATACACACCCACACTGCTGCACATATACACATTCATACACTCACATATACACGCTGTTACACATACACACACTCTTACACATCTACACACTATTATAAACACACACATACTATTGCACACTCACCTTCATAGTATATTATTGCCACTGAGCTGATGTCAGACTCTACACCCCTGAGATCAAAGGCCTTTATTCTGTGGGAAGGCTTTACGATTTTATTAGAAACAGCCCCAATACAGAGCAGACCACTACCAGTCTGGCCATGCCTCTCCTCTCCTATGGGTCCTGGGAGCTGTTTTTGCCCGGACAAGAGCACAAAATATGGGGCTGTACTGGCAAAAATATGACAGTTGGCAAGTATGTAAAAGCTGTTGATGAAGGTAAAAGAAGAAAAAACTGTTGTGCCTTGGAAATGTTTCCCTCATTGAATTGTGCATTGGTCCAAAAAGGTACAGAACTAGTGGTCTAGAAGAACAAGTAAGGTTAATTGAATAATAGTATATCATCCACAATCTGCATAAAATACTGCTTTGTATTCATGATCTCTAATCTGGTTTTATAACACTAGTGAAACTGTCAACTTTTAACAGCGGTTATAATAGTCAAGCACAAAGAGGAGGTGAGAGTGGACATCTTTGTCAAGGGCTCATATATGCGCAAAATGAGAATGTGTAATATTTTTGAAAATCATAGCTACGTCATTCTGGATATACAAAATGGCAAATGCAGTTTTGTGATCTATCTAGCATGTAGTTTGGATTGTAATCTTCACAACAAAATAGCACCTGCATTATTGGATTTTTTTAGAACTGCTTACATTGGTGTGACCTAAAAATCTCAATCGAATGGAGTGCGTGTTGGGTTGCAGTGTTTTGGTATTGACGGGTAAGATTTCTTAAATTCTAAATGATTTAAAGTGACGCATGCAGCTTTTATGTATTGAAAGTGTTGGTTTTTATGGACCTTAGCAAGTCTAATGATACCTTTATGGCCACCCAACTAAACAGCCGAGAATATAATCGAATCCTTATTGTTTTGAAAGCAGTCCGAGAGGTCACTTTTTTTCCAATTTCATAGCTCTATGGAGTTGCAGTTCACTAATCTACATATTTTTATGAATACTCTAGCACAGTGGTTCCGAAACCAATCCTCATGGCCAACCAACAATCCAGAATTTATGTATTTTCCTATTTTATTCCAATAGAGATTCTGACAAAACTTGGACTGTTGGTGAGCCAAGAGGACTGGTTTTGGAAATACTGCTTCAGCATTTATTACTTGCATATGCTCTATGTCTGACAATAGCTTTCTGTACACTAATGTACTGTTATAGCAGCCTGTAGGATATAATTTCTTCTATGGGACAGGTGTTATAACCAAACTTTGACACATTTAAAGGACCACTATAGGCACCCAGACCACTTCAGCTTAATGAAGTGGTCTGGGTGCCAGGTCCCTCTAGGATTAACCCTTTCTGCTGTAAACATAGCAGTTTCAGAGAAACTGCTATGTTTATAAATGGGTTAATCCAGCCTCTAGTGGCTGTCTCATTGTCAGCCGCTAGAGGCGCTTCCGCGCTTCTCACTGTGATTTTCACAGTGAGAAGACACCAACGTCCATAGGAAAGCATTGAGAATGCTTTCCTATGAGACTGGCTGAATGTGCGCGTGGCTCGTGCCGCTCATGCGCATTCAGCCAATGACAAGAAACGAGGAGGAGAGTCCCCAGCGCCGAGGAAGCCCAGCGCTGGAAAAAGGGTAAGGGATTTAACCCTTTCCTCCCCCTAGAGCCTGGCAGGAGGGAGGCCCAGAGGGTGAGGGGGACCCAAGGACCCTATAGAGAAAACGAGTATGTTTTCCTGGACTATAGTGGTCCTTTAATCACTGTTTGACTCTATTTACCCGTTTTCGTCAACACTTCATATGTAATACAAAATGCCCAGCAATTTAAACAGAAATTAAGTCATGTTTATTCACGTCTAACATCTGATCAGCAAATTATTATACAAATCAGTACAGCTCAAAATTAGGACTAACACAATGAAACTTAGTAAGGTTCCATGGGATACAAGAGCAAGCAAATAGTTTATCAAACGGAGGCAGAATGTGTGAGTGGCCAAGAACTTTCTTTAAAGGGAATGTTTGGCAAAAATAGGCTGCACTTATGTATACTGTAACAATCAATAAATTAAGCACTGTTCTGGAAAATGTGATGGGAAAAGATGCCATAGAACAATTGAACGGGTGTGCACATTTAATAGTTACATTCATATCTTGTGCATGCAGACAATCACCTTATCACTAGTAAAACTAGTCATGAGAGGCCATGAAAAATGCTCAATCTATAAGGGGGAAATGTATCCAGTACTATAATACAAAAGTACATATGTTTGGCAATAGATATAGCTTTCAGGAATTTAGAATACTAATTTGTTACTGACAGTAGATGTGACAAAATATGTATAAATCTAATCAAGAACTCTGCTTATCTGGGAATAATCTGCTGGCATCTGCGAGAAGGTAATTCCATTAATATCCATGTTAGAAACATGCCCAGTCCACTAATGCAAAGTGAAACTCATCAAGTGTAGTGTTAGCACATATCAAAAATAAACAATGAATAAATGCCTGCGAATTTCATTTGTGGAGATTGTAACAGATGCCCTGTTTCTGGATATTACTTTTAATTTACTTTTATTTTGCCTGGATCAGTATACGAACCCAACCGAACACTTGGCACCCACACCCACCCAAAGCAGTCGTGTGCTGCCAATTGAACCAATTGACCTTATGAACACTTGCTCTAACCGCAACTCTGAACGTTCTAAGTGGTTCAATGGGTGGCCATCGATTCTTATGTACGAACACGTGGTGGCTGCCATCTTGTTTTGTCAAACACGTCCAGTGGTGTTTGGTCATCAGTGGATGGAACTATTTCCAGACACTCAATGACCCGAACACCGCTGAGACTTCCAGGATCACCTAGATTCGTTCCAAATCATCCGAAAGAGGCAGCGTTCGGTGGAACCCAACTCCAGAACAAGGGGCACAAGACTAGCTTTCCCACGAACAGTTATTTGAGACATTTAGTTGTATTTGAAGCCCATGAAAGAGACGGCCACACAGCCTGATTCTATGGAACTATTCTGGACAAGAGCCTTGTGTGCGGTTGGTTAGAAATAAAACTTCCATACGAATCCCGAACCCCTGAACCAATCTGGGTGTATTTTGTGTATGTTGCTCACCCAGATCGGGGCTATCAAGGGATGTACTTTTTATGGGGTTTATGTCTGTTTTGGGGGGTATTTTCAGAATGTCTGTAAATTATGTTATTTTTCACCTGGAGGTAATTGAGTTGATACGGTAATTTACTTAATTTTCTCCCAGGCAGAGGGGAGGGATTGTATGCCATGTGTGGGAGTGTCTTACATTGTAACTCTGTCATTATTGGTTTGTAAGTTTGTATTACAGTTGTGAGGGGGGGAATAAACCACAACCTTGCTATGTCCATGAAATATTTTGTAATAACTCTAGTTCACATTTATTATTACACAATTTGATTATACACTGCTTGCCTAGTACATAGTACTTACTACTGGAAGGTTATCCAGTGCTGTATCCCACCAGCTGAACATCATATAACATGAAAAGGCATTCCATTTATCAAAAATGTATTAAACAACAATGACCAAAACAGTCCAACCCTGTCTTACATACTACCATGTCTTACATACTATTTTAAACTGTGGTTTATTCATGACATCAAGAAGCTGATGTAAAAAAAAAAAAAAAAATACGGCACTATTTCATCTTCCTCCATTGATTTTAATTGGACGCTTTACATTCATCAGTAATTGCTAGCTGTCAAGTACATATTCACGTTTTAGTAGTTTTGGTATGTAGGCCATATGTACCATATAACTTGTTACTTTTGCATTTGGCAGAGGTCATTCTAAGAAACGCCCAGTCATTTCTTCTGGCACAGCTTTTCCACTATTCATGGGATTCCATTGCAGTCTTTGGAGTACATTAAGGTGGTAATTTTCGGATTATCTCTTTCTTTTCCTTTGATGAGCATGAAACACTCCATCAGTTAGTTTGGGAATGCATTATACTATCTTTGTTAGCCAGATCTTCAACTTAATCAAACAAAAAAAGACACAAGCCCCTGGCATCTTCTTTTTAAACTTAATGGAATCTTTAAATGTTTCAAGAAAAGACTTCCTATTGAAAACAGGTTGTGTTTGTTTTTAAAATCATTGTGAACGAAAGATAATCTATTTTGTCCCAAGCTAATTTCACACAGTTAAAAGAAATCCCTATCTTCAATTGACTGTATAGTAAACCAGAACAATGTATTTTACTGTAACCAGAATTATTTGTACACATCTCACAAGGTATTTCGGAGCTTTGCTAACTAAAGGGGATTATAGATGTGACTCCACATTGATTTATACGTTAGTGAATTCATGTGAGCATCTCTGACAATACAAAGCTAGGGGGAGGAAAGGAGATAGTTGAAAAATATAAGTAATTGTGTCAGCAGTGATATTTGATAGAATAAACTCAACCTAACACAAGACGCAGCCCTGGGGCATGAGAAAGCACAGCTTGTTCAGGTGTTACAAAATGCTTGTATGGAAGAAGTGCTACAGCTAATAAAGAAGTATCTTTGAATACGTCCCTCATGTTAAGTGTTACCAGATACATTTGCATAGTTTGAGAATGCAAGCATTATGGGAAAAGATATCCAGAGCGAATGCTACTTGTGGTATGTTGTTTCTGCTATCCTATGCAAAAATATTTTCCATAACTCCTTGTTCTATAATATGGCGTGTCTAGACAATGACAGCTTGCTAATCTACTGGCACGTCTTTTAAAACAATATTTATCATTATAGAATGTAACAGTACAACGGGTATTTTGTAGGTGTCTGTATGAGTCAAAGCATACCATATAAGACCACTGGTAGGTAACAAATGAGCCTGTCTATAATATAATATAATGGTAGAATAGACAGTAGAATCTTGGGTCACAAAGAATATTTGTGTAATTACAAAATAGTGTATTTTATTCCACTTGGGTTAAATTCACTAAGGTTCGAACGTGCTGGATAAGAGGAGAATACTCCTCTACTCATTTGTATTTTTTACAATAGGATTGTGACTTGCTTGTTTACACATAAAATATGGACTGTTGGGTTCCTAAACCATTTTATACTTACAGCTTAGCAAATCTAATTACCCTTTTGCATTTGCTGACAACTTTGACATGTGATATTGACATGTGATATTGTTAACCAGTCTGGCAAAAAATATTTTCAGGGTTTTTTTTGTTTGTTTTTTATTACCTAACTAGAAATAGACACATTTGTTCAAATTTGTGTTGTGTATATTTCTTTCTTTGTGGTTTTGATAACTATATTTTGTAACATTCATTAAAATATATTTCACTTAAACTGTATTTAATATTTCCTCTAAGAGTCAGTTAGATAGCATTAGACTTTACCAATATTAAACATTTAGATGAATTCAATCCCAGTTATAACGTCTGAAATCATATTGCATCATCTTATGGTGAGTATACTCTAAATGCTCCCTATGTGTGAAAAGAGCCTATTAGTTATTACCAGATCCAGACAATATCGCTTCTGTTTGGTTACTCAACAATAGCTTAATTACCTTAGCTGACATTTGGATGTGTTACGAATATCTTAACTGTATCTGTGCTCACCTGATTTTCCCAATAATTTGTATATATAGTATTAATAAGTGTCTGTGAGAATGACACACACAGACTCACAGGTATACATACACACAGATACACACATGAGTAACAGTTTAAATTGTTTTAGCTATAATTTTAGCTCACTTCCTCCAAGCAGTTACACATATACAGTACACACACTGTTTCACATATATACACATATGTTGTTACACATATTTACACACATTGTTACATATACACACAATTATACATGTACACACAATGTTACGCACAAACACGTATACACACACACTGTCACACATATATACTCATCTGTCCAAAGAATATTGTTACAGAAGTCTTGTGGTTTGTTCAGATCCAACTTTACAAAGCTAAGTCGTGCTGCTATTTTCTTTTTAGAGAGAAGAGGCTTTCTCCGAGCAACCCTTCCAAACAAACTTGTTCAGTCTTTTTCATGAACTTTAACATTTAACGTGCTAACTGAGGCCTGTAGAGTCTGAAATGTAACTCTTGCATTTTTTTGCAATTTCTTTGAGCATTGCAAGCTCTAACCTTCTCCTGGGAAGGCTGGCAACTGTCTTGAATGTTTTCCACTTTTGAAAAATCTTTTTCACTGTAGAAGGATGAGCTTTAACCCCTTAGTGACCGCGGACGTACCAGGTACGTCCGACAAAAAACGTCCATTAACGAGCTCGGACGTACCTGGTACGGGTCCTGATGAAAGCTCCATGGGGAGCTGAAACGTTGACGGTGGTTTTGGATTAAAAGAATTTGTCTAGATCGAAAATGCCGGTATTTCTTTGGATATATATATATATGTATCTTATATATAACGTCATAACGTTACATATATGAGATATATATATATATATTTGTGTTAGGTGCTTAAGATAGTACAGTGTGAAATACCATGAATAAGCGTAGGATAATAAAAGGAGCAAGACGGTTGTGGTGTGCCGAAACCGACGATGAGGTAGGCCTGAGAAAGAAGAGGGCCTACCCAGGAAAAGAAATAGAAAGGAAATAAATGTTAAAAGTGGTGTGGTGGGAGGGTCATTCAACGATGACCTCGAACGGTAAGGAGCAAGGTAAGGGGAGTGCCTTAAGTAGGCTAGGGGTAGTAAACTAGCACCTCTCACAAATCCAGGCAAATTGCCTTAATACTTGTGTTAGGTGCTTAAGATAGTACAGTGTGAAATACCATGAATAAGCGTAGGATAATAAAAGGAGCAAGTCGGTTGTGGTGTGCCGAAACTGACGATGAAGTAGGCCTGAGAAAGAAGAGGGCAAGAATTAAGTAATCAAATTTATTTAACAGACAACCAATACATATACATTTTATCAACCAGACATGTTTATGAAAGCATCCCTTAATTCTTGTACTGGGTTCGGTATGTACCGTGAGTAAGCGGATGACTTCCAGCGCCCCAGTGTTTTGATAACATGAGTTGGGATGTTGACACTGGAGGCTGTGGACGCGGCTCCTATACGAAAGGAGTGTCCTGAGTATTTGTTTGCGTTGAGGCCCAGTTGTGTGAGCAAGGACCTGACGTAGGTCATGAAGGTTGTAGTGGTGAGTACTGCACTTTGCAGTTGTAATAACGGTTGCGAGGACAGTAAGTGATGGTGCTGTATGTAGGCATCAAGAACCTTGACGGGACACCATCTGTTGTGCGTGGGATAGTACGGAATGTTTACAGGTATGTGCTGACTGGTTTTGGAGTGAGGTAAAGACAGGATGTAATGATCCATATGTTTTGTCAAGTGGGAATAGAGGAGGAATGGAGTGGTTTGGGTCGTGGAGGTTGTAGTGAATTCTCTAGGTCGTAGAAATCCATAGAATGCTATGTATATTGCTGTTTTGATGGTAGAATTTGTATTAGTGTCAAACGGTTTTAAATCAAGTAGGTTAGATAATGCTTTGAAGATATGGTTATCTATGGGTAGCCTCTGGGCCATATGTGTGGGTTCTGATTTTTGAATACCTCTGAGTATGGTCTTAATTTGGTGAGAGGCCATGAAACTGTTGTTATTTGGGTATAAGATTAGCATGTGGTGTTGAATGCCAGTGAGATAGAGTTTGATGGTGTTGTATGACATTTTGAGTTTAAGGTGGCAAAAGGAAGCAAACCCCAAAAAAGATGTCATAACAAACGGTTGTATAATGTTATGTTCCAGAAGGAATCGCTTGAATAGTGTGAAATCCCTGCTGTATGTTTTGTTTGTATTGTTTGAAAGTGCCAATTGGGACAATGTCCTGCTATGCTGCATGATGACGTCTAGTCCAGTATGAGTTGTTGAAATGTTGGAGTGATGGTGGCTGTGGGTGCTGCTGACGGGAGTGCTTGATGAAACTCCTGAAATTTAAAGCGAGACAAATTGTCAGCAGCTGTGTTATATACACCTGGCACATGGAAACAACATAGGAAGAAATTATGACAAGCTGCCAACCAAGTGAGTTTCCTCAGAAATCTCATGATCGTGAGAGATTTGGAACGACCTTTGTTGATGATGTGACAGGTTGCCTGGTTGTCTGAGTAACAACGCACTGGCGTATTAGCCCATAAATGACCCCATGCTACGGCAGCCGCCACTATGGGGTAGATCTCAAAAAGAGCTGAGGTAGTGGAAAAACCTTCCAAATCCTGAACTGCTGAAGGCCAGCTGCCCCAAAGCCATTCGTTCCCAAAAATTGCTGCAAAACCAGTGGTAGATGCCGCATCTGACCAAATGGTAGGAGATGATTCAGTCAATTCAGGGAGGAACATACTTTTACCATTCCAAGTGGTTAAAAATCTCTTCCACATGTTTAGATCTGCCGTAGCTTGGGCATCTAAGGACAACCTGTGTGTGTCATGTAGAAAAAGTGGGAAAAGATGCAATAGTCGTGAAATAAAGGAGCGGCCTTGAGGTGTGATGCGCATAGCAAAATTTAGTGACCCTAGCAAGGACTGTAGCTCTTCGCGGTTGCAAGTGCCGAGCTGTAGGTAGTTGTTTATGTACGTGAGAATATTCTCTATCTTATCGTATGGTAGGCTTGCTTGCATTGTGGCAGAGTCTAATTGGATACCCAGAAAAGTGATAACCGTGTCTGGCCCTTCTGTTTTCTTTGGGGAGATGGGTACACCTAGTTGCTCAAACAGCTTAGTGGTAGCTTTGAGACTAGTGGGAGGTGAAGTATTCTCCTCGACCAGTAGGAAATCGTCCAAGTAATGTACTACTGTAGGGCATCCGGCTATGTTCAATAGTAACCAGCATAATGCTTCAGCAAATGTGTCAAAAATAGCTGGGCTACTTTTGGACCCAAAAGTTAACCGGGAGAAAAAATAGTAGTTCCCAGACAACTTGATGCCATGCAGGTGCCACAGTGTAGGGTGGATAGGGAGTAATTTGAAGGCGTTAGTAATGTCGGTCTTACTGAGCCAGGCTCCAACCCCTGCTTGTAAGATAGCTGTAATGGCGTGATCTATGGTGGTGTATTACAGAGAGAATTCCTCCGAGGGTATAAGGGAATTAAGACTGGGGTTGGCCGATGAGTGGGGAGCCGATAAGTCAATAATGAGTCTCTGTTTTTGGGAAGATTTCCCTGTGACAATACCAATAGGGTTGGTGCGCCATTCTATGAATGGAGGAGTTCTAAAAGGCCCCAATACAAAGCCCTCATCCACATCTTGGGCTATGAGGGTGTCAACCACTGTGGGGTTGTGTTGGGCGGATTGTAGGTTAGGGCATTCCAGAATTCCGGCTGGTATGTGTAGGATACCTGTGTGGAAGCCTTCTGTTAAACCAGAAATAAGAAAGTCTACCAGGTGTCTAGATGGGTGCTGAGACATCAATGCTGTGAATACTGGCATATTAATGGACGTAAGGTAAGGCTTAGAATACATTTTATTTGGACACATGGTCTTTGCATGTGCCCTAAAACATTTTGAACAGACATGCAATAGTCTACATCCACTGTAATTACAAGACCCAACATTGAAATTATTACATATCTGGGACTTGCCCAGAAACTTGATTGGGCATCCCAATTTGTCTTTTGAGAATTTCCCTGGATCCCCAGAGGAACTAGCTCCTTGCGTGGAGGCATGTCCGTCTGCCATGTTGGGACAAAAATTAGTAGTATGGGCTGTGGAGGAGCAGTATGCACAAGCTGGTGTTCTTAGACCTGCAAAGTGTCTGCAAAATAAGACGGTATCAATCCTTCCCCAGTTGGATCGTGTTCCGTACTGGGAGAAGGCTCCAGCCACTTTTGCAGAAAAAGACCTATGGTAGTCATAGAATGCCGAACCACCATATTTGTTGCCCAGGTCTACCAGCTTGTGCATATATAGATCAAACTCCTCTCTTCTGTTGGGATAAACCACACAGATGACATCCCTGTAAATACCAAACGCTAGTACAAATTCAGGGATAGTCAGTTTCCTGTTCAGGCGGGCATCCCTAGATCTGACAATAACAGATACAGCATCATAAGCATATGTCTTATGTTCCACAATGTCCTGGGAGGCAATCAACAGGGAAGCCAGGTTGACGTCTTTACCTTCCAGGATATCCCTTTTGATGTGCTCAGGTATCATGTGGGCCGGGCTAATTTCCTGGTCATCCAGGGTGCTGGCTGGAGCGACTAATGGTAAGGCTGGTGTTTGTACCGCAGCAGCGGGTGGCCCTGCTAGAGTGAGGGCCGTGGTGACCGACTCAAGTTTCTCCAGCCTGGAGTTGACCTTGCTCATGGATGCCATGAGTGAGGATAACATGGCATGTATGTCACCTGGGTTGGACTGGCTAGCCCCTTCCCCGGCATCCATGTTATTAGTCGATGTGCGAAGCAGTTTGAAAAGTTCTGCCTTCCTTGCTGTAGCGGGGTAGGGGATTTGTCGTCTCCTTAATTCCGTGGTTATGCGCGGGATCGTCCAGGATCTGATTGATGCTGGACTAGCTAGCTCTCCTCCTTGTGTGGGAGTGACAGCTCTAGCCGGGGTGCTAGGCAGGGAGAAATCCTTTACCCCTTCCTGAGACATACTATAAATAAAACAATTAATTAGTATATAGAACCACCAAATTGTACTGGCAGGCTAACTAGGCCGGATGGCGAAAGTATTATACTTGTTTGGTGACAGGTGAGGCCCTGCTAATTGCCAAGCGGCTTGAGAGGCTCTATCTATGTGTTGGCACGAGGGGTTATTGAGGCCACTTGACGTAGTGGCAGGAGTTTCAGGCCTCTCGGTGACTGTAAAACAGAAAACAGGGGAAGGGAGTGACAGGTGTGGCCCTCTCTATGCAACATGCGAGGCGGCTAGCTAACGTGTGGCCCGATGGGTGTTTGCCTCTGGAACGTTTGAGGCGGGGTGTTGGCCTCGCGGGACCACTAACTGATGGCGACTGCCAAGACGGGGTAAATACCTATTGGGAATCCTGTGACCCTATGGCCAGTACTGTAAACTAGGGGGATGAAATTAAATGTATAGTAGAATACCATATGAGCAGGTGTATGTACCTGGTAGTATGACAAAATCACAGGAATAAACCGTGTGGAGCAAATATATAAGCTTGACAGCCTAAAAATAGATAAAAGAGAGTAGTATGATGAGTGTGGAGTGTGAGAAAGAAACAGACTTATAGCCTGTAGCAGCAATGTCTTAAAATTATGTTGATACCATGGGAATAGATAAGAGTGGCTCAGAAATGTGTGCATGCTTGAATAAGACATCTGAGGGAGGCCGTGGCCTATGTACAAACAATCTATGTGTTATGTGATAATGGTGTGTAAAGGAAAACATGAAATGTAGGTTATATACATATGTATATGACTGTGCAGGAAACGTATGATTGGTTGGATCAGTACGTGTGATTCAACCCGAGTATGCATGAAAAAGGAATTAAGCCTTATGTGTC
The DNA here is from genome assembly GCA_933207985.1 of Pelobates cultripes. Taxonomy (NCBI): domain Eukaryota; kingdom Metazoa; phylum Chordata; class Amphibia; order Anura; family Pelobatidae; genus Pelobates; species Pelobates cultripes. Next base: position 197,035,010 of record OW240915.1, read on the forward strand.
ATCGTCATGACAGAGAAATGAGGCCTGTAATATAGGCTGAGTGAATTGAAATGAAATGAATAATTAAAAACTCCTTGTTATTCAACTTGCACCCGTCCGATACGAAGTTTTTATTATCACCATGGCAACCACTCTACTCCGGCGTGCGTCTGAATTGGGTGACGTCACGGCCGGCCTCCATTCACTTCCGGGTAGTAACGGGCAGAGCACTCACACATCACATCTTCACTTGGTAAGTGTTTTATGATACATTGTGTATATAAACATTGTCATGATTTGTATCTGTTGATCTTGGAAAAGACCCGCCAGGGTCGAAACGTCGATTGCTTCTTCTGTACATTTCACATGGAATAATTAAAAGTCATTTTTTTCACCTTAATTAAGCTCTGTGAGTGCATCCTAATTTCTGATTTCTGCATATTTTTTACGCATAGGATACAGCACCCAGGCCATTAGTCTGCATTTACTATTTAAAGGAGAGTGCCAAGCATCTATCTTTTTGATATATATATATATATATATATATATATATATATATATATATACACACATGTATATATATTATTATATATATATATATACGTATATATATATATATATAATATATATTTTATATATTATGTATATATATTATGACAAATAAATAATCATTAAAAATAAATAAACTGTAAAAATAATTTTTAAAAAATTATGTATAGAAATTTCATTTTATTCTCACTGTATTTTGATATAAATATATATATATATATATATTTAAATCAAAATACACTTAGAATTAAATTATATATATATCTATGTATAATTTCCCCTTGACGACCGAGGACAAACTAGGTACGTTCAACAAAAAACGGTCGCTAAGGACGTCTGCGACAGGACGTCCACGATAGGATCCCTAGAGCGATGATCTGCGTCAATCATGATCGGGGAGGACTGCCAGAGACCCCAACTGCCAAAAAAAAACCTACAGCAGCTCCGGCCACCCCGGCCCTCCATGGCCATGTGATCACCATGATCACATCACGCAATAGGACTCTAGTAAATAAACTACAAAGTCCGTGTGGCAACCTATATCCGATTTAATATGGTATACCTTCCCAGTACTGAAACTAGAAAAGGTGCTTGATCTCTCAATAGTCACAGTCTTACAAGCTTTACACGCATTACATCCCCTACAGAATCCTACATTCACATTAGTGGAAGAGGTTTTAATAGCGTAACTGGGAGCCAACATGTTTTTCAAGTTCTGATTTTTCTTAAAAATCACTTGAGGATGTTCAGGTAAATGTGCTACCAGCACCGGATACATCGGATATAGGTTGCCACACGGACTTTGTAGTTTATTTACTTCAATGTCCGTGTGGCAAACAACATGTGGGCCGTACCACAAGAATATTTTAAGTTCGTATACTTGAGCATCTGAACAATATCAGGAGGGGTTAATCACCCACTCAGTTTCTGCCCATTGCAGTACATGCCCTTTCATGGAAAAAGTTCAGATGCATGGGTATTGAAAGAATTGCCCCTCACTGGCGTGGTGGTGACAGGATTAAGAACTTATACCAAAGAGAAACATTTTGGATCCACCAATTAAAAACACTAGAACCCATGGGATTAAATGTAGATATTGATTTAGTCTGTTTTTTTTTATAAATTACATTATGCTTTTTGATCTGTTTGTATGTCTCTATGTCTTATTATAATAGTATTTGGTCTTCTTTATTTTCTGTATTCTTATTTTTCCTTTTTTTCTTGGGAACTCCATGGAGATACATTATTGTATTGATCAAGTTTTTATGTTACCATTCACTATATACACTTAAACAACTGTGGATTTACGTCCATTTTACCATATAGCCAAGGGTATTGGATTTGGATAAATAAATACTCATACATTGAGAGATTATCTGTGGTAGATATGTGTGCTTTCCTTTCTAAACTTATATATAATATTATTCTAATTTGGTCAAAGAATTCGTTAACATATAATATATTATTTAAAAAAATATATATTATTATTGTTATTTTATTTTTTATTTTTTTTTATTATTTTCAAATTACTCACTTTATCCACAATTGTTACTTTGTGATTACAATTGCTTCTTCGAGATTAGATTTGAATCAAATACCTATTGGGGATTCCAGAATGGTAAAAGTGATCAATTTCTGATGCTCTAAAGTTATATTCCACCATGTTGCTGCCGATACTATTGTGTTTTGTCTCAATAGATATATGATTATCTTCAACATTTACTATCTGGGACTGTTCCCCTGGCGACCACCAGAGGGCTCTGTTAATACACATCTTGGCCTCCCTGGCTGGAACGCATGACTGAATGGAACGCGGAAGTGTGCGTTCACTTCCGGTTCCAGTTTTTGGCTGACACTGGATGCGGGAATTTCGACTGCAATCAAACCAAAAAAAAGCCAGCTGGATGTGATTAACCACTACACCAATGAAGGAAGGAACCCAGGAAGATGCCCAGGTCGCCACCAATCAACTTAGGGGTTATCCCTGTATAACAGGACTGATGGGATGGTGAATTTGGCTGCATTTTATACTCTGTCATTGCTGTATAATATTTGATTTTAATTTTGGTCCCTGAGGAAGTTCCATATTGTGAACAAAACGTGTAGGACCTCATTTTAAGTTTATGTTTTCCTTTTATTGCTGGGTGAAGATTCATCCTTAATAAAGCCATTTTATACTTTTTTCCACCATCCTGGGAGTCCTGTTTTCCATTCATTCTTTTGGAACTACTGGAGGAAGATAACAGCCCCCCACCACTATCAGGGGAGGCACCTTAGAGCGCTATTTTTCGTCTAATCTTGTGAGTGCATTTAATGAACATTAACTCACTATTTGATACTGATTTACACTATGTATATTTATGTTTTTTAATTTTAGATTTCTCAGCCATATCCAAAAAGTTTGTGGTTGTTCTATATTTTGCTGTGTAAAGGTCATTCATTCTGGGTAATGACCTGGGAGGCTGTTCTATTTGAATATTAAAATAAGTACATTTTCACTTGTATACACTATTCACTAAGTGGTGATATAGGAATATATATTTTTTTTTCCTTTTTTAATATATTTTTTATGGTTTTACACTATTCTATATATTCCTGTTTTAAGGTTTATGTACAGAAATTCTAAAGAAATAAGAGTATAACTAAGTTAAAGGGATTCTCCAGTGCCAGGAAAACTACTTACCTGAATTCAGTGCCGATATCCCTCGGCACTAGGTCAGGCTCCGACGTCAGCCAGCAGGGGAGACCTTATGCGCATGCGCAGCAGTGGCCGCACATGCGCATTAGACCTCCCCATAGGAAAGCATTATTCAATGCTTTCCTATGGGGAAAATCTAATGCTGGAGGTCCGTGAGGATCAGCGTCAGATAACGGACCAAAAGTCCGTTACGAATCCAGGAATTGCCCCAGTGGCTCTCTCTTAGACAGCCTCAGAGTACAGATTTAGAACTGCAATGTAAACATTGCAGTTCTCTGGAACTGCAATATTTTACATTGCAGCACTAAGTGTAAAAGGGACACAGCACCCAGACTACTTCAATTAGCTGAAGTGGTCTGGGTGCCTACAGTGTCCCTTTAAGTTTTCTTTTAGACATGGTATCACTGTGTTGATCACTCATTTGCACTTTATATTCAGCGCTCCACTGTATATGAATATATACTAAATTTCCCTGGTGTCTTGGGGTGTGGAGCATTTGCCCGACGCTCTCCCCATGGATCCGCCAATGATAGGCACAGATGAGCAAAATGCTATAATATGAATTTCAATTTCTAACCTATGATTTGATGGGTAGAGTTAAAAAAGTACAAAAAAGTCAGTCAGTCAGTCAGTGCAGGCAATATGCTTAGATTCAGTAAGTGAATTTAGATACAAAGTATGGGTCACTCTTAGCTTTTCCAACAATATTCTACTGAAAATATTCTGCTCCATAAAGTCTAGGTGCAGGATAGAATAACTAGAAGAACATGCATGGATACTGCAAAAGTAAAACAGACACTCATATATGATATATTTTACAGACAGACAGTAACATATAAAAATTATCTTTATCGTGTATATGTAATGTTTAATATCTAAGTGATAGGACTCAGTCCCTCTTGGTTTATGGGATTATTCATAAAGGCAGCTGAGGGTGGATCTACTGAATTACTTATATTGTTTGTATTTTTCAGAAGTTGTTTCCGGGTATTGGTGAAATGTATAACGTATTTAAAAGAAAATATTTAACTGGCATCAAAATGTATAACTGCACAACCACAGTTTAACAATAAATAATTCAGATAGTTGTATCTGTATGAATGAATAAGAGATGAAAGAAAGCTAACACTATGGGTCATGGTCATGTAATAGCATTGAAAATAAAGACAAAACATTTTTATGAAGTCAATGTTGATGTCCACAGAAGCAAATATTAACAAATTGCAAGTCTGACACGAGTCTGGGTCATCTTCTGAAAACATTGTTCAATAGTTGGAATGCTTAAATTACTTTAACCATTGGACTGATGCAGGGTTGATACAGAGGAAGGAGTATCCGTATAATATGTATTTTATATATATATATATATATATATATATATACATAAATACATACATACATACACATAAAAATATACACACATACACACACACACACAAAAATATACATACATACACATACATAAAAAATATGCATACATACATACATACAAAAATATACATAGATACACAAAAAATAAACATACATACATACAAAACATATACATGCATACACACATAAAAAATACACATATATACATACACACATAAAAAATATACATACACACAAAGAAAAAAATATACATACACACACATAAAAATATACATACACACACATAAAAAATATTCACACACACACCCATAAAGAATATACATACACACTCACACACACAAAAAATATACATACATACACACACACATACACATTATAAAATATACATACACACACACACACACAAAACCAGAGGGCTGCACTCACCTGAACATGCATTAATGGGGTGCTGCTGGGGGCCAATTTATACAATACACAAGATCCAGCTCACTCACTTATCCACTAAACAGCAACTTCAATGTTGACATATTTTTTTTAAAAACACCTAATCTAGGCAAAAATAATGGGGGTTATCTCATAAGAGCAGACATTAGGCTGTTAGAGTAGGACCTGCCAAACATGGGGTACATTGACGTTGTGGTAGGCTTATGCAATATATGATAATATAATGTATCTAAACCCCCATTATTTTTGCCTGGATTAGGTGTTTTAAAAAAAAACTAATACAATCTGTCAACATTGAAGTTGCTGTTTAGTGGATAGGTGAGTGCGCTGAATCTTGTGTATTATATATGTATATATATATATATTTATATATATATATATATATATATATATATAAAATACAGAATCCAGCTCACTCGCTTATTCACTAAACAATGATTTCAAATCTTAGAGAATAATAGTTTTATTTAAAAACACCTCACCTAGGCAAAAAATGATGGGGGTTTAGTTACATTATATGATCATACATTGCATAAGCCTGCCAACTACGTCAAAGTACCCCATTTTCGGCAAGTCCTATCCTAGTAGCAGCCTAATAAAATTAAATAAAACACACATATATATGCACAGTGTGTGTGTGTGTGTGTGTGTGTGTCTTCACAGTGCTAATAACCCTGCGTAACTAGGAGGCTATCCAGAGAAATGGCTAAAGCTATCTAACTTAATCACCTAGGGCCCAGGCTTAGGCAACCTTTGGCACTCCAGATGTTTTGGACTACACCTCCCATGATGCTTTGCCAGGATGTAAGAGCATTATGGGGGATGTAGTCCAAAACATCTGGAGTGCCATAAGTTGCCTATCCCTGACCTAGGCTATCAGCTGCTTCATGGCAGCTAAAAGATTGCTTGCCTGCTTGTTTAACATAAACAGCTGCAGCTAACACAAATGGATAGACAAACTATTCTCCTCTCAATAGAAACGTGATCTAAAAGAATAAGTGCATTGGCACACTAAGTAGCTCGACGCACATTACGGCAGTAAATCCTGCCTTTGTCAAGAGCAAATGTGTCATGGATTCGATTCTGTTATATTGGAGGGTTCGGCCTTCTTCTTTGAATAAATTAGCCAATGGGAAACTCCAGAAGTCTGGGGAACGCCTCCATGGGTAAACATCCTCCTTCGTTTTTAATTCTGACAGCTGAGTGTTCTGAATCAGTTAAAGTTAAAGACTTTAGAGTACCCTCCTATTTAGGGACGTATCTGAAAACACATAAACAATGTGTATCACAGTAGAAATAACATTGTACATATTCTATCTGTATCAATTGGGTTTAAACTTCAGATGTAACAACTTTGTAAACCTACAGTACAGGGGGCCATAGCTCGGATCCTAGTATTACCTCTTAGTGTAACCACAATCGATATGGAGTTATAACCTGTACTTACAAATATCTTGAGATATTTTTCTATTTAGAGCGTTAGAGGGTAACCATAGAAAGCAGCAAAAATCGGCTAGGTATGAAAAGTGATGCCGCTGTGTATAGTGTTAGACTTAGCAGACTGTCTAATAGGCGATCGTAATCAGCGGAAGGCAGTAAATTAAAATCTGTGGCTAGGCATGAAAAGTGCTGCCGCTGGGTTTAATGTTGCACTTGACAGGCTAACTAATGAATGATCGTTATCAGTTATCTCAGCCATTCCTTCAGTGTGGTGATGCACTCCTACATATGTCACAGTAGATATAAAAGTTGCTGGCAGAAAAATAATAATCCTTTTATCATCCCAGGAGAGTATTCCTATAAGTATATATATCAAGCAATTTCCATTTTGTAATGCCCAAATGGTTAACTATAATTGATGTCCAACAGAAAATAATGGACACTGGATAGAAAGGTTCCAATGGTGAGATCTGTATTTAGGAAAAAGACATTACAAGGTCTATGTACAGAAAAAGAAAAAGAACCTAGTCACATAAAGTCTCCCTTAACCTTCCTACAAATGTGGAGATGGTTTAATAAAGCAATTATTTAATAGTAAGGCATTGTTCCCAAAAAGAATGATAAATACCAGTGTTCATAATAAGTATAACCTTGGTACAGAGAATAGCAGGTAAAGCTAGAAATAGTTAAATGAAAGGGGAAAATGAGAAGCCCTCATTTAACCCTAGTGGATGCAGTGTTTTTAATTTATATATCCACATACACTCCCTTTGTCTCAAAAGTTTGTTGAGGTCTCTGTGTTTCTGGTCCCGCTTGACCAGCACTAGGCCACAGAATTTTAGAACTTTGGGATCCCCCCGTGGTTTTCTTTAAGATGTCTCGAAATAGGTGTTTCTACTCGATTCTTGGGAGACCTCACGTGCTCTTTTATTCTCTCCTTAAAGGGGCGAAAGGTCTTACCCACATATTTCATGATACATCTACATGATATTAGGTATACCATGCCCACCGTATTACAATTAAAGAAGTGCTTGACTGTGAAGGTTTGATTACCCTCACTTTTTTTGAGTTGCGTTGGATGTGTTTGCATGCTCTACTTGGGAGGTAATTTCAGTAAGGAGGGTTTCTACCTTTGTTTGGTAGATTCCGTTACCTTATTTGTATCTTTTTTCTAATTAACTTGGGTCATGCCCACATTACCTCTCTGACCATATTTATGACCACGTATTAGGTTTTTCCTGATATCTTTGTCTTCCTTTTTTTTCTTGATATATATTTATACATGTCCACAGTGTTAAACAAAATTCTGCACACCAGTCAAGCCATAAGACTTGCTTTTTCCATTTTAAACATGGATTCCATTGCGTCTGTGTTTGCTGTATACAAGAGCTTTTAAAATGAAATGAGACAAAAATGTGATTCTTTGTTAAACTTATTTGCATATGCCCGCCCAGAATCCTTTGCGGTAGTAACATCACTGCAGATTTGTAATTTCTGTGGGAAAAGCAAGTCTTATGGCTTGACTGGTGTGCAGATTTATGTTTAACATTGTATTAACTATCCACAGACTTCAGGTGGAAGTGGTTATCAATCACAATTGTTTTTCCCACCATAACCTTTTTATTTTTTTATTTTTGTGTGTGTATGTATATATATATATATATATATATATATATCAAATTCCCCACTGTGGAACCATACTATAATAATCTCTGTGTGTATTTTAGGCTTGTAATTGTGTTTCAGCACTTTAATAAATCATTGGTGGGTGAAATTACATAGGCTCATTTAACGTATAATGTGTTTAGAAGATGGGATTGCAGAGATTAATATATTCTCTCACAGCTCTTTCACCATATTATTGACACTAAAAATGCATCATACACAACTTTTTCACTATTGTTTTTTAATGTTTACTGTAAGTATTCTTTATTTTCCAGGAAAAACAGGAAAAGGTTAAAACGTAAACATGTAAAACATAAAAAATGTTTAAATAAACTGAAGTTGAAGATTAAAAGGATAGAGACTCTCTGTGGCTGTTAAATGATTAGCTGTGATTTGAAAGCTGCTCAATTCTCTGTTGCATTGGCTAAGTCCTTTATCATTGGGTGGCACTGGCAATGCCTGTGGCTATTGCTTGCCTCTAGCTAAACTGTAATGGCAAGCATGAGTCTATCAACAGCCTTCATTAGAGACCTAACTTGCCACAGCTGCTGCATGACCCTTTCACACCACGGGGCTGCAAACCCCCAATATAATGTCCTTCTTTTAGTGACAAATTACCATGCTTATGAATCCATGCACAGATAGGGAATCCTGTTCTTCCATCCATCCCCCTGGATGTCTGACTTCCTGTGTGTAAACTGAAATATCATGTGGACAAAGTGTTTAGATTGCAGGAAAGTCTGATTTAAAATGAGTTGACAAAATGCCAGACAGCATCAACCAGCAATGTAGGTGAATAGCAATCTTTTACATTAGATTAATTCATAGTAAAAATCTCTTAATGTAATTGAAAGCAAATTTCCATTTCCCTCATTGAACCTTTTTTTTTATATCCACCCACCTGTTTTTTTTTTTTCTAAAGTTAATATTATCCAGGTCCCAATTTAACCCAGGACTTAACTCTTTGTGAGTTGATTTTAGGTTTTGAAAATTTGATTGTTGATTTTTGGGGTTCTTTTTTTATTTCTACACATTCCACTGATATCTGGGTTGTCGTATTTTTCTGGAACATTTACGCGCAACACATTTTAGAATTGCTATAGCTCTATATGCCAATAACCCATCCTGGAGTATATAATACAATCATATATTTAATTGCAGGTAAACCAACAAAAGCAAATTTGACTCCAGATTATTGTAAATGGTTTGAACGTGTCCAATTGTCGTTACTTGATACAACTGGTGTCTTACAATTCTGCTATGTTTCTTTTCATATTTTGGAAGACAATCCAGAAATTATTTGTGTATGAGATGCTTGTATGTGCATTACATCGAAGGCAACAGACGACTTGTCACAAAGACTGCCCCCTTGAGCAAAATGTCCCTTTAGCTAGAAAAAGTCAAAGGAGGTTATGTATCAAGAGCAATTTGTGACATAGTTCTAGAAGTGGAGAAATCAGCAGGAACATTCCAAAGGTTTCCATGGTGATCGTTCCACTTTTAGAACTTTGACCCACATTTTTTATAATTACCACCCACTGAGATATATATATATATATATATATATATATATATATAGTCAGAAATCTAAGTGGCAGATAATCGCAAATCAGTATTATATCAATAATCAAAAGTGGGCAAAGAAACAATATATAGAAATATACATTAAAGGACAACATCTGGATCAAAAGTAATTTAGAAATTTAAGTTATCATTACGTTTTATTATCCTGGAGATGCAAAAACCAAATAAGCACAGGCTATTTTAATGCTACTTATATATTACAGGCCTGACATTTCTATACTCAGGCTAAGAGGTTGTGGCCTTAAATCAGGAACTCCTGAAATTTAGTAACTAAACAATTAGTTATAGCTATGTGGTCGACAGATTCGAACATTTAAACTAAAATAGCTGTAAAAGTATAAATACCCACCCTGACTAATGAACAGGAGATATTTTTTTTGTCAAATTCTGGTCTAAGATTTTTAAATTGATTATCAGTTACTTACCTTTTTATTGAAAAAAGTTATTATATAATATAAAGTAATTCATAGTTTCTTCTTGCATTCTGACTCATTGTGTTCAATGTTCACTATACTCACATGTTCTGCACACTTATTTTTTTTAAGTAAATATTTCAGTATTCTTCTGTTGTTTGCTTGCGTCTTTTTAATTTTGTGTTTTATTTTTTGTTTGTTTTGTTTTGGAGTTTTTTTCAAAACAGCCTGGCACTGAAGTGGTTACAGAAGCACTTTAAAGAAACTCGTTAAAGCAGTGTCCATGTTCCTAAGGTGAAATAATAGCATTGTAAATATAATTAACACATTACTACTCCTGCAAAGTCTCATAATTCCTGTATTTTCAATAAGCATTATGCATTACATTTCTGAACCGTCAAACATAATCACTCATCTTCTGCTGTAAATAAATCAAACATGTCCATTTCCATTGTGATACTTACGTGTGTTCATATGTAATATAATTAGGTCTGTAAAATAAATCAATATTCTATTCCAAAACATGACAAATAAATGAAGCTTGTGAATACATCGATTTCCCCTAGACTTTTTTTCGGATTACTACATCTGATCATGGCTATTTGCATACTGGCTAAAGTTCCATTCAAAGCTCTTTTTTTAAAGTTGGACTGAAATAAACATTTATTTCTGCAACACAAAATAAATTATTATTAGAATAAAGATAATTGCCCCTAGGCATCAATTTTGATTCTACTTTCTGATCGTGTAGAATAACCTCTGGGTTTTGCTAGGGGGTCTTCTTAACCCTTATAAAACGTAAACCACAGAGGTTAATGTTAAGTTCCAAAAAGATTTGCAACTAAACAATACAATTTACACTGGCACTCCAATGGTTATCACATTCAGCCAGGGCTTTCTATTACAGAATTGAACAGAGAGAGAGAGTGAGAGAGTGAGAGTGAGAGAGTGTGTGTGTAATCTCACTTTAACAGTGCTCTCACTACTGCAAGGGATTCTGGGTATGCTTATGCAAATGAGTACAACAAAGAACCACATTTTTGCCTCATAATTCCACTTTATACATGTGTGAGATTTCTGTGGGAAAAGCAAGTCTTATGGCTTGACTGGTGTGTGTATTTGGGTTTAGCAATGTATTTATCCCCTTACTTCGGGTGGAAGGGGTTTTCATCCACACTTTTTTCCCCACCACAACACTGTTGGTGTGTGTATATATATATATATATATATATATATATATATAGTAATGTATAATAGGCACGTGCAGTGACATGTTAGCTACTATTTCACTAAAGATGTAAAACTTTCAGAACTGTTACTCCAGGCAGAGAATGAACATAAAATCGCCAAAATGTTCTATTCATTTTATTTGTAAACATTTTTTTAAATATTTTCTATTTCAGGGCTCGTTATTTAGATGTTGAATGAAGCTTGCAATGACCAATATAAGAAACTTGTTTGGTATCAGTGTATATAGGGTTTAGGTGTAAGGGTTAATTCTGGAGTAACCTCTAAATTGAAGCAATTACCATGGAAACCAATGGAATGCTCCAAGTGATTGCTCCACGTATAGTACTTTCCACTTTTTTTTTTACTATACTTATCCTATCAGCAAGGATTAAAAGTTAAATTATAACTAAAGTCAGAATTAAGAGGGGATTTCACATTTAAGGTGAAATTAGCCAAACTGAAAAAAAAAAACATCCCTAAACTACTTACCTTAAATTTTCTCATTAGTAAATAACCCTGTGAGTTCTATAAAAACAGCGACAGAAAACTTCACAGACTCTAGAATGCAAGCTCCTTGGTCCATAGTGACCCCTTGGAGTCTATTTTTTGTTTTCTTTTTTTAACATTTGTAATAATCTGATACTTCAAATTGTAAAACTTTGAGGGGTCAGATATGTCTCTCTCATTATGGTGCACAGGGAGTTAATAAAAGAGGGGTTTACAATGTGTCCCTCAAAATACAAGAGCATTTATTGTTTAACCCATTCCACGAACTAAGTATATTAGTATTATTATTATATGTTCTATATTTTGTTATGAGCTTTGTAGTTATTTCAGGCGGTCCTTGCCTGTGCCAAGTGATGCTGGTATAGCACTGTGCGGTTTGTTACATGTTCACATCATTTGCAAAGTCTGGGGTTTGATAAAAGCAGACAGTATCTTGAATGGGGTTGATTGAAATGGCGTGTGCCTTGCTGATGGGAGCCAGCCAGGGACAATGCTCTGTGAATCCATGGACACTCGAGCAATTATTCCTCCGCGCTGAAGGTGGATTAGTGCGATGGAAAGAAGCATATGTTTGGCCTGAGGCGACACTCCCCCTGGCTGAGCTCAGAGAATGGGAGCAGAGAAAGAGGCAGAACCTACAATATCAACCACAGCAGAAGCAGTCCTCCCAGCCGCCTCTGTGAAAGGAAGAGCTTCTTCCTGGCTGGGCAGCCAGTGTGACTCACAATGCAATCATGTGCCTCACACAAGGCTAGGCTAGCAACTTCATCTTCTATTTATTTTCTCTCATTCATCACAGAAACTCCATAAACCCGATTAATTTTCATATTAGAATGTTATATATTAGTTACAGTTTGGGCTTACATTATATTATTATTATTAATTTTTTTTTTTTTTACATTTAGAGGGTTGTCATATTCTGTCACATGAAAAAAAGATAAATGTAAAGGCAGATGGATGTCAACAGGAAAAGTCCAATGGTTTTTATTGTAATTGCTTCATTTATAGCACTTTGAGCAATTTATTTTTTTATACATGTTAACAGTAGAAATCTGAGAAGTATTAACGAAGCACTTTAAAGTTAAAAACAAATATACCTATTTTTAAGATTTGATTGTTCCCTTTTTTTTTACCATAGATTACTGGGTCACATTTTTAAAAAAATAAAATTTTTTTATTTTTTTATTTTTTTTAAACCATCTAAAACTTACCTGTAATTTAGTGTCAGGGCAGACTACTCTTTGCAAACCCATCCAATATGATGATCTCTGGTCCAATTAAATGCTGCTCATAAAAGCATGAGAAGACAATACTTGTGCAATGGCTTCAAAACTAAAAGAGTTCAGCATTAAACATGAAACCGCCTGGGTGTTTTATTAAGCTCCAGACAGTCAGCATTAATATTATGACTGCAAAATATGCATTTGCTCCAGTAACAGTGGAACTCTAGAGCTAGGTAGTGGCTCTGTCTTCTGTGTGCCATTGTCTAAGAAAAGGGACTGCATGTATGTACCAAAACCACTAAATTTGGGGCTTGGAGTTTCCCTTCAAAGGCTTGGTGGACTTAAGGTCCTATATTACTTAGTAAATAACATCTCACTAGACATATTATGGATTGATAAATCCCTAAAATTAAATATTATATGGTAATTGTCTAGACAGAAGGTAATGAACCGTTGGATGCATGTGTAGTTCCACCGTCATCAGAACAAACTCTTAAATGACCTTCATTATGGATTTATTTTTTTAAATCCTTGATGTAAGATTTACAGCAACTTTAGTTGGTAACAATTGTGAGGCTATTACAAGCACTGACAGAGATGTGTTAAAGTATCACTGAATAATTCCCTGATTTTACTATTAACATGACGTAAAGTCATGATTTTATTAATGACACGGAGTCGAGTATTATGCATTCTCTTTCTATTTATTTCCCTCAGCAGCAAGAATGAGAGAAAAAACTTTAACTTAAAACGTATAATACAATATACTGCCTAGTGACAGGGCAACAAATCAACAGATATTATATTCTATAACAGTAACAGTCCAATCAGTGAACTTCCTCTTTCTTGGCATCCGCAACCGAAGACCAGGATATCCTGAACGAAACCAATAACTTCCTCCAGTCACGATCTGGGAACCATCCAGAGAAATCAAATTACTGAGAGATAAAATAGATGGTAATATTAATTTCTATGACTGTGTGTTACATAAACAACTATGTCCTGTATAAGCTAGTATTCCACAACCAAACTATAATAAACATAAACCATTCTATGATATATATATTTACTCACACTTACCATAAGGAATCTGAAAACGCATACCCTATTCACCCCGGTGGGGCTGGGCGGGAATAATACTTGCCTCCGTGTCATTAATAAAATCATGACTTTATGTCATGTTAATAGTAAAATCTGGTTATTTTATTAATGACATGTAGGCTCATATTATGCAAGTTCAAAGCTGAGCTATCACCCTAGAGGGAATATGCTCAATCGGACAGAAATAGAAATTATGAAATGTAGAGTCATTAGCCCAGTCTGCAGTTTTCATAATGTCCTCCGATCTGCAAACCACTACAGAAGCTTTGGAAGCCATGGCACCCCTGACGGAGTATGCTGAAAACAGGGATGTATCCATTCCCGCCATTGCCATTACGTCACGTATCCAACGAGCTAGTGAACTGGTAGAAATAGGGAGGTGCGGTCTCCGAAATGAAGAGCTGGTGATGACCATCGGGGCGAATGGAGCGTGTTCGTTCCAAATAGGATTTTGCACACAAAACTGGGCACAATGGAGGCTTATTCAGAAATCCTGAGTAAAATACAGATTTAGTAGAAGACTTCGTCCTGCAAGTAATATCGGAAGACATTCCCTCTGGAAAGAAAACCAGAGCATCCCTGTTCAATGCTCGTACATCCGACACACGCTTGCATGATATCAGGCAGAGTAGCATGAGTAGCTACCATGAGTGTTGCTTAAGGGATAACGTGTCATCTGGAAACCAAGATTCTGACAGATGTAACACAACATTGACATCCCAGAATGAGGTATATCTTGCCCGAGGGGGTCTTGACAACTTTATTCCTTTTAATAATCTACAGACTAGTGAATGTCTCCCGATAGGGGATCAACCGAGGCCACAATGTCCTGAGGATATCGCAGATCGTAACACATTGACTGTCCTATAGGCCTTTCCAGCATCGAAGATTGAAGGACCATATTCAGAGGGGCAGTAACTGGTTTCAGTGCTCTTTCCACACACCAGCCAGCCCAAGATCACCATGCAGTCCGGTATGCCGACCTTGTGCCTGAGGCCCACGCATTCGTGAGGAGTCGGAGAGTAGATTGTGGAACGCCAGGGATAGTCAAGGTACTCCTGAAACTAACCAAGCCACCAGTTGAAAATGACCCTGATCCACCAACTCGTGTGCCTTCCCATTTGGGTCTGTCAGGAGCCAAGTCATTTTAGGAATTAGACGTGGGAAATCCAGAGACATCTTCAGAAGGCGCAAGAACCATGGCGGTGTTTTCCCCAATGGATAGGTATGTCAGGGTCCGAGGAATCATGTTGAATGGCAGAAATGTGTAGAGCCGCTTGTGCGGCCATCTCTGCAGGAATGCATCCACCGCTAGTGCATTTGGGTCCGGCCTCCAGCTGTAGTAACGAGGAAGCTGGGAGTTCAGTCTCGAGGCAAATAGGTCGATATCCAGTGGGCCTCACAGTCGCTCAATTGTCTGAAAGACTGAAGTGTGTGGATGCCAGTCTCCTGCGTCCCGAAGGTATCTCGAATTCCAGTCCACCCATGAATTGTCTAATCCTGGAATATGTTCCGCTATGACCGACAGATTGTTCAGGAGGCAAAACTGCCAGAAGTCTTTCGCTAGGATCGCCAATAGTTTCGACTTTGTGCCCCCTAGGCGATTGATATAGCTCACAGCCAATACGTTGTCCATTTTGAGCAGTATGCAGCATTTCGCCTTGTTGGGCGCCAGGCTGCAGAGGGCAAAGGACCCTGCTAGCAGTTCGAGTCCGTTGATGTGCATCAAAGATTTCTCCGTTGACCATCTGCCTCCGGTAGAGATATTGCCACAGCACGCACCCCAGCCGTGTAAGCAGGTATGCGACTCGATAACCATGTCTGGTGTAGTCCTGAAGATTGCCTGGCCGTTCCATGCCTCCATGTGGGCCAGCCACCATTCCAATTCCTCACGAGCTTTGGAATCTAGAGTGAGACACGACTCGTAAGAGTGGTCTAGCCTCCGGGAAGAATATTTGATCCTCTGGAATGCCCGATAGTGAAGTGGCCCAGGGAATATCGCCTGGACGGAAGAGGTGAGTAGCCCTATCATCCTCGCTAGTTGTCGTACCGACAAGTCCAGAGCTCGAAGGGTACGTTTGATCTCTTTCCTCATGGTTCTGAGCTTGGTGTCTGACAGATAGAGGAACTGGGCGACAGAATCCATCGAATCCCAGAAACTCTATCATCTGAGTTGGGTGTTGTAATGAACCCTGAAGTGGTAGCTATCAGTTCGTTTGTTTCCACCTGAACTACTATGAGCATGAGTGATTATAGCTCGCAGTTCGGGTATCCATTCGTCTCTTTCTCCAGATCAGATACAGCTTTCCCAGCAGATGAAGGGTGTAACAAGACTGAAGGTTTATTGGTGCCACACTGGCTTTTATACAATTAAAAGGGGTTCTCCCACAGTGGACCTTGTGGAGAACTCCAACACAAAATATAACAACCAATTATCTTACAGTAAAGTTAAAGACACCCCTTGTACATTAGGCAGTCCCTCCTCTCTCCCCTGGAGATAATTGGGTTAGATACTGTAATAAATCAATTATCCCCCGGCAGTAAAAACATCATATTTTAAGATACCCCAAAACATTCAGAAAAACATATCTCAGATACATGAAAATTATATTCCCTGATAGCCCTGATCTGGGTGACAAACATATCCGAAAATCACCCAGATCAGCTTAGGGGTATGAAAGTTTCCTGGAGGGTCTATTTTGACCGACCACACACTAGGCTATTATCCCACAAAGGGTTCCACGAAATGAGGCTGTGTGGTCGGTCTAGTTCACCAAAACATAAAAAACGAAAGGAAACATGAACGGACCTCCTGGTTCTTAGGCAGCGCTTGTTCCCTCCGTTCGTGGGAACACCTTCCTGGCTGTTCAACAAAAGGAAGCAGGTGTTTGACAAGTTGACCGGTGGCTGATACGTCGAGTGTCCGATTTTAGTTCCGTTAATGCGAACAAGATGGCTGCCACCACATGTTCGACTATACTAATGGTGACACCCCAGCCGTTCGTTAATTAGGCTGTGGTAAACCACAGCTTCTGGGAGGTTAACAGGATGCACACTTCCCTTGCGGGTGGTCAATTTGTTCGGTAGTTTTGAAACTACCGAACAAACAAACTAAATTGGGTTAAAACACACAAAATATTGAACACAAAGTTTTGGAAATGCAGGGTTTTCTTGCAGTTGTAGAATAGATTTTTCCCAGTTGATGAGAAAACCCAGGTCTTGTAAAAGCCGTACCATTCATCGCAGGTGTTTTATGGAGACGATCTGGTGAGTGCGCCATGATGAGGATGTTGTCCAGATAAATGATCAGGCATACTCCTTGCTCTCATAGGGATGCCACCACTGGTTTCATCAATTTGGTGAAGCACCATGAAGCAGAAGAGAGTCCAAATGGAAGACATCTCCTTCCACACCATGTGAAGTGGAGCAGGTCCCTGTGCTCCACTACGACGGGCACCGTCAAGTAAGCATCCTTCAAGTCCATCTGGCCATCCATTTTGAGGGCAGAAGGAGGCCTCTTAGACAGCGGATGCTCTCCATTTTGAAATGCTGGTACCTGATGAACGTATTCAGGGTCCGTAAGTTGATAACCGGTCGGACGCCTCCGCCTTTCTTGGGAACCAAGAACAGATTGCTCGTAAATCCTTCAGAGTGGTATGGAACTTATTGGATCACATTTTTTGCAAACAATTCTGCCACCTCAGAAGAGATCAAATCCTCCTTATCCTTGGGTAGCCAGGCTTTGGAAGGCTGGTGAACCTGAAATGGGGAAGAAAGCAGGTCGAGACAGGAAGCCCCTGACCGTCTGCCGTACCCAAGCATCTGAAGACAGCAAGTCCCAAGTCTGAGTAAACAGAGCTAATCTGCCCCCGACCCCTGAGGGGAAAGAATGGGGAAGTATGGTACTCACTGTATGGTCTGCGACTTGAGGTATATCCTGGGGTGCCACAGAAAGACCAGGATCTTCCGCGTGATGGGAAGAGGGGCGAATACTTGGTGTCCTGAAAGGCGTTATCTGCACTGAAGGAACCTCTATTGACCCTATGTGGGCTCTGTATCCATGGCCGGGCGGATGGCTCCTTGATCTCCCTGCCCCTGGGAAAACCTAATGGTTAAAGACCCGCTTAATGCTAGCCTGCGCTTTGTCCAAGGCCATAAATGTCTGCACAAATGAGCCAAGATCTTTAATAAATGATGCTCAGAAGTGCATACCCTTGGCCGAAGGGCCCGGCTCCTCAGTAGCCATATCCATCAACTTGGGCTCTATTTTAAGCAGAATGGCTTTATGGCCGTGTTGGCATTGCCGAGCAGGCAGATTAGCCTTTGTACCCATCCAATGGCCACGGCAAAATTGAGTGATGTTTCTCCCGCGTTGGCGGACTCAAGGAGCTCAAGTCCCTTCCTCGGTTTCCAACCCGTTTTGGCAAAAAAAATTATTATTTGCGGGTACACCTTAGGGGTCTTACAGGCTGCATCAGGTACCAAGGGGCCAGGGCCGGCGCGTCCATAAGACGGCACAGGCGGCTGCCTTAGGGCGCACCATCCATAGGGCGCAAATGTCCGGGTGGCCGGCAGGAGGGAAGTGCACAGCGCCCCTTTCCTGACGGTCACTTCTTGTAGCGTGGCCGAGCGCCAACCTGCAGTACCGCGGACTGTGTGGAGGGGGCGGGGATATGAACGCGTCATATCTCTGCTCCCTCTGTAGCACACAGCGCGGCTGCCACCCAGCAGGGGTGGAGCTACCACCAGCCCTCTTCTAATCAGCATGAAGACTACAGCAGACAGCAGGAGAAGGCAGAGAGGAGGGGGGCTGGGCAGGACTAGCTCCTCCAACTCCCAACTACCACAGGCAGCACTCTGGATCCCAGGTAAGCCACCCTCCTGAACCCACAAAGTAGGAAACAGCAGAGTGGCTAGAAAAGTGTATATTTTGCCCAGCATGTGTGTGTATCTGTGTGTGTGTGTGCCTGTATGTCTGTCAGTGTGTCTGTGTGTGTGTGTGTATGTCTGTCTGTCAGTGTGTCTCTGTGTGTGTGTGTGTATGTGTATGCCTGTCTGTGTGTCTGTGTGTATATATGTCTGTCAGTGTGTCTGTGTATATATATATATATATATATATATGTCTGTCAGTGTGTGTGTGTGTGTGTGTGTATGTCTGTCTGTTAGTGTGCCTTTGTGTGTGTGTGTGTGTGTGTATGTCTGTCAGTGTGTCTGTGTGTGTGTTTGTGTATGTCTGTCAGTGTGTCTGTGTGTGTATCTATATGTCTATCATTGTGTATGTGTGTATCTGTATGTCTGTCAGTGTGTATCTGTGTGTCTGTCAGTGTGTCTGTATGTCAGTTTGTGTTTATCTGTATGTTTATCTGTATGTCTGTCAGTGTTTGTGTGTATCTGTATATATATATCTGTGTGTCTGCCTATCTGAATGTGTATCAGTTTGTGTATATGTGTATCTGCATCTGTATATGTGTGTCAGTGTGTGTATCTTCGTGTAAGTGTATCACAGTGTGTGCGTGTGTGGCAGTGTATGTGTATACAGGGAGTGCAGAATTATTAGGCAAGTTGTATTTTTGAGGATTAATTTTATTATTGAACAACAACCATGTTCTCAATGAACCCAAAAAACTCATTAATATGAAAGCTGAATATTTTTGGAAGTAGTTTTTAGTTTGTTTTTAGTTATAGCTATGTTAGGGGGATATCTGTGTGTGCAGGTAACTATTACTGTGCATAATTATTAGGCAACTTAACAAAAAACAAATATATACCCATTTCAATTATTTATTATTACCAGTGAAACCAATATAACATCTCAACATTCACAAATATACATTTCTGACATTCAAAAACAAAACAAAAACAAATCAGTGACCAATATAGCCACCTTTCTTTGCAAGGACACTCAAAAGCCTGCCATCCATGGATTCTGTCAGTGTTTTGATCTGTTCACCATCAACATTGCGTGCAGCAGCAACCACAGCCTCCCAGACACTGTTCAGAGAGGTGTACTGTTTTCCCTCCTTGTAAATCTCACATTTGATGATGGACCACAGGTTCTCAATGGGGTTCAGATCAGGTGAACAAGGAGGCCATGTCATTAGATTTTCTTCTTTTATACCCTTTCTTGCCAGCCACGCTGTGGAGTACTTGGACGCGTGTGATGGAGCATTGTCCTGCATGAAAATCATGTTTTTCTTGAAGGATGCAGACTTCTTCCTGTACCACTGCTTGAAGAAGGTGTCTTCCAGGAACTGGCAGTAGGACTGGGAGTTGAGCTTGACTCCATCCTCAACCCGAAAAGGCCCCACAAGCTCATCTTTGATGATACCAGCCCAAACCAGTACTCCACCTCCACCTTGCTGGCGTCTGAGTCGGACTGGAGCTCTCTGCCCTTTACCAATCCAGCCACGGGCCCATCCATCTGGCCCATCAAGACTCACTCTCATTTCATCAGTCCATAAAACCTTAGAAAAATCAGTCTTGAGATATTTCTTGGCCCAGTCTTGACGTTTCAGCTTGTGTGTCTTGTTCAGTGGTGGTCGTCTTTCAGCCTTTCTTACCTTGGCCATGTCTCTGAGTATTGCACACCTTGTGCTTTTGGGCACTCCAGTGATGTTGCAGCTCTGAAATATGGCCAAACTGGTGGCAAGTGGCATCGTGGCAGCTGCACGCTTGACTTTTCTCAGTTCATGGGCAGTTATTTTGCGCCTTGGTTTTTCCACACGCTTCTTGCGACCCTGTTGACTATTTTGAATGAAACGCTTGATTGTTCGATGATCACACTTCAGAAGCTTTGCAATTTTAAGAGTGCTGCATCCCTCTGCAAGATATCTCACTATTTTTGACTTTTCTGAGCCTGTCAAGTCCTTCTTTTGACCCATTTTGCCAAAGGAAAGGAAGTTGCCTAATAATTATGCACACCTGATATAGGGTGTTGATGTCATTAGACCACACCCCTTCTCATTACAGAGATGCACATCATCTAATATGCTTAATTCGTAGTAGGCTTTCGAGCCTATACAGCTTGGAGTAAGACAACATGCATAAAGAGGATGATGTGGTCAAAATACTAATTTGCCTAATAATTCTGCACTCCCTGTATGTGCATACATCTCAGCATTCAAACACCAACACTACACACAAATAAACACCTGTATGCAAACGTCAACACTACATACAAACACACCCCTGCACAACAAATGTCAACACTACATACAAACACACCTCTGTATCAGACACCAAAATTATATATAAACACACACCTGCATTCAAAAACCAACACTACACATAAATGCATGCTTGCATTCAAACACAAACACTACATACAAACACACCCCTACATTCACACAAACATACTCCATACAAACACATGCTTACAGTCAAACACACAAATACTGCTCCGTGCTAAATACAATCCTGCAAGCAAGGGGAATCGGTAGAGCCCCAGCTTTCAAAGCATTGTTGAGGTTGCCTCTGAGGAGTTCCAAGCTCTTGCGTGCCCTTGCGTCCGCCATGGGGACGATGTCCTCTTCTATTTCCCAGACCCTGGCCCAAGCCTTGTTTATACCCCAGGGGTTGCCTGCTAACATGGTCACGGCAGATAAGTCAGCACCAACGGCACGCAAAGTCACGACCAAGATGAAACACGTCTCCCCTCACTCAATGAATCAGGCCTTGCCTGAATTGACTGACACGTTTGATGCAATCCCAGATGGCACGATACTGCGACCAGAAAACGGAAACGGGCACGGGCCCGAGAGGAAGGGTCGGACAGCGACCAGAGTCAGGGGTCTGAGTTAGAGAATATGGATTCATCCTCCTATGAGGAGGCGGATTAGGAGGTGGATGAACCCCAGGACATGATCCCTACCGTTGGTCGATGCCTCAGTGTCTCGAGGTGTGGTCCTCTCCCCGACGGGGGTGGAGTTGGGACTTCGGGATCCACAGGGTAACCCCCTGTTTGACCCGGACAACCTTCGTCATCCACGTTCGGCGGAGTGGCAGCCCCCTGAGCACATAGTCCAGTATCTAGCACTTAGAATGCGCACCCCCTTATCTAAGGAAGGGTGTAGTAAACTGCGGGTGGAATGCCCACGCCCCTTGCAGGGCTGGTGCTAGGATTTTTGACTACACAGGCAAAGATGCATTTTGACACCCCCCCCCAAAAAAACAATGCATCTTGTAGCACCGTTTTGAATTTCTTACCCCCATTAGTGTTGCATATCCACTCTCTTGAATGTCTTACCCATTTGGCCCCTTTGTTCCTTACACCCCCCTTTAGTGTGTCTCCTACAACCCCTCTTATGTATTTCTTACTTCCCCGCCAGCCACTTTCTGTCTCTTTCTTCCCTCCAGCCCCTAACTATCTCTCTTATTCTCCCATATAGACATAGACATAGATACAGGCAAAAATACATACATGCACAAATACACAAACATACAGAAACACAATCATACAAGCACACAGACATAATTATTCAGGCACACAGTCACAACGATATACAGACACACAGTCATAAAAGGCACACAATCAAACAAACACAGTCATACAATCTACACATACAGGTACATTGTCGTCCAAACACAGACATACATTAATACAGACACACATTCATATAGAAACAGACATAAAGAAACATAGAGATAGGCAAATAGAGACATACAT
The DNA here is from genome assembly GCA_933207985.1 of Pelobates cultripes. Lineage (NCBI taxonomy): Eukaryota > Metazoa > Chordata > Amphibia > Anura > Pelobatidae > Pelobates > Pelobates cultripes. The sequence goes on from OW240915.1 coordinate 197,057,879, forward strand.
ACACAATGATACAGAGACATACATACACAGACAGTTATAAAGAGCCATACAGACAAGGCATACAGAGACATACATACACAGACAAACCCTGCACACCGATACCATGTAAATGCTCCGGCCATCCACAGTGGTAGATGCTCTGTGTCAGGGGAACATCGCTGGATCCACCAGTAAAGCCTTCAAAAGGAATAAACGCAGGAAACACTCCAATAGTAAAGATGGTATATTTATTGGTAGGTGAACCACCCCATAGAAAGTGTGACATTTCAGCTCATGCAATAAGGCTCTGCTGAGCCGAAACGTCGCACTTTCTTTGGGGTGGTTCACCCATCAATATATATACCATCCTTACTATTGGAATGTTGCCTGCGTTTATTCCTTTTGAATACATACACAGACAGTCATCGAGAGACATACACCTGCTGAGCGGGTGGAGATCTCACACAGCGAGCAGGAAGGCGGGGGGGAGGCACTGTGGAGAGACAGGTTGAGCAAGCTCCCAGGGAGGAAGATTCACGGCTCAGTCTGCCCAACACCGCAGGGAGATGGTGCATCCCAGCAACACAAAGATACAATAACTTTAACAGTACAAGCAAGAAGGGAACAGGTAATAAAAGCCCTACACAGTTAGATAAAATTCACAAAATACTTAGCTGATCTGAGGGAGCAGCAAGAAAGAGGGAGTTCACCTATTGGACCGTAACTTTTATAGAATATACTCTCTGTTGTTTGGCTGCCCTGTCAGTAGGCAGTATATTGTATTATACGTTTTAAGTTAAAGTTTTTTCTATCATTCTTGCTGCTGAGGGAAATAAATAGAAAGAGAATGCATAATATGAGCCTCCGTGTCATTAATAAAATTGTGTGACTGTTACATCATTTTTTTTTGTGATGCTTTTTGAATAGCACCTTCCTTTTAACAATTTTGGCATTTGTTTTGCATCAGAAAAATATTCTCTTACACCACATTTTACTTGATGTAGCAAGAGAAGCAGAATAATTCCACATTATTCTTACATATAGGGACATAAAATTGGAGGTGAAAGAAAGGCTACATTTCAGACTACTTTTAAAAAGAAAGAGGAGTTCCCTAGTGGGGCAAATTGTTTTGCAACCAGTGAGTCCTTCCTACTCTGATGATTCTCACCTGGCTTCTGCAGAGCTTCAGAAGCCGAATGCTATAGCTGTCTTCTTTTATTGGCTAAGAGCTCAGCTGACCATTCTGAGCCAATGAATGCAAATGCATAGAATTGATATTAGTCACAGGGACTCCTATTCTGGGGGGGCTGATGACACCCCAATGATGCTTCCTGAGGTGGAGTTATACCTTCGGGAGCAGAGGGGGTTAAACTCCATTTGTGAAGTATTTCAAAGGGAATTGCTGCACACACAGACTCAAGACACTACAAATCTATTTAAATCATTAATTGGTCATGGTGTTTGAAGTAACCCTTTAATAAATTAGATCAGATTTCTGAGCCTATTAAGACTACTATGATAAATCTCCCATTACTCCAGTAAGGTGGATTTAAGTCAGATTTGATCAAAAGATAGATTCCTAGTTGTTGCAGAATGCTGGTGATCTACCTATTTGTCCTCCGGGAGGCATAACCACCTAGCAAAGCTAGTGGGTATGCGGCAGCCTCCCGGAGTCAAATGCCAGAGCTGAAAAGGCTCGCGCTGTGCATCTGCACAGCAACAGCCTTTCAGCCAATCAGGTAATCAGGAGAGCCATGCTGAGCGCGGGAATCCTGATTACCTCAGATTTTTTAAAATGGCATCATTGATGGAGGACTCTATTTCTGTGTCTGCCACAGATTTAGTGGATGCCTCTCTTAAAGGCAGCCCCATCAATGTTAGAAAGCTCCATAAGAGAGCTTTCCTTGCCAGGGATCTATCCTCTTCATCATCTGAGGAGGATTTGGTCCCAGTTTTAAATAAAAAGCATAAAGGAAGACGGCTGGTCTCTTCCGCCAGTTCCTCGTCTGAGGAAAACTTCTCCGCTCCTCCTTCCCCTCATACTCGTTTGAGTAAGCGAAAATTTAAGGGGACAGGACCTCAAAAAAGGAATAGCGTGTTTCCCTCGTTTGAGCACCAGAAACACCTCCCAGAGGAAAAGGGCAAATCTCGTTGGAGGTTAGATAGTCCCTCTCCTTCCTCTTCTAGAGCGTTCGCTCACTCTTCTTCCCAAAGCCGTCCCAGTTCCAGATACGGCTCTCCAGAAATAGACTGGGAATCCGAGGAAGTGGTTCGTTCAGCAGCTTCCACTGAGCGAGGGAAGCTAAGCAATGTTCAGATGGCCAGAGTAAGTCTCCTAGGAAAGACTCTCCCATCAAAATTATTTCACTCCAGATGGGCTATGGAGCACGATTCCGAGGTTAGAGATTTTGCTAAACTAGCCTTCAGATCCCCCTTGGTTAAGGAAGATGACCTTCTCCTCAGGAACCACATCGGTATCCCGGACATTCAGGCTCTAATGGCCCCAGAGGTAGACCCTTCGCTGTTATCCATCACAGGGAGCAGCGTATCCTCTGATCCCACAGACCAGACTTTTCGCAATATACAGTTTAAAATTGCTGATGCTGTGGGACCACTATTACTGATGCTGGATAAAGCAGAAAAAGAAGGCAATGCTCAGAAACCTTCCACTTCATCCCTGTTAGCATCTAAGATGGCCCTTTTAAAAGCGTCTGGCAGGGCAGTGCTAATTATTGGCCAATCCTTTAATTACATTTCAAACATCCGCAGATCCCGCTGGCTCCATGCAGCTGGTCTGTCCGACCTAGCCCCCAAATCGCATGAGTTCCCAAATTTGGAGGATTCTTACCTATTCGGTCCCTCGTTCATTCAGGAGGTTAAAGGCCGTTACAAGGCAAGGAGATCCTTTTCAGAACTCAAGAAGTCCGTCCCTGGCTACAAGAAGCCCTTTCGGACGGAGGGTCGCCCCTATAGGGCTGCAGGAGCGTCCCGAGAAGCCTCTCACCAGGCCCAGTACCGCCACTACAGTGGAAGACATAAGCTCCCAGGCGGCGGCAGAGGAGCGCATTCCAGAGGCGGTTCAGCTTCCAAAAGGAAACCCATGCATTCAAGTAAGTGTGCCTCCTCATATGCCACTAAATTGGAAGGATATTTCCTCAGACAAATGGGTTCTAAAGATCTTTCAAAGGGGTTTACAACTCCCCCTGTTAAGGTTCCCAGTCCAGAAATTTGCACCCCACAGAGAGGTGAACCCAGTGCTAGATGCCTCCCTTTCCTTAGCTTTAAGTCAAGGAAAAATAGAGTTGGCAGACATGTCTATTACAGGATGGGTCAGCCCATTGTTCCCAATCCCAAAGTCAGACGGTTCCTGGAGACCGGTCCTAAATGTGAGGCCTCTGAACGCTTTCATCAAAAGGAAAAGGTTCAGGATGGAGAGTCTATCAGATCTTCCAGGCTTAGTTCAGAAAGCCTTTTTCTGCATAAAAGTAGACCTAAAAGATGCCTTCCATTCAGTCCCCATAGCCAAGAAACACAGGCGCTTTCTCAGGTTTCAGTGGAAAGGAAAGGTGTGGCAGTGGACTGTTATGGTGTTTGGCCTCTCCAACGCACCATACACATTCTCCAGAATTATGAAATCAGTGATAGCTCATGTCAGACTAAAAGGTTTCATGTGTCTATACTACCTAGACGACATCCTGCTCATGCACCCAGATGGGGAAGCCCTTGCTTCTCAAAGGGATTACCTTGCTTCCCTTTTACAAGACCTAGGATTCGTAGTAAATCTACAGAAATCAGTCCTAATTCCCACTCAAAGCATCCTCTTTCTGGGTTTCATACTGAACACCAGGACTATGTCCCTTGGAATCCCTCAAGACAAATGGGACAAATTATTGGTACATCTGAACTCATCTCTCAAGCACCAGAGTTGGTCCTTGAGAGACCTAGCAAAGATCATAGGGAAATTAATAGCTTTAACACCAGCATACAACAATTCCCCCTTACTTTGCAGAAGAAGTCAGCTGTTTTTAGGGAACCGACTGAGACAGGGTGGCCATTGGGAATCAAAATTTGTTCTCCCCAAGAAGGTCAGAGAAGAATTGAAGTCCATTCTGGAGTTAGAAATTCTATTTCCTCGTCCACTGTTAGAGCAGCCTGCGACAGTCACTCTGACGTCAGATGCCTCAAGTCACGGTTGGGGTGCGTTTACAACCCAAAACGCCATAAGAGGAATCTGGTCAGACCAAGAGAGTCACCTCCATATAAACATCTTGGAGTTACGAGCTATAAAATTAGCTCTCAAGGGCCTAGTTCCTCTAAACGAGTCACCGACATTGGTAAAAGTCCATTCGGACAACAGGACAGCGGTGGCTTATATAAACCACAGAGGGGGTACAAGATCAAGGGGTCTTTGCTTAGAGGCTCTAGATCTTTGGTCCTGGGCCTTAGCAAGCAATGTTCAGGTTTTCGCAGAATATGTTCCGGGAGAGGCGAACGAGCTTGCAGACTCTCTCTCTCGCCAAAGTTTGTCCCTGGCAACGATCCAATTAAAGATTGCTCTTTTCCAAAAGATAGAAAGCAATTTTGGCCAGAGACAGGTAGATCTGTTTGCATCCCAAACATCTGCTCAAACTCCCAGGTTCGTCTCCCGGACCTGGACAAAGGGAGCTTGGAAAATGGATGCAATGTCTTTCCAATGGACGGATGTTCCAGTCCCTTATGCTTTCCCCCCTCCATCTTTACTGATGAAAGTGCTGGAGAAGATCCGCAGGGACAGGGTGCAGAGCTTAGTTCTCGTTTACCCAGTATGGACCTCCAGACCCTGGTATCCCTTGATCCATCAGTTAGTCAAGGGAACCAAGATCCAATTAGGCATGACAGTGGACTGCTTTCAGGGAACCAGCGATCTTCTGCTCAAGCTCCCGCAGCTGATGTGGATCGCAGCCCTGGTAGGCTGTTAACACATCCCCATTTATCGGACCAGGTCTTGGATATTATTAACTCATCTTTAAGACGTAGAACTAGGGTAAGATATAGAAAGATGATCGAGGAATTCAAAGAATGGGAGGTTTCTTTTCTGTCTAACACACAAGGATCTGATACCATTCCTTTGGCGTTAGAATTTCATACCCTTAAGTTCCATTCTGGTTTATCTGTCAGTTCAATCAAGACCTACGGATCTGCCTTAAACTTCCTGATCCCCAACCTTACTCAGGATGCCCTGTATTTGAGATTACTAAAAGGGTTAGCCGTCTGCCGCCCATATACCCCACGCTACACATCTACTTGGGATGTAGATGTCTTATTAAATTTCCTAAAGTCTTTGGATAATGCTAAAATTGATTTAAGATGGACTGCTATTAAGCTGGCTTCTCTGCTGTCCTTGGCCCTGGCAGCTAGAGGAGCAGAGTTAACTCAGATCCATATTTCAGAACCTTGGTTGTCCAGGACCCCGGGAGGTTTCCATATTATACTAAAAGGCAGACAAAAAACATCCCATTTTTCTCCTGGTCCGGTAGAATTGGACTTGGTCCAAGATTCTTCCGAACCAGGCTTATGTTTAGTCAGTTTGTTACAATCGTACCTTCAACTTTCTGCTGGATTTAGAAACGATATCAGTCAATTATTCATTACATCAAGGAATCCCTTTCGTCCAGCCAAGGTTAATACAATTAGAGGCTGGATACTTTCCGCCATGTCTACGGCTGGAATTGATGTTTCAGTGTTCAAAAGCCATTCAATTAGGGGAGCCTCGGCTACTAAAGCAGCAGGAAAGGGCCTTCCTCTAGCTACTATCTTAAAAGCTGCAAGATGGTTGTCCAGTAAAACCTTTGTTAGATTTTACTGGAGGCCATCAGAAGTTGAACGCCTTCAGTTTCTTAGGACCACCACCAGGTGTGTGCTATTCTACCCACTAGCTTTGCTAGGTGGTTATGCCTCCCGAGGACAAATCAGAGTTTGCAGGAATCTATGATCTGCAAACTTTCTTTGTCTTAGGGATGAGCATAACCACCTAGCAATAGCGCCCGTCCCACCCTCCTCCTAGTTAAGGGTTTTGCCTGCTGGTGGTAGTTGGTTTTTCTAAAACATAAGGTTATCTGGTGATTATTCAACCTTTTGATAACTGTTCTCTGTTTTGTTTTTTACAGACTATAGCCGTACTCCAAGACAAGACCAACAAACCAAGGATCCACCTAAGTAGAAGGATTGGATGCAAGTAGTCTCGTCGGTTTAATATTCTCATGGACTCCCTGCATAAAGATTATGTCTGCTGGGACTTGTTTCAACATTTCTTGTCTCTTTTATTGAACTTATTTTGTTGCAACTTACGTTGAATGTTTCCAGTGGTCTTTGGATACTTTCCTTTGGCACACATTGTTGCCTTGTTTTTCAGTTCAGCTGTTTTATACAAAGTTTCAAGTCTATCTTGTATGTCTCCATGACTTATTAAATATTTTCTTGTTCCCCTGTACTATTGGCATCTTGAATTATTTTATTTTGTGTTTAGAAGTTTAATTATATTCCTGTACACTGTGGGAAATATTTATCTTTAGTATTTCATGGGATGTGCTAACCATCCGCAGTTTCCCAATTTTAAAAAATCTGAGGTAATCAGGATTCCCGCGCTCAGCACGGCTCTCCTGATTACCTGATTGGCTGAAAGGCTGTTGCTGTGCAGATGCACAGCGTGAGCCTTTTCAGCTCTGGCATTTGACTCCGGGAGGCTGCCGCATACCCACTAGCTTTGCTAGGTGGTTATGCTCATCCCTAAGACAAAGAAAGTTTGCAGATCATAGATTCCTGCAAACTCTGATTGGTCACCTCTGGTGTAAGTCATAGCAAGGTCCCAAATATAATATGAGTACACGCTTATCACAAGGAAGCACATTTAATGCAGGGTTCTCAGATGTTAATGGCCAACAATTCCCAGAATTCTTTGAATGCAAAAGATATGTAGAAAATCACAGGACTTTACGTCTTGGGTGCCAGATTTTGAGATCCCTCGTTTAGCATGTCTACATAGTAGAGTTAAGGAATTTCTCATTCAGCACTACACCTTATTGCTGGTTAAAACACGAGCTTACCTTTAAATTCTACATCCCTAAAAACCTATGATGGAAAAAAATATTCAATGCTCTGGGCTAAGCTTCACAAAAAAGATTTTCAATCGTCCAATACATTTCTCACCTAGCCGATGTCAGTGTTAATCTGCTTGACACTCCTTACACAAAAATGGGATTTTAGAACTAGTAAATCATCCCTAACAAGCATGTGCAACCAGCATTAATGTTTCCACAAAAACTCCTCCGGTGCTGGAACTCAGAGTGGTAAAGTAGAGATTGCTAGTCACAGATCGTGTAATAAGGAAACACAATGGGTGGACTGACAAGCACAGTAATTGTAACCTGATGAGTTGGACGCACAGGAACAGAGTGGATAAGGGCCCTGCTCAATAACCTTACATGCTTGATGGAGTTTTGTAAAGTGGCACAAAAGTTAAGGGTAGGGGTAGAAAAGTATAGTATTCACTTGAAGACTGTTGTGTGTTTTAATGACAGTTGCAGGAAGCTATTAACAGTTGAAATTAGTGATGTCCCGAACGGTTCCCAAACGGTTCGCCGCGGACTCATCATTAAGTAAACTTTGACCCTGTACCTCACAGTCAGCAGACACATTCCAGCCAATCAGCAGCAGACCCTCCCTCCCAGACCCTCCCACCTCCTGGACAACTCACTAAGAATGCAGCTTCACAATGAATGTAAAATGGATGCTGTCCAGGAGGTGGGAGGGTCTGGGAGGGAGGGTCTGCTGCTGATTGGCTGGAATGTGTCTGCTGACTGTGAGGTACAGGGTCAAAGTTTACCGCATATGTGCGCCATCCGCGGCGAACCGTTCGGGACATCACTAGTTGAAATGTTATATGCTTTCGTGAAGACGTTTTTAATGATTTCTTGAAGAAGTGGAGACTGGGTGAGCATCTAACAGAGAAGGGAAGGGAGTTCCATAGCAATGGTGCAGCTCTGGAGTAATCTTGAAAGCAGGCATCACAGGTGGAAGTATGAACAGAAGATAGATGTAGTTCTTCGGCAGAGCATAGGGGCCTATAAGGGACATACTTTGTATTACGGAGGATAGATAGGTTGGTACATTATGAGATTATTTCATTAAAGATAATATTGACACTGGGCAATGAGAATCCAAGCAACCTGGCTCACATACTGCATCTCTATTACTTTAAGAAAGGCTTTGACGATACCCAGTCCCTTAGTTCTAAGTATAATTTTGACCTCTCTGCCACACATTTATACATCCTTAGTGCTAATACTGTGCCAAAATACCCAAACCAATGGAAGCCCAGTTTCTGGCTCTAACTAACCAATCTGTCACAAAATATATGTATGGTCAGGTAACAAGTTCACATTTTTGCACCATACCATTACTGATGTACTTATGGTATTAAAAAAAATGGAAATTAATATTCCTTCCACACACCTCCCAAGTGTCCCTCTGTCCATCCTTTCAACCATAATGTCCCTCTTTTCTCGGAGCTCCATATTGTTGGTGTGTTGCAGTAATGTGTCCTTAAACTACAATAAATATGTTTAGAAATCAGACTGTGTAAATACTATACATTGTTTTTGTTCTAAATTACATTTTAGCTACATATATTGTTATTAGTAAGTCATCTAAAATTTGTCAGAACAGATTTGGCCACTACCACAGCTCAAATCCTAAAATGGAAGTGTCTGACTTTGTACTTTGTTGGGAGGTAAGATCCCATTCAGAGGAAGATGACAGCTCCCTGTCAGTAAAGAGTTGTAGGTTAGTGAGATGGATGGCATAAGAAATGAAATGGGTGGCTGTTGAGGTGGAGTATGTGATAATTCATATGGAGCAGCAATAATATGGTACCATAAGACATAAAGTCAATCAAATTATGAAATTAGGGGCATGTGATGGGTGGTAAGGGACAATGATGTGAAAGGCATAAGTAATGGCTGGAGAGGAGTAATATGAAACTAATGGCACTGTGTTCTAAAATGAGTGGCATAAAACATTTGAATGGGTGAGAACCTGAATGGAGATAAAAGCCTATGTAAAGGTCTAGCTCCTAGTACTATGTAAGGGCATTAAAGACAAAGGGAAAACATGTAATGATCACCCTTACTGAACTCGAAAAACCTTGTACACCATATTCTTCTTCTATACATAATCTATCTGCTGTATCACACAGCCAAATTAATTACAGTACACTTGTATCTTCCTACTCCATCAGTTGTTTATATGAACCTTATCCAGTCCTATAAATGTTTGGCACCTCAAGATGACCTTTGTCTCTGTCTATGATTTCACCCTTTTGTTTAACAGCAGCTCGGCCACTACCATACACCTCTGGGTAATCTCCTTAACTACACCATACACCTCTGGGTAATCTCCTTAACTACACCATTTTCCTTATTTGATCTCTCACTCTTTGAACCCCATAAACTCCAGGGAATAAAAAAAATACTGGATATTTCTTAACAAACATGCTCACCTATTTACATGCATCCAAATAAGGTACCCATACATACTTGTATATATACACGGAATTTAAGGATCTTGCTGATGGACCTATAAACAAAAATATAACATAGTGCAATATTGTCTAATACAAAGAAAATGCAAATTCTCAGTTGGAAAAAGATGATAAAAGTGCTGTATGGGTGCCACCCTCGATTTCAATAGGGGGCTAGAGTTCCTCCTTCGAATTTCTCTCCGGACCGGTCTTTTAAATCCCTCAAAACGATTTACCAGAGGTTTCTTCCAAAAAAATGATATTTATTAGACAAGCTAAAAATAATTACACAATAGTGTTTAAAATATGGTCGTCTTATGCGTTTCGTTCTCACGTGAGAACTTTCTTAAGGACCCATATAAATAAAACAAGTAATTTTTTTGTATCATACTGTTACTTGCACTATGTTATATTTTTGTTTATAGGTGCACCAGCAAGATCCCTTAATTCTGTGTATATATACATTTCTGTTGTGGTTGGTTACCACCTGGGAGGCTGTGTACCTATAAGTTAAGTTGTAATTTTTTATTTCACTGGTGCCAGGTGGAATTGTCATGTTCATACCCATACATAGTTACCTAGTTACACCACCCAAATTGAAATACATTTGGAAAATAGAATATATGTTTGGGTACATGCTTAGAGTACTGGAACAAACCCTCAAAACCACAGTTTCTTGACCATAACCAGCACTGTATATGTCATGTGGCCTTGGGCTCACAGGGGGCCTGTGTGTCTGAGTGACTGTGTGTGTCTGTTAGTGTGTGTCTGTGGGTGAATGAGTGAGTGTGTGTCTGTCTGTCAGTGAATGTATGTGTGTGTCTGAGTGATTGTGTGTGTGTGTGTCTGTGAGTGAGTGAGTGAGTGTGTATGTCTGTCAGTGTGTGTCTGTGAGTGTGTGTGTGTGTGTCTGTGTGTGTGTGTGTGTGTGTCTGTCTGTCAGTGATGTGTGTGTCTGCCATTGTGCCTGTGAGTGTGTGTGTGTCTATCAGTGAATGGGGGAGTGAATGAGTGTGTATCTGTCTGTCAGTGATTCTGTGTGTGTATATCTGTCAGTGTGTGTCTGTCAGTGAATGTGTGTATGTCTGTCAGTGTTTTTCTGTGAGTGAGTGAGTGAGTGAGTGTATGTCTGTCCGTGTGTGTCTGACTGATTGTGTATGTCATTGTGTGTCTATGAGGGAACCTGTGTGTCTGAGTGACTGTGTCTGTTAGTGTGTGTCTGTGAGTGAGTGAGTGAGTGTGTATGTCTGTCAGTGTGTGTGTGTGTCTGTGGGTGTGTGTGTGTCTGTGTGTGTCTGTGTGTGTCTGTGAGTGTGTGTGTCTGTCAGTGAATGTGTGAATGAGTGTCAGTGTGTTTCTGTGAGTGATTGTGTATGTCAGTGTGTGTCTGTGAGGGAGCCTGTCTGTCTGAGTGACTGTATGTGTCTGTTAGTGTGTGTCTGTGAGTGAGTGTGTATGTCTGTCAGTGTGTGTCAGTGAGGGAGCGTGTGTGTGTGTGCGCGTGTGCTGTCAGTGTGTGTCAGTGAGTGTGCTTATGTCAGTCAAATTGTGTAAAATCAGTAAGTGTGTGTGTATGTCAGTGTATCTGAGTGTGTGTATCTATCAGTCAAAGTGTGTGTTAGTCTTTACTAGGAAGAGGTGTGGCTTTGACAGGAAGGGGTGGGGCAAATTTAAATTAGGGGTGCCCGAGTTCCGTCATGCCTAGGACAGCACAGATCCAAAATACACCACTGACCATAACTGCTAGTGACTGTAGTCATTAAAAACTGCTGAACTGTTTATTTTCCTTTCATCTCTACCTTTAAAACTAAATGACCTCATGCCATGCTCAGGGAATTGATTTAAGCTGTTTTCCCACATGACAATTGTTAAACAAAACGCATTGTTATCCCATTCCCCCTACCCTTCCCTCCCCTTTTTCTTTTTTTCTGTACCCCTTCCAATGTCTATTTTTATCAAAATAAAAAAATGGTCAATTCTAAAACAAAACAAAAACTAAATGACCTTTATATTTTTATGATATTACTTGTTAATTATTGCTATAAAATATAACTGTTGACTAAAACTCACTTTACATAGTCATATGTTTGTATAAAATAGCTATTTCTCTATGAGAGGAACGCTGTGCTGCGCCATATATTGTCTTACAGTTGCTAATTTCTCCTTCAGTATTTTCAGCATGCTAATATGTGTCTTGCTTTGTTATGGTAGATATTCTTAATAAAACTTTCGCTATAAATATGAGTAAATATTTGGCTGTTTGTCCTGCCTGACAATCAATGTAATATTGTAGTTATTCATCACATGTATACATGATAGACAAATTGTAATTTCTGGCAAAAAGCTTTTGCTTAGGCAAATACCATTAAAACACCACTTACCTAGACAAAATTTGTTTGCCTAACTAGTATTCAGGGAAATAGTTTTCCATTTTTCTTACAGGTTGTTGTTGTTTTGGTGGTTTTTTCAGTTTTGTTTTTTTTTCTGATTTCAATTTGGGAAAGTGGCCCTTTCTCACAAATAGTTGCTCAGGCAATCCCATAAAGTGTCTCCTGCTCAGTGGCCCTTTGATTATCGATAACTGCCTAGGAACCCCTCAAGGAAAGTTACCAGGAACCCCAGGAAGGTGGCCCCTGCTTGCCAATTAATGCCTTCATTAATAGGTGGGTAAAGTGGCCCCTGCCTGCCAATATGCACCCATGCACTACAGGAAAATGGTACCAGCTATGCAAGATACACTTAGGTACCCCAGAAAAGTGGCCCCTGTTCCTCAATACTTATCACTTTTCATTAAGGGGTTCCAAGGCGGTATTTGGCAAGCAGGGCCACTTTCCGTGGGTTGCCTGAGTGTCTATTGATGAGAATGGGTCACATTCCCAGGTTGCCTGATTTGCCTGAATATTAGTTAGACTATAACTAGTATAACTATTTGCCTAGGTAAAAGCCTTTTGCCTGAAATTGCTATTTGCCTACTACATTTTCATACAGTATATATATATACACAGTTAAGGAATAATTGATCTATTCATTGGAGATTGTGTTGGCTACTTAGTGTTGACTGATTTGTAAGTTGGATATTTCATCCCAAAAACTCAGTTGACTCCTGTAGCGCTCAGTTTTAAATATCTTGGGGGGGTGGCGGGGAGGGGCGGTAGGGGTTAATTAGCAACTCAAGGGTTAGTGCCTGAAGAAGTTGCGATGAGTTTGCAGGGTAAAATTATTTTAATGGGAGAATTTGCAAGTTAATTATTCAGATTTTGTGCAAGTCTTTGATTGGTTTAGACAAAGAATAGTGAGTTATTAAAGGAACACTATAGTGTCAGGAACAAAACATGACACTAGAGTGGTAAAATCACTGTCTATGTGTCCGCCCCCCTTGCCTCCCTGTGAAATTATTTACTCACCTTTTCTCCCACGCCACGTTGATCTTGTTGTGGTTGGCCCTGCCTTGCTCCACCTCTGTGGCTTAGTTCGACAAACTTGATTATCTCAACCAATCCAATGCTTTGCCATAGGAAAGCATTGGGAGGCTATTGCGCAACAAAACGCCAATCAGCATCTCCTCATAGAGATGCATTGAATCAATGAATATCTATGGGGCACGTTCAACGTCTCCATGCAAAGCGTGCATCACTGACACAGAAAGCACCTGTGTCAGTGACAGGCTATAGACATCAGAACAATTACATTAAGCTGTAGATGTTCTGGTGCCTAGGGTGTCCCTTTCACGTGCAAAATCAAAGCCAAAATAACCAATATTTCGAATTAAGCTGAGATATGTTCCCCTTGTTTTGACAGGGTTTTTACTATACAGTTAAATGCTGTGAAATGAATATTATATTAAAAATTTTAACCTGAAATAGCGGAGTTGAAATGTTTCTCAAATGTGTCTCCTATTTTAACCTGTTTTTATAACAATTTGCTTTTCGATTTGGTACAATTGGTTCCAAGTCAACATTACTGGAAAGTGTCCTTTAAAATCTTCTTGTCTGGCCTAAATTATGCCAGCCAGGCATTAACTCATCACAGTTCACTGTATAAATAACCTATGGAAAAAAAGACCATCAGTTCCAGTTCCTTAAATACTGATAAAATAAATACAATTAGATTATGGGGTAATTTGCTGTGAGCATTTTTGATGGACAACAATATAATCATATTATTCTTAATAATGTACAGGAAACAAACATGTAAAACTCCTGAGTATGACATTACCTGTGACATAAATGAGCACTGCTGTATATTAAATATAATATCTGCCTTATTAACAGCTATCTCCCTTAGTGGGATATGAGTTTCAGGCCTCAAGTTTGGACAAAGATACCAAGAATGCAGCATTGCTCCAATTGCTTTATACAATGACCCACTGAAACTGTCTTCCTCACATTAACTATTACAAGGAGACGATTCAAGTTGAATTTCAAATTTAAAGGGATTCTATAGTGCCAGGAAAACAAAGCCGTTTTCCTAACACTGTAGAATACTACAGTGCCCCCCTCCCTCGCACCCCCCATCTCGCGTGGCTTCAGTCACTTACTTGAATCCAGCGCCGATGTCCCTCTGCGCTGGGTCAGGCTCCGCCCTCGCTCCTTCCTCATTGACATCAGCCGATGGGGGAGACCTAATGCGCATGCGCAGCAATGGCCGCGCACGCATTAGACCTTCCTTATAGGAAATCATTGAATCAATGCTTTCCTATGGGAAAAATCTGACGCTGGAGGTCCTCATGCACAGCGTGAGGACGTCCAGCATCAGATAACAGACCAAAGGTCCGTTTCGATTCCGGAAGTCCCTCTAGTGGCAGACAGCCACTAGAGGAGGAGTTAGTCCTCAGAGGTAATTATTAATAAAAATAATTACCACTGTAGGGTTAAGGGACATGGGGCATTGCACCCAGAAGTGGTCTGGATGCCTAGAGTGTCCTTTTAAGGTCTGAAGAGATGAACTGCAAATATTGCTGACTTGGTGAAGTCTTCTAATTCAGCTATTTTGACCTAAAATGGCAATTTCACTTTGATCACTATGCAATTCATACTTTACCCTAGTTTGTAGCAGACATGTCTTCACATCTGAAACCTATAATGTAACCCCTTCAGGACCAGAGATAGGCAAAATGTTCTATATAATGACATGGTTAACTTGTTTTTGGTAATACCCCACATCTTATGACACCATTTAATGTAACTAATAACAGAGAGAGAGAGAGAGATTAATTATATATTGCTTTTGGTGTACTGGGCCTTTAAAAATAAAAAGCTTATCATATCCATCTGACAAAGCACTCATTTGTTTCACTTATATTTATAGCATGATTCCTGTTTGAGCTGTTAATGTATTCCTAGGTGTTTCTGCAGTATTGAAGAGTGATCTATAGTATTCTGTATGTTCTACCGGAAATGATAATATTAATAGGAAGATATGGTCACAAATAAAGTCAGATCATATGACAGCAAACAGTATTCTGCAAAATTCAATGGGATCCTGTCTAATGAACAAATAGATAGGTGAAGAATTTACAAACGATCTATTCAATAAAAAGTTGTACATTTATGAGCATAAAATATATGTCTAAGCAGAAAGGTTGTGAAAATACAACGCCGCTCAGTTGGAGTTATTGTTTTAAAATTTCTAAAAAAATATGTTTTCAACTCCCTTTAACACACTAATTAGAGAAAAGGGTCCATTGTTTTTAAATGAAAGATAATTCTATCTGTCTGTCTTTCTATCATCTATTTTATTATTTTATTTAGTTTTCACTGAGCTGTTGAAAAATATAACAAAGTGAAATACAAAAAGTCCTCAAGATTACTTTAAATATCATAAGACATTCCATGTCATTCAAACACTTTCAAAAAGCAAGATATGTCATTCCCATATTAGAAACTTGTCCCTAGGTTTCCCTTTAAGATAAAGTCCCTTTGACTTGTAACTTTATATTGTAAGGTTATTAAGTACTGGTAACACCTACAGATACATGCCTAATTCCATTCTCCAACATACACCTTTGTTATTCCATAGAAAACAATAATAATAATAATAAACAATGCCACTGTACTTGGAGAGTATATCTGCTAAAGATGCATATAGTGAATGATTCTGACTACAATTCAAATATGCTGTTCCCACTATAATCTATGGGCATTCCATTTTGCTCCATTAGTGTCCATGGGCATCCCACTACCCTGTTAAAGTCTATGGGCATTCCATTCTGTTATTACCTTTAGGAGGTCCCCTAAAAGACACAACATTACTTTATACTAAGTTTCTAAATCTTTTACAACAGTCCTTTTCACATTTTCAATCGTTTTATCGCCCATACCCTGTTTCCTGGCTGTATCCTAAGGGTTTTAAACCAACCCCTAAAAAGAGTTGCTCTGCCACTACATCCTGGCAAGCTGTACAATGCATTGTATCAACTCTTGCTTTTATAGGCGTGATGTTTCGCACAAAGCAGCTAATCTATGTACATAGCACGTGTCAACCGAAAAGCACTTATTGAATTCCATAAAGACATACCAATTTACAGAATAGGACTGTTAGGATTGGAATGCTGTAAATTGTGGGGGGACAGGGGGTTCTTTTTTTCTATTTTGTTTTTGTTTGTTTCATAACAACGTTTTGTTTTTTTCTATTTTTATTGACACGAGTAGAACTGAACACAATAGCAAAACAAAAACAACAAAAAAATGGAAACATGTAGACATGAGAAGTGGGTTTCTGTATTTTTTTCCCATCTTTGTCTTGCACCTGCTTTTCCTATGGAACAAATAATCTGCATTTGTTATTTATGTTTGAAATTCTCCATGTAGCCAAGATCTATAACGATTGGAACATGCTTTATATGCCAATAATACACACACAATTCTGTGCAAGACGTGAGAGGACTGCCAATATGTGAACTGGCTGGGATGGGCTCTCGAACCTGGCGAGGCAGATGGATTCTCCATGCAGACCTCCCTGTAATTCGATTATTCAATGGACACGTTAGGAAAGCATTGGTGATTGATCATGACGTTAATTAACCCCTTCCCTCCCCCAACACTAAATCGCTACTTGCGTGAAAATTCGAACAATAAATATAATTATGTGCTGCCCTATACCTTTGGGTTAGATTAAAAAATATCTATACAGAAGTTCCCATGTTTAGAAAACATGATTCAGCTGTACCCAGGAACAGACTAGTTATTGAAACGTCTTATACCAAAGTGTGTCATTTAGAATTAGAACTATAATATATTTAATAATTTCATTATACAATAATTTAACAGCTTTGGGGGTTTTTTTTCGTTCTCTTTTTAAGCAGCAAACATTCATTTTAATGAGTTAGGCACAGGTTTGTTTTTCTGTATTTAGATGATAAATGTATATTTTGGATTTAGACTAGATTTTAAAATATCAATAAATATACAATGGCAAATGGTTTAACGGTTTTATACCGGTAGAAGGAGCTTTGACAAAAATGTAAAGAATCTTGCAATGAATGGCGCTACTATGTAACTTAATCAGGGATTGATACATTCTGTCGTATTCTTTAATAGACTATTGAAGGTTAAAGCAGACAGTTCTCTGTACACAATATGTTGCAAATCTTACATTTTATAAACGCTGTAACTGGCACTCAGCGTGTATTTATTAAGCAGTCAACTATTGGAAACTGAAATCTAATTTTTTTACATATAAGCCAAAATAGGAGAATTGGCTAGATCCATCAACACACCTATATTTACAGCCAGTTTGGGTTGTTTGACTACATTTAAATAATTTGGATTTAATTTCTTTACATTCGATGTTTAGTGAATAAAGCCAACTCCATAACAAATTCGTGTTTTTCCAAACAAAGATAAGTCTCCAAAGTGCACATGGGGAGCCTGTTTTGCACTCCTATTAGCCCAAATCACTAGACTAGCAGTATAAACATATATTTTATATTGGCGGAAGCAGAGAGTTTAAAATATGAATATTTATACCAAATGAATAAACTGTATTCAATTAACTAAAAATCTCGTGCACTTCTGAACTGAAGTGGAATCGACTGTAATTGATTTATTCGAAACCAGAGGTTAAGGACTGAATTAGCTAAGTACAACTGGGTATTTCAAGCCACTGACTTCTCAAATGTCAAATCCCTTCTATTTTTAATATTATTTCAGCTGCAGGGCATTGCTATCCTGATGGCTGTTCCACCAGTTAAATCTCAAATTATATTAATATTCGATTCTTTTTTTGGGGGGAGGGGGGCTGTTGGTTGAAGCTGGGGAAAAGAGACTGAAGAGGAGGTGAGGTGGAGTCGCGGAAGGGTGTAAATCAGTACTTAAAATAACTTTGGAATAGGCATCAATCATCATATATATTACTGCCATTTTCTTTTTTTTTTAAATACAAAAATGTCTGTGTGTGTCATTGTCTGCGTGTGTGGTGTAATCAGGAGTCTCTGGGTTTAATCGAATGAAATTACTTATTGTGTAATTTAACTAAACAATGGGTGTCTGTAAAATGCATAGGAGGGTGTGTGTGTGTGTCCACTCTTTCAGCCATACTATAATGATGGATGGATGGATAGATATACACTTTCTACAATCCGCATACACATTTATTGTGTGATTTAAAAAATGAAGCTCCTTAGCATTTTATAAATCCATGTGAGAATGAATAGTGTTTAATAAGATCGCTCTGCTTTGCTGCAGCAATAGTAGCAGCCGTGGATGGCAGTCTATGAAAGCTATTGTGCCTCAGGATAGGATCCCACACACAATCTGAGATACAGCCAACAAAAGCAGCCCTGATAGACAATGCTTCACTTCACCTGCTGCAACACTGTGCATTTCATTTATGTCAAGAATACGTACAGTTAGGGTTCATTCACCTCATTATTTTATCCCATCTACTTTATAGCTAACCAGACTCTCCAGATTCAAAAATAAGGATAAATAACTGCTCCAGAAAACAATTGCAGCTAAGCATTTTGCTGATCCACTTTCAATTTGTATTTACATATATAGCATTGTTATGAGCTAGCTGGCTCATGAAAATACAATTTAGAGTCCAAGTCCCCTCAGCTGGGTGAGATTGATTTTACAGTTCCTTCCATAAGTAGATTACAGAGGAAAATGAAACATCTTGTGCTTTATCCAATGTGTTGCTTCAGCAGCTAAAACAAACGTCAAACAGCATGAGGACATGTTAATTCCTATTGCATTGCTATTGTAAACAACTTACCATAAACCTTCTACATGTCTGCCTAAGATTCTTACAGAATGAATGGAACCCCAAATCACTGCTTATTTCGGATATTTCCTTAGCTTCTCAACACGTGCTGACAAATTGACCTTATCTCAGAATGCAATGTATCAACTGAGCAGAAACTCCAACACTCACATAAAATGTCTATTTAACAGAGTTAATATGAGCTAAAGCATGGATTTGCAATGCAGTACACAGCGTGTCCCATTTACTGAATAAAGGATATATATATATATGTTCATGCACACACAGAAATCTTCTGTCATGTCTTTTCAAGTGTATTTAAAGGCCAACCCATCTCATGTAAATGGGTTTGAAAAGAAAGTAAAAAAAATATTAACGCTTTTCAATACCTCATGCTGGGCTTTCCATAGGCAATTATGAAATATACCCTCAAGCATTTTACAAACCTACCCATTCACGAAGCACTGCAAAAGGATTCTATTTATATGAGCTGTAAAATCCAACATATAATAAGATTATATATATAATGTTATCTATCTATATATATATATATTGATATATATATATATATTATATCATATATGTATGTATAAAAATGTGTGTGTGTGTGTGTGTGTGTTTGTGTGTGTGTGTGTATAGACACACACACATATAATATATGTATGTATAAAAATGTGTGTGTGTGTGTGCGTGTGTGTTTGTGTGTGTGTGTATAGACACACACACATATCATATATGTATGTATAAAAATGTGTGTGTGTTTGTGTGTGTGTGTGTGTGTATAGACACACACACACATATATATGTATGTATAAAAATGTGTGTGTGTGTGTATATATATATAAACCCACACACAAACATATACACAATATATACACACACATACACACATAGATGCACACATATATGAAAAAGAATGCAACTGTGAGTTATCATGTCATTTTGCTGAATACTAACTCAGTGGAAAGATTAGAATGATCCCCTACTCTGAACTCTAAGTTGAAAGTAAGTTTTTATTATACTTGAGGGACACAATGGGTTCAGCTGCTTATTGCAGGGAATAATTGTCAGGGGAGACTTAAACTCAATTACTGTAACCATACTGAATAAAAAATACTGCCAAGGACAAAAATACGCCTGGGTAAAGACAGCCACTGAATAAAAAAAAATCGACATAAAACGTATCAAATATTTATTCACCTGGGCAACAAAAGGCTATAATACATTGAATCCTGCTATCACAAGTCACTACAATGCAGTAGTTCCACCAAGGACAATGAGATATGTCTCTGATTTCATTATTTTCTTATTTTTATTTATTTATTGTATTTTATTTTTTTCGGTACTTGAGACAAAACACATCTTTCGTGAAAATAAGTACGACATTGTTTTAATTCGTTTAACCATTTAAGTGCTGGAGAGGTGCGAGAAATATTGCCAACTCTCTTCTCACACTCACAGCTTTGAGTGACAAGGAAGGGGGAGAGCAACTTAAAGGGTTAAAAGTCAATTGAGGCAAAAGCTCACCCCTTACCAATTTCCAATCACTCTTAAAGCCAAAAAAAAATTGTTTGAGATCATTGGTATTTTATTTTTTATTTTTTTTTTAAGTTAGGGTCCAAAGTGAAGTTAAGAAATGCATTCTCTTCTGCAAAATGAAAGGCTGAGTTTCAAACTAATCATTTATAAAATGCATTTTATTGTCTTTTTTTATTATTATTATTATTTGTTCTGTTGCTTCTTTGTTGTTTTACCATGCTACAACAGGGCTAAAAAGTATGAATCCCACTGAAAGAAACGATAAAACTCTGCTTCCTAATTAAGTACTAAGAACCACATGAAAATAAAAAATTAAGAAGGAAGATTGAAAACCCACTAAACAATAGGTAAACAGATCACCAGATAAATAAAAATAAAAAAAAAGCTTCAACAGACTCACCATATTTACAATCCCCATTAAATTACACATAAATAAATATATACATAAACACTGATTCCCTTATATATTGTATGTGAATTCGGTCCAATAGAAAGTTCAATGTTTTTAAATTACCTTTAGAGGAAAAAAAGGTATAACTTGAAGACATGACATGGAACTGCAAATATTTTGTGTCAAGTTTATTCACAATACTGATAAGTGTTTCCTCTGTGCCTTCTTTCAATGGCCACAATCTCAATTAGAGCATTGTAAGGGAAGATGGTGACTTAGTCCGATGACTCATATATATATAGATATATTTTTGTTTAATAATCGTTATCTTGTTTCTTTAGAAAAAAAAAAAAAGTCCTCTTATAAAAAGTTCGAACACTAAAGACAGAATTTTCATTGCTGGCTCCATCCATAGCCTGTTCTGTCAAGAATCCATAGATGGGAGGGCAAGGTTTTAGAGCAGACCAGTGTTCCTCATCTGGAGCAGGATTGCCATATAATGGTATCTGTTAGTCCCACAGGGTAAAGTATCAATATAGAGTTGTACCAAAATGGAGATCATTTTCTGTGCTTTTCATCTTTGTCCCCTCCTTTGCTGTTGTCTGTGTGACTGTTGGGGTTGTTATTGTTGAGGTACATTTTGTCCATAGCTTTGAGGGCCTCTGTAAGATAATTCTGCAGGGCAGTGATAGCTGCACATACTGCTGGGCTTCCAAACCCATGAGAGATGAGGTTGAAGTGAGTCAGACAGCTCTGGATACCTGGTTCTAGAATAGGAGAAGGTCTTGAATTACCCAAAGGGGATCTGTCCTGAGACAGCAAATCTGTGAATTCTTTACAAATCTGTCTGTAAAAAAACAGAATAAATAGGTCAGATTGAACTGTACAAATTTATCAATATGATAATAAAGGATACAAGCATTGAGCATTATTAATGCTTACAATTAACACAGATACATGTTCTAAAAGGAACCCTTAGAAGGTTTAAGCCTAGGGACTCTGTGTAGGCCAAACAAAAACTTATCACTCACTCTAAAGCAGTGTTACATGTCATAATATATTAGGCTATATATTCTGCTGTCAGCTTTAACCCTGATGATAACTTGGAATCTGATCAATATATCGTTCTCATATGTACTTCTACCTATAAAATGGACCTCCCAGCATCTAGAAAGTTAATTTTGAAGTTATCTTAAAATCTATTTTGTATGGATCCACTGGAACTCTTGATGTTCTGCTCAACAATGTTTCAAGGTATTCTTATCTATATATAATATTCTGCACAGCTATCCCTCCAGTGCACCATGGCACTAACTGGACAAACTATACATAAGTACATAAGTTCCAAAGCAATCTCTCTGCAATGACAATTCACTAACACTCAAAGGCAAACAGCCCCAAGATATGTTGTCTTACTATAATGACTTTCCTGGCACGTGTTTCCAATCTTAGATGACACAAGTATAAAATATTACAATGGTCAGTGTGATCCTTATCAGCAATTTCTCAATTCTATGTTTAACAGAAATTATGTAAACATATATTAAAATACAGCCCTGCTAAAGGAAATATCTGAACGGTCTTGTGCTTAGGCACGCACTGGATTTCCAGTTAATTAAGATAAGTACTTTAATGAGTTGAATTCTTATCGCTTCCAAGATGGGAAGCTATTTGCTTGTAGAAAATGATTAACTCTGCACAGTCTATAAGTGCCAATAGTTTATCGCTGTGTATTTAGTATAAGATATAGGATACAAGCATGGTTTCACAGGTTCCCTACTGCTCTATAGGTCTGTTGCCAAACTAGATCACTTAGCTGGGGAATAAAGGTTCCCTCTCAGTGGTGCTGGCTTCCAGGCCTCAGGGATGATTTTCTGGAAATCGTTTACTAAAATGATTGTATCTAGCTAAAAATATCAGGGAGTTCATTGTTTCATTAGATATGTTTAATCCACCATTTTCTAAACAGACATAGAAATAAATGTGGGTCTATTTGAGGCCCTGATGTTAAACAACTACATTTGTGAATGTTTATACAATGTGCTACAGGTGCTATGGACAACGTTTCGCCTGATGCAAAGCTGTCTGAATATCATTTGAAACAAACCCTCAAACTTATGTGTGATCTCAGCCAACTGGTGGTGGTGTTATTCCCAAACCATCCCACTATTGACCCATTTAGAATGTTCTAGAATGATTCCTTACTTTGTAGCCAGCAGCATGTTTTTCCTCGTCACTTGCTCATTTGGGTCAGAATGTTGTCGGTTGACATATTCAGCTACTGCTTTGGCAGGAAATTCGGTTTCACAGACGTATCCAAAATCCCGGGCTAGATGAACAGCTTCTCCTTCAAAGAAACAGAACAAATACTGAGTGAGTGAAAGTGGCAAGGAAGGAGATTTTGTTTGTTCAGCACTTGTGTTTACATAGACAAACAGCTAAAGAATGCCTTGCTTCTGATTACATACATTGCACATAGCAAGCCTCACATGAAACCAAACCTTTCACACACAAACCAACTCTACTAATAAAAACAACAAAGAATATATCATGATGTGGACTTTAAATGAGAGCTCTATTCACTAAGCAGTGTGTTGAGAACTAATAGATCTACAACATAATACAGTAATGATAGAGTTAAATAAAATCTCTAACTGTAATCAACAGGACATTATTTTTAATTTAATTTTTTATATCTAAATATTAAATATGACTAGTGGATCAGTAGTCACTGTTTTGTGTATATACTTCTACTTTATTATTATTATTTATAAGGCGCCAACATATTCCGCAGCGCTGTACAATAGGTGGACTAACACACATGTATTTGTATGGGTGTTGAGGGCCCTGTTCAAGCTAGCTTCCATTCACAACCTTATTGCAGAGGATATCAAATTCCTCCAAATAAATATAGTATATAACAATGAAATATTACAAGTACAGTTTAATTGTTATACGTTTGTTTTGGGTTATAAATAAATAAATGCACAGATCACAGCATAGATATAATTTAGTAACACGCTATACTAATAATGAATGATCACAGGGTTATACATGAAATTATTTGACCTCGATCTGTTCCTTCAAAACAGTGCATTAAACCTACTGATCCGTTTAGCAGTTACTCTGTAACTAAATATATATATATATACATATTAATGTATAGATTCCTCAACAGCCACTTGGAATTAGAGAATAGGGCAGTGGTCCAAGTGCTGACATGTGATGACTCTTACTCTTTAAAGTGATCTCCTTTTTTATATTTATATCCTGAACGATTAGCTATGAGAATTTCGGGGTCAGTGCTCGGAGTCTGTCTGTTTTGTTGATTTTCAAATCTTTGGTTTTAATTTCCTGAAGCAGTTGGATTTTACTGCAGGGTTTCCTGCTATTAGTTGCACTCCGGAAGAACGCATGCGCCAATTAGGGCTTCAAAGTCCCAGGCACTGAGCTGGTTTCCAGAAGGATGGAACAGATCATAAACAGTAACAGCACTCATCAGGAACTGCCTCATCAGGCCAGGACACCGATTGTATCTACCTCCCACCCTCTACAAACCTCATTTCTCTCGCCTACTTTACAAACATCACAAACAAAAGCAGACAGACAATTGCCATGTGTTCTAGAAGTGTGACGTGCGAGGTATCCCTTTAAGACAGTGTAGGCTCTGTGAGCGTTACATGTGAAGTGTAGCCCTTTTAAAACACGTTGCTATCGGGGTTATTCCTAAAGAATTAATTCTGGGACAACGTTCTAAATGTGGAACAATCACCATGGAAACAATAGAATGTTGCAGTTGAACGTGTACTTTGCCCCAGAATAGCTCTCCATATTTAACCCCTATGCATTGCAGTTTGATACAATATTCAGATTTAAATTACCCTATTATTTACTCCTGTTCTGTTTTAAGGGGTTTCAAGCAAACATAATTCAGAACAATATAAAATAGTATTTACAATATAATATTTTATTTGCTTTTGTTAAATTATATTACACCACATTCTAGAATATATTTTGTTGGATTTTATGGTTAATTTGTTTTTAATTGTGTCATCGAAGCATGCATGGTGTATTATTTGCTACAATAGTACAAGAAGGGACAATGTTTTGTAGCTTTGTTGAGATTCACTTCCTATATTTTCGAAGCAGCAATCAGACCACGTCAGATCCTCACAGGGTAATGTTCCCTCTGGCATAGGTCAAGCATCCCCAAAGTAATTCAGGAAATAATAGTCAGCCACTCTCTCTCTGCAGATGGCAGATCAGCTTAAACTATTTACTATATTGTTTTGAAAGAAAACAACTTAAAACTAAGTATGTAACTATTATCAAATTGGTATTGGCCTTTTTTTGGTCATATTTGAGATCTGAAAATGATGGCAATCAGGAACGATTATGGTCGGTTTAGCTACTGCAGATAGAAGAAAAACAAATAAATTGTTCCTTACCTTCTACTAGAGATGTGAGCAAGGTAACATTAGCAGCCTTACGCCTCCCTGCTGGGAGATTTAAACCTATTTTATCTAGTTTTTCCCTCAACGATCGCCCTCCGTTTTTGGACTTTGCCCTATAAAAAAAAAGAAAAGAAAAAAGTTATAAAATAAAAAATGTAAAAAAACATTTATTTAACCAGTTTGGGGATAAGTGATAGACTGAAATAAGCACTTAGTCATTTACACATTTAACATAGGAAAGAACTTAAATCACATATTTCTTTTTGTAAACAAATGATGATACAATCAAAGAAATGATCAAAAAAGAACACATTTAGGATGTAATATTTTCATTCGAATAAATTCAATTCAAGATTGCACCAATCACATTGAAGCACACTGGTATATAAAGCAAATGTATACATTATTGTTTTGAAGTAAGCAAATTAGTATTTTGATCAACAACCACAGTATGTTATGATAAATCAACATATGTGTGTTTCCCACATAAAATATCAGTTAGACATTTGAAACATTAATCCTAATATAATAATAAACAGCTAGTTTCCAAGATCAATGTTTAGGCAAAGTTCTAACTGTAGTAGGAGTGATCACCATGGAAACCAATATCTGTTTCTGCTGATTGCATTACTTTTGGAACTTTGCCCCAGAATAGTGCTTTATACATAACCTCCCTTGTTCCTATCATTAACTCTATCAGTGCTCTTTTAAAGCCAATGTCCCAGGCTTTGAATGCATTGAAACATTTTGACGTCACGTGAACTCCTCCCTAAATCATTCAACACAGAAAACTTTCACACAGGTCACTCCATGCAAGGGCAAAATTTAATTGATGTGCTGGGAAGAGGAATGTGTTGACATGGCCACGGACCAAGATCATCATAGCTCAGAAAAGTGACCTATTCTGACCCAGTAAAATGAGGCCACCCCCTTACCCCTCCATTCATGTCATTTAGAGAACACATGAATGCTCCTATAGTTAGATATTGGTGGCCCAGCTAGAACGTGGCATTAACGTCTTGTATGGGACATCTCTGAAGGGCATCAGAGAAATCAGATTAATCCTGTATTTCAGAAAAAAAGGGAAGGTTTGTGCATTGTTTTCAAAGAAAGTTAGACCTGTGAAGGGGGCATGGGTAGGTATGTGGCAGGAAAAATGAAAAATGTACTAACTGATTTCTGTGTACAGTTAGTGTTTTGTATTTTAAGCAAACACGTGCATTTAATGAACATATTATATGTGGTTTAAATATACATATATATAGTTTTATTTTTCCTGGTTTTAGTTATTTTGTCTCTGATCCTCTCTTCCTTACTCAAGATCCACATGACTTTCCTAAATACAGCCTGTGTTATTTGATCAGGTAGTAATAATAATAAGGACATTCTGAAGGGTTACAATTAAACTAATAACTTGATACTTACAGCACAGTAGGATTACCCTAGATACAAATTTCTAATGAGAAACCTATGATACCTGGATGAATTTAGACACTGACAAGTGGTATGAACTGGTAATATAAAAGAATTGTTAGAATTGCATCATATGCTGAAATGTCTGAAGCTTAATATGATTATTAAAACAAACCTCAGTACATATTCCTTTGGGAAGATAAGGGTTAAATTGCCGTCTAGAATACCACAATTAATTCTAGAGTGTTGTGTTTACCTGATAGACATCAGGGTGAAATAACATTTCCTTATTCTAAGCTGAGTTATTCTCTAAACTAATAGCATGCAAGTTGGGATTTTTTTTTCTTCCTGTAACCGAACCAATTTAAATAAGCATTACGCTGTATCAAATTGATATTGTAATTAGAATTGATAAAAAGATTGGTCATGGCTTGCGATTTATTTATTATTAATGCAAGGCTGTTAATTACAACAAATCATTTCGACAGAAAAAAAAACGTCGCAAAGTACAATGACATTAAAATACTACTAAGGGATTGAGGTTAAAATTGGATATATACCATTAAATCAGCAACTAAATAAATAATGTATTCTTAGTTTACACAATTTAAACTCAACCAAAAAGTGTTCGAACTTAATAAATTATGTATTGCACAGGAAATAAGCACCTAATTAGAATTGCTTTTTTATCTATTTATAGAAAATAGCGCAGAACCAATCTTACTGTATTTTCAGTTTATTTCGTGTTGGCTAATCTTATCAAGCATACCCAGATTGTATTTCTGAATGTAAATAATAATAATAATAATAATAACGAATTTAAAATGAATTAGCATTGTTATAGAGATGCTACCTCAGTGTATATGTGCATATTTAAATATATATATATATATATATATATATATATACTACTTTGAATAAGACAGAGTTTATTTATCATAATATGAATGTCTTCTGGAGCCTATCTGCCTTTTTTATTCTCTAATCTAGTGTCATTCTAGCCTCGTGGGTGTGATTCTAGAGCAAAGGGGGCGTGGTTTTAGACCAATGTATGTCAACAGCCTGTTAATGTTGATGGAACCTCACACATTGTATACTAAGGCTTCAGTGACATGCCACCTCCCTTGTGCCTTAGGGGTAAGTAACCACTGTTTATGAATAGTTGTTAGACACCATACACGTGTGCCATTGTAACTGTCATCTCGACAGCATTATGAAAGAAAAGAAAACGGCAACAGTATTTAAGGTGAACTGCTGAGTGGGCTTATACCTGGCTCTCAAACGGTTAAACAAAGTCTTGAGAACGAAAAAAAAGGAAATTTCCTGAACACCATCCAAAATTGATGCAACACTTCATTCAGCAAACTCAGATTTGGTTACATACACAATTTCATTTCTTTTCTGTATCACCCAGTGCAAGGCCCATACTCTGTATGTACTCTGCATGTCCTTATATGCACCTTGAAGGGACATTTAATATACAAAACACCAGTCTCCATGATGCAATCCCTCATCACAAACAACATAGCATCAGCACTAGCACCTACAGAGCTGTTATTTTACCAGTAACTCCTTAAAATTACCCTGCAATAGTCAACAGCTAATGACTAGGAGCAAATACAGATTCTCTCTCCATGCAAATACACCTAATGTCAACTCTCATTGTGTTTATGTTCAGTGGCTCCATTAGCCTAACATCTAATAATCTCTATGAGATCTAGTATAAATAAGGTCAATATATCTTAACTGTTGTTACATAGCTGCAGATATTTAGTAGCAACAGCAAATTGTGGGTAACGTTCTAAAGTAGATCTATCACTATGGAAACCAATGGAATGTTCCTATTGGTAGCTGCAAGTTTGGAACTTTTCCCCAGAATCATTCTGTATCCATATGGGCCCATGGTTCAACGTGTAGTTTCCTAATATGAAAACCTTTGATTCATTTTCTTATCTTTTACCTGGGTTCCCTGATATTTTACCAAAACTTGAAAATACACCAGGAGACAAGCTGAGAACAGATGAATCACCACAAGCAATCCCAAACCCCAGAGACACAGCAGGAACAGAATCTTACCTCCTAAGCACTCCACCCAGCAGAGAAGCATTGAGGCACTCGGGCGGGGACAATCGTCTCTGTACTTCTGCCACTGTCACCTTGTACTTTGAAGTTGAGCTGAGTAGAGACAGGCGGCCAGGAACTGAACAGAACACCTCATTGGGATTGACTACTCCACCGAACAGATTGTCTTTGTTGAGAGAGAGGGACGATACTGCATTGTTATTGGATTTAGACAATGATACAGGCCCTGCAAGAAACAGGAGTGACAGGAAACTAAAAGAGTTTCTTCTTTATAATTATTTTATATATATATATAATGCAAAGGGTGATTGTAAGTGTGCAGCATTATAACTTGCTGCAAAACAACAATGTGTGTGCATGCACTAAGTAAATGGAAAAAAGTAACTATTAAATACACATATCTTTTTCGAATTTTATATATATTTATATAGACACACACAACACTATATATATATATATATTGTGTATAGTAGTACATGGCTGTTGTGTGTATTACAAATTTTGTTCCTATATATTTTGTTTTGGGGGGTTTTGTGTGTGTGTGTGTGTGTGTGTGTGTGTGTGTATGTATGTATGTATGTATGTGTGTGTGTGTGTGTGTGTGTGTGTGTGTTTTACTGGTTTTCTTTCCTAAGCAGACTGTAATCCCTCATAGCCATAAATACTTCTCTAAACAATGATTTCAATATTGAATAGAGAATTCTTGACATGTTTTTGGATTAGAGTAGTGCTAGCAGTAGATAGATAATTATTGCTATTTTATGATGTGCTCTATGTGTGCTTTGTTTGGCCAGTAATGTGGCAGTGACCAGCGATGTGTAGATGTGTTAAAGCCTCCAGCAATGAGCAGGGTTAACCAAGAGAGCAGAAAGACTTGGAAAGAGAAAAGTCCTCAAGCGCCACGTTGAGGCAGAAAGTGGCATTTGAACTGCACAATGTCTTGTTGAGGGAAAATTCTGTCTGATTTAATTACTGATTATGGTTAGATAGTTTGGTACTAAGAT
Organism: Pelobates cultripes; assembly: GCA_933207985.1. Taxonomy (NCBI): domain Eukaryota; kingdom Metazoa; phylum Chordata; class Amphibia; order Anura; family Pelobatidae; genus Pelobates; species Pelobates cultripes. The sequence goes on from OW240915.1 coordinate 197,087,501, forward strand.
ACACCCCCTCTTGCAACATTACCCACTATGCAAGGATGTACCACACAGATCTGGACAATTTTATGCCCAAACTTAAACAAGGAGCACTGATCTTTCAGCTTAAGTAAAAAGCAGTTCAAATAATATTAAGACGGAAAAAATACGATTTATAAATGATTTGTTCACCCAAAGATAAAAGCACTAATACTAAGATTATGGCATGTAGGACTTTAAGCATAGGATTATTTTCAATATTTTTCTCAAATACAATACTTAAATCAAAATTTGGGAAACACGCTTATTTTTCACAATGGTATCAATTTACTAAACAGCGAGCTATGCTGAGCAGAGAACCGATTTGAAAAAAGTTAGGTTAAATATCAGAGGCAGAAACAGATCTCAATTCACTAGTTCTGGAGCATTTTTTTTTTTTTTTAACTTAGCTAAAATTTTACAAATCGTCTCTTAATGGATCCATATTCGCTGTTTAGCGAATAGACCCCGAATAAGGAATGGACACACTTAAATTACATTTTTCTATATTCTATGAAATTAAAAGGTCTGCGTTAACTTCCTTAAAAATGATATTAGACAATGACGTCAAAAATGAAAAACAGTCTTTTTTTTTTATAAGTATCCATTTACAAGAAATACAATCATAATATATGTGTATACATGTTTGTAGACATTTTGTTTATGTATGTTCGTTTGTGTTTAAAAGATTCATCTTACTGACATTTTCATTTATTTTATCATTTTTATTCTGCAATGACCATAGTGACGATTTTTCATTATTTGTAAGAGCATAAATAATATCCTATTCAATTTCTCTTTAGACATTGAGCTAAAGTGTCATATTTGAGGAATTTTAACTTGGGCTAAAAAAACAATGTAGAAAATATGAATATGTTGCAATTTGTCTTTTATTTTAGAACAAATTCTAAATCTCTCACCCCACTCATCCATAATAATGTGGATTACCTACCCCAAAATCTAGACCAGCTACACACATTGCTTGCCCAATGCAGGCACAAGAAAGCACATGTAACATGCACTCAGAAGATCCACATTCATGCTCCATATGTTATGTATGTAAATAGCCAGGGATGTAACTAAATGTATAATCATGTGGGTATGGAAGTGGTGTGTGTCTAATTTGGTGGGGATATTCAGACGTATGGGGACTCTGCTATGGATAGATCACTTGTGACATTAATAGCTCTGGGGAGGCTAATAGAGACAATAGGAGTTAAACGAACTCTTGAGATTACTAATAGAAGAACCAATTATCATGTTGTATTCGCAAAGAGTATCTCTCAGATCTATCTCCCTTAATTTAAATCGCAATAGTGATTTTAAAAAAAAAATGATACATAAAAGTAATTTCGTTTTCTGGTTATTTATTATTCATTAATAAAATATAACTATGTATCTGTTTTCTGTTTATGAAAATAATGCTTGGTACTGGTATCATTCCTTGTTCTATCAGCCACATGCGCTGCTACAATAGCGAATAATCACATACTGTATTATTGGAGTCATCTAATAAACTAGACCTATTGTTCAATACCCACAATATATACCCAGAACTGAACCAGTATCTTCTGAAAGGAAGCCATTACACAGACCAAAAACAGGCATGCGGTTTATGTGATATGTTAATATCTACTTAAATAATACGTACAGTGAAACATTACACACAAACACACACACACACAAACATTTATAAAGATGTGTATGTGACTACATTAAAAAATAAAATGGAACCATACTTCTACAAATATATCTGTGAATATGTGTAAATATCTGTTCAGACTACAAGTTTTAAATACTTCAAAACGAAGCCTGGCCTTTTTTAAGTATGGAAAAAGCTTGTGAGAACTTGTTAGGAATGCAAACGAAAATAGCCTACCTTTCTTAATTACAGTTTGATCTGGGATATTGATGCCTTGGTCTTCTACGTGCTGCAACAACAGAAATACATAAATGTTTTAATACACTGCCACAACAAAAAGAGGGAATTCTGAGACTCCTGTCAATACTGTGCTAATAAAAAATACAAGTATAACAGAGCTTGCAATAGCTGTATGCTGCAACGTGTTCAACGTTTTAGGAATTCTGTAGCTTTTTTTTTTTTTGTTTGTTTGTTTTTTTTTTTTCAATTTGATACTTTGGAACGTTCTATCATTAATGCTAAAACAGTTTTCATATTTTAAGAAAAAAACAACAAAGTCCATTCACAGTGCCAGATTAACCCTTTGAGAGCCAGCATTGTGGGCAAAACATTGCAATAGTAACGATTTCACAATTCCACCCTGGATCCCGGTGTTTAACAGAAAGCAGGAAATATTTCGAAATTTAAAAAAAACTAACAAAACATAAAATGTATCCAATTCTAATTTCAAGAATGAGGGCAAATCAAGCATCATAGGGAGGCTCCATCGACATCCCCAATTCTAAATGCTAAACAACATGTTACAATCAAATCAAAACTGAAACAAATGTTCAAAAACAAATCAAAAGGAAATATGGAATTTGCCTTTTTTTTCTAGAACAAAACCCCTATCTAATGCAATTTATTAGTAGCAGGATCAGAACAGAAACCACACATGCAAACTGAATGAGATACATTTAACCAGTAAAAGGAAAGCTCTGAAAAGGAGCTGGCCTGTGATCAGAGCACCAGCCTGGTTCTGATCTGATCCATTTGATAATACAATTTTCCAGCACATTGATACTGTCATTAATCGCCACTTATTTCTATGCCTTTGCCCAATAATAATAGACATGTTAAGTACATTTACCATTCCCTCTTAGATTTATGCTCCTGTTAATTGAGGCTGATCTCTATGATTCCGGGTGGATGGTACTAAGTTGCTTTATTACATGTTTTATTGTACTCAATGCTCTCATTTGTAACTTGCCTAAAGTGCTCCTGAATTTAAGTATAATTAAATTGAGAAATGTTCAGAATAGTCTACTACAGCCCTTGTGTTCTAAGTATATGGAGAAATATGATCCCTTTGTGCTACAACATAAGATCCATAAAATAAATGTACTGTGGTCTAATACTTTGATTTGGATTTATTTTTTTCAACTAAAACATTCAGTTAAGCCTAATACTTACTTTAATATACCTTACTTAGTTATGTCATCATTAAACTATTTCCTAGTTATTAAGGGCCTATTTACCTCTATCAGGAAAATGTGGCTGTCAGTGGTAACTGAAAATGATTTTAGTGCTGCCATTTAAATTCGTTTTAACCCTTCAGTTTTGATATTATACTGCATATGGTTTATTCATATTTATGGTCTTTGAAATGCTTAATCACAAAACACAGAAGAAGAACACTTAACAAATAACAAAGAGTAAGTTAATCCTGAATAGCCGCCCATATCGTTCGTTTGCCCCGGGTAACCTACTTTATATTTATATTTAACACGCATGAGGTAGAATTTAATGTAAATGCCTGTGATATGAAGAATGACAGGTCATTATAATGGTAAAATATTGAATTACTGGCTGCAGCAGTGACTAGGTCCCACACAGCCTTTGTTCTTTAAAACTGATCGACTATTGCATTGTGCAATTGTTTTATAAACATATAATTAGAAGGCTCTTGAGATCCTATGTTAAACATTGTAACATCTAAATATTATGTAACTACAAACATCATTTTTTTTTTCATTTCAGTTCAACAAAAACATTGTCAAACAACCACAGTTTATTTTTTCATTTTTCATATTTATTTTTAAATATCCACGAAACTGTGGCGTGTTAAAAAATGTCTGTATAACCTCAAATCAGCCAGAAGACACTGAAATCGTTAAACTGTCAACACCAATATGACTGCATTATGTACTTCTGCAAATCTGGATTTTTTTTCTGTGTGTATTATTAATAAATATGCATTACACTTGCCAGCTATTTCATTAAACTAGCTGGCCATTTCAATAAATAATATAGGATATTTCAAGGTTACAAACAGAACTGTGGAATGTCCTTCAATCGATTTGTTTACAATATGTCTGCTTTTGTATTTAGTTGTTTAGTGAAATAAATGACCAGTGTCCTGTTTAATTGGGAAATAGTTTAATTGCACCCATTGACAACCGAATCACATCCGAATAATATATTATTCGACTGTTTCAAGTTATTTAATTTGCTACAAGTTCATAGATGGCCTTGGTATATACTGATAGATTTCCTATGGGGTTATAACTGTGTATATTTAATATACATCTATTACAAGATTCCTTTTAATATGATGTCATTTTATATTTTACAGTTATGTCAGCTACATGGACACATTTGAGCAACACTTCACTGATTTCCCCCACATTTTTCTTAATAGTAAGATGCATATTGTTTTATTAAAGCCCGCCCATTCATTTCTGCAGACCTAAGTCTTTAGATTGATATAAGTCTACAGCTATAAATATTCAGACTAATATCAGCTGCATTAGCCCTAAAAATACATTTTTTTCTCCTGCATTCTATTCCTTTATCAAACCTATTGAAAAGCTGATTTTTGTTTTATTTATTTTATGAGGACATCAAATAAACACAGATTTAAGGATCATTTCCTGGTTTTGTGAGAAATGGAAGATTATTATTTATTTTTTTAACAATTCCTTCTTCGGGTCTGTGATCTGAGAAAGTATAGTTTTTAGAAGCTAAGATAAATCATGAGAAATTAAGTATTTGTTTTTTGTCATGATGATCTATACAAGTCATAGCTTACCGAGACGTCTTCAATGGCGTGAGGTATGGAGTGGATAGGGATGTCCCCAAGTCCTGAGCTGAGCCCGTGAGGGCCGTGTAGTAGGTCTTCATGCCTCCTGTAATCCCTGCGAGGGTCCAGGCCAGACAGCTGGTGGGGCAGCCCCCGGTGTGAGTGTAACAGACTGGCCTCCTGGCTCTGCCTTTGCCCTGGCCATCCTGGGTGCTGAGGTTGCGGTTGGGCATGGAGTGAGTTAAGATTATAGGGATCACTAACGTGAGAATAGGGATCTTGAGACTGGGAGTATATGGGCTGATACGGAGGGGGGAAATAGGGGGGTTGGAAGTCAGCGTTGGGGGTGTGGGAGAGTGGGGGAGCGCTGGCATAGGGAGATTGGCCCACCGAGCCCAGCTGGGGGAGCCGACCAGTCCCATTGCTGGTACCATCATGGCGATCCTAAAAAAATAGCCAAAGACATAGGGAGCATTAGATGGGTAAGGAATACAAAAACAAGAATAATGGATATGGATTCCACAGCTGGATACATACATACACAGCCACACACACAGACATACACTACCCCTATATAAGCACATAATTATTATTACTGACCCGAGGTATATATATATTAACTTTCACACGATTTCTAACATTTTTAAGAAATGTTTATATATATATATATATATATATATATATATATATATATATATATATATATATATATATATATATATATAATCTTTTATTATTTCTTAAAAATGTTAACAATCAAGTTTCAATTACAAAGACCATCATCTTGCATTAAAATATTTTTCACATACTAAGCCTTAGCTATCTCCATGCTTGAATTCTGGAAGATAAGCCCACTATGGTTTGTTATGATCTAAGTGACAACAAGTCTCTTTATTTTGTTGAAATGCCTGTTTTGTCTGATTTTACAGCGTGGAACACTGTGTAGCACAATTCTCCTGGTATGCAGGCCATACAATGCATTTAATGGAGATTTAATAAAAGCAATAAAAAGCATTGTAATGCAGCAAACAAAATATAGAAGGCATAAAAAATGTTTGTTTTTTTTCCCCATCAGCCCTGGCGGAGAGAGGTAAAGAAGCATGCATTAAATTAGAGCACATACCATTCTAGCATATGTTTAAGGTTAACATTAAACAGATATATGTTTTCGAATAGTAAAGACTTATTTGATCATAGAGCAGACAGGAGGCACATGAGATACAACAGCGTGTAATAACAGCAATAAAACATAATGAATGATACAAAATATCCCATGAAAAGGTGGAAAATCAAAATCGTGGGTGTTTTCGAACAGGCAAAATAAACCGACAAATGAAAAACCGAAAACAAAACAAACAAAAAACAAAAACGACGAAGTACAAAATAGAATAACAAAGGTAATAATGATTAAAAAAAAAATATGCACATATAATAAAAAAATAAAAATAAAAAACTATTTCAATAACTCACCATAGCGGAAAAACTGTGAACTAACATTTGTGAATAGTATGTTAAAAAATCAAGGTAAGAAATCGGAAATAATTTACCAAGGAGGGAAAAGAACGATGTGCTTTTAAAAAAAACACTCAGCACTAAAATATTATAAGTAAAAAAACATAAAGCCACCGATTTTTATGCACCGACCAAAGACCATAATCCATCAGACGTTGAATAAATTTTTCTTCATTTGATGTTGAAAACACAATCTGGGAGGGATGTTTTTATGCAAAGTTTTTTTTCCCCTCTCTCTCTTTCCTTAATCCTTGCTCCCTCTCTCTCTGTTCTCCTCTTCACTTGTGCAAAGGTTTCCTGCTAACAGACACGAGCTGTTTTCCTTGGAGCCACTAATAGCAGATATTCATGACTATTAATATTACACCAATACTTAATAAAGGAAGAATGGCTGCAAATCGAGCATGAACCGGGGAAGCAACTCAAGGCAGTGCCTTGTTCTAAATGACGTCCATTGAATGAAGAATCAGTGTATCTAATCAGAGGTGGAGGGGGAGGATAAAGGGGGGAGAGACACAGAGTGAGTGAGAGAGAGAGGGGGGTTGGCTGGCGAATCACAGGGAAGAGGGGACGTTGTAAAGGTTGGAGGGCATGTAAAGTGAAAGAGTTCTAGAGTGTGGGGATCAGCAGTTGACAGTAAAGGAGGGATGGGGGTTAGTACAAGGGATTGGCACCTGAGAATCCTGGGAATAAGCTGGATATGCCATGGGAAGCTCTGAAGTCCTCCTCTTGCTGCTGGGGTTGGGAAGGCTGCCTGTACTCTCCAATTCTTTGCTTTTCATTTCTGTATCCGAGGGGCCCGGATCTCCAGTCCTCTGAACCTGATCCATAGCCCGATGGGCTTCAACCACAACAACCACAACCACCCCCACCCCCCCTTTAAAAAAAAAAAAATGCTTCCCTTTCCTGCAGATAAAATTAGCCTGCAACAAATAAAGCAGCCAGCAAATCCAGCCAGGCAGATCTCTGAAATCTCCTGCTCCCCTCAGCTATAATTAACCCTGCCTTTTATGCTGTGCTTAGAGAGAAGTCTCCTTTTAACTCCCTGTTTCGGTTTAGCTCTCAGAATGCAGAGCAGATCCTGTCCCCTAGAACACACACAGCAGGCTGGGGCTCAGACAAAGAGTGGGCAGCAGACAGGGAAGCAGCTCAGCCCTGGTTGTGCTTGTTTTGAGAGCATGCTGGTCCCGGAAGGGAGCACAGAAAGTCTTTAACTCTGGAAAGGCTGTGATTTTCTCACTTTGATTGGAGATCCAGGCTAAGGATGCTCTGTGGACCTGGGTCTGGGTCAGGTGGGACTCTTGGATCAGGCTGCCTGCAGTCCTTGGCTATCCTTGGGACAGCTTGAGTCCAGCACAGCTTGGTTTAGCCCGGCTCTGCTGCTGTGTCCCTTCCGCCTGATCCTGGCTCTTTCTTCCCACTCCAAACCTGTCCGACTGGCTCTACAACTCCAGCAAACAACTCCTCCAAAATATTACATGCTCAACTTTACAGAGAGCTCCTAGCTGGCTAGGGTTAGAATAACAATAGTCATTCAGCGCCTGCATGTTCCTACACAGCTATGCACACCTAACAAAATAAAGCTTTAATCTCACATTGAAAGGCAGATTACAGTCTCTGAACTGGAGTTTGGGTGCAGTAAGCCTGCAATGGGCTCTTTATCTATCACACTGGAAGGCTGATTGTGAGCAGCTAGATCTGAAAACCGAAACATTTCACTCCGCTCTAATTATGGGGATTTTACAAATGGCTTGTGATCCTCACACAATAATCTTGATTTCATGATAAAGTGCAGCTATGCCTTACAGATCTCTAACAAAATGCAAAAAATATTTTTTGTTAAAAAGAGCAAATCAGGATTAAGGAATACATTTTAGCTAAATCGAAATGGATGTTTTTTGTTTTTTTTTGTTGTTGTAATAGAAACACGTTTGTAAATCAAAGGGGTAGTGCAAAATATATAATCAAGTCAAATAACAATAATGTAAAATGTATCTGAACGCACAGACATAGATCTGAACAGCACAGACATAGATTGATATTACTTAGCTATGACTAATCTGATCACACCTGTGATTGACTTGTACATTGCAGACAAGCTTTCTCTTAAAAACCAAACCAGCCACTTGGGGAATCCTCATGAACACCTTTCAGTGCAGCTGCCTGCAAGTCACAACAAGCCAGTAAGCCAAACTCACTACCAATGCCTAACTTACTACTCATCCCAAAGGCTGGGTGATTTAACATCAGAACACCGAGAAGGTAAAAAAAAAAAATCTAGATCACAACATCTAAATCCACCGATGGATTCACTTTCTTAACTCTCCAATCATTAAAACCCAACAAGGTACAATTCATAAAAAAATCTGAATATAAAGCTACAATTCCTAAGAAATATAACACAGCAATGCAGGAATAAACTGGATCTCAACGTGAAAGGTACCAGCGTATTTCAAATCATAGAGAAAAATGTGTCAGAGCAGGACCACATCTAATAAATAATAATAATAATAATAATAATAACAATAATAAATAGTAACTTTTAATTAATTCACCGTGATTAAAATACTTTACATTCCAAATTGATAGTCAACATCCCCCTGATGACTTGATGACAAAGTCTCACAGTCTCTCAAAGATAATTTTTTCTTAATATATATATATATATATAGTTTTATGCAAATTATAATATATAATAATAGAGATAGATAGATAGATAGAAGTGCAGTGCAGACAGACAGACTGGTAGATAGAAGGAGAGACAGACATACAGAGGTGAGGTGCTCAGAACACGATGCAGAAACTTGGCTCCTATAAGTTCAAATGAGCGATTAGTCGCCAAAATGAAGCAAAGGATTGTTGGAGAGATTTTTAGTTCTTATCTTACCTCACAGTCTTCGTACTTAATATTATCCGTCAGTTTCCAGAGCATTTTCATGGGTTGCTGGCTGGATGATTTTGTCTTTATTCCTTTCCCTCACCAAAAGTCTGAAGCCCCTCTGTGTGTGTATTTGTATTGTACAGGAAGAGGGAATCTGGAGCACTGCTTTGGTGCACTGACATCTCCCTCTAATGGTGAAAAGTTCTCTCTCCCCTTTTTTTCCCCTTGCTCCTCACCAACAAGGCTAATCGCCTCATTAACATAGTAACAATAGCCCGGCTACAATGTGCACACAGGTACTGCTCTACTGACAGTCACATGCTGTGTATCATCTTTGCACACAATGTATTCCACATATACTGTGTGTATATTCTGTTCAGAAATTAGCAATATTCAGGAAATCGGTCATAAAAAAAAGGCTCCTGGATTTTTGTGTGTGTGTATATACTATCTATCTATCTATCTATTTTTATAAAAACAATACACACATATACAAGTGTGTGTGTTTGTAAATATTTTACAATGATCTGTCTTTTATCAGATCCATCAGCACTGCTTCCTTTACATAAAATGTATGTACATTTATTGTTAAACATCCTATAGCAAATTGTATATTGTATGCTAATAGGATTCATAAAATAATTTAATCACCTATTCACAAAGCAGCGAAACCACTTGAAAATATCCTTTTTTTTCGGCCTAAATGCACATTTTACATATTAAGTTATACCGTTTCCTGAGGACATAACACTCTAACCCTTAAATTGCAGATAATGGGTATGTTGCACATAATGGGTAAAAGAGGGAAACCCTTTTTAATGTGTTGATATTTCTTAATCATTGTTTTAAGTAAATAAGTCACAGTTTTGTAAGTGGCTTAAGGTGTAAAGTAGGACTGATACTGTGATCAATACACATAGTCTCACTTTGACACTTTCTACAAAGTTCATTTTACTCAGGTGTATTTTAACTATATGAAGGTTCAGTCATTAATAGTATAACTGAAATGAATAAAATGGATAAACAGTTTTATCCTTTGCTCACTTAAATGCATTTCATATACACCAAGGGTTTCAATCACAGTGTCGTGTGATAAAAAATAAAAAAAATTATAATAACTGACTGACAACGGATTTTGTATTTTGCAAACCGTTTATTTTGATTTAAAGATGTTATCAATGAGCCCCAGCTCACTGTTCAGCGAATAATTCCCAGACCCATTAACTGAGGCGTCATATGTAACAATACACAATGCTTGGTGAGTAATGAGGAATTAAATAGTCACTATTATATACCAGTCCAATGTTATGGATATTTACAGAGTCTCTGATGAAAAACCAACAGCTCCTGCTGCTTTTGTAGTCTAGTCCAAATACTTGTTTTGTCTGCTGTTGAGTTGAAAATGTCCGTCAGATTATCCTTAAATTTATGCTAACAGACTTGAGACTTGCATAAGATTCCAGACACTGTATTCAGTCCATTACCTGCCTGCCCAGCTTCAGCAGAATAAGCCATAGAGGATCAAACAGGCCAACTAGCAGGTCACAAAGGGTGTGAACAGTCTTACGCCAAGGAGCATAGCAAAAGACCTATTAACATTTTCTTGGGTGGAGTAGTTGCTTTCAAGACCTGCTAATTGTGAGAAACTCTTAAATATACCTGTTCTCCGTGATTTTTATTGAGCCCCACAGCTAAATGGCATTTTTCTCAACTTCAGCTGTCAGAAAAACCCCTATTATGGGAATAATAATGGTCAGAGAGTAATTAATAGACCATATTAATATGCCTCTGGTAAAGGTTTTTTACACCCTCCTTATTCCAGGGGACTGAATTAATCGCTCTCTCTCTCTCTCTCTCTCTCTCTCTCTCTAATATACCACACACTGCTAGAGGATTATGGGAGTTATAGTGCCAGAGGTAACATATTTTTACTACATCCATTAAGTCTTCTATTAAAAAAAACCAAAAAAAAAAAACCTTACAGCTTAACATATGTACAGGCATAAATACATTTAAAAGGAACACACACGTTAAAAAAAAAATTAAATGCAGCTACTACGTGGGTTAGGCAGTAAACTAAGGCCTCGTTTAAATTATCTTGGATAAGCTTTTAAATTGATCACAATCTGTTAGAAAACTTTTCAAATAGGTTATCTACAACGTCCCCATTAAAGTCTACGGGAGGTTTAGTAGATAAATCATTGCATCTTGTCTCACTAAACCTAAAAGCTTGCAGTCTTTATTTCATGGCTGGGATGCTTGAAAGAGAAACAGATAAAAGAAATACAAAAATATATGCTGAATATATATCTATATATGTCTATTCATGAAAGATATCAATATTTGAAATGGAAAGCAGCAGAAAGGATATAGAACCTTCAGCAATCAGTAATACAACCCATTTATGTAAATAAATAGTTTTTGCAGTTTGACTTTTCTTATGTTTTTATATGTTGTAGTGAGTTGTCTAAATTGGGATGTGTGGTCATTTTAACACAGATCTTCCAAGTTTAAGCCAACATAAACTAGTCTTACTGCAGTTGTCAATGCATATTATTTAGCATTTAGTAAAAACCTTTTAGTCCATAAATGGAAAGATATTACAAGGATTTTGCACAGCTACATATTTCAGGATTATAAATTCAATTGTTAGTGCTCCCTACCTGCCCCAGCCCCATATACAAGGTATGGTCAAGTAGTAAAACGAATACATTAGAATTATTTACTCAAATTGGGAATTCAAAGTAAATTTAAAATTTTAGACCTTCATAGTTGAAATGGAAAATTCCCCCAAGTCAGATTTGTTTTATGTTCGTCTAACTTGCCTAGAATTCGAAACTCACCTTAATTCCCGACAATTCCCACTTTAGTAAATATCTCTGCATGTACAGTATGCACACACCATTCACACTGCATCGCGATCAATGCAGAATTCTGTCTATGTAATCATCTATATGCCTTCTATAAATGGCATGTTAAAGGCCCATTATACATGCATACTCGCCCTTTCCTAAAGGCTTTAACGCTGCAAATAGAAGTGTCTCGGGGCAGTCATAACCAGCTGTACGATTAACACGCATTGCATTTTAATAGGACCAGGGCCTAGGAAGAAATACAGTCAAATCTCAGTTTTTTTTTCTTCTAAAGCTTTGGAATTCAGTTTAACTCCTAATATCGCGTAAGGAGATTGAAATGGGAAACTACCATAACGTTAGTAAATACACAGAATAGATCTAAACTTCTCACGTAGAAAAAATGCCAGAAGATTAAAATATCTACAATTGCGGGTCAACGTTCTAAAGTTGGAACGATTAGATAGCAACGTTCTATAGGATTCTATGACGACTCTGCGACTTTGAAACTGCTCCCAATCCATTTTACTACGTTTATCCTCCCTATGACTACCTGTAGCAGTAATAGTCAGACATACAGCAATGACTGAAAGGCAATCTATACATTATTTTAGAAATAAACTACTTTCCAGAATTGAAGTGTTAGCTCACCTGCCAGTCCCCCATTTTGACCAACATGGACATTCTGTGATCCCTCGTTGATGGGATCCTCCCGCTGATGCGACCAGTCTCAGCAAATCCTTCTGTTACCTGTAGGGTAACATCTCACCTGCTCATAAAGAACTGGTTGCTACCTGTGCGCGCATGCGCGGTGACGCAGGAATTCGCTTAGCTAACTTGCTCACTATGTTCAGAGCTGTCTGGGGAGTTGATGGATTTACAGCCGTAGAAGTCTTTACATAAACACCAGTTCCTGCCTTCACCTCCCCCTTCCCAGGAACCCCTTACCAGAAATGGTATTATTGGTATGTGGCCAATAAGGTGTATTATACAGGTGGTGGTTCGGGACTTGTATAGGTAACTTCTGTCCCCGCAGTTGCTGTGAATGTTACTCCTATCATGCTGATCCATTTATTGGCGACCTAAGTATTATGGGAGTTTAATGTAACAATCTGCCCATTATTTGCTGTGGAGACAGTGTGTCAGGGGGCTTCCCTCTGTATGTGCCTGCTATACAAATCAGCCTTGTAAATATTTGTTTAAGATTAAAGGCAAAGTTACAATTAAATAACAGGATTAATGTGTGGTCCGATTAAACTCCTGGGATTGATAGGCTTGTTAAAATGTATGGATGTACTCAGTAGTTAAATAATTAAGCACAATACAGAGGTTACAGAGTCCCATATTAAACGTTAAAGATCAGTAGTAGCAGCATTGTAAATGGGGCCATCCCGATGGGATCTTGTCACAGATTGCTCTACTTGCCACAGAATTGCTGTTTCCCCCCCTGATCATTGCACTTGTTATACATCACAGAGCAGGTTGTGAATGAATATTCTCTGAGAATACATTTTATGTCTAAGGTAGGAATACTTTTAAATGAATATCTAGAACCATACTGTGATAAATATGGCTGCATAGAGTGTCTCAGGTCTTTTGACACAGGCCATTTTGCTTTTAACCCCTTATGGCCCAGAGTTAACCAGACCACGTGCGCAGACCACCTGTAAATACATAATACAAAGAAATTAAATGGTTAAATAGGTATTTAAAACTTATGCATCCAGATCCCAGTCATGTAGCATTTCTCTTTCTTTCTTTTTCTCTCTCTTTCTTTTCATACCATAAATGATTTATTAATGCCTCTATATATTAAACACGTTGCCTTTTGGTTCCCAATAATAACAGAGTTGCAATCCAGTAAGTGCTATTTGAGCTTCCCTGAGCTCCCAGTGTCTGCTATGACAGAGTTTGTCCTGTGTGTGTATATAGCCAGGAGAGAGAGTTAGAAGGACACGTGAGATACATCTCACAAGTAATGAGCCATGAAATATGCCATTCATAGCACATCAACTAACCATTCCCAAAGCTTATACATTTATCTTCAATTTACATCGACTGCAAAGAGAGACTGAAAAATCACTACTTACAGCACTCACCTGTATCTAACTGTATTCTGACAGTCTGTTTGCGATGTGTGTGTTTGCTGAAATGGAAACCCTAAGTGGGTGTATTTACTAAAAAAGCGAGTTGTGGCGAGTTGAAATATGACATGGTGACTTGCAAAAGTTAGGTAAAAAATAACATAGTTTGGATTAATAAAAAAATAAAAAAAATCAACTTTGAGTAAGTTAATATTTTATTCAGCCCAGCCATTTAAAGTATTATATGTGGGTTTTCAAATCATTGTGTTTAGAGATTAAACCATTGCATCTAATTAGGTATTGCGTGCATCATACGTGGAAACTGCTGTGGCATGCAAAAAGAGAGATATTTAAACAACAGATATACCTTGCATTTCGTATTACAAAGGAATTTATGCAATGTAACATTATAATATATAATATTAGATTTAATCACTATATATATTATATATACACATAAAATTAGAGAAATAACAGCACACACACACACACACACACACACACACACACATACACACATACACATACACACATACACACACACACACACACACACACTCTGTCTCTGTCTCTCTCTCTCTCTCTCTCTCTCTCAAACGAGAGCATTCATTTGTAATATGCTTGCAAGTTATGAATTCAATCTATTCGGAGCACTCTATTGAAATGTAAATATATACTGTCTTTTAAATAACGACAATTTCATGTATGTATAATGAAAAATAACATATAGTGAGTGTACAAGAAAACCGATACTTTTATTCTACTTTACCAATGCCATTTTCTTGTTACGTTTTCAACAGGTGCCAGTGAGCAGATTAATTCGGTGTATTGTATTTACACAATGTTTACAAAGCAATACTATCATCAAAGAAAGAGAAAATAAGCACTTATCAAGCCTCGCCACACACTAATCTACCCTGGGGTAAAATAACTCGAGAAAGATAAGAAGGTTTAATCACACTTTCTAAATTGTCTTTCTTTTCGCAGATTTAATGATAAAACGAATTATTAAATCAGACAAGAACTCAGCATATATATATAATAATATGCATCAATTTATTGACTGAATTTGGATTTAGTTTAAAAGTGGACTGATTTTTTTTTTTAAATCGTTAATAAAAAATATGCTTCTGAAATTCGATCTGGATTGTAACAAAATAAGAAACAAATTGTAAAATATCTGCAGATAAAAAAGTTAAGCATATATTGTAACCTTGAATAAATTATGTAAATTATAGTTGCTTGTTTTTTTTTTTTTCCTGAGGTTAAAAACCAGTTTAAAACAGGTTTTCAAGACTTCAGTGGTTTCTTCAAAGCTTATTTTTGTCCAGGAAAAGACAGGTATATATAAAAAAAAACTGAAACAACAGAAGCTTTAAAACTATTACCTTGTAATTAATTTTTACCTGCATTCTTATTATTTAGGGATTATTCTCTCAATAATTCTCTCAATATTTAGTTGGCAACTGACTCGAACATTCAGGCAAAACTAGAAGAGGTTGAACAAATGTCTTAAATCTAGATGAATCTCCAAGTCGACTATTCTAGGTTTTTTTTGTTTTTTTTTTTGTACTCGTTATTCTAATCATAAAAACTAACTTTTAAATGAATAAACTCCATAGAGTTTAGTACAACTATTCCAAAACATAACTTCGAACAATTCTCCATCCTGTAATCTAACACCAATATAATGTGAGTTCATAATGACATATATTGGTATTTTACAATATCCTGTGTAGAAGACAATGTTAGGGATATAATGCATTAACAATTCTCCTAAGGTGAATGTCCTGTATAACGCTTGTTAATGTTACAAGTGTTTTATTAAGCTTGCAATTCCCCTGGGGAGTGGTTTTATTATATCCCAGATAAAATGAATGCATTAAGGCACAGGCTAATGTTAAAACTCTATGTATCGTTATTATCATGTAGTTAGTTGTTTATTTAGACTAATTTTCATTTTATTTTTATTTATTTAATACTGAAACAAACAAACATCAGGCAACGAATTCCAGTCACTGAACGAAAACTGAATCTCTCTCTCTATGTCTCACTCTGTATATATATATATATACACACACACATATATATACACATACATACATTTATATTGTTTTATATTAAATCATTTTGTATATAATTTTGAGATACTTGGAATATGCTATTTAAACGAAATATGTTTCCTTTGAAATGATAACAAGGATGTAAACACTTTGTATTTTGTTTTATGTTGCTTTAAATGTTGTGCCGGTCATACTGTAGTTGCTGTGTTTTACATAAACATTGCAATGTAAAGTACAGGACTTCCTGCCTGCTTCCAATTAATGAACTGTGTTTTGATTTATAAGCGGTTCCAGCAAAGCGAATATTTCTGTAGAAGATTCATACATTACATCACTGGATTATTTAGGGACTCTACTGAATGTTTTCAATCCCCAGGATCTGAACCAGGAATTGTTCTATTTGCCCTTAAGAGATACCAATTAATGTCCTTACAAATAACTGCACAGTAATAGTTGGATTAAGAAGGGAAAGCAATGCGTGTTGAGAAAGAAGCTTGGATGCTGTGTGAAGTTCAGATTGATCCCCTATTTACCCCTATTTACTAGGTGACGATTTGTTTTAAACTGTCTACAAACTTAACATATTAGCAGAGTTGGGAATACGTCTCAATCTGCTTTTTTTGGTATATGATCTCTGCAAGCAGATAGTCAACTCTCACAGCTCGCTGTTTAGTAAATACTCCCCTTGATGACTGCATGTTTCAACTACTCAATCGTCCAATCGAAACTGACTCTACGATGATATATTAGTTATGATACAAAGAGGGACTTGTAAGCTCTCCAGAACTTCATGAGTTAAGTTTTTTTTTTTTGTGTGTGTGAATGCCTTAAAACTATTATTGTTTTACTGTCTTTTATTACGTTTTTTATGATTTGCGAGTGTCAACTGTAATAAGAAAATGGTACATATCTGTTGCAGTCACTATGGAAACCAAGGCAACGTTCCAGCGGTTTGCTCCACATTTTAAATTGCCAGTTTGGATGCTTACAGCATAATTATTCTATATACATAATCCTTCTGACCTCCCCTTTTAGTCATGGATTGTGCCTCAGTTCATTAAACAGTGGACAGTGAAAAAAGTAGGCCATAACAAAAGTGAACAAAATGTCAACTTTTCAATAACAACTCAATTATTCACTAAAACATGTGATTTTTATTTTTAGGTCAAAGGAAATCATGGCTGACTTAGTATTTTTTTTTTGTTTGGCTACTATGGACTAACATTGGTATTCACTTAGAAATTTTGACAGTTCCTTATCTAGTGATTAAACCTCTATGAGTATTGCTTTTCCTCAATTATAACATTTCCAAATGGACAATAAACTGTTTAGTGAATAAGTCCCACAGGTATGTATGTATAAAGAGAAAGTAGTTTTCTAATATTAGTGTATGTTCATTCTTAACTAAAAACAAGCCTACCTTAAAAATGAAGGACCAAACAGCCAAGTTACAAATAATCTCCATTTCTTTCCCCAAAATGTTTTTTTTTTTTTTTTTTGCGTAATGCTGATATTTTTATTCAAATACTGCCAAGCACCCCAACTTACAGTCCAGTGAAAAGACCAAGGTGTTAAAAGGTAGTTGGTTGTACAAAATGTCATGAGTACAAATATTCAGTTCACATGAAGCCTTATTTATGGTATTTTTTAACCTCAGGTGATATAATTATGCATGACTTGCAATGCAAACCTTCTTACCTTGTATTATTCATTTCTTCTTCAAACAGGTTTTTTGGCCTGTAATGTCAGGCATATTAGTGCTTGTCACTATCAGACAAAACTCTTCTTCCTTCCATTTCAAGGCTTTTTAGAAAGTGTCTGATATGGTTACTAAACATTCTGTTTATTTTAATTGTATTTTTCATTTTTTCCATTCAATTAAAACTTGTATAATGCAGCATTTGCAAAGTGTAGTTTCTTGTTTGTAGTGACAATTCAGAAATGTGATTTTTTATGCTTGCATTTAAACAAAACATGTTAGGTTGTTACTAAAAATAAATTAATATTCACTTGATTTATTGTCCTTTGCAAATCCGCTCTTCTTTAACTAGAATCAACTAATGGGATTTACTAACTCGAACATTTTTTTTCAGTAAAATGAGGATTGTATGAAAGGCAAAATTTAGGCAAACACCTGGCTATAGTATATGGCAAGAGTATGGCAAGAGTCTCCAGGCACCTACCTATTATAAGCAGTCAGACCATTTTTGAACTTGTGCTCTGATAGGCCTAGAAAACCGGCAACTCCTAACTGGAGCAACCTTTAGCTTTCCTAACTTAAACCCTACAGTACAAAACTTTGATCATTGGCTGAGAGCAATAAGCTGATCCCAGTTAATAAGTCACATCTTCGAAAATGGTGTGACTATTTACAATGGGGCCCCCTTGGGGGAGACACTCTTGGCAACTTAAAGAAACCAAAATGTGTATATAAATATATAGATACCAAAAAAATCAAATGGGACTTGTCCAGGATCCCCCTATTTACCAGGTCTTCAAGTAAGGTCCATTCTTTTTGTTTCACAGAGAGTTAGTTCATCTATTGTGACAGTGAAAAATACCTCTCTACCTGCTCTTCTTACCATCACTTTTACCTAGTAGGATCTATTTACTGCTTTCCTACATTCTGTCAAATACTAGAGGGCGATGAGGAGCTAAAGGTGTATTTTGAACACTATAACCACTGCAAGTTGTTGTAGTGGTTATGTGGTTAGTAGGCCATGGGTTTCTTCTCCTAGTTCTGTGTTCATCTCTTTTTAGGAGTTTTGAATAAAAACAAAAAACAGGTCCTCATTGGCTAGGTGAACGTCTTTATTGGAAAACAGGACCACTTCATCATTTTGTTAAGTTAGTGAAGGACACAACTTCAGAAGTAAAAGACCAGCCTTATGGGTGTCGTCAAAGGGTTAAATAATATAAAGATTGTGGGTTCCAGTGGATCCATATAAATAGGAGAGGTCTCATACATCATGTGCAGTGGTGTGTGTGATGAAGTAATGAAGTGAGTGGTCCTCCTTTCATATATGCATCAGCCTACCTTAAAGGACCACTATAGTGCCAGGAAAACATACTCGTTTTCCTGGCACTATAGTGCCCTGAGGGTGCCCCCACCCTCAGGGACCCCCTCCCGCCGGGCTCTGGGGGGAGGAAGGGGTTAAACATACCTGTTTCTCCAGTGCCGGGCGGGGAGCTCTCCTCCCTCTTCTTCCGTCACTGGCTGAATGCGCATGCGCGCATTCAGCCAGTCCATATGAAAGCATTCTCAATGCTTTCCTATGGACGCTGGCGTCTTTTCACTGTGAAAATCACAGTGAGAAGCGCGGAAGCCCTCTATTGGCTGTCAATGAGACAGCCACTAGAGGCTGGATTAACCCTAATGTAAACATAGCAGTTTCTCTGAACCTAGCTGGACCTGGCACCCAGACCACTTCATTAAGCTGAAGTGGTCTGGGTGCCTGTAGTGGTCCTTTAACATGCTAGGGGAATGTCCAATTCTCTTGGCACCTATTGTGGCAGAACATTACTTGCTGAATGCCAGGGATTTCTATTTCATTTGGTATAAATTGTGCATGTCCGAATGTCAGGAGCTGCGCTGTCTACTTGGAAGTAACCAGCAAGTTAGAAAAATGAATCAGGCTTTACCTACTTTCAAGCCAACCCCTTTATGATTGTCCATGATTCTCAGTTTATTGAATAGATCCCTTCGATTTATGCTAAAAAAATACTGATTTAGAAAAAAAAAAAAAAATTCCAGCTGTACTAACAGCTTGGCGACTTTAGCTAAATGTTGCAAATTCACTCCAATTCAAAACTCATAAATTGAGAAGATTTGTTTATATATAGTCTTGTGCCACTATAATATAAGGCTGTGATATTTCAATCAAAGTAGAAGAGTTTGAAAATAAGTCCTAGGTTGGGTGTTTTGTGCAGGTTATTTCCATTCTACTATTTTGGCCTGGTTTTCAACACACCACGACTTCTGTTTAGTGAGTGAACCCCAATCTAAATGATACTAAAAATCAGCATGCTGATGAAATGTAGCCAGTGACATATTTTTTGTTTTCAGTTTTGAAGCACCATATTATCACTTCATCTTTCTTAAAGGGACACTGCTTACTTAAGGCACTTTACAATAAGAGCAGTTTTCAATAGGAATCTAGATATTAATCAATAGAAATTATAAATGAACCTTGTTATTTATCCTGGCTGTCAATCAGACAACATGCCCTGCTACTTCCTGGTTTGGTTATCTTAGTGGAGCTAAACTCTAGAGGCAGCAATTGCCCAGAACACTTCTCATTGAGCTGCATTGGGAGTCTTTGATTGGACAGCCACAGAAAGTATGCATTGGGGAAGAAGGGGAGAGCTTAAAAAGTCAGCAGACAAGAGATCTGCATCTTTTGCAATTAGTGTTACATATACCCCAAATGAAAAAAAAAAAAGTGATATCTACAAAACAGTTTTTAAAATAATTTATTTAATTTGGGCATTGGAGCGTCCCTTAAAGATAAAGCCTAGTTTCTCCCATCGTGGCACACAAGCTGCATGTGGTTAGCTGAGCCTTTACTGGTAGCTCTCAAAAAGCAACATTAGGCACCTGGTATCATACTAATGTGGGGCATTCTACACTGCATGACAGCAAGGAGGGAGATACACTCAGCATATCTGTCCTGGCTTTGCATTGCCTCACTTTCAAAATAATGTTGGAGGAGGGCGGAGTGACTAGATAGGGGAAAAGAGGGGATAAAAGCAGATATGACCGTACACATGCCCACTGTAATTAAATAATTTTCCAGCACCCTACCTAAGATTGACTTCACTCCCAGGAGTGAATGGCACACCTACTATTTAAAGGGACACTATAGTCATCAAAACAACTTCAGATTACTGAAGCAAAGTGTGTATAGTTCATGTCCTGCAGTCTCACTGCTCAATTCTCAGACATTTATCAGAGAAATCGCTTTGTTTATGCAGCCCTAGGCACACATCTCCTTTATGTGACTTACACAGCCTTCTTGTTTCTGTTCATGCAGTCGTAGCCACACCACCTCTGGCTGTGACACAGAGACATCAAATCTTAAATTACTTTAGAAGTTTTTATCCCCTGCCATGTAAGGACATACATCGCTTGACAATATTTGTTTTGTCAATTCACTTTTTCAGCATTACTAGGGACAGGACACTGATTGGTTAGACCAGTGTCCCACTGGAGTTGATGTGCAATAAGAAAGTAGAAGCAGGTAAATATAGAAAAACAAAAAAACATCTTTACCTGCTTTTTTCAGCCTGCAGAGTGAGGCTACTGCCTCATTTAAAGCTAATGCTTTTTGGCTGAGATAGTTGTCTTGAAGTTATACATGTCCCTACAAATCATACACAGGAGGGTCCTGCAGGCTCTAGAAGACATTAACAGAGCAGGAGATAAGACATTCTAAATGTTGCATTTAAATGAAGTTTAAATATTAGATCTCTATGTACAGGAAGTGTTTAGGAAGGCTGTGTAAGTCTCATAACGGGGATGTATGACTAGGGCTGCATAAGCAAAGAGAGTATACCCCTAAATGGCAGAGAATTGAGCAGCGAGACCACGGAGACACGATCTATACACCAAAACTGCTTCATTAAGCTAAAGTTGTTTGTATGCCAATAGTATCCCTGTAATACACCAAAAATACTGTGTGCTCCAATGTGTCTTGATGTTTTAAATTAAAAGGAAGTCAACCAGTTAAAAGTGACATAGGGTTATTCACTAAGGTGAAAATTCTAAGTGATTTTCCAATTTTAGTCCAAACTTGAAGTATAGCTAACGTAGATAAATTTTCCAATTGGCTTTTTTGGCCTTAAATATGAAATTCACTTTGAATTCTCACTTTAGTAAATAAACAATTTTCTCATGTATAACAAATGTTTTTTGCTTTGTCAATGAAAAAGGTTAGAAAACAAATGAGTGGGCTGGGCAGAAAATAGGTGGAGGTGTCCAAATACCATTGCCATGAAGACGTGCTTTGATGTTATCGACAGCATGCATATACTTTACCCTGACAGGTTTGATTGATGAAAACATCAGCAGTTTCTCATTAAATAATATACATGTTGAAAATATTTGATACCTTTTAGTTAAATACATCATCTATGGTTTGCATTGCTTCCACCAGCCAAATAAAAGCTGTTGTGCAACTGAAATAACCACACCTTATCAAACAATGAAAGTACATTTTTGTTCCATGAGTGTCTGAATGTGCTCATCTTTAGTATCTGCTAGTAAACGGAGTATGGTGGGGAGAACACTGCAAATATTCTCTCTTATCTCCTAATATATACATCCTATGTTATAAAAACAAATCTGCACAACTCCATTCAGCAAAGAACCCCTACCTGTTTTATTTGTTCTATGGAGCAATTTTTTTTTAACATCTAACTGGAATAATGTTCTAAAGTAAATCATACTTCTTGATTGTCGGGAGGCTTTAAAGGGAATCTGTCATCAAAACACATATATAAACAATGTTTAAACATTTCCTGGTGTCGTGCTCTAAAAACATCCTGTTTCATGAGCATTCTCATTTCTAATACATAAGGGCAGTGGCATAACCACCACAGTTGTAGGGGTCGCAGCCCTGTAGATCCCTGCGATCGTGGGCAAGCATTACTTTAGGGCAAGTGCACAGCTGCACCGGGGCTTGCAGTGGCTGAGTGACTTACAATATGGGTGCCAGAGAACTCCTGCCACCATAACCACTACAGTGTGCTGTAGTGGGTTAAGGTGCTTTGAGTGTTCCTTTAAGCAGAGTGGAGCTGACCTTTGGTGCTGATTAAATAAATAAACAATCAATCAAGTTAACAAGTATGGTCCATAGGGCCCAAGAACAACCTGTCTCTCCATTCCCCACACCATGTTCACTTGTGTGGGTGCAAAATACATAAATGGAGTTTCCACAGCTATCCAGAGGGGCTCAGGGATTATTCCATCCTATTACCAAATCCTAAGAAGTGTCAAGACATGGTGACGACACGCGGTTTTGAACACGGGTGCTAGTGGAAGTGACCTGCCTCTCGTAATGTATCGAAATGGTAGTTGTGTGTCTGTGGTACATAAGTTGGTCCGGTTAGGACCTTTCATCTGTAGGTGGCAATCCCCCCCAGACCAACTAGTATGACCACCCCCGGGCACCAACGTGATCCTTTATGGGCTAAGTGCCATGGCCTTTTGTTTAAATTTTCTTCATTTATTATTTATATATATTATATATCTATTATTGTTTAAGCAGTAATATTGTATAATTAATGCTTTCTTTATTTTTACTGTATTTACTACATTATAACCATTTTTTAATACATGGATCCATATTATCTTTAGATTTATGTATATGTTTACCCCCCAACATTTAAGATCTTGTAATCTTTTTAGGGGGGTGGAATTTTTACTCATCTCCCTTAAGATCTATTTTCTATAGACCTATGAAGCTATAGAAACTATGTTTATTCTTATGTTGGTTTTTCCCCCTTTTTAAAAATCTTATTTTTAATGTTTATTCTCATAATCTTGATCTTGATAGGATGAACCTGGGCTTCAATTTAAAAATGTTGGGCCTACATCTCAATGTTTTATAAATAGACATCTTTAGTTTCTTATTTAATAAACAATGCAGTGTTTGGAATTTTCTTATACTTCATGGTTTATGTTTCTTGTTAAATTAGTTGATTGCTGGAAATGTCCTATGTTCCCATATCTGATTAATTGTTTGCAGAAGGAGAAGATGTTTACCTCACCTTTCCCTTTTTTAATCTTTTGTATCCTTCCCATAGTTGTTTTTCCCTTTTAATTTTTTTTAAAATGTAATAAGCAATATTTCAAAAAGGGTTCTGCCCTATAGCATGACCTGTTGAGGTCTTATCTGTCTTTTTTGTGAAATAATAATAATAATAAAAAAAGTAATTTTTCATTATTACTTGTTATAATTATTATTTATTATTGTTATTTCTATTTGGATGAAATAGATGAGCCATGAAAACTGCATATCCAAGTATTGAACACAATGCTATAGAGAAAAAAATATATATGCCATACTACTTTTGGACAAAATGCAATAACAATAAAAATCAAACTCTTTACTCCAACCCTTGGGTCATAGTGCTAAAGTGCACATATTCCATATTTCTTGTTCTTCTTCAGCATTTATCCTCTGTCCTGTCCATATCTACACTATAAGAAGTGATATGGAATCTAAGTGTTTCTTACCAAAGTTGTTGCTTTTTTTTTTTTAACAGTCTGCTGCCTGCTGCCTGCTGCCTGCTGCCTGCTGTTCCCACTGTGAATGAGTAGCGTTTAGTTACTGACTGCAAAACTGCTGTTTATTGACTAGTTTCTAGCTGGTTTCCAACCTTCTCATTACAGTTTAATTTCCGACGCTAATCCTTAAAATTTAATTCTGGACTCTGGCTTGGTGCAAAGAAGTAATCGAGAGCAGGGCTGTATCTTCCACGAGGCTAACAAGGCATTTGCATTGGGCAGAACTTTCAGGGGGCCGGCAAGATACGCCGCCTGACAAGCGCCCTGGCAGAAGCCTTGTTAGCCTCTTTCATTGGGGACCCAAAAGCTGGCCTTTTGGCCACCCTAAGCCCCGTCCGCCCTAGGGAGGGCAGCTGCTAATATTGGGGGTGGGTGGCAAGGGAGTACTGCCCTCTGAGCTCTTCCTGCTCAGCTCTCTCCCATGCCCAGTGGTGTTGATGGAGCTGGAATATGACATCACTCTGGCTCCTGGCATCCGTACGGCACTCGAGGGAGCTGAGCAGGAAGATTATAGTCTCAATTGACCAGCCACCTGTGGATTTAAATTAAAATTAAAAAACAATAAATAACAATTAGTGAGTGCATGAGATAATATGTGTGAGTGCGAGTCTGTCAGTATCAGGGTGAATGTGTGTGTCAGTGAATGTGTGTGTCTGTCAGTGTATGTCTGTTAGTGAGTGTGTATGTCTGTTAGTGTATGTGTGTGTCTGTAAGTGAGTGTGTGTGTCTGTCAGTATATATCTGTGAGTGAGCTTGTCTCTGCTAGTGAGTGTGTGTCTGTCAGTGTATATCTGTGAGTGAGTATGAGTGTCTGTCAGTGTATGTCTGTAAGTGAGTGTGTGTATGTCTGTCAGTGTATGTCTGTGAGTGAGCATGTGTGTCTGTTAGTGTATCTCTGTGAGTGACTGTGTGTGTCTGTTAGTATATGTCTATGAGTGAGTGTATGTGTCTGTTAGTAAATGTGTGTGTGTCTGTCAGCGTATGTCAGTGTATGTCTGTAAGTGAGTGTGTCTGTCAGTGTGTGTCTGAGTGATTATGTGTGTCTGCAGTGGCGTACACACAATCCATGGGGCCCCAGTACAAAACTGATCCATGTGCCCCCCCACCTCTGACAGACACACACACAGACACATACATACAGACATACATACACACAGAGACATATACATACACACAGACATATACATACGTAGAGATACATACAGACAGACTCATACATACACACAGACACATATACATACAGAGACACATACATACACACAAATACATACAGACAGGTACACATACAGACAGACAGACACACAGACACATACATACAGCCACTAGAGGGCTCCCTGGTCCGGTATCTGATGCTGGATGCTGTGCATGAGAACCTCCAGCATCAGATTTTTCTTTATAGGAAAGCATTGATTCAATGCTTTCCTATGGGAAGGTCTAATGTGTGCGCTACATTTGCTGCGTATGTGCATTAGAGCCCGCTTGTCGTGGGACAAAGGAGGAGCTTTGACCCAGCGCCAAAGGTTTTTAACCCTTTATTCACTGGGGAGAGGGAGCACGCGAAGTAGGGGGGAGGCAGTGAAAAGTCTTCTTCTGGTCAGTCTGACGTCATCATTGTTTTAAATGTGTGTATTCAAACCAGGCTGCCCTAATATTTCGTTCCTGCCTTTTCTGGATAAGTCCAATTTGTTTGCGTGGCGTATGTGGTGCAATTTGCATAACTGGCCTGCCTACTAGAGTTGCCACTTCTAGTGTTGGGGGAAGGGTATGGCCACCTTCCAAGTGTCCCTGTTTAGGATATTGTAGGAACTCTATTCTTTGTGGATGCCAAAAATGTGGGGCTACTGTTGTTTTTCACCGTGTTTTGGAAGTATTCATGTTAGGCACCTATATGTGTCTGTAGGTTAATTAACATGTTTTTTTTTAATTCTTTTTTTTGTAGTGCATTTAGAAATTGACAAAATATAGGCATGTAGACAGTTACTATAGATTTAGGTAAAGTCAAGAGAGACTGCACGTTTTTCCTTTTTTCAAGACATAAGACATAGTAAAACATAGGAAAACAAGGTAGGCAAATATGTCTAAGCGATAAACAAGCTGAACTACTATATTGTACAGAAGACATAAGGTAACTTAGGCTAATTGGTTGTCAGTTAGCTTCCTAATAGATACCACTGGGCATAAGAATATACATTAAATGAGCAGGTAGCCAACAACTCTGTTTAGTAGGGGTTACATCTAGAATGTGGGGATTTCAGCCTATGCCCATCAAAAGGTGAACAGTGGCCTGATGTGGGTGATCACAGATTGTTGCTTGTTTCGAACAGGTGAGGCAGTAAGGTTTGATTGGCAGGCTATACGACCCCAAAACTTTTGGCACAGCTTGTCGAATCTTATCTCGAAGTGTTGTACCCAGTCCAGGGTCTCTGGGCCTGCTGTACTCTGCTGAAAATTTGGTGCGGCGGCCATCTTGGATCACCTAGCGGTTTCTGGCTATCCAAGATTAAAGTGGCTACTGCAGCGTAGATAGTGTTCCCAGTGGAGACCGGGATAACCCCCACGGTCCAGAAGGGGGGGGTTAACGGAGCTTGAGGAGATTTGTGTCGGATTCCATGGTCCCAGGTGGGAGATCGGCCACCTCTCCAGTCAAATGGGCCAGCTGTCCCTGGAATTCTCAGGGCCAAACTTCAGCATATGCTTAAAAAAGTGATTATTTCAGAACCTGTATGGTCCCCTTTGTGAAAGCTGATGGTAGGGCCTGGTTCTGAGCGCTTTTTTGCGCTTAAATTGTAGTTTTAGCAGATTTACTGCTTGTTCTGGCAGGAGCTCCTTGAAAACACAACTGCACAGCTTGCTAGTCAGGCCCCGCCCCCATAGGGTAATTAACTTAACCGTGTTTAATCAAATCATCTCCCAGACACAGAGGCACCTGGGCTGGATTTCTATTGTTTCTGTCACCAACCCCATGCTGGGTACAAATATCTGTGCAAGTTCCTAATAAAGAATACTTGTTTTCACCCTTCATAAAGTCTTGACTGATGTTTGGGTGGATCTGTTATAATCACTGAAGACTTTGCAGGATTAAAAGGGCTGTATGGCAGAGATACTCACTCAGGGTATCATAGCTCCCCTAAATATATAGTTACCTAAAAAAATAGTAAGTCACCTAAAATTTCTTGAACCGTCCCAGACACCCTCCCACTCAAAACCAAGGAGATCAGGGCATCACAGTGCTCAAACCTGTAAAATAGAAGAATTTCTTTGTACATTTGAAATGTTGGGAGGTTTGTAACCAATAATATATTTGTTTTACTTTATCTCGTTGTGTTGTGTCCTCTTTCCTTGCATATTGTGTTTTTAATGTAAATTTCATTGCTGAGGCACTGTTGCAGAACCCCTTCCTGATCAAACCCTGACACCCCAATAGCATGTGCTTTGATTGGTGGACAGGCAGAAGTGAGTAGGGCTTAATTCAATCTTTTGGCATCTCTATTTGGGCCTATTAAAATGAATGGTCAGGGAGCTTTATCTCTGCTATCCACCTTTGTTATTCCAGCACTGTATACATGTATGCACATTTACATAGGCACAGACATACATTAACAAATGTAAAACACAAACATACATGGATACATTTGTACATGCATTAAGGCACAATGCATACATAATCAAAACTGCATGCTGACACACAGTTACATTAACTTTACATACATCAATAAAAAATCAAGCTCCCCAACTGTCTCGATTTCAGTGAGATAGTACCTATGTCAGGGCATTGTCCTGCCATCCCAAATGTATTCCCTGGTGTCCCCAAAAGCATAAATTAGATGGGCTTATGCTATACTGCGGATTCTAGGACCATGCAGGGCACTATAGAATCGCTCTCTGCATGGTCCGCCCTTATTTTGCTGGCATGTGTGATTGGTAGTCAGCATAGAGTACATTCAGAGCTAGGCATTTAAAAGGAGTAGCAAAAGTGAAACTGTTAGGACTATTCCTTTTTTTTTTTGTTTTTTACAATCTTTATTTAAAATTTTCCTTAGTTAAAGAAACTGGTAGCAATACGATATATAACATCAATATAAAGTCAGCATATGATTGCGGGACAATGAGAACAAAGTTTGGCTATCTAACATTTCAATATATCTCGTTATTAGCCTGACCGGTACAACATTAGGGTGTAACTGATTAGGTGTATCGTGAGGTATAAGCGATTGCAGGCGTTAGCATTAACTGTGATGTTCGCATCTTATTATTATTATTATTATAATTATTATTATTATGATATTTATAGAGCGCCGTCAAATTCCGCAGCGCTTTACAATGGGTGGACGAACAGACATGTAGTTGTAACCAGACAAGTTGGACACACAGGAACAGAGGGGTTGAGGGCCCTGCTCAATGAGCTTACATGCTAGAGGGAGTGGGGTAAAATGACACAAAAAGGTAAGGATAGTATTAGACTATTGACAGTTGCAGAAGAGGAATCAGTGAGATATGACCTTCTAAAGTGTTGGTGTTAATCGCGTAAGTAAGGATGGGGGAGTACGGTTAGATTTGTACTGGCCGTGTGCATCTAAAACCACATATTTTGTGAATAGTAATGGTAGGGCGGTAGCTTTTAGGTCATCGATAAGGATTTATACCTCGCTTCATTTAGTATAAGGCTCTGAGTGAGGCCTGGGCGTCTAGTGTAGTACTATCGTGGTATCGATGTGGTCTGTGGGACCGATTTAGGTCATATGGATGATCTTTCGTATCTCCAGTTGCGGGATGTTCTATGTGTCTGTGTCTAAGGGGAAGTGTTACTGAGGGTAATGAAGGGGGAAGGGTCAGGACACAAGTAATAGGAGAATAGACAGTATAAGGAAATTAACAGTTAGGGGGTTATGAGGCCTCGGACTCTCCCCCTGTTCCCGAGCTTAAGGTTCCCCCCACCCCCCCGAGACGAACTCAACCCATGGGAACCAGGTCTGGGAGTATTTGTCAGAGCGACCCTGCAGCGAGACCGTCATTATTTCCATGTTGTAAATGTCTTCTACTCTGGCCCCCCATTGCAAGGAAGGTGGGCGCATCCGATCGCTTCCAATGTGTTGGGATTAAGGATTTGGCTGCTGTGAGTAGATGTATTGTATGCTACCAAGGGGAGTGTTGTGTGATTAAGGAGCATAGGCGTGCGCAGCCCATTGCATAAGGGTGTGCACCCTAAACAAAGTGGGTGCTGTGTGTGTGTGATGGCGCTGTGTATGTGTAAGGGTGATGTATGTGTGTGTGTGCCGCATATATATATATATATATATATAAACAAAGTGAAAATACCGGCACTCAAGGTTTTCCAGAAGATAACTTCTCCATTTATTGCGGAAAAAAATTCGACGTTTCAGCTCCACTGGGGAGCTTTCATCAGGACAGCTCCCCAGTGGAGCTGAAACGTCGAATTTCTTTCCGCAATAAATGGAGAAGTTATCTTCTGGAAAACCTTGAGTGCCGGTATTTTCACTTTGTTTATGATTAAGCCACCAGAGCACCAGGTACTATTTTTATTTCTCTAGTTGGAGTGCAGGGCTATTTTGTATTTTTATATATATATACACACACACACACCTGTGTGTGTGTGTGTGGTGGTGCTGTGTGTGGGCTCTGTGTGTGTGTGGGTGCTGTGTGTGTGTGATGGCGCTGTGTATGTGTAAGGGTGATGTATGTGTGTGTGTGCTGTGTGGCTCAGATCTCTTTGATCTCCCTCACCAGCCCACGGAGGGAGGCACATAGCGCGTGCTGCAGGGATTAGGGTGTGCCCAGGCACACCCGGCATACCCCGTGCGCATGCCTATGTTAAGGAGCATCGTCAGTGGCAGGAGGGGTAGGTCTGAATCAGTGATTTCCCTAATCTTACGGTTAACTAGCCGCCAGAAGGGGCCTATGAGTGGGCATGTCCACCAGATGTGTATTTCAGTGCCAGTGTCCGCTCCGCATCTCCAGCAGTCACCCAAAATAGATTTGTGTACGTCTGAGTGTGTCCGGGGTCTTGTACCAGTGTATGAGTAGTTGGTAGTTGGTTTCTTGGTATTTAGAGCATATAGATCCTTTATGTGTCAGTAGAAAGATTTTATCCCATTCCTATTCTGTGAGTTCGGTCCCCGTGGCCCGTTCCCATTTTGCAGTGAATCCCAGTGGGGGTCTGTCTCCACTGGACATAAGGGTGGAGTATAATGTCGACACCCCATGTGGTAGGTGTTGTCTGGTTGTGCATGTGTGGGACTGTGCCTTTTTGTGTCTACTTTTAATACATTTATTCAGTAGCAGTGACACAGTCAAAATACAGTTCAAGCAATGCAATGACAGTGAAGCATGTCAGAAGCCCTACAATCATTAAACTTATAACTTAGGTAGACGTCTAGATTAGTAAATTTAGCAAATATCGTCACTGTAAGTCAGCTAAATAGATCAATGACAAATAGGTTAAGCAGTCTACCATTCTACTCACAAGAGTTTCCTTGGGTTCTCTAAATGCTTGTCAATGACTCTGAGCCAAAACGGCAAAGGAGCTCTTAAAGTGATCTGCACCTGATATTGGTGCAGACCACAAAGCTCCCCCGCCGGACCACCAACTGCTACCCAACACAGATTCCTATACACACAAAATTCAGTTTCCATACGTACATCCAATACTTAAGCAGTGCACATGGCAAACTCAGCCTCTCCAGACACAGCTCTAACACACAACACTCTCAGTTACTACATAAACTCTCACACACAAACAATACTCAGTCACCACACAAATACACACAACACTCACAGAGCAGAGCCAAGGGTTCTAGGAGGGCACCCCAACCTGGCATTCTGCCACAGAGTATAGCTGGGCAGGGGTGCTGCTCATTGACTGAGAGGGGTCAGCTAAACTTGGAAAAGGGAAATTTCTTTCCAAGCCAGTTTCAAGAATATTCTAACCCCTTGAGGTAAGAGGTATGGTCCCTCCTTGCACCATAACAATTTAATTTAGATGACATTGTTTTGGTGCCTGGAGTGTCCCTTTAACTCTAGTTATCATCTTCCTATGGCATCTGTCTGCTTAACCTCATGTACTCAACCCCTAATGATAGTCCCCATACTACACAGAATTGCATACAATACAGAGTTACCCATACAATACACAAAGCTACATACAATACAGAGTTGCCCACACAATACATAGAGGGAATATAAAGTCCTGCCCCAGTTCTATCACGCATCCTAACATTTCAAATCGACACAAAAAGCTGCTTTGGGTATGGTCAATGGCAGAGCTGTCCTGACAATTTTAGGTTATTTACTAATAATTTATACAACTAAAATGTAATTTAGAAAAAGAACAATGTATCATATTTACCCAGTATTGTTGCTGTTGAACTCTGTTATACAATCAGACACACCAACAATATCAGTGGAGACTGCTCTAACTATTTTCGCTACAATGGACTTAAATAGTCACCAAAACAACGTTAGCTTAAAGACACAGTTTTGATGTATAGATCATGCCTCTAAAGTTTCACTGCTCAATTCTCTGCCATTTAGGAGTTAAATCACTTTTGTTTCTGTTTATGCAGCCCTAAGTTACCTGCATTGGCACAGTATTACACTGTTTGTACATTTGTATGGCACGTGCTATATATAGTACAGTTTTTCTGATATAAAGCACATGCACTTGTATATTTTGTATATTACACTTGATTAGTGTGTTTAACCATATGCATTTTGTTTGTTTATTATTACAGATTGCACTTTCAGTTTGTAGTTATCTATCAATCATGATTTTAAAGGCTCAGCACACCTATTTTTCTTTCTTTTTTTTTGTAAAGATATTTTAGGTTTTTTTTAAACTAGTCGCAGCAGGAGTATTTCAGGTCTCAGTTACAGAGTGACTGAGCACTTAAAAAAAATATGCTGGGCACTGGGAAGTTGAGCATACACTATGCAATGTGCAGTTAGTGTTTTTACAATTATTAGTGATAATCAGCGCCGGGGTGTACCTGGAGCATTTGGCACCCAGGACGGATCCTATATTTGGCACCCCTGACCAAGCTTAAAAATGAAAAAAACAACAACAATTTTTTAAATGTATTTAGCACTGAGCAGTGTTTGTGTGTTTGAATGTTTTTGTATGGAGTGTTAGAGTGAATGTACGTGTGTTTGCACATATTGGCATTTGAATGCAGGCATGCATTTTTCTGTAGTGTGTTTTTTTTAATATGGTGGTGTGTTTTTATGTAGTGTTCACATTTGGATGCAGGGTTGTATTTGTGTGTAGTGTAGGTGAAATGCTGAGATGTATGCACATATACACACACACAGACATATAGGTACACACATGCAGTTACATAGAAACAGTCATACATAGATACAAACAAACACTGACACACACACAGATACACACAGACACAAACAGACACACATGTATAAGTGTGTGTATGTAGTGTTTGTATAGTGAATGCAGTGTGTGTGCTTGTATAGTGGATAATGGTGTGAAGGAGAGGGTGATAGTGAGAGGGAGCGAGAAGGTGAGAGGGAGAGTAATACTGTGATGGAGGGGGTGGGTAATGGTGAGAGGAAGAGGGGTGGGTAATGGTGAGAGGGAGGGGAAGTAATGGTGAGGGGGGTGATGGTGAAATGGAAGGGGGTGATGGTGAAAGGGAGGGGAGGGGAGGTGATATGAGGGGGTGATGATGAGAGGTAGGGGGTGATGATGAGAGATTGGGGTGATGAGAGGTGGGGGGGTGATGATGAGAGGTGGGGGTGATGGAGAGAGGTGGGGGTGATGATGAGGGTGGGGGTGATGATGTGGTGATGAGGAGAGGTAGGGGGTGATGATGAGAGGGATAGGGGGTGATGATGAGAGGGAGAGGGGGTGATGATGAGAGGGAGTGGGTGATGGTAATGAGAGGGAGAGAGTGATGATGATGAGAGTGAGAGGGGGGTGATGATGAGAGGGAGTGGGTGATGGGGAGGGGGGGGGACTATACCTTAATTCCCTGGTGGTCCAGTGGGCTCTCTGGTGGCCATAATAGGGGTATATCACCCCTATTATGGCCACCAGAGAGCCCACCGGCTCTCTGGTGGCCATAATAGAGGGCCCCTCCTGCGCCCATCACAGACACTAGTCTGTAGCTCAGCGGTGTGTAGAGCTGCAGACCATGAATCTCGCGAGACACAGTCAGAGCGTTGCCGTGGTAACACACGACAATGCTCTGATTGCTCAGATCTCGCGAGACACATGGTCTGCAGCTCTGCACACAGCGGAGCTGCAGACTGGTGTCTGCGATGGGCGCAGGAGGGGCATCTCACCCGGCGGCATATCGAGCAAGCTGCCAGGCCCCCTCCTGGTGTCGGGTCAGACATAGTCTGCCCCGGGCACCCCCATAGTGAGTGGCACCCGGGGCGGACTGCCTCTCCCCCACTCCCCCACTTACTATGCCACTGATCAGCGATCTCAGCAATCACATGCCAACTCTACATGCAAGCACACCTTATATTAAAAATCCAAAATGATACACAAACACCCATTCATTCAAACACCAACACTACACACAAAGTTAATATAAACAGAAGTGTGTAGGCCGCTTCACAACAAAATCAAATAAAAAGTGACCCAAAACAATAAATTGTGTAACTGATATAATAGTGCTTCCCCAACACTCTAAACATAACATAGAATACAAAAGAACAACAGTATTTACACAAATATACACAAAAAGTGTAAAATACATAATAAATGATAAAACTGTATACGAATGAGGTAATAGGAGATACCTAAAACAAAATAAAAAAACAACATAGTGTGAACTGTTAAAAACAATAAGTGTTTAAAAAATATAGGACTACCACTCACATGGCCCAGAGCCGTACCAGGCTCTGTATCACAGGCTCGAGGGTGCCAATACTGGCTTCCGGGTCCAGTTGGCAAATAGTATGAGATGGGACACAATTGGCTCCTGAATAAACTCCTTAGCTATAAAGTTTGAGCAAGGAGTTCTTATCTAGTCCCACAGAGTGCAGCATTAGACAATAAACACTTCCTGGGCCATGTGAGTGGTAGTCCTATATTTTTTAAACACATTGTTTTTAACAGTTCACATTATGTTGTTTTTTATTTGTTTATTTGTTTTAGGTATCTCCTATTACCTCATTCGTATATGGTTGTATCATTTATTTATATATTTTACACTTTTTGTCTCACTGGGATTTGTGTATATACTGATATTCTTTTGTATACTACACACAAATATATACCTGCATTTAAATGCCAACACTACATACAAACACACCCCTGCATTTAAATGTAAACATTACGTAGAAGTACAGAAGTACTGTTGCCATTCCAGTGGCAACAGCACATACATATACACTTCTATATGCACATACACTTACTCCATAAAACATTATTACATACAAAAAGCACTGCTCATTAATACAACCCAGCATCCTGGAGTTGTATGACATATGAAAATTTACATTTTGGTCACCTTTTGCGCTAGAGGGGGCTCAAAAACATTTCTTGCACCAGGGCCCTCACTTCATTAGTTCTAGACCTTCTAGCAGTTGTTACTTAATATAAAGTGGTATTTAACTATTGACTATCCTGGGCCATGATTAAAGGACCACTCCACACCCCAAAAGCACTTCAGCTTGCAGGAGTGCTTTATGGGTGAAAAGTACCATTAAACCCAGTTTATAAAAGCGCTGATTTCTATGAGGGGGGTGGTGTGAAAGTGTGGAGTGGTCCTTTAAACCTACCAACCCTTCAATCCATACCAGCAGATAAAGGAACATGCAAGGGAAAGTTGTTGTACTTACTAAGCACTTCACTGGCATCCACACCAGGTGAAGGAAGAGGTGGCCTATTTGCCAAGCCCCTCTTGGTAATTTTTGTTTAAGAGTCTTTTTTTAACACTTCTACCAATGAAGATGATATCGGGCCCTACCTTTTAATTTCACACCAGTACCCACTCACACGAGAGAGAGAGATCTTGAGGGCCCAATAATGCATTTTTAAATATATTCAATTATTTAAATCTAGTCCTCTCAGTACTGTAAATTCCAGCGGTTTTGTAATTTTGACTTGGGTAGCTGACACGGTACATTTTGAGGTTAGGTTATATTGTACGTGTTGTTTTCAGCGTGATAAAGACTATTTAAGGTTTAGAACAGTTCAGAGCTTTTAACAAATAGTTAGAGCATATTGAAAGCGATAAGATAACATTGTAATTGACCTTTGAATGTATTGCTTGATTTCAGTTACCTTTGCACAGACCATAACATGAATGAACGTGCGACTTCCAATATAGGCCCTGATTTGATACTTTTGGATGAGCATTTCAAATATTTCCATATTTTTAGATAAACTTTTAAAATGATTTTTAATAATTTTAGAAAATATTTTAATATTTTGCCATTTATATATTTTGTTACACAGACAGTCCTTACTTACCGACTGGGATCCGTTCTTACAACTAATTAGTTAGTAAGTGAGGATGCGCTAAAGAGTATGCACTAGAGAGCAGGTCTATGTTGGGGGAATTCACTAGCACAGGGAATCAAGTGAAACTATGTTTGGGGAAAATTCCCCAAACATAGATTAGCTCACTAGTGCAGGGAATCTCTGAAATCTCTGTTCAGGTAAAATTCCCTGAACATTGACCAGCGCTCTAATGCAGGGAATCCTTCAAATCTACATGCTACAGAGCTGGTCGTAAGTCAAAGTAGTCGTAAAACGGGTAAGGTGCAAAGTGAGGACTACCTGTATATGATATGTACTTCTATTTTGAAACAATCATTTAAAAAGTAATTTATAAATATTAAATCATTTGAAAAGCTCTTTTAAAAAAATATTAAATTCAGACCATAATTTGGCCCCCATAAATGAAGATAGATTAAATAATAGATACAACATGGAGGTGTATAGTACTATCAGCTAGTAACATGTTTTTTCATATTGTTAATAACAGTAAGTGATTTTTTGTTACAGTTGTCACAAATGTTCTGATACTGCTAACCATTGTAAATCATGGACGTTGAATAATCACTAAGTCAACCCACTACCTGCAGAGATGCTCCCGTTCAGCTGAACACTGCTGGAGGAAGTCTCACACCTTGTCAGATTTTCTACACTATAAATTTGTCTTGCGTTCATACAGTGCAGCCTTCACCCTTGCTTAACAGTCCTACTTTTCTTTTCTCATTACTTCATGCTCCCGCAACCCTAGGCATCTCTTTAATACTTTTAACTCTCTTCTTCATCCTACTGTGGCCACCCCACAAACTAATCTTTCAGCTGATAGCTTTGCATGTCACTTTACTGACAAGATTATACAGTGTGAAGGATTCCCCTATACCCATTCGGCTACTTTGACTCTCCCTGCTATTTAAGTTCCTTAGATTGTTCGGTTTATTTTATTTGGTTCGGTAAATCATTTGTTTACCGAACAGAGACCACCCTGGGTAGCAATTAGAGCATGGAACACTGTGGGGGGGGCGTGGCCGAGCTGCCAACAGCAATGGAGGCTTAAACCGGAGCTCCTCAATCCCTCACTATCCCCAGCACCTCTAAAAGCAGCCAAAGCCGACCATGGGGAAGAACTCCAGAGCGGCAAGCACCCCCAGGCAATCAGGGTCACGTCAGGCTCAAATAACTGCCTCCATGTAGCAGTACCTGACAACACCAACAGCACTAACCTCCCACGTGGCCTCAGAGGCCTACAACATGTCGGACCCCTCCACACCGACCTCACCGGTCTCCAGCAGAGGGGAAATCCCTCCATCTCCTCCACTTGATTGGGGAGCCCTAATAAGAGCACTGCCCACAAAAGAAGATCTGCTGACTGCAAACATAGCACTGCAAACCTCCATTAGAGCAGACCTACAGCTCATAAGGGCAGATATACAGGGCCTCACTGACCGCATGGCAAGAGTGGAAGCTGACCATGACAACCTGGTGACAGCTCAAGCAGCCACAACAGCCACATTAGACTGCCAGACCACAGAGCTACAACAGATGGCTCTACACCTAGAAGATCTGGATAACAGGGGACGTCGCCAAAACCTCCACCTGCGCGGCTTGCCAGAGCAAGAAGACCTCCGTGAGGTACTAGCCACGATATTTAACGGCATCTTGAAGAGAGCGGAGGGATCAGTCATTGAACTTACACGTGCACACAGGGCTCTCCGGCCGAAGGGACCACCTGACAGCCCCCCCAGAGATGTTATCTGCTGCCTCTCCAGCTATACCCTGAAAGAGGAGATCTTGCAAGTGGCACGTGAGAATGGAGACATCAGATTTCACCAACATACTCTGCAACTGTACCCCGATCTCAGTCCCGCCACACTAGGATACAGGAGAGCGCTGAAACCGCTGACACATGTCCTGATCTTGCAGAAAATACGATACAAGTGGATCTTAACATCTGGCATACTTCTCTTCACACCTGAAGGCCCTAGACTGATACGGGGACATCAAGACTACATAGAGATCTCTAACCTTCTGCAACTCCCACCAATCAACATGCGCTGGCCTGATCCGCTGGACTTCTATAAACCACTTCCACCACCCCAGATTGACCCGGCGCACACACAGCGAAGGAACAGATCCAGACAGGAATCCACAAGACCAGCAGGCACCTCATGCTGACCGTGCAGTCAACGAGACTACAGACCCCCAAAAGGACAGTGAACTCTAACGAGGGTCCTCGTTCCTGATTCTTCGGGTGGTAATATAACTTGCACTATGGTGGGAGGGGGAGAAACTTTACAAGTATGATGTACTAGGCATATTCTATCACTGTATTTTGTCCCGACACACATACACGCAACCGGTACTCTTACTATGACACACCTTAGGACAAACTGGGACCCCCTAAAATGATAACGTAAAATAATAACCAGACAACACATATAGGAGGGGGCAAGTGGAGACAAACCCACTACACCCGAATTCTAAGTTGGAACCGACCCACACGTACACATAGATGCAGGGGCGTATTAGCCGCGAGGCAAACAAGGCATTTGCCTTGGGCGGCATTTTTCAGGGGGCGGCAAAAAATGCCGCCCCCAAATGCCCAGGGCAAATGCCTTGTTAGCCTTGCAGCTAACTGACATCCCGGGCGGGCGGGCGGCGCTGGCAGGCGGGCCGCCGGCGAGGGAGCTCTTCCTCGGAGCTCTCTGCTCAGCTCCCTCGCGCGCCGCAAAGTGAGGCTGGGAGCCGGAAGATGACGTCATCTTCCGGTTCCCAGCCTCACTCTGCAGCCGACGCGCGAGGGAGCTGAGCAGTCAGCTCATGGGAAGTGCTCCCTCGCCGGCGGCCCGCCTGCCAGCCCCGCACGCCCTGCAGCCACTGGACCACCAGGGAGGGCCCAGCACTCCCAAGGTAGGGGTTGGGGGTTGGTGTGTGTGTGTGTGTGTGTTTGTATCTGACTGTGTGTGTGTTTGTGTCTGACTGTGTGTGTTTGTGGTGTGTGTTTGTGTCTGTGTGTCGGTGTGTGTGTGTGTGTGTGTATGTGTCTGACTGTGTGTGTGTGTGTTTGTGTCGGCTGTGTGTGTCCTGACTGTGTGGGCTGTGTGTGTCTGTGTTGTTTGTGTGTCTGTTTGTCTGTGTGTGTGTGTGTGTCGTGTGTTTGTCTGACTGTGTGTTTGTGTGTGTGTTTGTGTGTCTGACTGTGTTTTGTGTTTGTCACGATTTGTGTTGTGTGTGTGTGTTTGTGTCTGGTGTTTGTGTCTGTGGTCTGACTGTGTGTGTGTCTGACTGTGTGTGTTTGTGTATGTGTGCGGCTGTGTTTGTGTTTGTCTGACTGTGTTGTTTGGTGGGCTGTGTGTGTTTGTGTATGTGTCTGACTGTGTGTGTGTGTGTTTGTGTCTGACTGTGTGTGTGTGTATTTAGAAGGTGGGGCGGGGGGAAGGGTTGGGTGGGGGTTGTGCGGGGGGGAGGGGGGCGCCTGAGTTATTTCCTGCCTAGGGCAGCACAAAACCAGGATACACCACTGCATAGATGACGTCAGACAGCCCTGAATAACATGAGACTGGACGAATTATACATACAGAGACAACGGGGGTTCGGTAAGGGAGGGATCTAGACACGGGAGACCTGTCCACTAACCTTTACTGCTCACATACCGATAGTCATATGCCCTCTGTATCTTCTTCCCTGTGTTCTTTACTAATGGTTAAACAGATTGCACTGTTCGTACATTGTAAACCGGCTTAGGATAATATAAGCAAAACGGGGAAAGGGGATTGTTTGATGTGTTTTGAATTTTTTCTGTTTGTCTAAACGTAATTGTTGTTGTTCTCCAATTATACACTGTTGCTTTATAACCTACATGTAAACGCCACTTGGATGTGGTACCCCATTGGGTGTCACTATAGCGAGGGGGCGGCCCCTGGTTCTCGACTGGAGCGGGCGCCAGACCGGACCCCCTCAGACACCCGTTACCTTACCAAACACTGGTTCACGCGGCTCGCATTCAAATGGACAGACTTGAAATACCTAGGGATCTGGGTTACAAGGGAATGCAGCCAGCTATACCGGGCCAACTTCCAACCTCTCTTAACACGGCTAAGGGAGGATCTGGAGAAATGGTCACTGCCATACCTTTCTTGGTTTGGCAGAGTGGGCATAGTCAAAATTAACCTCCTACCGCGGGTGCTATAGCTGTTTCAAACCATACCGATCATGATCCCCAAACATTTCTTCGCCATATTGCGCACGCTGATCCTGAGGTTCATCTGGCGCAATACCAAAGCCCGTATATGACATAACATCCTCACACTGCTGAAGTCAGAGGGAGGCCTGGCTCTCCCAGACTTTAAGCTGTATTACCAAGCCACACACCTGCAAAGGATAGTGGAATGGTCCAAACAGGGTGTCACCAAACTGTGGAAAGAAATAGAAGTCACACAAGTAGGCAAGCCCATGACGGTCATGCCCTGGCTGGAACCAACACACAGTACCAAACTTGTAGCCCGACACCCACTCATTAAGGCCACCATCACGGTATGGCACTCTCAGGCCCCAAAACTGGCCCTATCATCATTCCCGGCACCGCTCTACCCACTGGTCCACAACCCAGCCTTTCCTCCAGGCCTAGAACCAAAGTCATTCCAGAGGATGATAGGCACAGACATCCCCAAGCACGACACCTGTTCACGGAGGGACAGATCAAACCTCTGACAAAGATAACTAACACGAACACCCCAAATTTCATGCTCTGCTTTAGATATAAACAGCTGACAGACTTCTTCACCCCTCTCCCACAGAAACCCCTCCTGACAAGAGACCTAACTCCACTAGAGGTGATCTGCAGAAACAAAGATCCAATGGAACATGGCATATCAACGTTATACATTATGCTCCTCACAAAGCAGAATACACCTACACCTCACTTTATGGGGAAATGGGAAGATAGCCCTAGGGGAAAAACTAACCCCAAACAATGGCACAAAATCTGTGACCTCACACTACATTGCGCTGTGTCCAGTAAGACACAAGAAACTGCGTATAAACTACTAACATACTGGTATAGGACTCCCCAGTTGCTACACGCAATGATACCAACCATATATAATAGCTGTTGGAGGTGCGGAGGTGAGGTGGGCACCCAACTTCACCTATGGTGGAAGTGCCCCAAAATAAAACCATTTTGGGAAAAGGTCTACAGTATCATTCAAAGGTTTTCAGATGACCCACCACCCTTCAAACCGGCACCAATTCTTTTACAGCACACTAAAACCCGCACATCCACATACAAAAACTCACTGACAATACGAATTCTGAATGTTGCTAAAGGGCTGGTGCCTTTATTCTGGAAGAAAGACATAGCCCCACTGATGGAACTGTGGTTCCAACTAATGGAAGAACTCCATGCTATGGAAGACCTAATATTCCGCAGCAGCGAGAAACCCCAAACCTACCTGAATATCTGGATTTAGGGGATTCTATCCACAGACTCAGCTGATTTCAAATCACTTTTACAGTAAGACACTTCTGACACCACCAGTAGAGACAGAGAAGAACCTTAATATAAGCACAACATCAATCACTGAGAGCAAAAGTTGCCTTCTACTTACCTTAATACCCTCCTTCTCCCCCCCCTCCTCAGAAATAAAAAATAAATAACGGTATGAGGGGAAAACCCCATGCCAAAATAAACAGATATTTAAAAAAAAAAAAAGAAAAAAAAAAAGAACGAACCAAGGAACACTGAGTAAATATATGAAAACCGCAAGTTAATGGAGTGCTCCTAGGTGGCCGCCATTTCGGCCATACGAACGCATGTGGTGAGAACAAAGGATGACGGCCATCTTAAACTCCCGAACGCGGCCAGCGGGACTTAGTCGTCGAGTGCCTGGAACTGTTTTGGGCATGGCACTCGCACGCTCGCAACACCCGGTCCCCATGGAAGTCCCATACGAACGGTTTCCCCACACAGTAAAAGAATGGTGTTCGGGAGTTTCAAACAGACGAACGAGGGGAGCACTTTGGACGAATCAGCTTTATTCCATCACAGGCGATTTTCGTATAAATTCATCCAAACGGAGACCGGCTCTTGTTGCCAAATCTGTGGAACTCTGGATCTGATACAACCGCATGGCGAGCCGATCAACCTTCCACACGATGTGACACAAAAACTACCAAACGGATTTTCTTGCAATTTGAATATGTTGCTCCCATCACCCTCAGCTACCCAGGGATATGGTTTTATTATGCATAACATATATTTCTGAAAATTGTGAAAATTTTAACTTTTCTGGCCAGTAAATAATTGAGTTGAGTATGTTGCTTAAACTCAATTATCTAGGCTGGCCCAGAGGAGGAGGTTTGTGTTATGTAAATTGAGCATCCTTGTCCCCATTAAATCAGTCTTGTTCGAGCATTAAGCTTTGGCTTATGTGTGGATTATTTGGCGATAC
Organism: Pelobates cultripes; assembly: GCA_933207985.1. Taxonomy (NCBI): domain Eukaryota; kingdom Metazoa; phylum Chordata; class Amphibia; order Anura; family Pelobatidae; genus Pelobates; species Pelobates cultripes. Next base: position 197,129,826 of record OW240915.1, read on the forward strand.
CAGCGATATTTTTACACTGTGGATTATTGGTGATATTCTGTTATTTGGGACAAAGGAATACTAGACGGTGATACCTACTACTACCACCGTCACATACAGTTAAGGAATTAATTCTCCCCTCTCTATCTCAACTTCACTTGGACCATACCACCCCTATCCTCCAAGACTTCCCTCCAGCTACTGAACAGGAGGTGGCTGCGCTTCTCCTCTCCTCTCGTCCTATCACCTGTCCGCTTCATCCAGTACCTTCCCACCTCATCAGAGCTCTAACTCGCACTCTTACTGCAAATTCATGCATGCAGGACTTCTCAAAGGCGGCTCCCTTCCTTTGGAACAGCCTGCCTACCCCTGTCAGACTCTCCCCTAGTCTTCAATCCTTTAAGAAGTCCCACAAAACCCATCTTTTCAGGATTGCTTATGGCCTCCAAGAGTAACTTCTATTTCTCAAACGTTCCTCTAGCTCTCTCCTATAGGACCACACTCCACTCTCACCTCCAGTTCTGCTACTTTCCTACCACGTCTGCTGTCTCTCTCAATACCCTTCCTATTGTGTTTTTATACCCTACCTCCTCTAGACTGTAAGCTTGTTGGAGCAGGGTCCTCAACTACCTATTGTTCCTGTTACATTTTGTTATTGTCTCATTTGGTAAATTCCCCTTTTATTGTAAAGCGCTGCGGAATAAACTGGCACTATATAAATACTAATACTACTACTACTACTAATAATAATATTAAATAGCGAGGGAAGAACAAATTTCCACATGTTCACTTGGAAAATTGCAGAGCAAGGGATATAATGTGTGTTGCTGTCCACTAGGTGGCTGTACAACACACAGTGTACAATGGTCTATGACACATCATCATCTATAGAGTAAAGAAATGTTCATTATTTTCTGATGAGAGAGATTTTTGTCTATGTAGCGGTAATATAATGAGAGGGTGTAGAACATAAAATAGAAAAAGAACAATAAACTCAGTAGAATTAAGCTTACATCCCTGCAGCACCAAAAAATCCATGGGGGCATTGGCGTCCCAATTTCAGGAAATACTACTTTGCTACTAATGCTGCGGTGGTTGTAAGCTTTAATAGCCAAAAAAACAGGCCGAGATGGATGGAGATGGAGGAATCCAGCATTCTCCCCTATCAAATCGGGGAACTACCCTGGCTAAACCCTTCAAGGAGACCTGGCGTATCAAAAATGTTTTTGACTACTAGGACCACACTCAAAGTCTGGGATTTAGTATTCAGAAACAATTGTCACTTGATAAAATTATATAGAGCCATGCCAATTGATTCTTTAAAATATTACATCCCAACATTAGACTTAGCATTGCTTAATGGACTCCAACTGCATCATATAGACATTTTTTTCCATGGTAACTCTATTCTGTCTTATGGAAAACTCAAAATTAAGCATAGTCTGCCGATCGAATGCAAGGTTGAATGTGAGTTAGTGATTGAGAAATTGAAAGAGATATACAAAATTCCAGAACTTGATAAAAATTACAAAACACTGGCTATATCTCCATTAGAAAAGTTATTTTTAAATGATCCAAATAGGAAAGGCATTATATCTATCTGCTATATGTTACACAATGATAAACCAACTACCAAACTGAAACATATGTTGTCTTGGGAGACGGAGCTGGGTACCCAATATAAGTTGGAAGAATGGTTTAATTTTTTTTCAGCACTGAAGGGTTTATCTTTCTGCTCCAATCATCATGAAAATCATTTTAAAATTCTGTATAGATGGTATCTAGCTCTGTCCAGACTGCACAATATGAATAATAGGTACAGTGATAGGTGTTGGAGAGACTGCGTAGGATTGGGCAATATGGCCCACATATGGTGGTATTGCCCAAGACTAACTAAATACTGTAAATCGATACATGACTTAATTGTTAAAGTGAACAGGAATATAAACAATTTCACATGTGAACTAGCTCTATTTAAAAAATTCCCTGAATTCATCGGTAGAATCAATAGGATTATAGCAGGCCACATACTGATAGCTGCCACCACATGTCTACCTAGATATTGGAAGTCTAAACATACACCCTCTATCAAGGTAGTACTGACACTAACATTAGAAAACAAAGCATACGAACTATCACATAGAAATAACACACACATTTGTGCACAATTAAAATACAACTGGGATCAATGGGAAACCGACATCAAAAAAACACATAACCTGTAATAACTTGTAATGTAGTTTTATTCAACTGAAGTGCCTTGTACTTTAACATATTTACTGTTATAATGGATGGATATCCCCCCTTTTCCCCCCCATTTCCCAGTTTCATCCTTCCTTTCCCTTCCCTAATATATTGTTCTTTATTATTTGTAAATTCTGCAAAATTTTTCAATAAAAATTATTTGAAAACAAAATAGAGAGAGTTCTCGTTCTTTAGCCACATAGAACATTTTTCTGGGTAACTTGTGATTATTATCTTTCTTTGTCCTTTATTATATTAAATTCAGAGGTTTAAAGGCAATTAGTTCCAGAGGAGTGGATGATGACCATCAGTGTAAATTACAATGATCAACCAGAACGTAAAAACCACCTGCCTAATATTGTGTATGTCCCCCCTGTACTGCTAAAAAAGCACTGATGCATCAAGGCAGTGACTCCACAAGATCTCGAAACCTGTCCAGTGGTATCTGGCACCAAGACATGAGCAGCAGATACTTTAAGTGCTGCAACTTGCGAGGTGGGTCCTGGGGATCTGTGGAATTTAAAGGCCAAGGCAACACCTTGAACTCTTTGGTATGTTCCTCAAACTATTCCTGAATAATTTTAACAGTGTGCATTGTCCTGCTGAAAGAGGCCACTGTCATCAGGGAACACCGTTGCAATGTACGTAGTCTGCAACAATTTCTAGGTAGATGGTACATGTCAAAGTAACATCCACATGAATGCCAGGACTAAATATTTCTCAGCAGAACACCTACCTTCTTCCCATACTGCATCCTGCTGCCATCTCTACCCCAGGTAAACGACACAGACACGGCCATCCACCTGGTCTTAAAAAAAATTGGATTTAACAGACCAGGCAACCTTCACCCATTGCTCCATGGCCCAGTTCTGAAGCTCACATCCCCACTGAAGGCACTTTCCGGGAGACAAGGCTCATCATGGGCACTCTGACCAGCAGACCCATACATAGCAAACTGAGATGCACTGTGTTCGGACACCTTTCAATCATGGCCAGCATGTTTTTCAGCAATTTGATTGTGCATCAGCCACTGTAAACTGGCAACACCACACAAAACTTGCCATTTTGAAGATGCTCTGACCCTGTCAGTGGTTTTAATGTTGTGACTGATCAGTGTGTACCTGAAAGGTAATGAAGTAGAGTTTTGCAGGGCTTGAAAAAAAGATAATATCTATTTTGTTTATTCCCAAACTTAATGATACTTAGCTTGCTAACCTTGGAAATATAAAATATTGATATGAAGCTGCTAGGAATACAGTACTCTCTCTGTGGAGGTACTACAATTGGTGCATTAACCAACTGACCCAACCTCTAATCCATTTTAGTATGTATTTTATAATTATTTCAACCATTGTATAAGTTGTGTGAAATATTTTTCAATATAATGCAATTTCATGTTCCTTTGTGGAAATAAAGATTCTGTAAATCATGACATGATTAAATATATATAGATATATATAATACATTGCTAAACACAAATACACACACCAATCAGGCCATAAGACTTGCTTTTCCCACAGAAATCTCACTTTAACAGTGCTCTCACTACTGCAAGGGATTCTGGGTAGGCATATGCAAATGAGCTAAACAAAGAACCACAATTTTTCCTTAATTCCACTTTATACATGGATTCCTTGCAGTATGTGCCTGCTCTATACAACAGCTTTGAAACAACTCTGGAAGGGGAGCAAAGCCAATGAACCACTCACGGACAGCTGTTTCGTTGTTAATGCAACTCATCAGCATGAGGTTGGTTACTGGCTTGCTATGGAGGCTTGGTGTTCTTGTAAAGTACATACCAAAAGAGTTGTGGTGGGGAAAAAAGTGTGAATGAAAACCCCTTCCACCAGAAGTAAATGGATAGTTACTACATTGCTAAACACGAATACACACACCAGTCAAGCCATAAGACTTGCTAACAGCTGTCCACGAGAGGTTCTTCCTGAGTTGTGTTTCAAAGCTGTTGTATACAGCAGACACAAACTCCAAGGAATCCCTGAATAAAGTGGAACTGAGGCAAAAATGGGGCTCTTTGTTGAGCTCATTTGCATACGCCTACCCAAAATCCCTTGCAGTAGTGAGAGCACTGTTAAAGTGAGATTTCTGTGGGAAAAGCAAGTCTTATGGCTTGACTGGTGTGTGTATTTATGTTAAGCAATGTATTAACTGTTCACTTACTTCAGGTGGAAGGGGTTTTCATCCACACTTTTTCCCCACCACAACTAGTTTGGTATATGTATTCAGAAATTCCACGGGGCAGAGCACCGGCACTCTCTGGAATCTAGGATTTTGAGGCAGACTTTGTCCTCCTGGAGATATTAAAGGAGATACCCTCTGGGGGGAATGTAATGGCATCCCAATCAAGTGCCCTGACATCCGACACTCGTTTTCAAGAAAATCAGGCAGAACAACATTACGATCTTAGCGGACAGTTGCTTAAGTGTCAACTCTTGATTCAGATACCAAGACGTCAAGAACTGTAACACCACATTGACATCCCAAAAGGCAGAGAGCCTAGATTTAGGAGGTCGAGCAAGGCAAATCCCTTTGAGGATACGACACACGAAAGGGTGTCTCCCGACCGGTGATCCATTTATGCCTCGATGTCCCGCCAAAATTGCCTAATGGAACAAGTTGATGGTGCGATACGGTTTCCCCGACTCACATGCCAGTGAAGAACTCCAAGATCGTATGCTGAGGGGCAAATATGGGATCCATTGCTCGTCTCACGCACCAACCAGACCACAGTTGCCACACTGATCTATAGGCAGATCAAGTGCCTGGTGGCCATGCATTGTTGATGAGGTGGTGAGTTGCCTGTGGAACGCCTGTGAGAGTCCAAGGTCCTTGGAAAGGAGCCACACCACTAGATGTAGGTCCTGTTCCACTAATCCGTGCAAGTTTCCATCCGGATCCAGAAGAAGGGTCAGAAAGTTCAGAATCAAACGTGGGCAATCTATCGCTATTTCCAGTAATCGAGGGAACCACGGCTGCGACCTCCACAGAGGAGTGACCACCACCATTGTACAGTCTTGCCAGACTAATTTCGAGAGTGTGTGAGCAATCAAATTGAATGGAGGGAAGGCATACAGCAGAGCGTCCAGCAAAGTCTGAATGAAGGCGTCCGTTGCCAATGCAGCTGGGTCCGGCCTCGAGCTGTAAAACTTTGGCAACTGGGTTTTTAGTCAGGACGCAAACAGATCCACTTTTAACGGCCCCATAACCACTCTATACCTTGGAACGCTGAAGCCTATAAGTGCTAATCCCCAGAGTCTTTTAAATATCTTGAATTCCAATCCGCCCACGAATTGTCCTTGCCTGGGATATGCTCCGCTATCACCGAGACATTGTTACGTAGGCAGAACTGTCAGAAATCCTTTGCTAGGATCACCAGTATCCTTGAGTTTGTGCCCCCCAGAAGGGTGATGTAACGCACCGCCAACACATTGTCCATATTGAGCACAACGCAGCAGTTTGCACGACCGGAGGCAAGACTGCGAATAGCGAAGGCACCTGCTAAGAGTTCTAGACAGTTGATATGTAATGACTTCTCGATCTCGGTTCACCTGCCTCCGGTGGAAATGTTGCTACAGCGCACACCCCTTCCGTGTAAACTGGCGTCGGATTAGATAGCTACGTCTGGAATGGACCCAAAGATGGCTCTGCCGTACCACGCCTCCATGTGAACAAGCCACCAGATCAACTCGTCTCTGGACTTGGGGTCCAACTTCAGTCTTGCTTTTTAAGAGTGCCCTGATCAGAGGTAGGAGCCTTTTAGATGTTGAAGGTATGTGTAGTGGCCCCCTGGAAAAATAGCCTGGATGGAAGCCGCGAGTAGGCCGATGATCCTTGCCAACTGTCTGATTGACAGATCTGATGCTCAAAAGGGCTCGCATGAGTTCCTTCTTTATGGCTTTTATTTTGGGTTCCGGGAGAAACAGGAACTGCTGGATAGAGTCCACTCTGAAACCCAAGAATTTCACGGATTGCGGGGGGTTCAGCACCGACTTTTCCCTATTGATCAGGAAACTCAAGTTCTGAAGCAAATTGGTCGTCCACATCACATGTACTTAAAGCTAATCCCGTGACTGGGACATGATCAGGATGTCGTTAAGATAAATAATCAACTGAACACCCTGTGTGCAGAGGAATGACACTACTGGATTCATGACCTTGGTGAAGCACCAAGGAGCAAAGGAGAGACCGAACAGTAGACATGTAAACCTCCAACGCTTTCCTCGCAAGGTAAAATGGAGAAGGTCTCTGTGCTCCATGGTGACCGTGAAATACGCTTCCCATAAATCCAATTTGGCAACCAGTCCGACGGCTGGAGGAGATCTCGAAGGCAATGGATGCCCTCCATCTTTAAGTGTTGTTACTAAAGGAAGGCATTGAGAGGACGGAGGTTTATCACAAGGTGAACCCCTCCGCCCTTCTTCGGCACTAGGAAAAAGTTGCTCATGAAGCCCAGATAGGAGTACGGTAGTTCTTGGATTGCCCCTTTTGCAAGCAACTCTTGAATCTCTGAGGAGATCAATAACTCCTGTTCCGTTGACAGGCTGAGTTCCCTGGGGACATAACACTGAACAGGCACAGATAGTAAATCTAGGTGATAACCCTGAATAGTTTGGAGACCCCAAGCGTCTGATGTCAAGGTGGCCCACCTGTGGTAAAGCTGGGCCAACCTGCCGCCCACCCGCACATGAGAATGATGGGAAAAATGGGTACTCACAATAAGATGTGGCACTCCGACGAGGGTTTCAAGAGTTCCAAGGTCTTCCTCTGGATGGGAAGAAGGTAGGAGCCCTGGCATCATGAAATCCACGCATAATTTGCCTTGATTGGCTCGGAATGAGCCCCGGAAACCACGGCCAGGTGGATGGCTCCTGCTATGCCCGGCCCCTCCAAAAACCTTTGGAGAAAATACCTTCTTCAAATTTGCCTGGGCTTTATCAATCACCCCATCCTCTCAGCTGCAGGACCGGGTCCGAAATGGCCATATTCGCCAGTCTAGGGTAGATCTTCAAAAGTATCACCATTCGGCGTTTGGCCGACATAGCCGTATTGGCATTGCCAAGAAGGCAGATAGCTCGCTGTACCCAGCCGATGGCTACGTCAAAGTCCAACTCCAACTCCTCTGACTTAGTGGAGTTTAGCAGCTCATAGACTTTGGACAAGGGCCCCAACATATCCATAATCTTATCCTGACAACTCTTGAGTGAGAAGCCAAGTCCTTTTTTGGGCTTCCCGTCTGACTTATTATGGAATTGGGCGATTTGTGGTTCCACCTCAGGGGTTTTACAGGCTGAACTGAGGACCAAAGGCCTAGGGCTTTCTGCGTGCAGTTTACTGTGACCCTCTTTAGAGAGGGGGTGCGCATACAATGTGCTATATGCCCAGGAAGTTCCCACTCGGGGGTGACGCCGATCATCCGGATTGAACAGGGGTTTACCTTGTGGATCCAGAAGCGCTGCGCCCCCACCCGATGACCGAGCAAAACTACCCTGGGTGGCTGATACTGAGGATAACATTCCCTCTGTCGGTAAGGGTCGCGGTGGCAAAGGGAATGTCATCCTCAGTATCAGCCTCGTCATAAGAGGCATATTCCATAGCCTCAGAGGCACCCAACTCACTCTGGTCAGTATCTGACCTCCCCTCATGGAACCTAGCCCGTTTCCACAATCTGGCCATCTTTGCCCGGCCAGAGGTTCTTTTGCGCGTTGGGAGCACGCCATCTTTGACCGCCTCAAGCGTGTCCGTCATTGCAGGCATTACCTGCATTGAGGAGTGGGAGGTGAGGTGTTTCGCCGTAGCCTTACGGGGCCTGGGCTTGGCAGGGGCTGAAGGAGGCCCAGTGCCAGAGGAGGGCATATTTTCCTTAGCCTGCATGGTGCAGGGTAAGTTATGAAAAGGGTGACAAAGTGTAACAAAATATACAGGGAATAATAACACACAGGGAAAGAAATTAAGGAAGCGAAAACCTGCCTGGTGGTGTGCCCAGGGGACCCAGGAGCCGACAGGACCGTTTAACAGGCGCACAGAGTGGGAGCTGCACCAGAGAGAGGAAACTGCGGCAAAGTTCCGTTCCCAAAATGGCTGCCGCGAAAGGGAAAACCAGCCGCGCCCAGTAAACAGCAAGGGGAGGGGGCCGCGTGCACCAATACACTTGCGGTCAGCCCGGTCCGCACTAGAAAGCCGCAGCCAACATGAGCGGATGCTCGCTGCTGCCCACGGGTAGTAACACGTTGGGCAGCCCACCAAGAAGCCACCCACGATACCTAGGGGTGAGGGGACGGGGGGGGGGGAGGTGGACTGGCGGGGAACCCGGTCAGGCTGGGATAGAACCCAGGTAGGGGGCACACCACACAGACACCCAAGAAGGAAATTAAACAGAAATACAAATGTAAAACAGTAAACTGTAAAACACAAAACAGTAACTTATAAAAAGCATGTGAGAATACTTAGCTGGTGTGAGGGAGCAGCAAAGAAAGAGGGGGATCTTGGGAGACACAAGCATTTTATAATCCTCTGTGATTGGTTGCTTGTGTTACTATACAGTTTTTTTCTCTCAATTTGATATATTTATACTCCTTTCAATCTTTGCTGCTGAGGGAATTTAAGAAAGCGTTAAGCATAATAGGAGCCTCTGTGTCTATAATAAAATCAGCAGTTGTTAACATATCAATAAATATCTATTGATAAATTGTATTCATAGCTGACATTTGATACATATGTTAGAATTATAAGATGTATGTATGGCTTCTGAATCCTGTATAATGGTTCACATTACAAATAATTGGTCAATGCTGCCATCTAGTGGTGTTTAATATTATCAACACTGAAAAAGACCAACTAAGAATTCACAGGAATTAAAAGGAAAAACAATCATTTAACTTATTTCTTAAAAATAATCCCTTAGAGAGGAGCCATCTTTGTATTTTTGCCACTAATGGGGTTATTCACGAACAGGGTTATTCACAAAGGTGAGAATTGAAAGAGACTTTCAAATTTCATGTACGAATAGCTGAACTGAAAATATTCTCATATATGCTTCTAGTTTGGCTACTCTGTCCTTAAATTTCAAAATCACATTAAGATCACACATTAGGGAATAACTCTGAATCTGGAATTACCAGGAATTGGTCAATAGTAGAAATAATTCTCCAAACTTAACTACTGTTCCACCTTGGCTAATTTCTCTATACATTTTCTATTCCTTTTTTCCCTTTTATGTTTACACTGCTGCCACCAATGGATATTACAGGGAGCATTGGAGGAGTAAAGGTTGCAGGATGGAAAAAAAGAATGAGGAGGAACGTGGCATTCCACCCCATCTGAAGAATGCTGTACTATGGGTATTTCAGGCAAAAAAGACCTTCAAATGATGCACTAGCAGCAGATACAGTGCCCTAAGCCATGCACTGGCAAGTTTCATGCACATTTCCCACCTTTCTCTTCACTAATGTAGCACTGCGTTGATAGAAAGGTCCAGTGCACCTCCCATTCCACTTAATTAGCAATACATTGGAACTATAGTACTGTCACATCTTGGCCTTTGCATGGAGAAGAATCTTTAAGTACGCATGAAATCTTCTTGATGAGTTGTAGTAGGGCCCATTAAAATTCATACCCCCACCTCATGGTGTACGAGTATTAACGTCTTGGAGGTGATCGGTAGTATAAATTAACAGGACATAAAGATATATGGATGTGACAGGATGTATGAGCACTAATGACTGGGAGGTGAATGGGAGTAAGTTATAGGGTTAATGTACATTAATTACTGGGCGATGAAACAGGATTTATGTGAGTTATTGGCTGGAATGCAAGTTGGTGTAATGTGACAAGGTGTGTGACTTAAGGATTGTTGGTGAAATGAAGGGATGAAACATGTGGCCCAGATAAGATGAAAGAAAAAAAGATTTTTAAAGTAGACAAAAATCAAAACTTGAATAGTTTCAGCAGCTCCAGCTGCTCCTCACACTGACACTGCATGGGAGCTACTAAGAATGTACAGAAACTGCTGGGAGTGAGGATCCCTCTCAGGAGTCAGAGGCAAAGATAGAGATTGGGGGAAAGACAGGCTGGTCTGAAAAGACACAAGTATGAAAACTGGAAGGGGGAGACTAGAAGGGGAGACATAAGTTGTGGGATAGAGATAAACAGATACGGGCGGAATAGTAAGGTAGATAACAAATAGGGGATGGAATAAAGAGGTGACAAGTGTGGGTGGGATAGAAATACCGCTGCAATCAAAATGATTGGTTTATTGTCAAAATTTACAGACTTCCAGCTTTTTGTAATGAACAAATCAAACAAAACAATTGAAATACCTCAATACAACTAATGCTTCTAAGTGGTTTCCCCAAATGCAACTGTGTGAGGAGTATGTCCTCTTTTGTTTTCATTTTGCAAAAAGTGGAGAGTTAAATAGAAAATGTTACACCCCATTGGCTTTCAAGTAGACAATCGGTCCTGTTACTTCCTATTTTTGTTAGCTCACTGTAGCGGATGGCCCTGTGCTGTCCTGAGCAATTCATGTATTTCTATGCATTCGTGTGAAAATGGAAAGTCTATGTATTTGATGTATTGGATTTGTCTGAATGTTAGGTAGTTTCATTCCCTTAGTTTGTTCGAATGAAACTACCGAACAGTCAGACCTCCCATGTGTGAAGTGTGTTCTCAATTACCCGTTGCAACATTGTTGCGAACGGGTAATTGGCAAGTGAAGTAGACGTCCTTTGTTCTCGGGGGTGGCCGCCATTCGAAAAACGAACACGTGGCGGCAGCCATTTTAAAACTTTGCCGTCGAGTGTCTGGAACTCAAATCGGACACTCGACTAGGCGAACACCGCTGAAACCTCCACAAGCCCGGTCCGTTCGGTTCCTAACTACCGAACGGCCCCTCGTTCGGTAGATAGAAAGAACCGAACGAGGGGATTCAGGCGAACCCTCCCTAGCCTCTATAGCTAGAGGCTTTCGTGCAGTTTGTTCCCTTACTCCAGGACCGACCGCAGGGCCCATTCGCATGGAACCGCATTCGGCTGTCTCAGTCAGTGCGGTCGGTCATTTTATTCCCTCCATAGATTTCCCGAACCCCTGGTCTGATCTGGGTGATTTTTGGATATGTTGTTCACCCAGATCAGGGCTATCAGGGGGTGTAGGATTTAAAGGGGTACCCCTACGTTTAGGGGTACATCCAGAAACGGGGGAATTACTGTACTGGATAAGGGGATTATGATGCTGGCTGAGGGGAGGAGATGTGTGGGAGGTTACCAGGACGGAATTGGCTACTGTACTAATGATTGTAAATCCCTGCCTTGCATGGGAGCATGCTTTAAAAGGACAGTGTGGATTAAAGATTTCAGTTCTGCTCCTGAAACTGTGCGTCGTCCAGTTATTGGGATTGCTGTTGGGATATTGCTGTTATTTTACCTGCTGGAAACCTTGCCTGTGGATTTACTATTTACTTGTTCCTGAGCCTCACTTGGATTATAAGCGGAGATAACCTGGGGAATATTGCATCTCTGCTACACTCACTGAGGCTAAATTCAAGAGGCAGCAATTGTTTAGAGCACCTGCCTTGAAGAGATCACTCATTGAGCTGCTTTGGAAAGTTTGTGATTGGACAGCCACAGAAAGAATGGGTGAGGTTAGAAGAGGAGTGTTTGCAAAGGCAGCAGACAAGAGAACTGCAGGTTTTGCAAGCTGCTTTAGATATACAACCAATAAAAAAAAATGCATAATTAAAAGCATTCATGGTTTAATTGGGGGTAAATCTACTAAATAATATTTTTTAGTTATTTTGTATTTGGTAATGGAGTGCACCTTTAAGTCTTGAAACCAGGAAATGGTGGAAAATTGCCTTCCTTGAAAATTATATCAAGGAAAGTTTAGATCCCAAGAGTTTGAGAATTGAGAAGATAACTGCATATGGTTTAGATCAGCGATGGCGAAACGGTGGCAAGTCGGGCCCTCTCTGTGGGCACGTGGGCATAGGTTGCCGGGGGAAGGGGCCACTGGCTGTCAGCAACAATGCAGAGTAGGCACCTGTCTGCCCAAAACAGCAGGCACTTACTCTGCTTCCGTGTCAGGAGGAACAGGAAGCAGGGGGAGGGATCTAGGAAGCAGCTCTCCTGTCCTCCCGCGAGCAATCTGTGTGGAGCGTTGCCGCGTGTTACCATGGCAACGCTCCACACAGCATCACGCGGGAGGACAGGAGAGCTGCAGGAACTGTCACATACTTACCACCACCAGACAACTAGGGATGGCTGTGTCCTTCCCTCTTTCACCAAAGGTAAGAAGAAGGAAAGGGGGGATAAAGATTTAATATAGCTTTTTTTTAATGTATCTTTACCCCTACACCACCACACACAGCAATCTGGTTCTCAACCTGTTGAAAAACTGGCCACGGAATGCAGAACTCATGCTTAAACAGTTGTCAGCAAAATTGGCCATGCTCCTCTGTCTGATATCATGCAAATGGTGAGCAGATCGTTTTTCAATTTTCTTACTGTTAAGGACCAGGGCTCTTTTTGCATTTCTGCGGTGTTTGTGTAATTTTCCTCTTACTCATTTCCTGTACTGACACACATATATACAGATTTTCTCGCCATTAAATGGTCTTTCTAAAGATACCATTATTTTCATCATATAATTTACTATAAAATAAATTATAAAATATGATGAAAAAAATTTAAAAACCCCCTCACTTTTTCTAAATTTGACCCCCAAAATATTTTACTCATTTTAAAGTGCCAAAAAACACCCATGCTAAATGGTTTCTAAATCTTGTCCTGAGTTTAGAAATGCCTTAACATGTTCTTAGCTTTTTGGGGAAAGTTATAGGGCTATAAGTAAAAATAGCACTTTGCTATTTCCAAACCAGTTTAATTTTTCAAAATTAATGCTACATTGTAACACTGATATCTGTCAGGAATCCCTGAATAACCCTTCACATGGAAAGCATCTAAAAACAAGCTTTATAGCAGGAAAAGCAGATATTCTGGTAAGCTCACCACTCTGATTCACAGACCTGAGTTGGTAAGGGGTACTTCCAATATCAATATATTAGATGCTTATTTGGAATAAAGTTTGTGATTATTAAGAAGTTCTGGCTGCAAGTGTGTCCATAGGATCCCACGAACACATAGGGCTGATCCTCCCTGAGCTTCATGTTATGAGTGGTACTTTAACCACTCTTATCTTGTGAGTGGTTTACCTTTTATTTTTTTATTGGTGTTACAATATTGCACTAGTTTTTTCTGCTTTTGTTTCCTTTTAGATTTTTCCAAGTGTGGATTTCGTACTGTGCAAATATATGTCAGCTATATTGCTGTTGGATATCACAATAATAGTATTTTATCATGTTCTTTACATAAAATTTCCACACTATTTGAATTGAGCACTTATTCACTAAACTGTGTTTATATCAGTCACTTGGATGGCATGCATTTTCATGCATTTTCATGAGGGATCAGCAACATGTTCTTTATTGATCACAATATGGTCATTTTTGAAATAAACTCAAAAAAGCAAAAGCATGTGGGGGTATACTAAAAAGTATAATTTAAAAAAAGCCAATTTTTTTGCAATAAGTTTAGGGCAGCTCTTCAACATATCGACTGGCATAAACTCCTCAGTGAAAAATGGAAGCTCTTCAAACAAATATTAGAAAGGTACATTTCTCAGTATATACCATTGGGTAATTGATATAAAAGGAACAAATTGAAGCCCGACCTGGAGTAAGGCTGCGAATCACGAAGGCCCCTGCCAAGAGTTCCAGGCAGTTGATGTGTAAGGATCTCTCTATCTCAGACCATCTGTCTCCTGTGGAAACGTTGCCACAACGCCCCCCCCAGCCGTGTAAGCTGGCGTCGGATTCTAACACCACGTCCGGTGTGGAACCGAAAATGGCTCTTCCGTTCCAAGCCTCCATATGTGCCAACCACCACACCAGTTCGTCTCTGGATTCCTCGTCCAGCCATATTCTGGACTCGTAAGAATGACCTGAGCGGAGGTGCGATCCCTTGAGCCGTTGGAGGGCTCGGTAGTGTATCGGACCCGGAAAGATCGCTTGAATGGAAGCTGCGAGTAGACCAATAATTCTTGCCAATTGTCTGATTGACAAATCTGACACTCAAAGAGCTCGCCGAAGCTCCTTCTGAATGGCTTTCATCTTGGATTCCGGGAGATATAGGAATTGTTGAATGGAATCCACCTTGAACCCCAAGAATTCCATCGATTGAGCTGGGGTCAGGATTGGGGTCAGCTAGGCCCGGCTCCTCCGAAAACCTTAGGTGCAAACATGCGCTTCATATTGGCCTGGGCTTTATCAATGGCCGTAAAAGTTTTAACGTAGCACCCGAGGTCCTTCACGAAGGTGTCACCAAACAACATCCTATCGCTGGATGAGCTTGGCTCTGCCACAGTCATAGTTGCTAGCTTGGGGTCAGTTTTCAGCAAAATCGCTTTACGTCTCTCAGCCGACATAGCGGTGTTCGCATTCCCCAGGAGACAAATGGCACGTTGGACCCATCCTATGGCAACATCTACGTCAAGGGCAGAGTTGCCGGCTTTAGCGGCATCCAGGAGTTCGTATAGCTTAGACAGAGGGCCCAGAGTATCCAAAATCTTGTCCTGGCACCCTTTTAGGGAAAAGTCCAGGCCCTTTTTAGGTTTCCATCCCGATTTGTTCAAAAATTGGGCGATCTGTGGGTCAACCTCTGGGGTCTTGCAGGCCGAACCTGGGAGGGAAGGCCTGGGACATTCAGCGCGCAATTTATTGCGGCCCTCCTTAGACAGGGGGGTGCGCATGCGCCTAGCAACATATCGGGTGATATGCCCTGGGGGTTCCCACTCGGCCAACCGGGGGTGACGTAGGTCATCTGTGTCTAACAGGGGGTTGCCCTGCGGATCCAACAGTGCTGCACCATCCCCGGCGGAGCCAGCCAGAAGACCCCGTGTTTTGTAAGGGGTCCCAGAAGAGGTCACACCCGTAGGTGGCAAATCCTCACCCGACTCTACCTCATCATAAGAGGCGTAGTCTAGCACGTCTGAGTCAGCCTCCGCACTCCGGTCAGTATCCAACCCTTCCTCATGGGCCCTAGCCCGTTTCCATAGTCTTTTTAGCCAGGCAAGGGGCTCTTTTGCGCGTGGGAGGCACGCCATCTGTGACCGCCTCAAGCGTGTCCATCATGGCAGGTAGAACCTGCATCGAGGAGTGGGAGTCGACATGCTTAGCCTTAGCCGTTTCCTTACGGGCTCCAGGCATGGCTGGGGCAGGCGGGTGGGTCCCGACACCTAGGAGGGCAGGGGCCGCCATAGAGGGTAAAAGCATAGCTTGCAAGGACTGGGGAAATGATGAGGACACCGCTCCCATGGCAGATGCAAAGGCTTTCTGCAAAGATGATGCCATAGTGGGGTGCAGTGGGGCTTGAAATTCTTGGGAGGCTACAGTACCCTCAGGATTATCTTGGGTAAAGTCCTCAGCAAGGCCCTCTGGCCCCTCATCCCTGTCTTGCATAGTAGCAGGAAATTAGCAAAATATATGTACAGGAATCTCTGATAGTAAATAGAGCAGCAAATAGAGCAGCTCAAAGCAGGGTTGAGTAATGCACAGAAGAACAAAACAGAATATAGCAGGAGAGAAACTGAGGCCGGCCGCGAGGAAAATCCGCCTCCAAAATGGCCGCCGCACATGGAAGCATGCAAATAGTGATCGCGGTCTGCCTCCAGGTGGGGGAAGGGGCGCGTGCACCCTACCCACGCGGGCAGCCCGTGAACGTGAGGGGATAGCCGCGGTCGGCTGACAGCCACAGCAAAAACAGCTCCAAAGTCCCACGCGCCACCCACAGTAACAGGGCAGACGCAGGCACAGGTAGCACGGAGAGGGATCTCCCGGCGGGGAAAAACAGAAAATCAGAAAGGGATTTCCCCAGGCACACCACCAGAACGTCAGATAAACAGTAGATAAGTATGGCAATCAATAAATATGCACAGAAAAAGGCAGCAACAATAAGATAAACAATGAATATGAAATCACAAGAGGATCAAAATACTTAGCTGGTCTGAGGGAGCAGCAAAGAAATATGGGGATTGTGGGAGACACAGGCCTTTTATAGTCACTTCCTCTGTTATGTGATTGGTTGCCTGTGTCCCTTTACAGTTTTTTCATTTTGATAATATTTATATTCCTCTATCTTTGCTGCTGAGGGAATAAATAAAGAGTTATGCATAATAGGAGCCTCCGTGTCTTTAATAAAATTGGATGAATACTTCCAAAAACATAACATACAGGGATATAATTTTACCACATGACAGGAGGCTTCCTATTTTGCATATAACTCTCTTTACTAACTCCACATAGCAATAAAGAAAAGTGAAAAACGATAACCATTCAAAATGCAATATGCTGTATAGTATTCACAGTGATGAGGCTCCTCCCCCTCTTTCTTTACTGCTCCATCAGGAGACAGGTCAGAGTTTCAGCTCTTCCATTTCATTATTGTTTGATTGAATAATTACATTTCACCTTTAACTTTTGGATGACTATTTGTTCATGTTTATGTGTCCTCTATATCTGGGCTGTTCCTACCCTATATTTTTGCGCTTTATCGCTCCCCACAGGGACTCTGGTCCCTGTATTCTCTGTCTCCCCTTATTTTGGGGACCTTTTTCTACTTTTCCTCTGCCGGCCTTTGCGGCCTCTCCACCGAGCTATCCGCCGCCCCTACGGCGGATTACTCACTCCTGACACCTTCGGGGTAACGCTCACCCCCTCCAGTCACCCCTACCCCACGGTCTCTCAACTGCACACATCCTGACCGGCGCTCACGGGATTTCTGTTCCCGGCGGCGGCAGCGGCCATCTTGGATCTCGCATCTCGCGAGATCCACGGCCGCCATTTTAAGCCTCCCTGAGCTCCGTGCAGACGGCGCCTGGCTCCTGCTCTCACCCGGTCACCTCCAGCACGTCCCAGACAACTCCTCCAACGAGTTGGTTTAAGGCAGGGGTCACCAGGTCAGTTACTGTGGTCTGTGTATTAAAGCACTATAGGGTTTCAATACCCTGTGCTCTTGGGGTGCGGCCCCTTATATTTATGCTGCTTATGAGGTGTGATTATATATCCTCTATATACCTGGGTGCGGCCCAGTGAAAAAAGCCCAATAATACCCTGCTGGGGTTACAGGTACTGCTGGTACCACGTGCACTTTATCTGAGCCTATTATTATTACACCCTGCTGGGGTATTTTGGTACTGCCGGTACCACTGCACGTATTTACTATTCACCCTGCTGGGGTTGAACTGGTACTGCTGGTACCATTATTATACAGACTGACCCCTGACCCAACCTGCGCCCTGTGCCAAGTATAATATTTTGTGCTCTATATTATAACCATGGATTCTTCTCAAAACTCTACTGATTTTCAAAATATGATCAGTGAGGCTATAGCGGCCTCGATGGAGAAGGCACTCTCCAGGGTTCTGACGGCCTCTGCCGAACAGAAAATCCCTACTAAGGTCCAACAACAGGACTACGATTCCGAGGCTTCGGAATCACACACACAAGCCGATACCCGACCCTCTAAACGCCACTGGAAGGGCGAAAAGGGGAACGTCAACCCTGACAAGGGCAAGACCCCTATGAAAAGGCGTAAGCCAGCTCCGGCTGCCCCTTCCCCAAGACGCAATTATTCCTCAGACGAGGAGGGGAGGCACTCACCCCCCATGGCGATTTTGGACTCATGGCAGGCCATGGATTCAGATTCCCAAGAGGAAAATGCCTGGGACTCGGAAGATGAGTCTCGCCCTGGTCTCCTGCAGGGAACCTTCCTAGACAACATTCAACTGCCAGACGACCAGGCACAAGCACAGGATGAAGGGGAAACCATCCTGGACCCCTCGGGTCAATGATTATTCAACCCACGGAATATCCGACACTCACGTTCGGGGGACTGGACACCCCCCGAACACCTCGCGAAGTTCATGCACAAGTGGCTACGCAAACCAATGGATAAGACGGTACGCAACCGTTTACGCTCCAAATGTCCTCGCCCTTCACTACCAGATCAGGTGGCTCAGACCCCGGAATTCGACCAGGTCATGACCACCTTTATGTCTCGGGGTGGTCGCGACCCCCGAAAAGGGGTGGAGAATGGTTTCCATGGCGTACAAGACAAGCTGCTGGATTCGGTATCATGTACTTGGCGGATGACGCCCTCACACGAGCCGAACAATTCGATACTAACATGGTACGTGAATGGGCTCATGATGTAAGAGAATGGGCGCAGTGCTGTTTTTGTTTTGTTGGCAACGCCAACGTGGTCCTCTCCTCTGAGAGGAGGAAAGCAGCATTACTCCGCTTATACGGAAAGCTGGTGGATTTGGGCACCAGAGAATTAGGACCACTGGCACAGGGCAAGCTGTTTGGGGACGCCTTCTTGAAGTACCTGAACAGGCACGTGAACGTGTTCACATCCCTTAACAAGGCTCAGACCTCCATGAAACGGGTCTTCAGGAATAACCCCAACCGGGGTGTTTTGGGGCGGGCTGGCCGCTACAGGGGCCATGCAGCCAGCCGCTTTTGGCCTTCAGGCCCCCGCTCACAAAGACCTCAACCTTTTTACCCGGAAGTGGGCTACAGGCAGCCCTTCTCCTACACCAGGGGAGCCGACAGAGGTCGTGGATCACGGGGCCGCGGCAGAGCACGCTTCACCCCCACAGGTAAGCCGATATGTGACTTACGTACCCCTTACTTCACTAACGGCAGGTCGTATTGCTCTCCATTTTCAGAATTGGACAACCATTTCAACGGACGCATGGATCCTGCAGACGGTACAGGGCTACGTCATAGACTTCGTGGGACACCCGAACCAAGCGGTGCCTCCTTCCTCCTGGACCTGTTCCGCGGAGGACCACTGACTCATAGAGATCGAGTTGGAGGAACTCCTATCGAAAGGGGCGATAGAACCCGCTCACGATCAGGCAGGCTTTTTCAGCAATATCTTCCTAGTAAAGAAGAAGACCGGGGAATTCCGCCGGTCATAAACCTGAAGGGCCTCAACGCATTTGTCGTATACAGGCACTTCAAGATGGAAGGCATACATCTTCTGAGGGACCTCCTTCAAGATGGGGACTGGTTCACGAGACTGGATCTCAAAGACACGTACCTCTCGGTGCCCGTCCATATCGACTACCGCGGATTCCTCAGATTTCGGTGGCAAGACCACCCTTTGGACTCAGTTCGGCCCCGTGGTGCTTCACCAAATTACTGAAGCCAGTAGTCGCACATCTTCGAGCACGAGGGATTCGTTGCATTATTTACCTGGACGACCTGCTTCTGTTCTGCTCAGACAAGTCCAGACTGACTCAACACACACAATTTACCGTAGACTTCCTGACATCACTGGGCTTCGTGGTCAACTTCCTGAAGTCAGAAATATCTCCAGCTCAGACGGTGCAGTTTTTGGGTTTCGAGATAGACTCCAAGTCCAGCACGCTACGACTGCTGACGACAAAGATCGCGGCCATCAAAAAAGAATTATGCAGAGTCATTCGCTCCGCAATCTGGCCCGGATTGTGGGACTACTATCCGCGTCCATCCAGGCCATATTCCCGGGACCCCTTCACTACAGAGCGATGCAGCGCCTGAAGACCTCCTTCCTGCACCGGAACCCGTCTTACGACCAAACTATCCCGATTACAGAGGAGGTCAAGGAGGAATTCAGATGGTGGCTAGACAGCATGGAGGCATGGAACGGCCAAGCCATCTTCGGGAGCTCACCCGACATAGTTCTGGAATCGGACGCCAGCCTTTGGGGCTGGGGCGCGACGGGCGAAGGCAAATCGACAGGAGGCGCCTGGCCTTCTCAGGAAATCGACCTTCACATAAACTGCCTAGAACTCCTAGCGGGTTCATTCGCGATTCGCAGCCTAGCAAAGGACAGATCGAACTGTTGCATTCTTCTCCGGATGGACAACATCTCCGCGGTTCGATACATCAACTGCCTGGGCGGAGCTCGGTCCACACTGTTATCCGAAATAACGAAGGAGATTTTCAACTTCTGCTTACCCCGCAATATCTCCCTCAAGGCGGAATACCTTCCGGGGGAGACAAATCTGACAGCAGACTGGTCTTCCGACGCCTCTCGAACAGGAGAGGTCCCTTTCAACTGGATCTGTTTGCATCCCGCAACAACAGACAGACACTCAACTACTTCAGTTGGCTTCCGGACCCGGAGAGCGCGGCGGTGGACGCATTTCTCCAATCATGGCCAACCGAGGGAGCATACGCCTTTCCTCCGTTCGCCATGATAGCGAGGACGATTCAATACCTAATAGAGTCAACACGGATCTCTACTCCTCATCGCCCCCTATGGCGGGGCCAACCATGGTTTCCGGACCTCCTGGCACTGTCCTACGCCGATCCACTTCTCATGCCATCCTATCCGATGCTCCTCACGGATCCAAAGGGGAACCCTCATCCACTCATCCTCGAAGACCGCCTCACCCTGGTGGCTTGGACTCTTTCAGGGGAGCCTGGCAAACCAACAACTTATCGCAAATGGCTAGAGACCTTATATGGGATTCCTGGGAACCCGGGACCAGACGATGCTATCTATCAGCTTGGAATTCCTGGTCCTCTTGGTGCAGTGAACGGAACTTCGATCCATTTACGGCACCTGTAACAGCTATTTTGAATTTTCTTTTCTCTGCGGGTCGCTCCTACCGTTCGCTTAACGTCGTGCGTTCTGCAATTTCGGCGGCTCACTAATGACAGACTGTCTCTCAGACAACTTTCGGCCAAACTGACCCTCTTACTTTGCCTCGTTTCCTTCCGTCGGGTTTCGGACGTGCGGGCTTTTGATATCAACGCTTTTCCGGTCTCCCCTGAGGGAGTTACCTTTCGGGTATCACGACGCACCAAATCGGACTCTACGTCGGTTTTTTATCCCTTCTTCGCTTCTGAACCGCAGCTATGCGTCGTTTCTGCCCTGCATTAGTATGTAGAGGCCACAGCCACTCTTCGGGTCTCTACTTCGGGTCAGTTACTAGTATCCTATGTCAGACCACACGTCCCCGTTTCGACTACCACACTCGCCAGGTGGGTGCGATGGATCCTGTCACTGGCGGGTGTGGACGCCAATTTCGTTGCACACTCAGTGTGCGGGGCGGCGGCTTCCTTGGCTTTCTCGGCAGGTGCATCTCTGGTGCATATCCTTCGGTCAGCTGACTGGTCGAGGGAATCTACCTTTCGGACATTCTACTTTCGCCCGAGTTCAGGTGCGGCTATGTCTCTTCTGCATCAGCGTTAAAAATGCAAAATAGGAAGCCTCCTGTCATGTGGTAAAATTGAAGATTATGCTAGCGTTAGTGTACTTATAATCTTAATTTTAGTAATGACAGGAGGCGAGTATTTTCCCACCCTTCCCCTCCCTTGGGAAGAGTGGATGCACGTAAGTATATATCTATATCCCCATTGACTTATCTGGTTTTTATATCTTTGTCTCCCCTTGGTTTGGGATCTGTTCTGTTCAGGTTATTATGCACTAACCTTTTAACCAGGGGGTCACCTATTGTTTTATTATGTGGGGTCAATACTGCAACCAGTTGAAAGATCGGTGCCTAATCCGTTTCACGTTCTCTTTTCAGTTTAAATCCGCAATGTTAACAGATCATTCTCAGAATGGACACAGTTGGACCAGCCTTCAGCTTCTGGAGCTTCGTTAATTGGACAAACCAACCGTTGGTGCACGTTCAGGACATTCTGAACCAGTTCGCATCCCGTGGAAGTCCTTTTTTTTTGTCGATGGGAATCACCCGTTGGTGCATGTTATAAATGTTTGGACGTTATGGTTCATTGAGTTTTCCTGATGTTGCTTCCGAAAGAGGGGGAGGAGCCTCATCACTGTGAATACTATACAGCATATTGCATTTTGAATGGTTATCGTTTTTCACTTTTCTTTACTGCTATGTGGAGTTAGTAAAGAGAGTTATATGCAAAATACTCGCCTCCTGTCATTACTAAAATTAAGATTATAAGTACACTAACGCTAGCATAATCTTCAATTTCTAATTAGTGTGGAAATAGCTGCTGGATCCAAGGAGATAACTGACTGCCATTTTGGGGTCAAGAAGGAATTTTTTCCTAGTTTGTTGCAAAATTGGAAGCGCGTCAGACTTTTTTTTGCCTTTTTTTAGATCAACAGCAAAGGAAGGAAGGCTGAACTTGATGGACGCAAGTCTCTTTTAAGCTATGTAACTATGTAACTATGTAACTCCTGATTCAGGAGGCAATTTTTCAATTTTCATTCTGCAACAATTTCTGCTGCTGCTTCCACTGACAGCAGGGGCAGATCCAGAACCTAATCTCGGGAGGGGCAGTGGTAGTTTATCTCTCTGTTGGGAGAAGCTGATAAGATAGTGTTGCACTGAAGGACGGCTATTGATAATACAGACTGAATGTGTGGGAAATCTAAGTTCTTGTCAGTGTGGAAGAAGTTAGGGGGTGAAAGATTACAATCAATCTCACTTCCATTTTTAAATCCGCGGCAACGCTCAGATCTCACAAGAGTGAACTCTAGCCCTGCAGGCTAGAGTTCACTCTCCACTGGACCACCAGGGAAGGATGGCAGCAGGAACAAGGATCCCCCCTCCCAGGCATAAGGTAAGAAGGGAGGGGGGATATGAACTGATCTGCCCCTACCTCCACTGGACCACCAGGGAAGGCAGCAAGGAAGGATCCCCCCTCCCTACATAAGTTAAGAAGGTAGGGGGGATATTTATGAACTAATCTGCCCCCACCTCCACCCCCACAAATCACCCAAACATACAGCGCACAAACAGCACACACACATACAGCACACACACACACACATACACAGTGGTGTATCCTGGTTTTGTGCTGCCCTAGGCAGGACAAAACTCAGGCGCCCCCCCCGCGCCAACCCTCCCCCCCAACCCGCCTTCTAAATACACACACACACACATACATTCACTGACAGATACGCATACACTCGCTAACAGAAACACACACACACACTAAGAGACACACTCACTAACAGACACACACTCACTGACACACACACTCACAGGCAAACACACTCACACAGTCAGACACACACACACTCACTGACACACAGTCAGACACACACATACACACTAACAGACAAACACAGTCAGACACACACACACTCACTGACACACAGTCAGACACACACATACACACTAACAGACAAACACAGTCAGACACACACACTAACAGACACACACTCACTAGCACACACACTAGCAGACACACACACAAACTCACACACACACTAACAAACACACACACATTAACAGACACACACTCACTGACACACACACTCACAGGCAAACACACTCACACTAACAGACACACACACATATACACACTAACAGACACACACTCACACAGTCAGACACACACACACACACACACATTAACAGACACACACTCAACAGACACACACTCACAGCCAGACACACACCACACACACACACACAACAGGACACACACTCACCTCACATTAACAAATTTTTTAATTTTTTTAATTTACCCCCCCAACCTCCTCTTACCTTGGGAGTGCTGGGGAGGGATTCATTACCTCCCTGGTGGTCCATAGTGGTTGTGCTGCATATATGTTATAGGAGTTTTCTGAAGGGTGCCCAGCCACAAGGCCAAGAAAGTGAGGCTGGGAGCCGGAATATGACGTCATCAACCCGGCTCCCAGCCTCACTCTGCGGCGCGCGAGGGAGCTGAGCAGACCGTTCAGGGGAAGAGCTCCCTCGCCAGCCGCCCGCCCAGCCAACTGCTTAGGTATGTCTGTTACATCACACAAACAGCACACACACACAAACAACACACACACATACAGCACACACACACAGCACCCACACACACACAGCACCCACACACACACACACACACAGCACCCACACACATACAGCACCCACACACATACAGCAAACAAACAGCACACACACACAACATCCTCACACATACAGCACCCACACACATACAGCACACAAACAGCACACAAAGCACCCACACACATACAGCACACAAACAGCACACACAGCACCCACACACAGCACCCACACACATACAGCACCCACACACATAGCACCCTCACAAACACACACACACACAGCACCCTCTCACACAGCACACAAACAGCACCCTCACACACACACAGCACACTAACAGTACCCTTACAAACACACAACACCCACACAACACACTAACAGTACCCTCACAAACACAAACAGCACCCTCACACACACAGCACACTAACAGAACCCTAACAAACACACACACAGCACACTACCAGTACCCTCACACACAAACAGCTCCCTCACAAGTGCACACAAACAGCACCCTCACACACAGTACATTAACAGCACCCTCACAAGCGCACACACAAACACCCTCACCCACATAGCACATAGCACATAGCACATAGCACACTACCAGCACCCTCACACAGCACACACACAGTGGTGTATGTGTGTGTGTATATGTGTGTGTGTGTGTATATATATATGCAGCGTGTGCTTGTGCTTTAGGTTGAACACCCTAATGAAATAAGCTGCGCACGCCTATGTGTAAGGGTGCTGTGTGTGTAAGGGTGCTGTGTGTGTGAGGGTGCTGTGTGTGTGAGGGTGCTGTTAGTGTGTGTGTACTGTGTGTGTGAGGGTGCTGTTAGTGTGTGTGTGTGTGTGTGTGTGTAGGGGTGCAGTTAGTGTGTGGGTGCTGTGTGTGTAAGGGTGATGTATGTGTGCTGTTTGTGTGTATTGTGTGGGGGTGGGGGGTCCGTTTAGTTAATATCCTCCTTCCCTTCTTACCTTATGTAGGGAGGGGGGACCGTGCTGCTGCCATCCCTGGTGGTCCAGTGGAGAGTGAACTCTAGCCCCACAGGGGGCTAGAGTTCACTCTCGCGAGATCTGAGCATTGCCGCGGTAACCACGGCAACGCTTCGACCTCGCGAGAGGAACCCGGCGGAGCTGCTGGCTATAGCTCCCCAGGTCCTCTCCTGCCTCCCTCCATGCTGCTGTGGGTCTGTGAGGGAGATCTTTGATCTCCCTCACCGGCCCACAGAGGGAGGCAGATAGCGCGTGCCGCGGGGATTAGGGTGTGCCCAGGCACACCCGGCACACCCTGTGCGCACGCCTATGCTATACATAGTGCAAGTTGTAAATATACTGAACAAAATTATAAGCGCAACACTTTTGTTTTTTCCCCCATTTTTCATGAGCTGAACTCAGAATCTAGATCTTTGATCTCAAGATGAAAAACTTTTTCTATGTACACAAAAGGCCTATTTCTCTCAAATATTGTTCACAAATCTGTCTAAATCTGTGTTAGTGAGCACTTCTCCTTTAATGAGTTAATCCATCCATCTCACAGGCGTGGCATATCAAGATGCAGATTAGGCAGCATGATTATTGCACAGGTGTGCTTTAGGCTGGCCACAATAAATGGGCACTCTAAAATGTTCAGTTTTACTGTATTGGGGGAGTGTGGGGGGGAGTCCGAAAACCAATCAGTATCTGGTGTGACCACCGTTTGCCTCACACAGTGCTACACATCTCCTTCGCATAATTGACCAGATTGTTGATTGTGGCCTGTGGAAAGTTGGTCCACGCCACTTCAATGGATGTGCGAAGTTGCTGGATATTGGCAGGACCTGGAACACGCTGTTGTATATGTCGATCCAGAGCATCCCAAACATGCTCAATGGGTGACATGTCCCATGAGTATGCTGGTCATGCAAGAACTGGGATGTTTACAACTTCCAGGAATTGTGTACAGATCCTTGCAACATGGGACCGTGCATTATCATGCTGCAACATGAAGTGATGGTCATGGATGAATGGCACAACAATGGGCCTCAGGATCCCGTCACAGTATCTCTGTGCATTTAAAAGGCCATCAATAAAATGCACCTGTGTTTGTTTTCCATAACATACGCCTGCCCATACTATAACCCCATCACCACCATGGGTCACTCGATTCACAACGTTGACATCAGCAAACCACTCACCCACACGATGCCATACACGCTGTCTACCATCTGCCCTGTACAGTGAAAACCGGGATTCATCGGTGAAGAGAACACCTCTCCAAAGTGCCAGGTGCCATTAAATGTGAGAATTTGCGCATTCAAGTCGGTTACGATGGCAAGCTGCAGTCAGGTCGAGACCCAGATGAGGACAACGAGCATGCAGATGAGCTTCCCTGAGACAGTTCCTGCAGTTTATACAGAAATTCTTTGGTTATGCAAACCGATTGTTGCAGCAGCTGTCTGGATGGCTCGTCTCAGACGATCTTAGAGGTGAAGATACTGAATGTGGAGGTCCTGGGCTGGTGTGGTTACATGTGGTCTGTAGTTGTGAGGCCTGTTGGATGTACTGCCAATTTCTCTGAAACACGTTTGGAGACGGTTTATGGTAGAGAAATGAGCATTCAATTCACAGGCAACACCTCTGGTGGAGATTCCTGCAGTCAACATGCCAATTGCATGCTCCCTCAAAACTTGCAACATCTGTGGCACTGTGCTGTGTGATAAGACTGCACATTTTAGAGTGGCCTTTTATTGTGGTCAGCCTAAGGCACATCTTTGCTATAATCATGCTGTCTAATCAGCATCTTGATATGCCACACTTGTTAGGTGGATGGATTATCTCGGCAAAGGAGAAGTGTTCACTAACACAGATTTTTTTAAATTTGAGAGTGGCAGTGATTATCTCCCAGTTACAGCAATCTGATTTTTTTCAATTTGATTTTTTCAATTTGACTTTTTCTTTTTGCTACCTTTACTCTTTTTATTCATTTTCCAGCCTAGGGTGTGGACTGATATACTGGGATTTGAAGAGTCACTTGCTGAGACCATTATCAAAACCCTCCTACTTTATCAGAAAGGAAGCAATTCCTTTTCTGGTGATTCTTTATTTTACTACTTAAATGGAGTCTATTTGAAAATACAAAGTATGCAGTTCTCAAAGCTGGCCACTTGAGAGCAGTAGATACCATGAAATGGTGCAGATGGATATCTGTGCTTTAAACAAGAAGACGGTTCTGATCAAGTATAATGGTCTGACATGTAGGTTACTTGTTTTGCTCTGGGCGACCTTGTGAAACAGATAATGTGGTTTACATGTTGAAGAATTCATGTGGATTGGCGGATGATGGTGAGACATTCTGCAAATTTCATACATGTCAGGTGGATGTATGCACTAGACTTGTGCAATTCGTTTCATTCTGAATGTAAATTCGGACGAATTTCGGCAATTCAGACGCTTCCGAATGTCCAAGTTTCCAAAGTGCCAAACCGCTTCGAATTGCCGAATTGCTAGAGTCTCGAATTTTGGAAGTGGCAAAACAAGAGAGGGAGGGAAAATTACGGGAATGATGACCCTAGATGTGTAAGTGGTTGTGGTGGTTAGGGGTAGGGTTAGAGGTTGGGGTAAGGTCAAGGAATTGCCAAAGTCCCGAATTGCAGAAGTCCCGAATTTCGGAAGTGCCAAAACGAAGTCTTGAATTATGGAAGTGCCGAACCAAACTGAATTTTTTGCCCATGCACATCCCTAGTATGCACAGAATTCAAAAGCACTGTATACCTAATCCCCCAAAAATGTGATAAAAAAAAAGAAACAGCAGTGATGACTTTATTAACTGACATTGCAGGCATAAAACAACTAAAATAAACATATATTGGGATTTCATAACTTCATGTGTTACTCTGTATATATTTGTATATTCTTGCTTATATTATTTGTGGTATAAAGGGTATTAAGAATTACTGAGTTTAGGATTAGAGTGAGGTTACATTTAGTATTTGGGTACAGGGGTGTTTAGGATTATTGATTTTTAGGTTAGAACTGGGTTCAATTTAGTATTGGTGTATGTTTACATTTTATGAGTAGTTAAAGGGACACTATAGTCACCTGAACAACTTTAGCTTAATGAAGCAGTTTTGGTGTATAGAACATGCCCCTGGAGCCTCACTGCTCAATCCTCTGCCATTTAGGAGTTAAATCCTTTTGTTTATGAACCCTAGTAACACCTCCCTGCATGTGACTTGCACAGCCTTCCATAAACACTTCCTGTAAAGAGAGCCCTATTTAGGCTTTCTTTACTGCAAGTTCTGTTTAATTAAGATTTTCCCCCCTGCTATGTTAATAGCTTGCTAGACCCTGCAAGAGTCTCCTGTATGTGATTAATGTTCAATTTAAGGTAAATTACATCTGTTTGAAAGTGAAACCAGTTTTTTTTTCATGCAGGCTCTGTCAATCATAGCCAGGGGAGGTGTGGCTAGGGCTACATAAACAGAAACAAAGTGATTTAACTCCTAAATGACAGTGAATTGAGCAGTGAAATTGCAGGGGAATGATCTATACAATAAAACTGCTTTATTTAGCTTAAGTAATTTATGTGACTATAGTGTTCCTTTAAACCTAGGTTCAAAATAAAGTGCTTTTTTATATTTAGGCTTTAACCCCTTAAGGACGGAGCCAAATGTACACGTTGTGAACAAAACAAAATGTAAACAAAACCTGGCATTTGCGCTACATGTCTGTCCAACCGTAATACACCTCTTTCATAGTAAATGCACCCACCCTTATTATATATCATTTTATTCAGGGAAAACAGGGCTTTCATTTAATATCAAATATTTAGCTATGAAACATAATTTAATATGAAAAAAATGGGAGAAAATACGATTTTATTGGATTTTTTTAGTTCTACATGACATTTAAACGGTCAGTGTCATAATACTGTTTTCTTTTACTGCAATAAAATACACATATTTGTATTCAGCAAAGTCTCACGTGTAAAACAGTACCCCCTATGTACAGGTTTTATGGCGTTTTGGGAAGCTACAGGGTCAAATATAGCACGTTACATTTGAAATTGAAATTCGCCAGATTGGTTACGTTGCCTTTGGGACTTTATAGTAGCCCAGGAATGAAATTTACACTCATAATGGCATACCATTTGCAATAGTAGACAACCCAAGGTATTGCAAATGGGGTATGTCCAGTCTTTTTTAGTAGCCATTTGGTCACAAACACTGGCCAAAGTTAGCGCTAGTATTTGTTTGTGTGTGAAAAATGCAAAAAACGCCAATTTTGGCCAGTGTTTGTGACTAAGTGGCTACTAAAAAAGACTGGACATACCCTGTTTGCAATACCTTGGGTTGTCTACTATTGCAAATGGTATGCCATCATAGGGGTAATTTTCATTTTTGGGCTACCATAGGGTCTCAAAGGCAACGTAACCAATCTGGCGAATTTTAATGTGAAAAAAATGAAACGCAAGCCTTACATTTGACGCTGTAACTTTTGAAAACACCATAAAACCTGTACATGAGGGGTACTGTTGTACTCGGGAGACTTCACTGAACACAAATATTTGTGTTTCAAAACAGTAAAAAGTATCATAGCAATAATATTGTCCGTTTAATGCTGTTTGTGCGTGAAAAATGCAAAAACGTCACTTTTACTGGCGATATCATCGTTGTAATACATTTTACTGTTTTGAAACACTAATATTTGTGTTCAGCGAAGTCTCCCGAGTAGAACAGTACCCCCCATGTACAGGTTTTATGGTGTCTTGGAAAGTTATAGGGTTAAATATAGTGCTAGCAAATTAAATTCCCTTTACTTTCGGCATGGGTTGTCATGCAGGTCCTGCTAATTGTAATTAATTAAGATACCTAATTATGTAAAAATATTACATAAATATATATGTAGAATCAATATATGTATATATATACGTATGTGTATATATATGTATATATCTATATAATTTTTTTAAAATATTTTTATTTATATATAGGTATATATATAGTGATATATACGTATATATTTATGTGTATAAATATATATATTTCGTTCTATGTGTATTTTGATATATATATATATATATTAATTTCACAATACAGTTAGAACGAAATAACACACATCTATATATTTTTTAATTATTTATTTTTAATTATTTTTGTAATTTTATTTTTTAACGTATTTACATTTTAATTTTTTTTATAATATATATAAATATATATATAACAATAATTATATATATATTTAATCAGTATCAGTGTACGTGTAATTTGATATTAATATATATATATATTATATATATATTAATAGTAAAATACACCTAGACGGTGTACATGTGTGTATGTATATGTGTATATATATACTTTGATCATATATATATAATATATATATATGATCTAAGTATATATTATTTATTTTTTTACACTATTTATTTATTTCATTTTTATTTTCAGCCAGCAGGGGGACCACCTGTCATTACAGGCAGCCCCCCTGCTGGCAATACAGAAGCCAGCTATCCCCGGCCATGTGATTGTGGGGTCCTCGCTAGGACCCCACTCTCACACGCCGGGGGGCTTCCTGGAGGACGGTCGTGCCGCGGGGGGCTCCCTGGGAGTCCCCCCCACCGCGATCGCCGGCGTGGGACCGCCGGCGACCGGGTAAGTACAGAAAGACCGGAGGGCGTACTATTACGCCCGGCGGCGTTTAGAGCCGCCTATTAGAGGACGTAATAGTACGCCCTCCGGTCTTAAGGGGTTAAGTGGTTAACTTTTGGACTAAAGAAAGGGTTAGTTTATTTTTGGTAGGGGTTACATTTAGGGTTAAGGGAAGAGGGGTATTTAGGGCATGTGGCGTTTAAAGGGCTATTTGAATATACTCACCATCCTATGTCTTCTAGACATGTGCAATTCGCTTCGTTCCGAATGGCAATTCGAATGAATTTCGGGCAATTCGGACATTCGGATACATCCGAATAGCTGAATTGCCGAATTTCCGAAGCACAGTATTGCCCATGCACTAATATACCCAGTGGAAGAATGAAGAATGTTACACTGTTTACAAGTTTAAATAAAAAGTATACAAGCATAGCCAGGATTCAGCTGTAAGCATTTGCAACACTTACAACAATCAAGTAACACACATTCATATAAAATGTAAGTTACTTAGCCAGTCAATGGAATGACAGGAATGAATAAGTAGATAACACCCTAATTCCCACGGTATTAGGGAGTTATCAACTAAAAGGCCTGTGGCTGCTCACTGTTAAAAAACAAAAAGGAGGAGGACAATAGGTCCCCCCCTTATTGATATTTAGGGCCCCCACCCGCCGCTTATGGGTGGGGGCCGGCGGGACGACAATAGGTTCCCCCCATTACTTTACTGCCCCCACCCGCCGCTCAGGGGTGGGGGCAAAATTTTTTTTGTTTGTTCTTTGTTTTTTAGCGAGTAGGGGCAAAATTTACTAATACTAAGTAATCTTTACTTATTATTAGTAAATGTGGCTTAAAGACCAATTTAGGTATTTCAGTCTTTTGGTAGATAACTCCCTAATACCGTGGGAATTAGGGAGTTATCTACTAAGCAGCTGCAAGAGAAGTCCCGAAGTCCCTAAATTCTGAAATGCCGAACCGAACGTTTTCCCCATGCACATCCCTAATGTCTTCTGTAGTCCAGTCAGCCTCAAATAATTGACATTAGAGCTGCAGAAGCTATTATACAGTGTGCATCGCTCAGTGTTGTCCTATGCTATTCAGTATGAATCACTCATTGCTGCTCCTGCTCCTTCAGCAAGGAATTTTCTGTGTGAGAGGCTGTTAGTGGGCTGATGAGAAGTGATTTCTTCCACTTTCTGTCCAACCTCACAGACATTGGAGGAGCTAAAGCAGCACTGAGTTTTACACTATCTATAACTGTTCCTGCAGCTCTGATATAAGGAGTCTGACCAGACTACAGAGAACACTGGCCAAAGCTCTAGGTACTTGTTTCTACTCATCAGCCCACTTGAGCACCAAAAAAGCACATTATAATTCCTGAAAACATGCACCCTCTACAGTACCTTAAGGGAAATTCAGCCCTATAAAGGGTATCTCTTACTTGTCCTGGGATGACAGAAAAAGTCTGAGTAAATTGCACTATAACAATTAGTCCAATCTCCACATAAACACTAACCAGCTACAAAATTAACCATTTAAGGACGGTGGGGGTTCTATGCCATCCTTTTTGGGGTGGCTCTCAATGCCGGAGGGCAGCAAAGAACTTCCCCGCTGTCCTTCATAGTCACCGGGCCCCTGCCGATCCCACGCCCGCGGTCGCAATCCTGGGGCCTGCCTGCGAGTGTCTGATTATAGTGTCTGGACTATCCGTCTTTTTAGGTGACACTGATACCCCTAGTGAGTGGAATAACTGTACTGCCTTCTCTAGTCTGCACAGGGGAGATACATTACTTTCTATGAACAAAAAAATCATCCAGATAATGGATAACGTTATGGCACCGGCTTGTATTCAGGAGAAGCCAACACAAGGTTTCCGCAAGAGTGACACAAATTTTGGACTACTCTTTGGGCCGAAGGTGAACTTCGTAAAAAGATTGAAGAAACCCCTCCATTTAATGCCATAATAATGGATGAATGGACAGTAACTTAAATGCATTTATGATGTCAGTCTTGCTGAGCCAAGCCCCTATGCCAGCTGATTTGATAGCTGTTATGGCATCGCCGATTGTAGAATACTGCTGTGAGAATTCCTCAGAAGGGGATCAGGGAGTTAAGGCTAGGGACTACAGAAGAATGAGGTGCTGAGAGATCTATGATCAATCTCTTCTTGGTCGTGTTTTTCCCCATGCCAATACGGTTAGTCCTCAAGCTAGAAAAAGGAGGCTCTTTGAATGGCCATAAACTAAACCCTTGCTCCCGTTCTATTTGTAGTAATGCCTCTACTGACTGTGTCGGCAATGGCTGATTGTAGGTTGTTACATTTACATGTCCCCGCTGGCCTGTGTGGAAACCCTGGGAAAAACACGTTATCAAAAACTCCACCAGATGCTTAGAAGGGTGAGTGGATAGCAGCTCAGCTAAAACACCAATATTAACCAATGTCAAATAGGGTTTAAGATGCAATTTATTTGGGCATATGGCTTTTACGTGTGCCCTGAAACAATGAGAGCATACATGTAACAGTCGACAGGCACTATATGCACAAGTCTATATAGAAGTTATTGCACATTTGGGACATCAGACGGCCAAGTTTATCCTTGCCCTGCCTTTTTACCCTTGTAGCACCAGGGATGGTAGTGGCTGGCATAGTGTCAGGTGAAACCGGACAGAGATTGGCCAAATGCGTGGTTGCTGCACATATTGCACAAGCTGGGGTCCTTAGCCCAGTGAAGTGTCTGAGGAACAGCTCCGTGTCCAGTTGCCTCCAATCCATCTTGACATTGTACTGGGCCAGAGCTGCCGATGCCTTCACTGTAAATGACCGGTGGCAGTCATAAAAAGACGTACCACCATATTTGTTGCCCAGATCCACCAGCTTGTGCATATAGAGGTCCAGCTCCTCCCTTCTATGTGGGTGAACTGCATATAACACATCCCTGGAAATCCCGAAAGAGATCACAAAGTCTGGAGTTGACAGTTTCTTACTGAGTCTCGGGTCTCTAGCCTTCAGGACCACTGAGATATCCCCGTACGAGTATGAGCGATTCTCTAAGACATCCTGGGAGGCAATCAGAAGAGAGACGAAATTAACGTCTTTGCCTTCCAGGATGTCCTTTTTAAGATTTGCTGGTACCATGTGTGCTGGGTTAATGACCTGTCATACCAAGCTTGTGGGCGTAGTATTACCAGGTTGTGACTGAGAGGTGACTGAGAGGTGCCCGTGAGTTCAGCAGTGAGGGGCTATGATGTTGCGGCAGGAAAGCTACGAGCTTCCAGTCTCTCCAGCCTATCATTTATTTGCCTCATGGAGGACACTAGTGAAGCAATCATTGTGTGGAGATTGGCGTTGTTTGTGCCACTCGTGCCTTCCCCTGCGTCTGTATTTTCAGCGTTGGTTTGCATCAGCTTGAACAGCTCCACTTTCCTGGCCATAGCTGGGAAATGGATGATGCGCCTGCGTAGCTTGGCTGTTATGCGGGGAATAGTCCATAATCTTATTGATGCTGGGCTACCGGTGTTGCCCTTGCGTGTGGGGGTAGCGGACCTGGCCGGAGTGCTGGGGATTGAGATATCGTCTCTGTCACCTGACACCTGGGACATACTGAAATATAGGAATCGTATGTTTGAGACTGGGGATGTATTTTGGCAGGCAGGCTAGTGCCAAGAGGCGAAAAATTCACTAAGATGGTGACAAGTGAGTCTCTACTAGTTGCCAAGTGGCTTGAGAGGCTCTACCTAGGAGTTCACGCGTGGTGTATCCTGCCACCTAACGTTGTGGTGGGGTGTCGGCCTCTTGGTGAACATATAACCAACAGGTGTGTATTAGCGTATTAGCTCTTGCGTGGAGGATAGGTGTTGGCCTCATGGGACCACTATGTCTATGGCGGAGAGTGAATGGCCAAAATACCTAGGGGGCCCTATACAACCCTATTTTGCCAGCCACCTTATTAATCTTAACACTGAGTAACGGAACGGGAGCAACATACCTGTCGGTCAAGTGTATGTTTGAATATCTGCCCCGCGGTAGTCTGAGCTTCCTGCTAAGAAGGGAGACCTAAACCAAAAAGGTTTAAACAAAACAATACAATAGAAGGAAGGGGGTATACATATGTGTTGAATGAAATACCAAGTTCTGCTGACCGCCCCAACCATACATAGTCTTTAAGTCAACTACCGCCTACCTACCTATGACTTTTAGGTGATGTGTCAAGCTTGTTTTAGCTTGGAACCGTGAATCTATAGCTTTAGGGATGAGGTTTGATTAGCCAAGCTTGTCTGAGCTTGGAGCCTTGAATCTGTAACATGTCAAATAGTGTCATTGTTGATTCACTGCCTAACCAGTACAGTCTTGAAACCTTGCGCACACTTTCTCCCAGTAAAGCAGACAGGTACCCAAACATCAGCCGAAGTCCAGATGAAGGTGTGACAGATCCATCTGTATAACCTTGGATTGCTGGTTCGTCTGTTTTGTGGAATTACTCATTCGTATGCCTCTGTTCGTATAATTGACGTTTTTTGCCGAACAAAACTACCGAACGGATGGCCACCCAGAAGAGAAGTGTGCTGCTGGTTAACCTCTTGATCCCAATTAGAACGTTAACCGCAATTGTGGTTAACCGCAGACACTTCTCAATTAAAACCGAATGCAGGGTGGTCGTCGTTCGTATGTCGACCACGAGGCGGCGGCCATTTTAAACCATGCGAAAGACCAGCGGTGTTCAGCATTGATTTCATGGAACTGAAAACTGACACTTTTTCTGCCGAACACCGCTGAAGCCGCCGACCTGCCTTCTCAATCGACAGAAGGACACGAACACCGGCCATTCGGGAGTTTGAAACGCATGAATGGACTTAACCCAGATAGCCTTCCCATGGAGTCAATCGCATACCGAAAGACTGTAATATACTTTGACTCCATGGCGATTGGACTATGCGTATGGGATCTGAGCGCTATTCGCCAATAATATGCACTCAGATCCAGGTTATCTGGGGATATGTGATA
Source organism: Pelobates cultripes (assembly GCA_933207985.1). NCBI lineage: Eukaryota > Metazoa > Chordata > Amphibia > Anura > Pelobatidae > Pelobates > Pelobates cultripes. The sequence continues at coordinate 197,165,571 of OW240915.1, forward strand.
CGAATGGGAAATGTTTAATAATTATAAAGTTATATATTTTTATGTGTTTTAAAATGGCGATTTGCCTCTGTCCTGGGAGATAATTGAATTACTTCTCAATTATCTCCAAGGCAGAGGGGAGGAAACCATAATGCATGCTGGGAATATTCTGTGTCTGTGGGTCCTAACATGCCATATATCTGTCTATTATTACAGTCTCCCATTTGGTCCCCTAGGGGAGTGTCCACCAAGTGGGAGAACTGCATAAATACGGGCGGGTAGCCCACAGTAAAGCCAGTTCATATTTTACCCTCAATGCAGAGCTTGGTCTCGTTATTGGGGGGATTTATTACCGACGACTAGAGACTGCCGGATGGGATTATTAGCCGCTTGGGAGTTATATGCGTTCGGCTGCTATTGGCGATTCGTAAGTTTGGAGCTCGTGAAGAGAAGTACCCGTACTGGTTCTGTTCGTGAGATTACAGCGTTTCCCTGCTTGCGGCTCGTATGATTGCGCTTGATACGAATGAAGCCTCTGTTATTGCGAGAGGGGAGGATTCACTAAACGGCGGTTTGTACATTTGATGCTGAGGGTACTGTAACAACTGGTGGCAAGCGACGGGAGGACCCTCATCGTCCAGAGAGACAGCTACATACAGGATTAATGGAAATACCGTATGAAAGGTTAAAGAGAGCTACCCTTAAAGACTTGCTGAAACAGAGAGGCAGACAAGCCAGTAATCTCAGGAAAAGAGAGATTATCGCCATTTTGCACGAAATGGATGGAGTACCAGGAGCTGAAGGAACCAATGGGTCCAGCACAGCTGACAGAACCCCCGAAGAAGCAAGCTTTGACCGGGCGGTAAGAATCAGGCTGGCCCATTATGGTCCCAACCCGATAGAGACCATTGACCGGGTCATAGCCTCTGTGGAGGCCAACCTGCTCCGCCAAAGCGGTGTTGCAGCAGCCCCAGTCCCAGCAAACCCGGTGGAGAAAAGGAAAGTACCATTTACAGCATTTAAACTGTTTCTGGAGACAGAAGGAGAGATTGATGGGTACTTTGCTGATTTTGAGCGGCAATGTGCGCTACACAAGGTACCCCCAGAGGACTGGGTCACTATATTATCAGGCAAGTTATCCGGCCGGGTCAGTGACGCTTTTTGGGCCATTCCAGATGAGGAGATTGGAGATTATGTAGCAGTGAAGGAAGCTTTGCTCTCCAGGTATGCCGTTACACCGGAGGCATACAGGAGGCGGTTCAGAGACACTGCCAAATTAGCTGGGGATTCTTATGTGGAATGGGCATGTAAAGTGCACCGCACAGCTGTCCACTGGATGGCAGGGTGCCAAGCCGAATCCGGGGAAGAGGTGCTGCAGATGTTCCTGCTGGAGCACTGTTTTGAGAAGTTATCCCCAGGCGTCAGAGAGTGGGTAAGGGACCATAAACCCTCCACTCTACATGAAGCAGCTCGCCTGGCAGACGAGTACACGGATGCCCGTAAACTGGACAGTACCATGGGTAAACCTCCTGCCAGAGTAGAGTACCGCCAAGCAGCACCCGCTCCAGCTACCATCTATCAACCACCGACGCACCGACCATCCGCACCCCCTCCAGCTAATAACTATTACCAGCCACCCCGGTTCAACTCCCGGGACTACTCCCAACCTATCCGTTGTTTTGGGTGCAAGCAGCTTGGGCACAAACGACCAGAGTGCCCGCTGAATAATGCTAACCAGAACCAGTCCTAGAGGAGACCGACCAACGGGAACCAACGGCCCCCTCAGCCTGCTGCCCACTGCGTAGAGGAGGAGGAATGTTGGGGCGTCCTACATGAGGCAGACCCTGTTCAAGTTGCCCACCGCGATAAACGCCAACAACACCGGCAACTGGTTAAAGTAAACGGGAAGGAAGTCAGTGGTCTGTGGGATACCGGGGCGACCAAGACATTGCTCCAAAAACACTTGGTGCCAGAGAATCAGCACACTGGGGACACTGTGGCTGTGAGAGTAGCCGGAGGCGCTGTGTTTCGCCTACCCATTGCCCGGGTACATTTGGATTGGGGAGTGGGCGCCAGACATGTGAATGTGGGGATCATGAGGGACTTACCAGCTGATGTCCTCCTTGGAAATTATTTGGCCCCCCTTGTTTCTGCCTACGCTCCCATGGGTCTCGCTGAAGTGAACGCTGTCACGACCCGTGCCCAGACCCGTGCCGCCGAGACTGGCCCACCTGCTGCTGAGACCCAGGTAAGACTCTCTACCCCGACTTGTACCTTAGATCAGGCCCCTTTAGGCTGGGACACCCCAGAGATGTACGGGAGGGAAACCCGGGAGGACCCAACCCTAGAGAAGTATAGGGCCAATGCAGATACTGGGGAAGAGGGGGTAGATGGGGAGCGTTACGAGTGGGTGGGGGATAGGTTGTACAGGATCCCTAAACTGTCCCAGAGACCGAATATCCCTCCTCAGAATCGGCAGCTGGTGGTACCTGCGAAATACCGTCAGGAGATCCTGCGGATTGGGCATGATGTGCCATTAGCAGGCCATCTATGCTCCTGCCGCACAGCTCATAGGATCACCCAAAATTTCTTCTGGCCTAATTTCAACCGAGATGTGCGGGTATATTGTAGTACGTGCGACACATGTCAACGGGTAGGTAAATGGGGGGATCACCCAAAGGCTAGGCTCATATCGATGCCTATCATTGGAGAACCCTTTTTCCGCATAGCCGTTGACATTGTGGGTCCACTGGCCAGGGCTAGTCCATCCGGTAAGAAGTATATTCTCACCATGGTGGACTATGACACCCGTTATCCAGAGGCAGTAGTGCTGTCTAATATAGAGGCAGAGACAGTGGCTGATGCCCTGGTTAAGATTTTCACTGGGGTCGGGTTCCCTCAGGAGATCCTCTCCGACCAGGGAACTCAGTTTATCGCTGTGCTTACCCAGCAGCCGTGGAAGGTGTGCGGCATTAAACCGCTGCTTAGCTCACCTTATCACCCACAGACTAATGGTCTCTGCGAGCGATTTAATGACACCCTCAAACAGATGTTGAGGACCTTTACTAACACTTGCAGAGACTGGGAGCGATTCCTGCCTCGTCTGCTATTTGCATAAAGAGAGGTGCCCCAGGAATCTACTGGGTTCTCTCCCTTTGAGCTACTCTATAGGAGAAGGGTCCGCGGACCCCTAGATCTCATTAGAGGACACTGGGAGGGAGAGACAGAGCAAGAGGGAACCCCCATCATGCTATACGTTTTGGAACTCCGGGACCGCATGGAGAAACTGTCCCTGATGGTAAGGGAGAATCTCCAGGTGGCCCAGGGGAGACAGAAGAGGCGGTACGATCGGGGTGCCCAACAGCGGATCTTCCAGGTTGGGCAAAAGGTTCTAGTGCTCAAGCCTGTGAAGACGAACAAGATGCAAGCATCTTGGCAGGGCCTATATAAAGTGTTAGCTCAGGTGTGTGATACTACCTACCTTATAGCCAGCTGTGCAGATGAAAGGATCCAGCGATCCTTTCATGTGAATATGCTGAAGGAGTATCAGGAGAGACCAGAAGATGTCGCTGCAGTGTGTGCCCCGGCTGCCGACGACCCCGAGAATTTGCCCTTGCTCGACCTATTAGAGAAGGACCCCCAGACTGATCTCACTAGTCTTGTACAGCTAGGGGACTCGTTAAGCCCCACAGAGAAGGTACAGGCAAGACAGCTTCTGTGGGAGAAGCAGGCGATGTTCTCCCAAGAACCCGGCTACACTACCCTAGCTGTACACAAGGTAGAGACACCCGGACAGAGTCCCCTACGACAGCCCCCCTATCGTATCCCTGAAGCAGTCTGGGAAGGAATGCGGAAGGAGATACAGGAGATGACCAGACTTGGAGTCATCGAACACTCAGACAGCCCTTGGGCCTCGCCTGTGGTCCTAGTACCTAAGAAAGATGGGACCACTGTGTTCTGTGTGGACTACAGGCGGCTCAACGAGCGGACCACCACTGACGCCTACCCGATGCGCCGGGTAGACGAGTTGTTAGACCGAATTGCCAGGGGGCACTATCTGACCACCATAGACCTGTGTAAAGGTTATTGGCAGATCCCCCTGGCCGAGGATGCTATCCCTAAGTCGGCATTCGTCACCCCATTTGGTCTGTACCAGTTTAAGGTCATGCCATTTGGGATGAAGAATGCTCCGGCTACCTTCCAGCGTATGGTGGATAGGCTTCTCGATGGCTTCCAGGAATTTGCTTGTGCATACCTGGATGACATTGCGGTCTACAGTGAGTCCTGGGAAGAACACCTGGTACACGTAGGGATGGTTCTGGAAAAGATTTGGGCCGCTGGCCTGACCTTGAAGCCAGACAAGTGCCATCTAGGCATGGCAGAAGTGCAGTACTTGGGTCACAGGGTAGGATGTGGGAGCCAGAGACCAGAGCCAGCCAAGGTAGAAGCTGTAGCTAACTGGCCCACACCTATCCCCAAGACCCAAGTGCTGGCCTTCCTGGGAACAGCAGGGTATTACCGATGCTTTGTCCCCGACTAGAGCACTATAGCTAAACCCCTGACTGACCTGGCTAAAAAGAACTTACCTAAGCAGGTCCTGTGGTCTCCAGCTTGTGAAGCCGCGTTTCAGGCATTAAAGCAAACTCTGGTGAATGCCCCTGTCCTGGCTGCCCCAGTCCCTAACAAATGTTTTCTTTTTCATACAGATGCTTCCATGTATGGACTGGGGGCTGTGCTGAGCCAGGTCAGGGAAGATGGAGGAGAGCACCCTGTCGCATATCTCAGCAGAAAGCTACTACCCCGGGAAGTGAGATATGCGGCAGTGGAGAAGGAGTGTTTGGCCCTTGTCTGGGCATTAAAGAAATTGAGCCCCTATTTGTACGGGCAGGAGTTCTCGCTCATCACGGACCACAATCCCCTTGTCTGGCTCAACCTGGTCTCAGGAGACAATGGTAGACTGGTGCGGTGGAGTTTAGCTTTACAACCTTACAACTTCACCATCAGCTACCGACCCGGTAAGCAGAATGGGAATGCGGATGGATTGTCCCAGCAAACCGAAGTCCCTATTACCTCCTAGTCCGGTCATCCCCAAGTTGACCCACCACAGGGTCAAGCCGGGTCTGCCGGAGTGTTCCACAAGGGGGGAGTCGTGTGACAGATCCATCTGTATAACCTGGGATTGCTGGTTCGTCTGTTTTGCAGTTTCGTGGAATTACTCATTCGTATGCCTCTGTTCGTATAATTGACGTTTTTTGCCGAACAAAACTAACGAACAGACGGCTACCCAGAAGAGAAGTGTGCTGCTGGTTAACCTCTTGATCACAATTAGAACGTTGTGGTTAACCGCAGACACTTCTCAATTAAAACCGAATGCAGGGTGGTCGTCGTTCGTATGTAGACCATGAGGTGGCGGCCATTTTAAACCATGCGAAAGACCAACGGTGTAGCCTTCCCATGGAGTCAATCGCATACCGAAAGACTGTAATATACTTTGACTCCATGGCGATTGGACTATGCGTATGGGATCTGAGCGCTATTCGCCAATAATATGCATTCAGATCCAGGCTATCTGGGGATACGTGATACGAATGTTCGACAATTATAAAGTTTATTATATTTTTATGTGTTTTTTTGTGTTGAATTTAAAATGGCGATTTGCCTCTGTCCTGGGAGATAATTGAATTACTTCTCAATTATCTCCAGGGCAGAGGGGAGGAAACCATAATGCATGCTGGGAATATTCTGTGTCTGTGGGTCCTAACATGCCATATATCTGTCTATTATTACATTCTCCCATTTGGTCCCCTAGGGGAGTGTCCACCAAGTGGGAGACCTGCATAAATCCGGGCGGGTAGCCCACAGTAAAGCCAGTTCATGTTTTACCCTCAATGCGGAGCTTGGTCTCATTATTGGGGGGATTTATTACTGACGACTAGAGACTGCCGGATGGGATTATTAGCCGCTTGGGAGTAATATGCGTTCGGCTGCTGTTGGCGATTTGTGAATTTGGAGCTCGTGAAGGGAAGTACCCGTACCGGTCCCATTCGTGAGATTACAGCGTTCCCCTGCTTGCGGTTCGTATGATTGCGCTTGATACGAATGAAGCCTGTGTTATTGCGAGAGGGGAGGATTCACTAAACGGCGTGTGGCAAACCTAGCCACTTGGACTATAACCAGAGACTATATCTTTAAGGGTTGCCTATAGGTCTGGGGAGATATGTGCTTTACTCTGTATGTTGTATGCTACATGTATTGTCTGAATTGCCTGTATTTGCCATCTGCCGAATGCAAATGGCCGTTTGTATGGAGATTTTCTTTCGTTTCACGAACGGCACTTTGGAGGGCCGCTCGTGAACCGAACGCAATACCCCTAATAGCCCACACACTTAGAGGCGTGTGGCGCTAGTTAACCGATTGCAACAATGTTGCAATCGGTAATTAGAGGCTCTCCTGGGTGGCCGTCGTTCGACTACCGACCATGCGGCGGTCGGCCATCTTGGATCCTTT